>CM061543.1:79589971-80789971 GCA_030864215.1 Capsicum pubescens | reverse complement strand
TATAAAAAGCATTACACGAGAACAAAAAGACTATGAAGGCAAAACTATGTGATTCATATGGTTGATGATACTTCAAACTTTGCATATTGTTGACTGTTCTTCAAGAGTCAACAACAATACAAGATCTTTGAAGATTAAGTCATTAAGATTCATATTTTTCTTATTAAGAAAATACAGTACTTAATAGTGAAAGTGTCTAAACAAGAAATATTCATCATGCTTAGTAGATATTGATTCCTTCTGTTAAAACTTCAAGTCCTACAATGCCATGTGAAAAGAATTTTTTTCTTGAAAAATTATATATAGATCTTGTATTTGTGTTACGAATCTCAAGCAATGTCTCTGGTGGTCTTTAAAAAACAACCTCTTTAATTTCACGAGGTAGTGATAAGATGCGTGTACACTCTATCCTCTCCCGATCATTGATGTTGTACACCCTACAAATTCTAAAACTAAACAAAGAGAACAGAGAAAAGATAATGCAAGTATCAATTGATAACAACAGAATCCTAACTTTTATAATCAAAGCAACACCACCCACACAACTAAAACAACCGGCGTTGATAGGAATCCTAATTTTATAACTTATCTAATACCTAAACAAAGCAGACAACTCGACTAAAACTCCTAAATATAGAAAAACCCAAACAAGAAGTTCATATATCACTTTGGCTTTGAATTTCTACCATTTTGAACGTATGTGGATAAAATAATTGAATGACAACATCAGGATGTATGATCAAAAATATTAACTTCAATTTCGAGCGAGGTCACAACCTAGCAAACATAAATTATGACAATTAAAAAATATGAAGCAATTTAAACAACCAAAATATGGACTATGAGACCTGAGGGATAGTTTTAAGACCAAATATAAATGGAGAGTATGTGTGCACTATTCCGAATAGTTCGAGGATAGTTGACCCTTTTTCGTTCAAAGATTAACATAACTTTGACTCGTTTCTCTATGCTTAGCTAGGCCTTGTCTACATATCAAAAACTAAAATAAGACACCAAATAAAGTTAATGGCAACTTAAACCAATTAAGTTGGAGACAACAAATCGCATTATATTTTAAGTCTCTAAATAGTAGAGCAGGAATTCAACCTTTCATACAATTTGCATGGGCTATCCTTAACCATATCATCAATGGCGAATCCACCACCTCCAAGTTTCCAATATCTCTAGAATTCAAAGCCTTAATTATCAAAATTGCAACCAAGCAGTAGGCATTGGCTGACTTTGAAATTACTCCAATATCATATGAATTCTCAAATTGTAGCCCTGCAAACATTGAAACTAATACAATACTTAAAAAAGTTGATGAAGAAAATCTAAACAATATCATATAAATTCTCAAATTGTAGTCACCATAATATATTACGTAGACACTAATAATACAATAAAGAAGTCGATGAAGAAAATTTAAATAATAATATCGTATGAATTTTCAAATTGCAGGCCTGCAAACGCCACAATATATTTTGCTGAAACTAATATACAATAAAAAATCGATGAAGAAAACTTAAAATTATATGTGATTTTATAGAAGTAGAGAATTCATAAACCAAAAAGGATACAAATCATCAATTTTAGGGAAACCCAATTTTTTTGGCAAAGTCATGTACAAAGGTGGAAAGAGACGATCCAAAAATATTTTCACTGATGTTGCTATATTTTTTCCTTACAAATATGGTATATTACATAGTTTTATGGTATATAATTCAAACAAGGAAAGGTTTAAGGACTAAATTTGAATGAATTAAAACAATGAAAGTTTTATCATAAATATATTTAATTAATTTTCAACTCTTAAATATTTAAAAAAAATAGTGAAAAGATTATTTTGTCTAAAGCGGAGTTTTTTAATGAAGGACAAAAAGTTCAATTAACTTTTCTAAGGACCTTCACACTTTTAATATATTATAGCTATAGATAATTTCACTTGTTCCTCATATATTTCTGCCTTTGTCCAAATTTACTGCTATACAATTTATATTATCGAAAGAAAAAATATTAAACTCCTAAACTCCAACTCTAATATATTAGCAAGAGAGAAGAAAGTAGAATACCATGTTAAAGAGATGAATAATTAACCTGAGGCTCGGACCACAGTTTTGTTCCTTTTGCATCTATCGCCATTTTCATGATCACAATTTTTTTTTTATAAATCACCACTTCTATTCAATTTTTGAGATATTTCCTCCTTTATATCCTTGAAATCTTGTCTCAAGGAATAAGTTTCTCATTTTTCTTCTTATGCTTCTTTCACTTTTATGATTTTTCTCTCCCTTTCTTGTGTTAAATGGTGTTTTAGTTAGAGATCATCTCTTCAATTTTTATTTTATTTAATTTGTAACATTTTTCTAATTCTTCTTAATTGTGTCATTCAACACAGAGATAGAAACTGAAACTAAACATTAATTGGTGCAAATTTTTTTTTTCTAATTTATCTATTTATGTAATGCTATTTTTGAAGGATAAAAATGCCAAAAAAATCACAAAAAAGATAAATATGAATACTGGTTTTAGAGACATGCCACATCAGCAGCCTTATGTTCTTCCTTTGTATATATATATAGATTGTTCAGCCGTTTTAAAGACTGCTTTAAGCTTTTTAATTTTTTTCAGACACATTTAAGTGTGTTGCCTTTCAATCTACTTTGCCAACTTCTTTGAATTTATGAATGTTTAAGGAAATAAAAAATGGATACAATGCTAACTTGTTACTAATAGTACTATAAGTTACTAATAGTACTATAATCAAACCTCTCAATAATGATATCGTTTGTTCAAAAATTTCATGGTTGTTATATCGAGGTGTTGTTATATATGTATACTAGTGAAGTTAGTCGCGCTTCGCGCGGTCATGAAATTGTCCTTCCTCATCCGATCATGAAAGATTCGTTAAATTTATGACTTAATTTTTTCATGAAATTGTCCTACCTCATGCGGTTATGAAAAATTCGTTAAATTTATGACTTAATTTTTTTAATATCTAATTAAATTTAAGAGGTAAACACATTTAAGGTCTTTTTTTGACATGAAAATATTAACGTGCTTTCATGTAAAATATTTTAATCTCTTTCGGGTAGTTAAATACATACAATAATTGGTGCACCTTAACTTTCAACCGTTACAACCGTTACAACCGTTATAATATTAATTCAAGGAAGAAGTTATCATAGAGATAAGGGAGAAGAAAAAACCGCATACTCATTAAATTTTTTATTTTTTTGACATTCAAAATCTTTTTTAATTTTCTTTCATAAGATAAAATGAACATATATCTTTAATAGTGAAAATAGATCTTGAATATTCAAATTTCTTTAGCAATAATAAAAATTCAATGAATACAATTTTATTGAATGTCATAATTGAGATTGAAATTTAATAGTAATCTCAATCAAAACAGTGAACTAATAACCAAGAAAAAAATCAAAAGAATTGAACTATCAACTCAACATTTGCAATTTCAAAGTGGAGAAAGATGGATTATGAAAAAAAAGACAATTAGTATTACTGCTTCTCAGTATTTTAATTTAATATTTGCAACTTTAATGAACCATTACTATTTTTTCATATTCTAGAGTTGTAACTTGTGTTTTTATTAGTTGAGTTATCACAACAGTTATTGTTGTGATCTAAGTTTTCATTAGCTGAGTTATCACAAGTCACAATGGTTACAATACTTTTTACTTAATTACATCTGTTAAGCTGATGTATTTTTTAATTCAATTAGTTAGTAGAATATTATATTATTATTATTTAGTTAAATGAAGAGAGACATAAAAAAGAAAAAAAGAAAGATTATAAGTTCCAAGAAATTCTATTGTAGTAATTTTCAAGTAATTTGGGAACTTTAAACTTATTAAGATTTAAGAGTCCCACCTAATTAGTGCAAGAGATAGTATTATAGGAATTGTTTTCATCACTGGCAAATGGCAATATACATAATAAAAGATGTGCCGCAAATTAAAGATATGATTATTTTAGGCGATAAAAAAATGCAACATCACCTTATTTATAGATATTTATAAGCATTTAACTTTAATTTGTTAATACTTTCATAACTTTAATTTTATTTAAAATCTAAATCTAAAAAATATTAAAACGAAACAGAAAAAAATAAGAAAAGTACAATATTGAACTTGTTTGCCACAAATTCATAAAACCCATTGGTAGGAAATTATTGGACTTTGAAACTCTAGTTGATGATCTTGAATACTTTCTTGAGATTCTTGAATTGTGATGCTTAATTCTTGATTTCTTTCTTGAAGAGGATGACTTGAATTTTATGTTTCTTGGATTGGAAGCTTTGAATTCTTGACTATCTTGAAAAAAATTTGATTGAGTTTCTTGGTGTTCTTGAGGAGGCTAGGGTTTTGTTAGAGAGAAAAAAGATGAATAATGAGGTATCTTTGCTTCTTTGGGGGTGAAATTATGTGTTTTGGACGGGTTTGGGTGAGGAGAATTGACCAAAGTGACGCTAGGCCCTTTTGGAATTGAATTAGCAAGTAAAATAGCTTTGGATGCGCGTCAATTTTTCGTGTCGAGGCGCAGTCGACGCGACGCATCAAGATCGCGTCGGCTTACTTCCTCAAACGGAAAATGTCATAACTTTTTACTCGGTTATCAGATTTTTGAGAAATTGGTATCGTTGGAAAGGTAATTCAATTATCTACAATTTAGTGGGTCTTGAGATGAAAAAATCTATGTATATAAGAAGTTATACACATTTAAAGTAAATTCTTGTAGAATCGAATATCGAATTTTGAATGAATCAAATAATCTTAGCTCAACTAGGCTCTAAGTTATTCCTATGAACATTTTTAACCTCACGAGCACTTCAAACATAAGGGTAAAGATCATGAAACTTATATTCATATGAGATTCACTAGGATTATAGCTTATATATGTAAAAACGGCGGTTCATAGACTAGCACAAAAATGCGGGGTATTACCTTAACTCCTTCCTGGGAACATTCATCCTCGAATATGGCTAATAAGCTGAAGAGACTGAGGAATATGAGGTTGTAAGCTATCATGCACAACTGAAATAAATTGAATAGTTGAATCTTAAACATAATAAGGTACTGAACTGATCTGCGAGTATATGAATTCTCATGAAAAATAGCTATATGGCTGAGATAGAAACGAGAGTGTCAACTTATGAGTAACCATTACTTTAGGCTGGATCTGATTTCGCGAGAAAAAGATGTTAGGTTTATTACATAAAAACTCAGGGTATTACAATATCCCCCCTTGGGATCATTCATCCTGAAAGATACTGATTTGGTTGAAATACTAGGAAAAGATTGAGATGATACATAGGAAACTTACGAACTGAATCATGACTTAATATCTGAAATTGAAACCGATGCATGAACTGAGCTGAATTCATAATTTACATGGATGCAAACACACTACCTCTCGGAATGGACATACGCATGAGACTGCGGATAGTAAGACTAGGTGTAAAGTTGGGAATCTATAGGAGCTTATCTGATTGATTGCCAAATAGGATTGCAGGCTACATGGACTGATCATACAGACTGCCCATACTCAAATGGAGTATTTCTTCAGCACTCTTCTACGAAATTCTATTAACATTAGGGAGCAAAGAATTTTGGGCATGATCTGAACAAGACATCTGACTAAGGAATCACAACATTGATACAACTCTATAGCTTGGAATATAGACATATAGATTATAAGCTAGGTTAGAATTTCTAGGCCTTAGGCAATACAACTTCTTACTTTCAAGCATAGCAACACTTCTCGAATACTCCCTCAATTATACTATTACCCTTAAATACCATACTCACTTGATTCAATTTCTAATTCTCACATGGGCATTGATAAACCTATCTACTAAGGTCTAAACTAAACTAAGTCCTCTCACCAAGGTCAAGCCTAACTCAAAATTACGGGGTACTACATAATACACCATAACTGAACTACCAACGCGATATATGACGCATCGCGTTGCTCCCTACCAACGTGATATATGATGCGCCGCAGACATATCGCATTGCCTCACTATTTTACCATCCAAATAGGTCTCAGACCTCACCTGAAAAATCTAAAACTTACATGAGATGTGCTATTGACAACCCCGATCATGAATTCACTTAAAGATTTACATTCTAAGGTCGGGAAAGTTGGAAACTAACGCGCTCCACATTCATCCACTTATATGCCAACATGACATTTAAGCCTATGTCTATAACCACATATGAACGTCTAAAAAAACACCCATAATGGCATACTCCTCGTATTCTCTAAACCTCTATCACAACAACTCCCATGCACTACCCCAAGAACATATACACACACAAATTTCAAATAACCAAAACATGTATCAAAGACTTGGCCTCAATATTACTTCATACTTATGGCCTTAGCTAAAACAAGCATACAACGTTCTTTCATCAACAAGAAACACTTACTCTCTCCTATCAACACAATTACTCATCACCACTATTAGAATCTGGAAGTCTAACTTTGTTACTCATTCTATCCTCTCCCCCTTAGCTTTAAACTATCACTCTAAGTCTGTGAACCACTAAATGAACTCTAATCTAGACTGCAATCACTTTACTCTAGATTCTGGCATATAGTCAATATACATAAAACTAACCTTACCCTAAAGGACTATATCATCATGTGTAACACCCAATGCTAATACCTCCTTATGAGATTCAACTCTTAGATTTCTATAGCCCTAAAAGTCATCATATAACAACTTAAATACTCACCAACTTAGATTCTAACACTTACCATGGATATCTCCAAACCCTTGCTAAAGCATACTAATTTTTTTCATAGTTTACTAATATCACATCTCTAATCTTACACTAGCACATCCAACATCATCAACCTATAACTCATAAGTTAACTAATAAGAACATCATATACCACATAGCCTCATTCATACTTATCAATTCAAGGGTACTATTATCCACTCAACACTTAACAACCTTAGAAAATAATGCAACCCCATGTCACCTTTGGCACACTTCTACATCATACCTGCAACATCATATTAAATTGTGAACAAATAAACTTAAGCTCTTGCATACACTGTTCAAGCCTACTAGATCACTTCCATACAGCTAGTCGCACTAATCCAGAAATCATTATATCCACCTTGAAAATCATCTACTATTCAAACTTAGTGTCTAGTACTAGGCATGATTAACAAACCAAGCTCACATACTAATCTCACTTGGAATCTATTGAATAAAATATCAAGAAACACTAATCCACTAGAACTTCATAACAACAATAATCGATCATAATCATATGTCCTATCTTATCATAATCTATTAACACATCCTTCTTCTACACTTCATCACTATTTACCCTTCTATACATCTAAATTACTATCATAGCTCTATAAGTTTCAGCTAAGCTCCTTTTTTGGAACCTCAAGGGAAGCCTAAAATAACCATACTAAACCACCGAATACTTCATTAATAATTTATACTTTTCTAACATAATAACTACCATCAATAACTCCTACTGTACTTCAAGCAAACAACAATTCACCTAACTAATAATTCATTCTCTACCTTTCACTAAACGAACACACCAGGACATATCACCATAACGTAAAATCTATAGCATGCATAAGTTTATCTCTATACTTTTCTATCAATCGACATTCCCACTTTTCTTGTCACTATATTTCTATACCCATACTTCCAACTATAAGAAAGTTCTACTACTTATGAATCATAACACTCCAGGTTCATAATATCCCTCGAATGCACACTATATTTAATAATCTAGGTTCACACTATTTCCTCTCATGAGCATTATTTATATTGAAAGGGTTAATAGGCAATCTGAATACATATCTAATTCTGTTTCAACTAAACAACATATAAGGATGGGGACATAACTTTCAACTTAAGAAACTTAACACACTAGGAAACTCCTCTCAAGTCCCTTTTGTATGACTTCTGAAATTTTTGCTAGCAAATCTGAGAGCATTATCTGGAGAGAAACTGGAACTTGCTGATCACATTATCTCGAGAATAAGGCATAAATGAAGAATTTTTGGGGTAACACACGAGTAGACAGGAGTTTCTGAAGGAATAACTTTACAACACGATCTAGAGTATGAAAGAAAGGAAACTTTTCTTAAATGCTTCATAGCCTCTTGAAGAAAAGTACAGACGTCTTCGTACCATTCCGCAAGACTCTACTAAACACGACTTCACAGACACCCTAGGACACTTGAACCTTGTGCTCTGATACCAAGTTTTTAACGCCCCGAAAATGGGTCCCGAGACGTCACACGGTGCTTAGGGCCACAAGTGACCCCAAGCTAACCCTTCTACTGACATAACTCATAAGCAACTGAATAAAATATATAAATCTATACAAAATCAGCGGAAGATAAATCTTTTCTGAATATGCTCAATACAAAGCTATATTAAAACAATACATCTCTGATTATACAAGGCAAAACTTGAATCAACTACCTCAACTCTACTGACTGTCTATGAAGCCTCTACTAATACTGACTATAGGTAGTCGGGACATGACCCCCAGCTATTCCTAATCAATACGACTGAATAAAAGAGACAATGCACAATTATACTTGACTTGAGTCCTCGAATCAAAAAAACCCGTCACCTGCTGATTGAAAGCTGCAAACTGTCTGAGTCTGAATGTGCATACTAAAACTTGTACCTACATTATGAGACAATGTAGCACATAGACATATATGTGGATCAGTACTTTGAGGATGTACTGAGTATATGGGGGTGAAATGCATAAGTAAAACATGATCTCATCATCATAATTTGAAAAATAATGCATGCTAAATGTAAATGACTCACATAAGCTGGAATAGCTGAAATACTGAAAATAATAATCATGAGAAACAAATCATACTTTATAAATCTTGTGAGCCATCACATTTAGTTCTAAAAGTTGTACTTGCATTCTCTCTTTAAATCATACTGTCTAAGTGTATAAAGGACTCACGCTAGAATCTGAAATCTGAGAGCTAAATTTTTTGGCTAATATCTTTCTGTAAAGCATAGTCTAAATAAATTGCGAGCCTTTACACTTAGTTTTATAAAAGCTTTTCTATGACTCTTTTCTATTCTAAAATCTGTAGTCTATAAGATTTAAAACTTTAGGAAAAACACTTTATCTGAAGGGAAAACACTTTTTGAAGCTTTTTTTTACTATTAGGACTTAGAGACTTTGGAACTTTGAATTTTGGGACTTTGGGAGTTTCTTCTAACCGACATAAACCATGTGAGCTATCATGGAGTCCAATGTCTTTCCCACGTTGGGGAGAGCTATTTTTTCCTTGCCATCGGAATAGAACCTTAGCTTAAGTGATCATTATCTTAGCCCAATATGGGCAAATCCAGAAACCTACGGTGGCACGTAGTTCTGGGGCATGAGACCTTGGAATCATACCTAACTCGGTGCTAAATACTACTCCCATACTTATTGCTCAGAACTTTTTAGAAAAAATCCACCTTAAAACAGCACAAGGGTCTATAATGAAAATCAATTATGCTTCTCTTTACTTTAAATCCTAAACTATATGAACAATGTGGGTTCCCTATCTTAGATTAGGATCAAAATATCAAATCTTGCTTAAAAATTATCTTTCTTGATTATCAAGAATGAAACTTACGACTTACAACCCATACTTGAAAATCATGCCAAATCACAATAAACCTCATGCTCACAATAATAGAATTGAAATACTTTAAAAATCTAAAAAAAATCATCCTTGAATTTAAGGCATATATATATACTTAAATAATCACGATTTCATAACGAAGCTTAATTCTTGACAACTATCTTGAAAACACTTTAAAATATTCACAATAGGAATATGCAATTCATGGTATAAATTCTCAGTTCAAAGCATAAATAGGTTGAGTAAACATGAACTTCAAAGCTTAAATCACTTACAAGTTCATAAACTTAAAACAAGATACTTTGGGTATAAACCCCAACTTGAAAATCATCAAAATCTTTAATAAAATTCAAGTTTTTGGGCACAAGAACGAAAGATTTGTTCTTGTTCAAACCCCACATACCTTAATAGACTTGGTTGGATGTAGAGAATTTGAATTTGAAACCCTAGGAGATGATCTTGAATGCTTTCTTGAGATTCTTGAATTGTGATGCTTAATTCTTGGTTTCTTTCTTGAAGAGGATGACTTGAATTTTATGTTTCTTGGATTGAAAACTTTGAATTCTTGACTATCTTGAAGAAAATTTGATTGAGTATCTTGGTGTTCTTGAGGAGGGTAGGGTTTTGTTGGAGAGAAAAAGATGAATAATGAGGTATCTTTGCTTCTTCGAGGGTGAAATTATGTGTTTTGGACGGGTTTGGGTGAGGAAAATTGACCAAAGTGATCCTAGGCCCTTTAGGAATTGAATTATCATGTAAAATAGCTTTGGATCCACGTCAGTTTTTCGTGTCGAGGTGCAGTCAACGCGACGCGTCAAGATTGTGTCGGCTTAATGCCTCACACAGAACATGTCATAACTTTTTACTCGGTTATCAGATTTTTGTGAAATTGGTATCGTTGGAAAGGTAATTCAATTATATAAAATTTGGTGGGTCTTGAGATGAAAAATTCTATGTATATAAAAAGTTATACACGTTTAAAGTAAACCCTTGTAGAATCGAATATCGAATTTTGAACGAATCAAATTATCTTAGCTCAACTAGACTCTAAATGATTCCTATGAACATTTTTAGCCTCAAGATCACTTCAAACATGAGGGTAAATATCATGAAACTTATATTCACATGGGAGTCACTAGGATTATAACTTATATACGTAAAAACAACGGTTCATAGACTAGCCCAAAAATGCGGGCTATTACATAAAAGGATTGATAAAGAGAAGAGGAAAAGATGAGGTGCAATTCAGAGGATTAACAAAGTAGTTTTTGAAATTTGCAATGAAGCATAAATTAAATAGAATAAAATTTCATAAGATAATTTAAAAAGAAAATAGAAAGGGAGGAAAAGAACAAATTATTTTTTTTTTGAATCAAAGAACTATAGACATCATCTTCTAATAGACCACAATTAATATAAATAGAGATTGTATATTTAAAGATAAATGCTTATATAATAATTAAGTTTTACATTAGAAATAAAATAATAGTATACACAATGTGTAAAACTTTGTAATTAAATCTTGTTATTGGAGAGTACATATCTTGTATTTGATGGCATAGTTAATTAAAAATACTAAAATAAGCAACAATAAGGATATCTATATTTATAAATAAATCATTCAAAAATTCCTACTTTTCAAAACTAATCTGACCATCTCTCTTGATGTATTATAGATTCATCTTCGTCTTGACGATGAACTTATACAAAACTAGTTTTGTCATTTTCTCCTTGATGAATCTTATGCCGACATCAAGCTTCCTTCGTCATCTTGGTGAACTTGTGTTTGGTTCTTATGATACAAGAAGAAATTTTGAATTATACGTCTATGTTCTTCATCATAGTAGCCATATTACAAATTACATTTTCAATGTTCCCTCTTTTAGTTATTGAACACATGATTGATGAAAATAATGTGAAAAAAAATGAAAAGGAGAAAAAGATATATACTAATAGAAAAAAAAGAAGGAGAAATGAAAATGAACATTCAACAACTTTATAGATTAATCAAATCCTAAGAATAGGTAGAAAAAAATTAAAAAGACATGTTATTAAGTGAGAATACAAATAGATAGAGGTTTTTTTAATAACTCATGAGCTATAATTAGATGTAGTAAATATGATATAATTTTTAAATTAATAAACAAATTAATTAGTAAAAGAATGAAGGAAAAAATTCAAAAAGAAAAAAGATAATTATTTTTCTTGGCCTATGAGGCATGCCACATAAGCATGCCTATTAGTCTCCTTCATATATATATATATATATATATAGAGAGAGAGAGAGAGAGAGAGGGAGGGAGAGAGAGATTGACGTTTGATGTTCAAATCTCATTCAACTATTATAAACAAAAATATGCAAAATTAGAAGGAGCATTAATATAAAAAGATAAACATTAGTAGCCTTTTCATCATGAAATTATTAAATTAGATATTTGTACTTGAAATTTACTGTTTGCATGACATTAGTAATGATTATCATAAATACTTTAATATATTATTTTGTACAAGTTATAAATCATACAAAATATTATTATATAATATTTGGGTATGCTATTACAAGAAAGTAATTTTACAAATAGTATACCGATGCAATAAGTGTCACTGATGTTATAGGTAAACCACCATTATAGAAAAGTAAAATATAACATGAAAAATCGATTCCGAAAAAATCACGTCGTTAATAAAATGTGATATAACGAGATAACATTATAAAGAGATTTGACTATAATTATCAATCAATTTTAATTTAATAAAATTCGATCAAGTTTGACTCAACTTAATATTATAGAAAGGAATAATTTCGTTTATATATAAAAAATAAAAACTTTACAATAAAAATGCAAAATGACCTTTTGAACCCTTATAGTATGTCGGTTTTGTAAGTTGGATACTTTTACTTACATGTTTGTCATCTGGACCCTGAACCCACTAAAAAGTAATATTTTAAACTCTTTTTTGGTGAGTGCAACACACTCTCTCCACGCCAGCTTCCACGTCATTTAAAAAAAAGGTATTACATTAAATTCCAAGTCATTTTTAAAATGCTAAATAACAAATTAAATATTAAAATTAATTTAATAAAATAAGAAAAAATTATAATTGTAGAAAAATTTGAATAATCATGTTTTTATTTTTGCTCACAAATTAAACATCAAATTCATTTCAAATAATTAAAATTCTTCTTCAACTAATTTAAATTTTTAACTATAAATTCATATATACAAACATAATAAATTTTCGATTTTTAAATTTGAATATCTTTAAAAAATTCACAAAAAGTTTAATTTTTTTCAAGCGAAATTCACTAATTTTTTTCAATATTCACTATCACCCACTTTCAATTCAAATTTAAATTTTAATCCCCCCTAAAAAAAAAAGATTTCAATTTAAATTTAAATTTTTATTCAAAAAAAATGAAAAAAAATTGAATTGAGGGAAAATTAAACTAAAAAATAAAAAGTGAAGGTGGTGGTGAGGGGGCTGGAAGAGTGTTGGGGTGGGGTGTGGGGCTGGGGGTGGGGACGGGTCTGGGAGGAGTGTGGGGGCTGGGGTGGGGAGGGGCTGAATGGGGCTGGTGAGGTGTGGGGGGTGGGGACGGGGATGGGGTGGGTGGGGTAAAGGAATTGGAATGGGATGAGGGTGGGGTAGGATGGGGTTGGTAGGGTGTGGGGGGTGGGGAAGGGCTGGACGGGTGTTGGGGTGAGGTGGAGGGCTGGGGTGGGGTTGGACGGGGCTGGGTGGGGTGTGGGGATGGGCTGGGGTGGGGAGGGAAAAAATATTTTTATTTTTTAAATATATTTTTATATTATTTTTAAAATTTTAAAAATATTTTTATATTATATTTAAATTAAAAAAGATAAAGAAAAAAAAAGGACCCTTTTTTAAAAAAAATTTAATTTTAATATATTTTTAACTATTTTAATGTAAAATTGGCCAAAAATTAACCCTCACTCGCACCCCAGGCGAGTGACTACACTCTCTTTGTCCTAGTCACCATTTCAATGCCACATAGGCAAGGTCAACGGTCAAAGGGTGCAAAATGTTATTTTTTAGTGGGTTCAAGAGCCCAGATGACAAACATGTAAGTAGAAGTGTCCAACTTACAAAACCGACATAGTATAAGGGTCCAGAAGGTCATTTTGTCCAATAAAAATAGCCCACTTTTTATTTACAGCAAAAAAGCCAGAACAATCCAACAAAACTGAAAAGACAGTGGTACCTAGTGGACCACCATGCGACATCTTCAGAGAGTGGAACCAAAGTATGGCCTCCAACGAAAAAAAAGAACCATTTTATGCCATATAAAATAAAAAGTATCAAAATAGGCTTTGTGCACTTAATAAGTGCACAATGCCTTTAGAATTTAACGACAAATCTATTCACGGCGTCAATAAAGGTCAAATTTAAATTGTACACTTTGTGCACTTATTAAGTGCACAATGTATTTTAAATAGATTGTGCACTCTTATCTTTTTTACAGCTGGCATCTCTTTATCTTTATGTTTTCACTATTCACCTTCATACTCATATCAATCCTCTCTTTAAAGAAAAAACCGATGGCCCCTCCTTTTCATCTCTCTTAAAAATTCATACTTTGGTCCCCCACTTTGTCTTTGATGGTCCCCGCTGTTTGTATTTTTTGAAAAAAAGTTCGACGGTGGTGGCATTTTGACGATCCAGAATTTAATTATTTTTTGATCGGTTAAGTGGTATAAAAGCATTAAAAAAAAGGTTAGTTTTACTCCATTAGTATTTAAAATTTAATTTTTTAATTATGTTAAAGGTGTATTTTTTATATATTTTTTGCTCTATATTCAACATGAAAAAATGGGTAGTAACGCGGTTGTATGTATGTGGTTATTTTTTAATTATGTTAAAGGTGTATTTTTGATAGATTTGAAGTTTGTATCTATTTAAAAGTGAGATTTTTGGATGCGGTTTATAAGGTTAGAATTGTTGTAACGTAGATAATTTGCGGGAAATCTGAGGCAGACAGATTGACAAAAACTCATGCTCTTAAAAGATTTGTGGTAAATTGGGGTTAAAGAGGAGAAAAATGGGTTTTAACAAATTGATGCTAAACTTTCCGTGAATTTTAGGTGCTTGGAAATAGTATTAGATTAAGAAGGAATTGCCAATCAGTGTTGACTATCATTTTGCCCATTTCTGTACTTCTATTTTAATATGTTAAGGAATTTCATGGAAAATGCAAATGAATTCAAGAATGACAATCAGTCCATTATGTTTCAACTTTCAAAGATGGAAACACTAATGAATTCAACGTTAACATCATCAATTTTGTCACCTTTCTTCATTTATCTTGATTGACCATAGTGGTAATGAAATTTTAATATAATATACATACACGTTAATGGAATTTGGTGTGCAGGTCTTTATAATGCAGCAGACATTGCATCCTGGGCCCATTGATCGTTCATTACTTACATTACAAGATAGTCATAGATCACAAAAATTGTGGGATGAACATATTGATTGTAATCAGGCTGCGAAACCAAAAATATATGACGCGGCCTGGACGTTTTTTGATAACCGCCCCCATCAACGCATCATAGAGTATATTTTCAGGGAGGGGTTATGGGATGTTGTTAGGGTAGAAAAAATACAGCTTGACCATAAACTTATCATAGCTATGATTGAGCAGTGGAGGCCAGAGACGCACACTTTTCACCTACCCTTTGGAGAGGTCACTTTGACCTTGCAAGATGTCCAAGTTTTGTTTGGACTACGTGTTAAGGGAAATCCTGTAGTATTTCCAAATCTAATACATTGTAATTCTGATTGGGCTATGATGTTACAAGTTCACACTGGATCCACTCCTACACCGGATGATTTTACAAGGACTAGCCATCTTAACATTGGTGTATTAATCGAGTATATTCGGCAGCAGGTACATCACCATCCTATTACAGATGAGACTCCTGATGATAGGGTTTGGAGGCTAGCTTGACTATATATGTTGTTGATTTTATGAGCTATCCTATTCCCGAACACATCAGGGAATTCATTGAGTTTGCGGTTCTTGAATTTTATTGTTGATCTCGACCCGACGGGTAACTACAGCTGGGGCAGTGCTGTTCTAGCCTATCTTTACTGGTGTCTTTGTTGGATATCTATTCATGGGATCACACTTGAAGGATTCCTACCTCTCCTCCAGGTATCGCACTTTATCTTATAATGTTAGTTTCAGTTCGATTATTCATTAGTTTAGTTAATGTTAACTAATATTTAACTTTTAGATATGGGCTTGGGAGAGGGTCTTGCCCTTCCAACCGAGACCAGTTAGTGATATTGATGAGGATGATTCATTGATGTCATATGGTAGGAAATGGACGCAAGGTAAAAGGGTTAAGCATGATACAGAGGTACACCATGCCCTAGTCCCCATGAGAGATCTGCTTGATTATTTGACGTCTGAGCAGATATGTTTTCTTAATGTTCTGTAATATTAAGTAACATTATTATGTATGGTGACGTGCGATGTCAGAATTTTAGTATATTGCGTTGAGTTGTGATGGGTCATATATTCATGTATCGTGTTGCATGGGGCAATGTGGATATATATTTTACACCATTAAAACTTATATTTTACTCTGCTAGAAGCTTGATTGCGAGTATATGTTGGTAGGAAAGTAATTTAATAAGTTTATTAATTATCCGTGACATGGAGTGCTAAATAGATAACGTTAAATAGGATTTGTATTCTCTCTTTGTTTTTTATGCTTACTTTAACATTGACTATTTTTTGTTGATTCAGTTTATGTGGAAACCTTATCGTGACATCCTCCATACTTTACCTCCTTGTTGCACATCTGGTCAGGAGATGTGGCGGATGCGAGTGCCAATGTTGTGCTTAGAATTTATAGAGTGGCACCCAGCAGACAGAGTTATGCGACAGTTCGAGCATCCACAACACATTCCTGAGGCTCCTCTATGGCAAGCTAACCATGCTAAGCATGATGATCGATCTCCAGTTGACCAGCAGTTTATTGCAGAGCATAACCAGGCTCTTAATATGTGGAATAATTGGCAGCCTACAGTTGTGGAGGTACAACACGATGCCGACTTAGATGCCTATATGGGGTGGTATTTGCGACATGGTCGGTTGTTATTGGGCAACCCCACTGTCGGAGGTTCTAGGAACGTCACGATTGCGCCTTCACATGAGACGATGCGTAGAGGCCTTAAGAAGCTGTATGACAAGGTTTTAGGATGGACGTTAAGTCCGAATCCGGTGACTAGAGAGCATGGAACCGAGATTGCTAATGATATTAGAAGGACTTTTGACCAGGCAAATCAGGCATTCCAGGGGCCTGCAGTTGCTGACGAACACTATCAACAGCCACTCGGAATGCGTGGATGAGGGATGAGAGGACATGGACGTGGACGTAGTGATGCAGTTGTGCATAGAGGAGGACGTGGTCGAAAACATGGACGTGGATATGGTGTCTTCATACACGAGGGAGTAGGAGATGTTCCATTACTTTCGGGTCCCGAGCCAGAGCCTGAAGCAGCAGCAGATGATGACCCAGTTGGACATCATGATCAAGTTCATTCACCGCCTTTTCATCCATCACCATTTACTCCAGGTTGTTCATCCTTGCCCGAGTCTCATAATTTCTCGACATATGTTGCACCTGCTTGGGTTGATGAACCCAACCCATACTCATATTGTGACATGCCCTCTCGAGACTTGACATGCACTCTATGTTTGAGTTTTGGCTCGATAGAGTTTGGAGATGTGGCGGTTAGTATTAACAATTACTTCATTATGTTTTTTGTGTGTTTTTGATTATCTATTTTTCTTATAATAGATTCTTTAGCAGTCTCAGGATTTGGTTTGTACCTCATCATCCAATCCGGTCCAGACCCCTGACATGGTTTTTCAGACAGTCGCAGAGCTTTCCTCTGACACACAGATCAATAATTTTAAAAATTAAATTTAAAACGACTATTCGTATTTATAATATGTTAACACATTATTTTTTTTGGATTTTTTTAGATTCCAGATTTAGCACCTTATGTTGTTCAGGATGCATCTCATGGACCAATGGATGTGACGGAGGAGACACGGGTAATTATTGCAATATATAGACTAATATTCGTAAATTATTTAATATAATTAGCTTGACATTATCTACTTATGTGTAATTGTTGTTTGTAGGTTCCGGCACGTATGAAGAATCGTAAAAGCAAGCATTGTGCTGATCCGATTGTTGCTATAAAGAGGATGGACAACAGAGATGGAGACAATAATGCGCATGGGGGGCTTAGGCCGCAGGAGTCAATACAATTTAGGAGTTGTGGCACATAGTTATGTAAGTACCCTGACAGAATACCAATATAATTTTAGTATATTTTCTTGCAATGCTCTCTGGATGTGCTACAAAATTTATAGTATGATTTTTATCCAACCCATTTCCTTTTTTCTTCTTGCTCTTTAGGTGATTGTGGAGAAGGCTGAAAGTAGTGTATTTTTTAAGAATCCGATACGGACGTGGCATCAAAAGTGAAGAGCAACTTAGCTCATAGGTACCTTATGTGATACTCGATGAATTGATTGATATACAATGATCTTTGTTTGCTTATATACTTTGTATACTTACAGGTTTAGCTATAAACTAACGGTAACTGGTAGACACATCTTACCTTTTTCTTCTCAATTCGGATAGTGGCCTGCACGAGAACGAGTGAAACATTCAGGGCATGTCTGAGAGTTCCCCAAAGTTTGCATGAATAGAAAAGATGCTTCAAATAAGGAGACAACTTGGAGAGAAGCCATTTGGATTCAATATCACCAGAGAGGACAATTAAACAAAAGAGAACAAGCTGGTGTTGCTTGGAAGTGAAATGGCGTTCGAGTATTTATAGTGGTGTGAAAGCAGAAAATAAGCACATGGATAAAACTTAACTAAGACTTTTGTATTATGTTCAACTTTGAATGCTGGGAATTCTGCCTTTACTTTCCCAAGCAACCTTCTTGGATCTTGCATCACTTGTTTTAAGATAATATAGGGTGTTGCTTTCTCACTTATTTTTCTAGGAACAAAAATAAGAAAAACGAAAGATATTTGAAACTTGTGGTCTAGAACAAACCATAAATACTTTTCCAAATAAAAATTTGAAGATTAAATTGTTTATAAAAATAGGAAGGTGACCTTTTCTTGGTGACAAATTAAAGGAAAGTTAACCAGATAAATTAGGATAGAGAGTAGCTTTTTCTTCTTCCTTCATGTCATGCCCTCTTTTTTTATAACATCGGTGTTTACACGAAGTTACATTAGTTTATCGTAGTTTATTGATTAAATAGAGGTGAAATTGTAAATTGACTATGGTTAAGTGAATAAGTGATGACAATGTATGTAAAGATACATGCCATGTATTCATTGGGTTGTTAACGAAAACACCGGGTCTAAGTAAGTATCTTTTTTTCTTTTGGTATATGGATGGATGAAGATATGAAAAACACATATAGCTTTTGATTTTGCAGGACAAATTTCATTAGGAATTTTCTTGTGGTAGGAGTTTTCTCATATTGCTTGTTTTAATTTTTTTAATCTTTCAAATTCCCAAGAAACTTCAATCCTTAACTTTTAACTTGATTTAATGAATTAAAGAAACTTCTGATTCACATACTTTCTCATTTCAGATTGCAAAATGTATCAGCTGTTGAAGTTAATAATGATGTTGGATAGAGAAAAGCAGGCGATGAAACAGTCGGAGCAATGAACCAACCAGCTGTGACTGTCTCGACGGAAAAGGAGGATAGCCCAGTGTTAAGAGCATTCCGCAGGTTTATCTCCTGCTTGGTTGCCTTGTACTCCACCCTCTACATTTTTGCTCCTATGGACTGTTGGAGATGTTTGTTAAATACTCACGATATTCAACACTAAAGTTTAATAGACTATCTTTGCAATTTCTAGTGAATGTTAGTAAACTTAATTTAGTTTATCCGTTTGTAGTGGCATTACTTTGTTTGGATCATATATATCTCATATAAGACATCAAGTATAAATAAAACGTCAATAATTAATTTATCATTTTATATTCAATTTATCATCTTTATTAAATATTATTAATTATTTTATACTTAGATGACTTATAATGATTAATTAGGAGTGGCATAGTAAAATAACATTGAATTGTGTATTTATTAAAAAAATACATAATTGTATAAAAAAGTAGATAATACAAATAAATGAATTGTACACTATATAAGTGTATAATCCATAAAAAAAAAATGGCATATATTAATTCCTTTTTTAGTTATATGGCATATTTTGGTTCTGAATTCGCATCTTCAAATAGTGGAATGGAGTGTCCTGTCCATTCTTTCTTTATTTTATTCATTACATAACTATATAAGTAGTTATACATTATATAAAAGGTCATTAACAATATTGGTTCAGTTTTAATTTTTTATCAGGTTAATAGTTTTTTAATGACTAGTTTAGGTATACGTGTCTCGCGCATGTATTTCACTTTAGTGAGTTTAAACATTACACTAAATAGGATATTTGTCTAAATAACAAAGATAAATATAATAATTAAATTCAACATCTTTTGGAGAATTTATTTAATACAACCTAACCTTTACCAAAAAAAAAATTGTCAAAGTCGATCGACATTCTTCTATCACCTATAAATTGCAACAAAACAATACGAAGATAGAGACATCAAAACAATATAATTACACAAAAAATTTCTCAAAGTCGTCTGACACTCATCTACTATCTGTAAACTATAACAAAATAATACGATAATAGAGATATCAAAATAATACAACTAAACTTGGACGGTGTCTTTCTCTGTTTTGTTCCTTTCTCGGCTAACCTTTACACGAATTTTTTTTTTCAAAACAGAGATATAAAAATAATACAATTAAACCTAATCTTTACCTAAAAAAAATCCTCAAAGCTGACCGATATTCATCTACCACCTGTAAATTCATCTACCACCTGTAAACTACAACAAAATAATATAATAGTGATTACAAAGCTTCAATTTTGATGAAAATAATTCTTGTGTGAGCGAAAATTTTGATCCCAAAGAATGACTTGAATGAAAATAAAGAAGATATATATATATATATATACACACGTTGAATTCTATTATGCTGACAAAAACAATGATGAAGTTGAGAGTTAGAAAATTAAGCATCCACCAATCTAGACATGCAACCGAATTAAGTTAGATGAGCATCCATCATATTTTTTCAATAAATAAATTAATTTCTTCTGTATTTTAACGTGCATCTCAATATTTATAGAAGTATTTCCTTAATAGAGTTCTATTTTAGGAGTATTTCTAATTGATCAGTACAAGGAAAAATATTAATTGATTCTCCTTCCATATATTTTAGAATCTCATATATTTTAGGAGTTTAGTTAATATAATAAAAATAATTACATAATAATTAAAGAAAATAGTGAAAAGACAGTTTTGTCTAAGGTCTTCACACTTTTAATATATTATAGATATAGATATAGATTATAGATTTTATAAAAAAAATTTAAAATATTAGTTCGATTTTAGTCTTTTATTATTTAATTATTGGGTAAAACGATAACCATTAAGATTTTATTTTTTTATCAGGAGTTTATTTTATTAAACTAATTTTATGAATTATATTTTAGAAATTTATTTTTTTATCAGGAGTTTATTTTATTAAACTAATTTTATGAATTATATTTTAGAAATTTATTTTTTATCAGGAGTTTATTTTATTAAACTAATTTTATGAATTATGTTTTAGAAATCTAAATTTGACCGATATTACTTTATATAGTTATTTAATGATATAATAATAGTATAAAAAAATAATAATAAATTTCTCTTAATTTGTTAAATATACAAAGTGAAAAGAAATAAATCTAACTTTACTATAAAAGCCAAGTAAAATAATAATGTGAGTGTATTTCCTTTTTCCTCTTCTAGAAAATACTATTTTACATTCCTTATTATACGTTTGTATCTATGTTTTAAGCTTTTTCCTTGGATATTATGCATGTAATTTACATTTTTTTTAATAATTTTGTATTGGTTAAATAAAAAATCAAATCATTAAGGAAGAAAAATCAATAATTTTTTTATTAATTTTAAAAATAAAAAATAATAAATCAAATTAATAATATATAAAATTAAACCGACCGACCCACTACATATCACACCGTTCTCTTCAATTTCTCCACTAGTGCAGCAATGAAGAGCTGCGAAGAGAGAGAAATGAGTCACATACAAATAGATTATTAATATGTTGATTTGATTATGAAGAGATGCTTAAACTCTCGATGACTTAATTCTTTCTTATTTGTTCTTTTTCAATGGGGAAAAAGTAAAATTACCCAAATAAAAAATATTCATAAAGTCGAATTAATATGGATCTATATTATTTATTGAAGTAAAGATGAAGCAAATTTTAAAACAGTCAATAATTTAAAAAGAGCTTAAATAAGTGATGGGGATATTTTAGAGAAACAAAAAAGGACACGAGTTGATCTATCATTTTCACGTGTAACAGTTTAAAACTAAAAAATACAGATGATGTGAAAAAATATATATTTGGTCATAAATATTATTTATAATATTTTAAAATATATTTTTATTTTATTTTGAAATACTTGAGGCGATAAATATTTCTGAAAAATATTTTCACAATATGTGGATCCTTGAAAAACACCTCAAGAGGTTTTTCCACTATTTTTTAATTTAGTTTTTGTACTTTTTAATTCATTTATTTTCACAAAACAACAACACATGCCTAGTATATTCACTTTTTATATTTTTCAACTTCAAAAACACCCCGTTTTCAAAATATTATAGCCAAACACAACTTCAACTCTATTTTTAACTTTAAAATTATTAAAGTGAATATATCTTTTTATTTTTATGGGCAAACGAGTTCTCAGTAGACCTTACTAAATTCTTTCAAGAAGAACATGACTTCCATATAATTAAATTGGTTTAGGGAAAAAAAATGAGAAAAAAAGAGTTTGTGTAAAGGAATATTCTTTCAAGGTTTTTGTTCACGTTAGGTATAATGAGGTGGCTATCTTCTGACTTCCAAAACACACATACACCAAAAAAAAGAAAGAGGTGAGATAAATTTATGTAGTGCATATCACTTTCACTACAACAAAATAAACAATTAATAAAAATGATATTAAGATAATTAATCTAAGTACACCTAATAAAAATGATAGTAGGATAATTAATCTAAGTACACCTAATAAAAATGATATTAGGATAATTAATCTAAGTACACCTAATAAAAATGATATTAGGATAATTAATCTAAGTACACCTAATAAAAATGATATTAGGATAAATAATCTAAGTATACCTAATTTCAATATAACTAATCTCATCACAAGTATATTATACTAATTCCATTACAAGTATTCTACTCCTTCTGTTCTTTTTACTAGTCATATTTTATTTTATAAAAGTCAATTTAATTGACTTTTTAAGTTAAATTAAATTTTAAAAAATTAATATTTAAAATTTAGATATTTGAAAAATATATGTAACAATACTACAAGTAGCAATTCGTCTTTATATTAATTAGACGAAAAAAGTATATTTTAAAAAATTATAAAGATTCATACATTTTAACTCTCGGAAATAAAATGCGATAAATAAAAAGTGACGAAAGGAATATTAACAATAATCAGTAGGGGGTTCTTACGAAAAAAGTATTGATTACTACATACAATTAACATTTAACAATTAACCCAAAAAAAAAAAAACATTTAACAATATGGTGTACATGAAGTCATTTTCAATACCTAATAAACTAAATATTATTTTATATTTAAATGGATAACATTCTAAAATATGACTAGTATTATCCTCGTTTAAGATTAATGAATTTAAATACATATTTGATATTTCTATTGACTTTCAACTAGGGGTGGACATTCGATTTGTTCGGTTTGATTGTTGAATATTGGTTCGGTTTTTTAATTTTCGGATTGACAAAAATGAAAACCATAACCAAACCAAAATGATTTTGGTTTGGTTCGATTTTTACAAATTAGGTTCGGTTATTTCGGATTTTTATTTCGATTTTAAAGATTAAAGTAGTGAGCACTTAAAATTGGTGATTTTTCTAGAAAAATAATCTTTTTTTCAAACCTATTTTTCATTCCCAAATATAATTAATTCAACATGCATGAAATAACCATAAATATCGACCTCGTTGAGTCATCGCCGTTGGCGTGACGGCAGTGGCCGCACTCGGCAGTGACGAACTGAGCAAATGAACTGAGCAAACGACTGTCGTTGATGATGTTGAAATTTCAAATGAATTGACGAACTGAGGATGGTTGAGCGCTGCTGCAGCCTTCACGTTAATGTTAGGGTCTAAAGCAAAGCAGTAAATTAGGATTTAGGGTTACTAAATGATTATAATTTATATATTTATATGTTATATCATATTATATTATATTTTTAGTATATTTACATATATATTAAATTATATATATATTATAACATATTATTTATATAATTTTGGTTTTTCGATTTATCCGAATTCTTTTTTTGTAAATCCAAAAACCAAACCGTTTAACCAAATTTCTAAAATTTGAAACCGAAACCAATCCGAAAAATCAAAAAAATAACCCAAAATTAAATTTCGGTTCGATTTTTCAATTTTTTCCTCAAACTCCAGACGATGAATATTTTTGCTTGCAGTCAATTGTACTAAAGAGAGCAGGTCAGTATATCTAATCTGTCATAAAGTAAGACAGAACAAAGAAGAAGAAGAGTAGAGAGAGAAGAGAGAGTAATTCTTATTACTTCTTGAGGGATGAGAGATCATAAGATTGTAAATACAATGAACAAAACTCCTCTATTTATAGGGGAAATTTACTCCTAGTCTGAGTAAAAGAAAGATGTTTCAAATCCTAATAGATATCAAAGTAGATCTTAATAGACATTCACTATAATGTAAATACATTTATAACACTCTCCCTTGAATGTCTAATTGGTAGATAATGTGCCTCGTTAAAACCTTACTACAGAAAACCCTGTAGGAAAAAAATCTAGTGAAGGAAAAAGAGTACACATCTCTAATAATATGCATTTCGGCTGCCTCATTAAAAACCTTACAAGGAAAACCCAGTGGGACAAAACCTCATAAGGAAAAAAGAGTACAACGCGTATTAACTGCCCCTAATGAGAGCATCCTTGAACCTTTCCATCCCGATCTTGTGAACCATCTTCTTAAAAGTTGTAATTGGAGAAGACTTGATGAATAAATCAGTCACATTGACAGTTGAACGAATCTGTTGCACATTAATATCATCATTCTTTTGTAGCTCATGTATGTAGGAAAGCTTTGGCAAAATGTGCTTCGTTCTATCTCCATTTATGAATCCTCCCTTAAGATGTGCTATGTATGTTAAATTATCTCTGTATAAAATTGTGGGTAGATTGTCATATTTCACACCTCATTTTTCTCGAATGAGATGTATCATGGACCTCAACCATACACATTCTCGGCTTGCTTCATGAATAGCTATTATCTCAACATGATTCGACGAAGTGGCTACGATAGACTGTTTTGTATATCTCCAAGATATGGCAGTATCCCCACATGTGAACACATTGTATGTTTGAGATCGAGATTTATGTGGGTTAGATGAGTACTCAACATCATCATGACCAGTAAGATCGGGACTGCAATCTTTAGAATAAAATAAAATTATGTATCTTATCCCATTTCGATGTCTCTTAGTAGGAGTAGAAATATACCTTGCTAACAAATTGAGCAAAAGGCTATATTGGATCTTGTAGTTTTTTACAAGATACATGAGTGCACCAATTGTACTAAGATATGATACTTCATAACCAATTCAAATTGGTATATTTCTCATTTCAGTAAATAATCTATTGCTTTGAAAACTCTCCAAGAGTTCCAATGATGTTCAAGCAATAAGCTTATACAATATAAGGATTATAAATAAGTTTCCCAGAAACTTTTATATGCTTCAAGCAGATTGAATCCTTAAAAGTTTTCACATAAGCTTTGTCAAGTGATAATATTCAATATTTCATGAGTGACATCTTCAAATATCTGGATTGCAAATCAAATAAGTTTTATACTTACCAAGATGCATCCTTTCATGTCACTTGATAAATGTTTTTACGTCAGCATGCTTAAATAAACATAGAATTCAGATCCTCGTAATCTTTCACAATATTGCGCCAATATTGTGTCAAAGATATTGATGATATATCATTTCGTATCGATTCACAATGCGACATAACATTTTGAGATCTCATCACTTCATTATTTTCAGGTACATGAACCTCTCATAAGGTTTCATGAAGTGTTATGTCGTAGGCTCTTCAAGAGCACATTGCCTTCTTATTATGATTATTTGCTCCTTATTTTTCAAGGACTATTTCATTTGAAACCGATCATTCTACCACGCTTCACGCATGCATAAACTTTGTCCTTTAGGAACACAAAATAAGAGCACTTGTGCTTAATATGAGATGCTTTCAGCATTTGACTTGAATTATCTATTGGATAAGGATATTGTGATAATTCCTAACATATTTCATAGAGCTTATAATCTCCCCCTTATGTTAGGAAAACTAACATACATCCTCTATTTCTTTGAGGAATCCATCTTTGTGCATTATGGTATATTCATTAATCATATACCGCACATCAAAATTATTAGATGGAATAATTGGTTCCCGACCTTGAACCAAATGAGAGGGAAGAAATAATCATAATTTATTGATCTAATGCATACAAATGCTATTGCAATATATCATATCTTAGACCAATACATGAAATTTTATTCTCATTAATAATGGTTTAGCTATTTATCAAAGGCATTCAATGCCAAACCATCATCATCAAGATAACTTTCTTGATTGCACAATCTGAAAATTATGTTCTAAACTCAATTTTACTGAGCAAGCAACTTTATGAATGTCAAACTGCAGGTTGACAATGAATGTATATATGATCATCTTATTGATGCATCTTTTCAACATATCACATGATAGAAGAATGGGCCCTTATTCACCTTTTATAATTTTCAGATTTGAAGAGATCCAATCCCAATATTAGTTGGTCCAACCAACTTATCATGAGAACAAACGACATAAACAATTCTTGAAGAATCTTCTAGTTCTTCAATACATGCACATATTTGAGATGTCACAATCGTTCATATCAATTTAGGAACTTTTATTCCAGTAAACTCCAAGTTTACCATGGCATGTACTTTTTCTTTAGTAAATTTCAGATTTACTATTACATGAATAAATTTCAGATGTACTACTTCAGAAGTAGATTTCAAAATTATTCAACCTCTTTCGGAGGTGAGTTGTGATACAATCACAATCAAGTGCCCGTTTGCATTAATAAGTTTTTCATTCCCTAGGAATGAAATATAGCAAATCGAGGCATACATATGATGTAGATAATTTTTTTTTCTCTAGCATATCTTATAATCATATAAGCGTGTGAAAATATCATCACTTTTGATGATCATTTTCATATTGTCCCTCCATGCTTATATTCGTGCATTCAATCACTTGTCTTCTTTCAGATATATTATGCACTGCTACCACATACACCTCAAGAATGAAGTAAGTTATCATATTTCAGACTTATCATATATTGCTACCACATTCACTTGATGGAATGAAGCATATTCAATGGGTCGAATTTCATGACTTTTCATCAAACACCCATTATTTTGCCTTAGCCATCACAATATCATCAATATGGTGTATTGAGATTCAAACTCAATATTTGATCCATATAAAGGCGTCTTAGGCATGAATCGATGAAACTTGAACCCAACATATTATCATCCTTTTTTATAATACTGTTCTTGAGAAATAAATTTAAAATATAAATGGTTCCAAATCAATTATTTTTTCTCAAATTCATTAATAATTATATTAGTAGTAGCAAAAGAAAGATAACATAAAGAATTACTAACCTTGAAATCCTTCAGATTTATAATCTCACCGTATTTGGCAGAGTCTCGTGCTGATAACGTGTTATAAAGTAAGAAAGAATAAAGAAGAAGAAGAGTAGAGAGAGAAGAGAGAGTAATTCTTATTACATCTTGAGGAATGAGAGATCATAAGATTGTAAATACAATGAACAAAACCCCTCTATTTATAGTGGAAATATACTCCTAGTCTGAGTAAAAGACAGATTCTTCAAATCCTAATAGATATCAAAGTAGATCTTAATAGACATTCACTATAATGTAAATACATTTATAACATAATCCATATTTTTCTTATTGTAAAATATTAGATGATTTAGTTGTCGTTATTTTCTATCAGCCATCAAAAATCAAAACTAATTGAAAGTTTGTCTAAATTCAATTCGATAGTTAAAGAGAGAAGAAGATAACAAATATGTCAGGAAATTGCATGCATAGACACAAATATGAGTGATTTTAGATATTTGACCCTAAATAAGAATGTCTTTGAAGAATAGTCTTCCTTATTTTTTAATATACTAAAAGTACCATTTTGCTCCTCTACACCTCAAATATATTTTTAAACTTTCCATACTCATTTATCTCTCAAATTTTATTTTTTTTATTATTTTCACTTTTTTATTTTTCCTTTACTTTTATTATTCTACTTTTTTTTCACTTTTTTATTTTTTCCTTTAAATTTATTAATCTGTTTTTTTATTATTTTCAGTTTTAATTTTTTCCTTTAACTTTATTTTCATGTTTTAATTTATTTATTTCAACCTTTATTTTTTTTCTCTTTTTCTTTTTCTCAACTACTATCTATTTCTTCATTTTTTTTTCTTTTTTTAATTAATTTGTATTTAACCTTTATTTAGAGTTTTTCTTATTTCTCTTTTTTTTCTCCAGATTTTTCTCAGATATTGATTCTCGTTGTTACCTTTTTTCCTCATTTCTCAAATACTCTTTCTCTTGCTCCTCTTTCTCTTCAATCGATTTCACACAAATCTTCAACCTCCATTAACAGAAAAAAATTGATATTTCTTCTGATGAAGAAATAAAGCGTTTCTTAGTGGATGTTGATTCTGATTCTTCGAGACTTCTGCCTTTAAACATAATTGACATTATTGTTGATGTAAGTTTCTACTAAATTCAGTTTATCACTAACATGTATTTTACATCAATTTCTGAAAAATTCTCTGTCAGTCTATCTCATCCTCTTTGGTGAAATCCTGCAGGAGATTAGCAACTGCAAGCTTCTTCTTCAACTGTGAGTATAGTACCATTTCAATTTAGTTTGTTTAATTTCATCATTTCTTTGAACTGGAATTTTGAAGAGTCTAATATTTGCTGCAGGGATCTATCTGAGAATCTTTTACAAGGAGAAATACCATAAAACCTGTACAACTTGTCAAACCTTGTATATCTTGACTTATATCATAACCAATTGAATGTCAGTATTCCATCAACCATTAGAAATTTATCTAACTTGCATTTTTTGGATTTATCGCAAAATACATTGTCTGGATCAATCCTTGTTGCCCTTGAGTATTTACAAAATTTAACTCATTTTAATTTATCTTACAACCTTCTATCTGGTGCTATTCCCTCAATTGAGAGCATCCATAAGTTTAGACCCTCAGCATTTTTTCATAATACTGATCTGTGTGGTGATCCTTTAGAAGTTTCATGTTCTGCCGGTGGCACTACTTTTGCAAAAGGGAAACCAAAATTGAGTGCCTCGATTATTGTTTCTATTATCGCTGCTGCAGTAATTCTTTTAGGCATTTGTTTGATAACCATCATCAATATGAAGGCTCGACGGAGAAGGAGGAGAGAAGATGAAGCATTCATTGTAGAGAGCATGCCATTGGCTTCAACAGATTCAAATGTCATTATAGGAAAGTTGGTTCTTTTCAGCAAAACTTTGCCTTCAAAATATGAGGATTGGGAGACTGACACAAAAGCCTTTCTAGACAAGGAGTCTTTGATTGGTGGTGGCACAATTGGATCAGTTTACAGAACTTCCTTTGAAAGTGGTGTAGCAATAGCAATGAAAAAGCATATTGAAACCCGTGTTGAGCAAAAGAATATTAGTAACAATTTGCATTTGATGTTTATAATCAGAGTACAATAATTTTCTAAACTAAGTTTTGCCCATGAGGCAAGAGTTGCTTATATGTTAATAATCTAATCAGTGAAATTAAAGAATAAACTTTTGCCTCTTGGGCAAAAGTTTTCAACTTCAACAGTATAGCATTTATACAATAATTTTCTAAACTAAGTCTTTCCCATGAGGCAAGAGTTCCATCTATGTTAATAATCTAATCAGTGCAAATAAAGGATAAATTTTTGCCTCTTGGGCAAAAGTTTTTAATTTCAATAATTTTCTAAACTAAATCTTGCCCAAGAGGCAAGATTTTCATATATGTTAATAATATAATCAATGCAATTAAAGAATAAACTTTTGCCTCTTGGGCAAAAGTTTTTAATTTCAACAGTATAGCATTTGTACAATAATTTTCTAAACTAAGTCTTGCCCATAAGACAAGAGTTGCATATATGTTAATAATCTAATCAGTGAAATTAAAGAATAAACTTTTGCCTCTTGGGCAAAAGTTTTCAATTTCAACAGTATAACATTTGTATAAACTAAGTCTTGCCCATGAGGCAAGAGTTGCATATATGTTAATAATCTTAGCAGTGCAATTAAAGAATAACCTTTTGCCTCTTGGGCAAAAGTTTTTAATTTCAACAGTATAGCATTTGTATAAACTAAGTCTTGCCCATGAGGCAAGAGTTGCATATATGTTAATAATCTAATCAGTGCAATTAAAGGATAAACTTTTGCCTCTTGGGCAAAAGTTTTCAATTTCAACAATTTTCCAAACTAAGTCTTGCATATGAGACAAGAGTTGCATATATGTTAATAATCTAATCAGTGCAATTATAAAATAAAGTTTTGCCTCTTGGTCAAAAGTTTTTAATATGCAATATGACCTTTGATGTTGCATTTCTGTGGTCGGACGTTATGAAATTGACCGAGCAACTATGAGCCTTTTCATATGTAGTAACCTGAAAGAGCAAAAAATCGGCAATCTTTGAGGCATGAAATCGCCACACACAGTTATCGTCCAAACATCATAGTGAATATCTTGTTGTACTTGATTTGATAACCTTAAATTGGATATTGTGTGAATTGCACTGTTTGACATACACGTCATCATATTTTATTTGTCAATGAAGATCGACTTGACATTTACCTCATTCAAAGAGGCATTATTTCTGAAGAGAGTAGTCTCGACATCAAGTATTCTCTTCTTTTTTTGTCGTACCCTCTTAATCTTGGATGGCTGCCCCATTTTTTCATCTATTGCAGCCTCCAATATGGATTCGATAACCTGTAACTCGTTATTTCTATCAATAATTTCAATTGATTGTCCCATATTGTATTGCTCAATACTCATTTCTTTTCCATCTATTCCAAGCACAATCCTTGTGAAAAATAAAATAACAAAATATTAGCAATAATTTAATTTAGAATATATATCTTCAACAAGTAAAATCATTAAAGAGTAAGACATAGTCAACTATTATCCATGGGGCATAACTGTCAAAGTCTTACCTCTAGGGCAAGAGTTATAGGTTATCTGTCAAATCATTACAGACTATGACAGTGTCAACTCTTGTCCATGGGGCATAACTGTCTTAGTCTTGCCTCTGGGGCAAGAGTTATAGGGCATCTTCCAAATCATTACAAACTAAGGCAATGTCAACTCTTGCCCATGAGGCATAACTTGAAATGTATGAAAGAATCTGAAAATGCTAAAATCCCACTTGAAACTACTGAATAACACATACTATAGGGGTGATTCTGAGAGGGTTGTTTACTTCAGAGATAGGTTGAAAGTGATACAACATAGTTTATCAACTCAATACTCTGATAGTATGGCCTTAAAAGAGAATGATGTCCTGACTATTATTGAGAAGTGGAGCAATATTGAAGAGAGCATGTTACAACAAAAATTCAGGGCTTTGTGTATAAGCTAGGTGATTCAAACCCCATGTATTTTAGTACAGTTATGAAAGAAAAAAAGTAACAAGAAGAAGATGGTGGAGCTTATTTCTTTAAATAGTGTTAAATTGGCGGATCCTGAGGATATTAAGCATGAGATTATTACTTTTTACCAATCTTTAATGGTGTGTGCACTAACCAATACTACTGTAATTAACAAAAGATGAAGGATTAAATATGATGCGTGTTCAACAATGAAGGATTTTTTTTAACACTGAAAAGTTGTATAATAGTAACCTTGTTACCTAAAGTGCCAAATCCTACTACCATTAGAGAGTTTAAATACATTGCATGTTGCTCTATGTTATACAAGCTAATGGCTAAGGTGCTCTCTCTTAGAATCAACAAGTTAGTGCTTTTTTAATCTCTAAAACATAGGTTGGATTCATCTGAGATGGAAAACACAACCTTTTCCTCCAAGACCAAACCCTCGCAACTACTCAAACACAATTATAATCGCAATAACAAACTCCCCACAACCTGTTCGACACAATTTCTCATCATCTTCTAATGCTAATTATACCACTAGTTTAAAATACTTGAAACTAATTTCTTGTACCACCTTGATCTTATACGTTTTGCATTCTCAAAATATGTTGCGATCAACGTTAACTCCCATATTAACGACCTTTCCCTCCAAGACCAACCCCCTACAATACTCAAACACAATTATAAGTGCAATAACAAACTCCCCATAACCTGTTCGACGGAATTCCTCAATGGTAAATATGTTACTACAACAACAGCATAGCCCAAGTTCAGCTTACGTCCACCTCCCTAAAATTAAATCAATATGCTAATTATATAACAAGCTAAAATTACCACAATGCATCAATAAGCTAAAATTACCACAATGAATTTTGATGATGAAATTCATACCTGAAAAAACCTTACGACTAAAGTCGATTCTGCGAGTGTTTGAAAGTCGATTATCGAATTTGGAAGAAAGAGATTTAACAGCAATATTTTGGAGGTCGATTCTCAAATTTGGAAGAAAGAGAGAAAGAAAGAGATTTAACCGAGAATATTTTGCAGAAGGGTATTTTCGTCCAAAAGAATATGACTTAACAAGTAAAGGCTATTTTAACAAAGCCCTTTTATTTGGGGCTAAAATTTGAAAGCCACCATAATTTGGGTCTATATTTGAGAATAACCCCAAATATATCACTAATGACTAACCTATCCGATGGGTGGGGTTAGTCTGATATCTCTACTCTAAAAGACGATAATAATTAAATGGATGAGAATCGTCGTATCGAATTAACATTTATCTTATTATAAAACATCAGATGATTTAGCTATCGTTATTCCTTCATTAGCCGTTAGAATGAAAACTAATTAAAATCAATTTAGCAAGATAGTTAAAGAGAAAAAAATATATAACAAACTAGCATCACCGATCTGATCATGGGGCTATTACGATGTCTAAACCCTTAAAAATATGAGAAAATATACAAACTACCCCTTGAACTTGTTTGACTTTTTCAAAAAGACACCTAAATTATACTTCCAACCTATTACCCCATGAAACATACCTAAATCGTTGTAAATACACCATTTTGATCAAAATTTTACCTCTGCGTGTAGACACGCATAAGAGACGTGTGAATTGCTTAAAAGTTGACTCTTTTAACCAATTAAAAGCTGCCAAGTGTAATTTATTTGTCAATTAACTTAAAATTTACCCTCAAGCCAATAGAAAATTGTCATGTGTCATTAACTAGTTGTCTTCTCCATTTGTTCAACAATTTCTTAGTTTTTCTTTTTTTACAACATATTTACAACATCTCATCTTTTGAACAAAAATTTGTTTTAGCATTCGATTTTTACACATTGTATTACTATAATCAAGCAATAAACATATTTATTAACAATGATAAAATGATAAAAACACAATACAAGACTATTAAAAATCAGTTTTTCCATTGGCTTACTTTCCCTTTTCTTTGGTTTCAAATTGGATATGCTCTTTCGTTTTGAGCATTTTTTTAATTTAAACTGTTCCTTTCATATGTTTAAATCGTAAGGTGAAAGAATCTTTTGGGTAAATTACACAACACTCAAGAAAATTTTAAACTATAATTGGATGACAAATTACGATAATTTGAAAGTTGCTACAATAGTGGCCAGCGAAGCAGTGGACTTATCGAAGTAGTAATTTTGTGTAAATTAGTGTTGGAAAAGTTTGATCTTGAATTGAAGAATGATAAAGAGATTAAAAAAGTGTAAAAAAGAGATGGTATGTTAGCCACCATTTTTTTCGGCGAGAAGGTATTTTTCGACGATATACCCAATATGAAAAAATAAATTTTTGTGGGAAAAGATGCTAATGTAGGCATAAGGATCAGTAAAATTGCTTTCAATTTCACTGTTGAAATAGTAATCCAAAATACCAACTTGTTATCAGTGGAATCACATCCTTTCCATCTCAATGACTATAACTTCTTCGTGGTTGGAATTGGTGTTGGAAACTTTGACCCCAAAAAAGATCCAGCAAAATACAATTTGATCGATCCTATTAAAAGAAATATTGTTGGTGTTCGTACTAGCGGTTGTTGTAAGGAATTTCAATAGGAAATGTGAAGAAGAAAGGAAGAAAATAAATAAAGAAAAAGAAAAAATATATGGCTATAATTTCTAAAAAAAAAAAAAGATTAAAATTAATTGACACGTGTCAAATGCTAATTGGCACGTGATATACATGTTTACTGGTATAACTGATGTTGGCTGAAAATGGGTTATTTACAATAGTTTAAGTAAGATTGGTGAGATAATAGGTCGAAAGTATAATTTAGGTATCTTTCTGACAAAATCGAACAAGTTCAGGGAGTACTTTATGTATTTTTTCAAAAAATATCGATAATTAAATGGAGTGAGCATAAAATTCAGCAACCAATGGTTGTTAGACACGCAATTTCAACTTAAACTTGCACTATTTTGTCATAATGTTATGTTGGCATCAAATTAAAGCTTATTTAAGGTATAAAAGTATAATTTCCCGAGTAGGCATTAGCATGGACCATTTTGGCACAAATATTTGATGCATAAAGATTGTATCATAATTCATAGTTATTAAGTTTAGGGAGTTATAAGTTTCCTTATAGACTCCAACATCTTCATGTGTATATTGGGCATCTCTTTTCATCCACCCAATTATCAATGCAAAAAGTGTGGTGGATATGCTATGGAACAGAAATATAGTTTTATGGGAGATAGAAATGCAAAAAGTGTGGTGGATATGCTATGGAACAGAAATATAGTTTTATGGGAGATAGAAATGATATATGAAGACAGTTGCAATCTTATGAATTTCTTTGTAGAGATAGATATGATGCATATTTCAGGAATATGACAGAACACAAGTTAGTTAGTTAGTTAATCATTACATTAAGTTACTTGGATTTCTGCTTTTCATAGCTGGATTGCAAATGCTGCGATAACATATCGCATCATTTAACTCTTTAAGACCATTTATGCATTAATAAGATAGTCTATTGATCGTCAAAATAAAAAATTACTAGGGATAGCATCCATCACAACCTTTTGTTTTGGTTGTTGACTATAACGACATTTGCACTAGCTTGCACGCCCGTGAACTTAGTGTGCCACGATCTTGATTATGACATATAATACATTATACGTCACCCCTTACTATTTTGTCTCGTCACGATAACATGATTCACATTTACACAATGATTTTCAAGATAAAGCCCATTCACGGCAAGTGAATATCCCATTAGACATCTATAAGTTTTCATCTGAACATTCACCAAATATATACGTAGCTTAAAGCATTTGATGTAGCTTCAACATAGGGGTTCTATCATACTTTGGATGTTAAAACTGTAAATTTACATGGATAAAACTTTTTATAGAGAGCATTTTGTAGAATACTTAATAGAAAGCCAATGTTTTGTCATTACATAGATAGGACCACACAATTTAACAGTTTGTGATAATACTTGCATATATATGCTTATTTCTACATACCGAAGTGGACAAATATTAGTATTATCCACACATTTTCTAAACGTGCATACCTTTGTAGCACCCAAATTGGTTTTGGGGTTTTGGCCCTAAGCTTCTTGCATAGCTGTTAGGTAAGCCAAAGTTAAATTCATCATTAATGACCAACCAAATCACCTACTTAGGCTACCAGTATGTCATACTCATGAAGTAGACCAAATTCTTGATCTTTAGGGGTTTTGGGTGAAAATTGGTAATATAGGCAAAAAAATCAAATTAATCAAGGATTTAATTTGGAAGTAACAGTTTATGTTATAACGAAATATGAAATAACATGATTGACATATTTAACCTAATTGAATATATATTTAACCTAACTTGAAGACTGTATATATTCTACCAAAAATTTTATGATTGCTAAAGATACCTCTTCTCTTTTTTTTTTTTTGGTTACATTGGAAAATCTTCCTAATTCTATGATTGCAACACAATAAAATATTTTAGAGGGTCCTGCCGTGGGAGTTATTTACTATGTTGTGATAGCAACACACATAGTGTGATCGGTACAAATTGATGTTGCCTTTCCCCCCTTTTCTTGTTTGTGATCGCGTCAACCATGATCAGCCATTTTTTTTTTCAAAAAAAAAAAAAGATTTGGTGCATTTTGGACATGATTTGAATTAGGGTTTAAATCAGTAAGTTGAAATTATATTGATCTGAAATTGAAATTTTATATGAAAATGCAATGTAAATATTTAAGTTTTTTTTTTTTATAAACGTAAAACCTCCACAATTTGTATAAAAATATTAAAAAAATTTCAACCCTTATATAATCTCACTAGAATGAGCAAATCACAGTTTATAAACAATGTGTTGGAATATTCGAAGGTACTGATGCATTAATAGATCACATATCTCCATGTTGCTCTTATAAACAAATGTCCACGATTATATGTTATTAAAAACTTTTAAATACGCATAATATTACAAAGATACACTAGTTAACAATAATAATAACTAAATATTTCTTAATATAAAATTTTCACATGATACAAACAATATCTTCATGTCAAATATGAATCCTTTTTTTATTTGCAAAATATAAAATGATAAATCTTTTATGCAAAATATAAATTTATGGGCTGGTCATATTTTACATTTTGAAAAGAATGAAATCCTAACTTCTCAAGAATTTAAAATCATAATTCAAAATTAAATTAATATTTTATATATGCGAATTTTATAAATACCAATTTCAAATCAAAATTACTTGAGATTGGGATGTCAATATCTATGCCCAAATGCCTACCAACTCAATTTCATGACATCACAACTCTTTTTTAGGCATTTAATTTTCGGCCCTTCTCATTACAAGTCAACTCCAAAACTTACCAACTCAATTTCAACATCATATCCCATGAAAAACATCAACCACAACATTTCATCACTCCAAACAACCGAGATCAATAACTTTGGCATCCGGTTACAGGTTAGATAGAAGAAAATGATTTTCTTTAGATGTTTTATGTGAAGATCTATTGTGTATAAAAATGAAAATTTTGGTGAAAATAACATAAAACAAGTTAGAAACTCGTTTCTTCCAACAATTTTAACATGACACAAACGCGCTCACAAGGCGCTTCCTCCGGTCCGGTCCCGGGTTGGGTTAGGGGAACATCTGAGCAATTACCTTCGCGGATCCAAATGCGCTCACAAGGCGCACAATAAGAATAATTATCGAATTCCTTTCTCGCCCTCTCTCGACTTCCATCACTACAATTTGCTACAAAATGTTATATGTCTAAAAGCACGAAAAGGTAAACTTGAAATTACGGTACGTTCTTGATCCATCTTTACTTTAATGGATATTTTCATGGGTTAAAAGTGTAGTAGTATAAATAGGGACTAATTAAGAGGGAAAGAATAATGCATTTTGGAAATCTTATGTCATACGTAAAGTGGTAAAGTAGTGACCTAAAGCTGCAAGCAAAATTATAGGAGATCTAGTTGATGGCATAACAGAACTAGAATATCCTCAACAATAGCGTGATCATCTTTCTCTCTTAATTATCTTTGCTTTTTGGTTGTCACAAGCAAAACGTTATACCAAAGAAATGAGCAATGATCAAGCACGTTATCTGTCACATTTTATTTAATAAAAGTCAATTTGGCTAAACTTCAAAGGAAATTGAAATAGATTAATTTTAAAATTTAAATGTTTGAAAACTTTTATGAAAAATATTATAAGTTACAATCTTTTTCATACTAATATGATGAGAAAATACATCATAAAGTGTTGGTCATAATTCTCGAGAAATAAAATACGACAAATAAAAATAAACATAGGGAATACAACTTACAAGCATTGTTATATATAAAATACTTACCCGTCTTGGGATATTTGTCGTCTTTTTTATTTTTATGCCTGTTAAAAATATATTAATTAAGAGGAGCGATTGACTATTTTACCCTTATTAGGTCTTAAGATATAATCACTCCTCATTGAAGATTTACTCTTTTATGTATTATAATTGAGATTTTTGTATTCTTCAAAATAATTACTACTAATAGTAGAGTTTTTTTAAAAAATCATTTGAACTTTTAAAATAACAAACAATTTTTGTAAAAATGGATAAATATTTTGAGACAAGGAAGTAGCATCTTATCTAGCAAAATTTGGGAGCTCATTCAGTTAAGGACCTTATGGGTACTTGATAAATGTCATATGAGCTGTTCTATGAAAAAAAAATGAAAAATGTTATATATACATATATTACAATATATAGTGAATGTCTACTTTATCATATATATTGAATGTCTACTTTACCATTTATAGTAAATGCCTGTTTATGGAAAAGTTAGAAACTCTAAGGTTAGTTTTCTCCTATAAATAAAGGGGGGTTTCTCCATTGTAATTCACCCCATCAAGAAATTCCTCATGAGAAATAAAGAAGTCTCCTATCTTCTCTCTCTATTCTTCTTGTATTTACTTTATATATTTCATAACATGTTATCAGCACGAGACTCTGCCAAATAAGACGAGATTATGAATCTAAAGGCAGTTTCAAGGTTAGTAATTTCTTATGTTATTTTTATTTTGCTACTAATGATATAAAAATTGTTGGATTTGAAGAAAAATAATTGGTTTGGAACCACTTATGCTTTAAATGTGTTCATGAAGAACAATATTGTTAAAATATATGATGATGAATTTAAGTCTCATCTCATTAAGAGGATAAGACATTGGGTTAAAAGTTTCAATGCACCATGATGATAAGATGTTGAGTTCGAATCTCATCGATTTATAGCCTAAGACGTCTTTATATGGATAAGACCTTGAGTTTGAATCTCAATGCACCATATTGATGATATTATGATGGCTAAGGCAAAATGATGGGTTTGATAAAAATTCATGAGACATATCCCATTGAATATGCTCCATTCTCTGAAGTGAATTGGTAGCAGTACATAATATGTCAAAGAAGACAAGTGACTGAATGTACGAATACAAGCGTGAAGGGACAATATGATAATAATCATCAAAAGTGATAATATTTTCACACGCTTATTATGACTATAAGATATGTTAGAGAAAAATTCTCTACATTAAATGCCTTGTTTTCTCCCGAAGTAGCAATATCATGAAAAAGATTATAAGCTATCAAAATTTGATAGGCTTAGGGCACGATTATATTCCATTCTGGGGGAATGAGAATTTTGATTGTTTTAAGTACATATCTATTCCTTAAGGTGAATGCGATAATATTTTGTAAAGTTTATTAATACAAATATGCACTTGATTGTGATGGTATCTGTCACGATCCAAAAATAAAGGTCATGATGATACTTGTCGAAACGTATCTTGACAAGTAAGCCTATCACCCAAACCGATACAAAAAAAAAGAAAAAAATAATAGAAATATCCCAAGGTAAGGCTTCTAGAACGAAGTCGAACCATATAAGTAATCATATCAATGCGGAAAGAACTTATCAAAAATACCAATCATGCCCAAAACCAGGTGTCAATAGTGTAAGAACTACTAATACAATCCAAGAGTCAAATACATCAAAAAAATAACCACAAAGGAATAATATCTTTTTCCAAATATTAATAAAGACATAACTACTGTAGAAAGATATAGGTGAACTTCAGACGCATGAATGTCCAACCGCTATCTTGAAAGCTCCAACAATCGCTCGAGTCAATCTTGAGGCACACTCGAGCTAGGACCTGCACCGAAAGGGAACAGTAGGCATGAGTACGGTCCACTTGTACTTAGTAGGTATCATAGGCCGACCAAAGTAGTAAATAAAGCATACAAAATATACACTAAGGGCACATCACCTGCAATCAGAAAATGTCCCACAATGGTAGCCCACACCACTTGCACTAATAGTTCTAATATATCTCACATATATTGCAACATCACACCAAGATAGAATAAAAATACGTATTATATCACATATAAGAAGAATAAGGGGGAACATGCATATACAAGATCATCAAATACAAGTAAAAAAAAATACGATAAAACATAGATGACAAGTTAATATGGCAATACAACATAACATAACACAATACAATAAAGTAAGTGCAATGTATATGATGATGAAGATGAAGATGATGATGATGCACGAGGTCCTCGCACAACCTCCAAAATCATCACACAATTCTCGTATACACCTGCGGAGGCAAGTCTCACAACGCAGGACCCATGGGGGGTTCTTCAACCCGTATACAATCCACATATCTTATATCTCCTTTCCGACACATCCCTCAAAAAGGATTTTATAAGGTTTAACAATATCTCCTCCCCGACACATCCCTCGGGGAGGGTTTTAAAAAGATGTTGCTAGTGTTTCTCAAATGTTGTCACGGTGGTACCAATATTTCATGAATGATTATGATATGAGGATGTAATACTCACAACCAATCACAATGAGTATTTTTACAACCAACCACAATGATATATTTCCACAACCATGTAAATCAATATCCACTCATTATTTCAGTTTCATCCACGAATTTCCACATGTCTCATATGCCAAATAAAGTATGAATATAATCACAATATACCAATGGTACCATATTAAGCATCTTAACAACATAATACAATTATTCACATGTATTCAAGGCTATTAATATCACATAGGGCCCCACACGGTCACACATATCACATAATAACTCAATTTCAATAATTACACCACATATAGGTCCCCACACGGGCACAACACATAAATAGCCATTTTTCATGATTAGTTCCCATCCTTAGCATGCATTTTGTATCATCCTACTCAACCCAGTCTGAAAGAGTTAAGCCATAACACACCTCAAAAGCTGAAACCGATCTGCTACACTTCGAACCCACGATCTTACTTTTCACGAATAATCTCAAACTCCACTAAAAATATCAAATATAGAATCTACGCATCAAAACAAAACCAACGACACCCACATTGACTACTTTTGGTTCGGGTGACCCCAGAATGGATTAAAAAAAAAGGCAAAATCAGAACTTTACTTCAAAAATACGTTCTCCGTAGTTTTAGAAATCTACAGCTGAAAACACAAGTCAAATCAAGTAAAAAACGAGGTTCAAATTGAAGAAAAACTATTTTTAAACTTTACCGGATAAAAATCTTTGAAATCCGAGTTAATAACAAGAATCAGAGTTGTTTTAAGGGTTAAATTGATGAAAAACTAGTAATTATAAGGTAAAAATATTATTCAAGTGAAAAGAAGTGGAATTGAAGTTTAAATCAAGCCCTAAGATTTTAAGGGTTTTGAGAAATTAATCGAGAAATTATTAAGAAAAAGATGAATTCTTGCCTTAAATTCATAATAAAATCAAGAAATGGGTGTTAATCTAGCTTTCCAAACTCTCACAAATTTTAATTTTAAGATCTCACACTATTTTAGGGTTTAACTCCAAGAGGCAAAATTAAAATGAGCAAAATATAGCAGATTTTCTGCAATAACAATTTTTTTTGGTCGATCGAACTTCGACGGGGTGCCGAGATTCGCTCAGAGTCTGATACATGCAAATGAACTATGCAACCATACTAAATTCGATGTTTTGTACACGATGGCAATATCATATTTTTTTAAAAAATATCATTTTCACAAAGTTGACCCCCAAAACTCGAAATCATAATTTTCCAAATCGAGGGTCGAAATGAGTTTTAAAAGTCGTAAAATCATACCAAATATGCTAACACCCTAAAATTGATATTTTGGATCTGCTGGAGAAGTCGTATTTTTCATTCGAGGTTATTTCAATCAAATATGGGTCTCACACCCATATTTTTTTTTTCAACTTTTCGATCAATAGGTCAAAAATGAGCTCGGGTTCATCGGGACCTGAACCAAAGGTCTACCTAGCCTAAAATCGATATTCTGGAGCTGTTGACGTAGTCCGTTTGGCAATCCATTGCACATATCAAAATATATCCCCATAAGTCTAAAATAAGGCTCTCGAAACCATCAAAAATCACAATATCGCATAGATGATACCAAAATACATTAAAAAATATGCCAATCACTCTCACACCTCAGAAATACCATATTGCAACTACGAAGAGAGGTAAAAATAATCAAATCAGACAAAATTATAAATTTTACATATTTCATCAAATTCTTAGATCGTTACAGTATCACAACTCACCTCCGAGTGAGGCAGAATAACTAAGAAGAATTATTTTGAAATCTACTTCTAAAGTAATAAATCTGAAATTTATTCATGTAATAGTAAATTTAAAATTTACTAAAGAAAAAAAGTACATGACATGGTAATCTTGGAGTTTACTAGTATAAAAGTTCGTAAATTGACATAAACAATTGTGACATCCCAAAGATGTGCATAGTGAGTATTAAACATATATGAAGAACTAAAAAATTCTTCATGAACTTTTAATGTTGCTTGTTCTCATGATAAGTTGGTTGGACCAACTACTGTTGGGATTTGATTTCTCAGAATCTGAAAAGTATAAAAGGTGAATATGGGTCTGTTCATCTGTCATGTGATCTATTAAGATGCATCGATATAAGATGATCACTTGTACGTTTATTGTCAACCTACAGTTTGACATTCATAAAGTTGTTGCTCAATAAAATTGAGTTAAGATCATAATTTTTAGATTGTATAATCAAGACAATTCATCTGATAATGTCAATTTGTCATTGAATGTCTTCGATAAATAGCTGAACCATTGATAATGAGAACAAAGCTTCATATATTGGTTTGAAATATTTCATACAAAAGTACTTGTATGCATCAAACCAATAAATTATGATTAATTTTTCCTCAAAGTTGATTCTGAGTCAGGAACCACACGTTGTTCATCTAATAATTTTGGCGTGCGGTATACGATTAATGAATATACCGTAATGCATAAAGATACATTCCTCAAAGTAGATGGAGAATATATGTTAGTTTTCCTAACATAAGGGGGGAGATTATAAGCAACTATGAAATATGTTAGGAATTATCATCAGATCCTCATTCAAAATATAATTCAAGTCAAATGCCGAAAGCATTTCATATTTAAGCTGCAAGTGCTCCTATTTTGTGTCTCTAAAAAGACAAAGTCTATGCATGCTTGAAGCATGATAGACCAATCGGTTCCAAATGAAATAATCCTTGAAAAGAATAAGGAGCAATTAATCATAATAAGAAGACAATGTGCTCTTGAAAAACCTATGACATAACACTTTATTAAACGTTATGAGAGGTTTAGATACTTGAAAATAATAAAGTGATGAGATCTCAAAATGTTTTGTCACATTGTGAACCGATATAAAGTGATATATCATCAACATCTTTGATATAATATTGGCCCAATATTGTAAAAGATTACGAGGATCTGAATTCTATGTTTATTTTAAGCATGCTAGCGTAGAAACATTTATCAAGTGATATGAAAGGATGTATCTTGGTAAGCATAATACTTATTTGATTTGCAGTCCAGACACTTGAAGATGTCACACTTGAAATGTTGAACGTTGTCACTTGACAAAATTTATATCAAAACTTTTTAAGGATTCAAAATGTTTGAAGCATATAAAAGTTTCTGAAAAACTTATTTATAATCCTTAGATTGTATAAGCTTATAGCTTAAAAATTATTGGAACTCTTGAAGAGTTTTCGAAGCAATAGATTATTTGATGACATGAGAAATATATCAAATTGAATTGGTTATGAAGTATCACATCTTAGTACAATTGATGTACTAATGTATCTTCTATATAGTACAAGGCCTGATATAGCCTTTTCTGGTTAATTTATTTGTAAGATATAATTTTGATCCTACTATGAGACATCAAAATGGGATCAGACTCATGATCTTATTTTATTCTAAGAATGTAAGTCTCGATCTTGTTAATTATGCTGATGCTAGGTATTCATTTATGTAACGCCCCTTATTTTAAAAAAAAGAGGGGGGGGGAGAACTTGGTGGGCCAAGCCCATAAAATAATTGGGTCGTATGACTTTACTTAGAATTGGCAAATCTGCTGATGTGAGGCAAATCAGAAAAGCCAAAGTATATATATAAAATAAAGAGAAGGGCATCACCTTAGACTCTTCTCATGATTTCAAGTTCAAGGTTTAGCGGGCAGCAAAAACAAATAGAAAAGTTAGTTAAAAGAAGGCGTAAATCCAATTTCTCAAGCCTTCAAAAGTTTTGAACAAGGGATTTTAGCATCTATTCTAATTTGAACTACCATTACCAACATTTAAGGTAAATCTTCTTCAATAGCTTTTCGTGATTTCTAGTTTAGATAAATCACTTAGGGTACTGAAACTTACTTGCTAAAGACAAGAATTATGGGTAGCAAGGTACGGTCTTGGATGTAAGGTTTGATAAATTGAAAGTTACCATGGAATTTTGAGGGTTGAGTAATCTAATTTTATCATGAAGTTAGGCTAAACAAGAAAATTAACTTAAGATTGATTGATGTGATTATAGATTTGATCGAAGGAGGTCATACGGATCGTTCGAGGTAACAAACTTGGCATTACGACAAGTGTACTGTGAGTAGTAATCTTACTATAATTTGTGTTTCTTAAATTGCATATTTATACATGTTTGTGATAAAAACGAGAGTTATTGAATGCTATGGAAAATTTTCACGTGAGACAAGTTCTTTACTTGATATGATATTGAAATGGTTATTTGAGATATGAAATTATTACTGTGAATATTCATCACTTACATGAAAAATAAGTATTTTTGACATGTGTTTTTTTTTAAGTTTACCTGTAACATGATTTGATATGGACTTTAAATGATATGTATAACAACAACAACAACAAATTCAGTGTATTCTCACCAAGTGAGGTCTGGGGAGGGGGGCAATGTACGCAGTCCATATCGCTACCTCCGAAAAATTAGAGAGGCTGTTTCCGATAGACCCCCGACTCAAGATGAATATCCTATTGTTTACAAAGAAAGTATAAATAGGGGTAGACCTTGATTTGAATCCCGCAGCTAACGGCGGGATTGTTAGACCTGGTGCACCTTGTATTTATTGATTACTGTTATAGCCCTCACTAGTGAGAAGGTAGAACTAGCATACTATTACTGATCTCCCTCGAGTAGGGACCTTCTGATATGATATTTGGCTCATTTATGAAGGGTCCACTGTTATTGACTATTCTTGATGTAGAATGCCACACTGATAACATGATTCATTCTTGAAAACCTCCCAAATATGTAATATTTGATATGATATGATGCTTACTGAGTTTATTACTGAACTATTGATTCACTTTGTTTACATGAAACAAATGATGCTTTTTATTGTAACTGTTTTATGAAAGAGCATTTATTACATGATATTTTATGACTTGTCCCTATCAAAACGGTTGTGGTTAAGTGTTATTAATCAATGAGCTAGCGTTTCACTCCTCGCTATTATTTTACAGAAAACGCAGGTGACGGTGAAGATTTTGTTAGCTAGAGGTCTCGAGGTAGCATATTCCTGGTGAGCCCCGCATTTGTTCGCATGGGCATAAGTTTATTTATTTTTTATGTTCTGTTTCTTGAAAACTCTAAGAGTTGTTCCATAGTCATGTCTTTAGAGTTTTGAGTATTCTTTTGGTATTTTGGATTTGTGAAGTATTGAACTTTCTCTCATGATTTGAAAATGGATTTTATTTTATTATTTGATGGTGTTGGTGACTTATTGATCATTGTGGTGGATTGTGTTGGTGTTATTGATGTGTTGGTTGAGGTTTTGTTGATTTGAGATAGAAAATTTTCTTGATAGGCCTAAAAAAAGGGAAAACTCTGTCCGATTTTCTGTAAAATTCTAATGAGGCTTGCTTTGGAGACCTAACCTTCTTAGCGCCAGTCATGATCCTATTCTGAATCGTGACAATTTAACCCGCATAAATCTCGATCTCAAACATGCAATATGTTCATATGTGGGGATACGACCATATCTTCGAGATATACAAAGCAGTCTATCTAGCCACGTCATCGAACCATGCTTAGATAATAGTTATTCATCAAGCAAGCTGAGAATATGTATAGTTGAGATCCATGATACATCTCATTCGAGAAAAAATGTTGTTTGAAACGTGACAATATACCCATAATTTTATACAGAGATAATGCAGCATACATTGCACATCTTAAGGGAGGATTCATAAAAGGAGATAGAACGAAGCACATTTCGCCAAAGCTCTTCTATACACATGAGCTCCAAAAGAATAGTGATATTAACATACAAAAGATTCGTTCAACTGACAATGTGGCTGATTTATTCACCAAGTCTCTTCCAACTGCAGCTTTCAAGAAGATGGTGCACAAGATTGAGATGCAAAGGTTCAAGAATGTTCTCATTAGGGGGAGTTAATACGCGTTGAACTCTTTTTCCCTTGTGAGGTTTTGTCCCACTGGATTTTTCTTTTAAGGTTTTTAATGAGCCAACCGAGATGCATATTATTAGAGATGTGTATTCTTTTTCCTTCACTAGATTTTTTTTCACTGAATTTTTTCTAGTAAGATTTTAACGAGACACATTATCTATCAATTAGACATACAAGGGGGAGTGTTATAAATATATTATAATATATAGTAAATGTTTACTTTATCATATATATATAGTGAATGTCTATTTTACCATTTATAGTGAATGCCTATTTATGGAAAAATTAGAAACTTCAAGGTTAGTTTTCCCCGAGATTTTTTTCCTTTGTAATTCCCCTATCAAGAAATTCCTCATGAGAAATAAAGAAGTCTTCTCTCTTCTCTCTTCTCTCTCCACTCTTCTTCTTCTTCTTTGCTTTATACTCCCTCTGTCCCATTTTACTTGTCCCAAATTGGGATGGCACAACAATTAAGAAAAATAATAAATAACATGACTAGTTTACCAAAGTACCCCTATTAAATGATGTTTACATTTTAATTTAAAGAAAAGGTAATTAATGCAAAGGGTAAAACATGGAAAGAAAAGTTTGTCTTATCTTGATAAGTAAAATGAGACAAGTAAAATGGGACATCAACTTAGCCAATTTGGGACGGGTAAAATGGGACGGAGGGAGTAATTTATAACAAAAGACAATCATTTTTCTCATTTTTTGGGTATTTTTTCTAAATCTTTTTCATTAATGTACGATGTTAAAAAAATAAATTACTTATTTAAATATCTTAATTATGTTTAATATGTTATATTTAATAGTATTGACTATTAAAATTCTTCAACAGACGTTAACTCAGTTGTTTGTATTTCCCTCATTTTTTAATTTTTATATTTTTATGTGTTAAAAGAAACATATTAAAATTTCAATCATTTAAATATAAATCATATCAAAAGAAACATTCAAAGAATAATTAGTAGTCCAAAAGAAACAATCTCATTTATTACTATCACACTAAATTCTCAAAACACCAAGAATCACCTTTTAAGAGTAATTAATGTGATTGGTAATATAACTTACTATACGTTACTTCCTCCGTCTCATTTTACCCGTCCCAAATTTCTTAATTTGGTATCCCATTTTACTTGTTCTTTTTTACTTATCAAGATAAGACAATTTTTTTTCTCATTATACCCTTAGTGTAATTGCTTACTCCTTGTTATTAACATTATTGAAAAATGTTGCAAAGAGGAGTACTATTAAGAGTACATTATTAAGAATATAAATGGTGTTTTGGTATTTGTCATCCATCAATATTGGAACTAACAATAAGACACAATTAAGAGGGGCAAAATGGTAAAGTTATATTATCAATCATTATTTTCTTAATAGCTGTATCATCCCAATTTGGACGGGTAAAATGGGACGGTGGAAGTATAATAATTGTTTCACCCACTTCAGCTTGGGCGAAAACTTTCTTATCATGTTCATTAATCCTCTTTTCTGAGGGCTTGACAATTTTAATTTTACTTTGTTGTTCCTTTATTGGTTTGTGCATATTTATCTAAATACTATTCTCTAAGTATTTTTGTTATTCATTATTTTCTCTTTTTCGTAAACACAATTCAACAATGATGAGGTGAATTCTTTCTTTCTTTTCCTTTTTGATTCTTGGTTAATCACCGTATGGTATTATTCTAAATATTCGTTCTTTTTTTTATTTTTTAGAAGATCTTTATTCATATATCCTTGCTTTTTAGTTTTTTTTTTATTTGTAGATGTTTTCAGATTTGATTTTGAAAGATAACAAGGAGGTCTAAATATATTTTTGGGGATATTTATAAATTGATATATCATCAGGTTCAACAGTTTCTAGAGTCAAACTTAAGTACTAGTACTTTTTGAATTTTTTTTACTGTATAGTAATGACTGAGACTTGTACATTTTATAATTAATTTAAGTTTTTTTGGAGACTCACTTTCTTAATTTTATAGTTATGAATATTTTGACTCTAATTTTATAAGTTCAGTATGATTTTCTGGACATTTAAATTTAAAAGGTTCTTAGTTATTAATGCAAAATGAAAGGCTTTATACATGTGCAAAATTTGGATGATGTGTTTGCATCGGATGATTTCATTATTTATTTTTAATCATACAATTTGAAATTTCAACTCATTTTTTTCTTTCATTTTATATAATGTGCAATTTTTTTTTCATCCCCAGGTCCTTAGCCTCTTGGGTATGAAAAAAAGTAGAAATTTTAAATGATGGGAGATGTAATATTTTTTTTTTTTATTTGAGTAAACAATTAAAAATACTTTATTTTTTATTTGAGTAAAGAATTTAAAATATATTTAAAGTATTTTGATATGTGTGAGTTTTATACTTGAACTATCACCAATTATTTATCAAAATGCACCTCAATTATTAGTTGTTTACTTTTCCTTTTCACATATACAGATAGTAGAACATAAAAGTTGATAAATTTATTTAACTAAATTTATAATTTGTTATCGAGAAAAATAAAATATATTGGAACTAGAATATTAAAAGTATCACTCTATATGGTACTCAACTTTTTTTTTTTTTTAAAGAAGAAGATAAATTTCATAAATTCCGATTATTTGTTGTCTAATTATAGAAAATTTTGACTATTTTTTTATTTATAAAAATTTAGAATTTTAGATTCTCGCGATAGATAAGTCAATCACCGATACATCAGAATCTGATAAATGAATATTGAATACACAATCTGGTACATAGCTTCATGTTATTACAAACTTTCAAATATGCATAATATTACAAAAATACACTAGTTAACAATAATAGTAACTAGATATTCCTTAATATAAATTTTTCACATTGTACAAAAAAAAATTTCATATCAAGCATAATTTTTATTTTATTTTTTTGCAAAATTTAAAATAATAGACTTTTTATGCAAAATATAAATTTATGGGCCAATCATATTTTACATTTTGAAAAGAATGAAATCCAACTTCTCAAGCATTCAAGATTTGAAATCATGGTTCGCAATTCAATTGAAATTTTATATATGCGAATTTTATAAATACTAATTTCAAATCGAAGTTCCGTGTTCGGGATGTCGGTATCTATGTCCAAACGCCTACTAACTCTATTTATCACAACTCTTTTTTAGGCATTTAATTTTGGGCCCTTTCCTTTCAAGTCAACTCCAAAATTTATTTGGGAAAAGAATACGGGATGACCATTTTAAAAAAAAATGATCCATATTTGAAAAGGTGGATATGCTGTAGTCAGTCGGTTAAATTAATTCTAAAAATTACACAAATCGACAATTTATGTTTCCAGTATTACAAAAATCCCAACTCCCTAAATATATTACAAAAATTTCAACATATACACGGAATGCTATGTGTATGTCGGTTATGTTATGTATATTAATAAGGAGAGAGAGTAAAGTAATTAAAAAAGTGGGAGAGAGTGTAATTACTTTCAAAGAGTTGGTATTTATGTTATTTATAAAAATTAATTTTCCTTTTTAGCCATTTGACCCAATTGGGCACATGCAGTCTCGATACTCAATTGATACACTTTTATACCACATTGATACACCTTTATATATTGATATACTTTTTAAAAAAGAGAAAGAAAATTTTATGCAAGTACGTGCAGTTTCCTATACCCAATTGATACTCTTTTATACCATATTGATACACTTTTATACTATATTGATACACTTACAGTGTCCATATACTCAATTGATACTCTATATAGAGTCGTATAAAATATGTATCTAAATAATAATTGTAGTTAAAAATTGTACAAAATGTGTATAAAAATACTATAATTATTATATAGAATATGTATATGTATAGAAACTGTATCATTATTAAATATATATATATATCTTTAACAATTGTATTATTTAAATATGTATAATTCATGTCACTTTATTTCCAGTAATCAAAAGTTTGCATTAGACTATGCTGTTAAATACAAGGATATTTATAAGATACAGGCACAAAGTCCTTTTTTTTTTTTTAAGTTTTATTTTACCCAGAAGAACTAAGGCCTCTGTTGTTAGCTAGTTAATTAATCTATGTTGTCCTTGATGGAAAAAAAAAGGTTCAAATTTGTGTCGTGTAGTTGTTTGGACATAAGAATCTCATTTAACATTTTATTCGAATGACAACTTTCTACTCTAATCACTTGATTCGAACAACAGAGCACAGATGCTAACTGTCATTAAGATAAAAAATATCATTCTACAACATTAAAATGGGCGAAAATAATACTGCACTTGTAAACATCTGTCGGTGGCCTGGTACACAAAATGAAAAGGGCCGAATTGTGATGCTTAATGGCTATTTACGGAATTTTTAAATTTAGGTGCTAGTTTTATAAAATTATTTTAATTTTAGGTGTTATTTTTGTCCTTTCCCCAATTTACTAACTCAATTTCAACACGTCCCATGAAAAACGTCAACTACAACATTTCATTACCCCAAACAACCGAGATCAATAACTCTGTAACAGTTGGATGGAAGAAAAATAATTTTTTTTCTAGATGTTTTATGTGAAGAGCTATTGTACGATAAAAATAAAAATTTCTTATAAAATAACATAAAACTAGAAAAAAATTGTAAAGAGTTAGAAACCCATTTCTCCCAACAATTTTAACATGACACAAATCTTCCATATTCATTTATATTTATTCCATCTTTATCATTACATGCCATTATCTATTTCTTTTTTCTTTTTTTTTGTAATAATCGTTATCTATTTCATTGTTATTGATTTGATCAAGTACATTATTATATCTATTCCTAATATATAAGTGACAATGAAGCTGCTGAAGCAGGTAGCTTGTAGACGATATGTCTGCTTCAACAGATTCAATCGTGATTTTACTCTATCATCTTTAATCAATTATTATGAGTTATTTATATATTAGAAAATTAATAATATTTATTTAATTAAAAAAGTAAAGTAGATATTTATGATACGTCTGCTTCAACTGTTTCAACCGTGATTTTACTATATCATCCTTAATTAATTATTATAATTCATTTACGTATTAGAAAATTAATAATATTTAATTTTAAAAGATAAATAGATATTTATGACATGTTTGTTTCAGTTGCTTCAACCGTGATTTTACTATATCATCCATAATTAATTATTATAAGTCATTTATGTATTAAAAAATTAATAATATTTAATTAAAATAAGTATAATAGACATTCATGACATGTCTGCTTCAATCGTGATTTTATTATATCACCCCTAATTAATTATTATAGATCATCTAAGCATTAAAAAATTAATAATATTTCATTAAAAAGGGTAAAATAGACACAAAATTATAAGTTAACTCTTGATGTTTTAAATTAACTTGACGACTTATATGTGATCCATTTAATTTTTTTCAAAAGTACTTTTTATAGTAATTTTACTATATCTCTTCTAATTAGTTTAGATTAACTTAACGACTTATATGGGGTCCACTTAATTTTTTTCACAAGTACTTTTTATAGTAATTTTATTATATCACTTCTAAATAGTTCTTATAAGTCATTTAAGTATTAGATTATAAATAATATTTAATAACAAAGATTAAATAGATAAAAAATTATAAATTAAAATTAGTTGTATGAAGTACTTTGCAATAGTAATACCCGTGTCAAAAAGAAAGTATGAAAGTAGTACACCTACTGAGATCTAAACGATTAGAGTCAAACAAAAAATTAAATACATAGTTACGAGCAAGATCTGAATGATTAAAATATCATTTTTTATTAGGTACAACTAAATGAAGAATAAAATACGTAAACAAGAAAATTATATTTTAATTTTTTAACTACTTTTTCATTTCGGTGGTCGACATGCTTGCCGATCACTGCTTGCTCCGTGATTTTACTATATCACCTCTAATTAATTATTATGTCTTTTGCATATTAAAAAATTAATAATATTTAATAAAGAAGATAAAATAGACATTTATGACATGTCTGCTACAACTATTTTAACCGTAATTTTACTATATCATCTCTAGTTAATTATTATAAGTCATCTAAGTATTAAAAAATTAATAATCTATAATATATTAAAAATAAAAGACCCTTAGAAAAGTTATTTGAATATTTTTCCCTTCATTAAAAGTCTCCGCTTTAGATAAATCATTTTTTCAGTTTTTTACTTAAATTATTAAATATTAACTATAATAAATATATTTAAACATTAAATAGAGAAATTTTTCTTATTATAGTTAATTTTCTAAATTTGTGGTAATTTTTATTTAGGCGGAATACCTCGCCAGGTCCCTCAACTTGGCGTCATCTTTCACTTTGGCACCTCAAGTGGACATTGTTCATTTTTTACACTTCAAGTAGTAGTATACAGATGTGTCATTTTTGCACCTTTTTCTGAGTTGGCAAGGTGTGTGTATTACACCTCCATGAAGGAGCGTGAAAGCCTCTTTTTGGCTGATGTGGTGCCTAAGTTGGCCCACAACAATATATTAACTCATCTCCATTAATTTATACCTTCTTCCTTATTTTTATCCATCATTTTTGTCAATCTTAAGCTTATTTAATGGTGAAAATTATTGGGAGAGATTTAAAAATTAGATACACATTTAAGAGTTCGTCTTGTCAAAAACAGTATATTAACTCACCCCCTCTCCTATTAATTTATACTTCTTTCACATTTTTATCCACTATTTTTGCCAATTTTAAATTTATTTAATGGTAAAAATTATTGAGAGGAATTTATATACGCATTTAGGGGTTCGTAAAGATTAGATAATACACATCATTTTTTTTAATCATTAAGGGAAAAATTGATGAAGAAAAACTGAAAATCAAGCAACATCAATGAAGAAAATTTTAAAATTGAACAAAATTAATGAACAAAAATTAAAACATGAAGCTTAAATTCGTGAAGAAAAATTGACAACCAAGCAAAATCAGTAAAAAAACTGAAAATCGATGAAGAAAATCTAAAAAATAGAGCTAAATCCATGAAGAAAAAATAAAAAGTAAGCAAAATCAATGAAGAAAAATTGAAAATCAAAGAAAAATCAATGAAAAAAAATTAAAAATGGAGAAGGGGTGGGGTCAGATCTTTGGAGAAGATGATTGGAGGTTAGGGGATGAGTGACGTTTGGAGAAGATTTGGGTGGGTGGGTAGGGCTGGGGAGAAGGGGCTAGTGTTTGGAGAAGATTTAGGTGGGCAAGTGGGCCTGGAGGGAAGGAGGGCGTTTGAAGAAGATTTTTTGGTGGTGGTGGGAGGGGGGCAGGGAAGTATTTGCAGAAGGAGGAAAGAAGATGATTGGGGGCGGGGTGGGGGAGGGGCGGGGTGTTTGCAGAAGAGAAAGGGGGAAGAAGATGATTGGGGGGTGGGGTGGGGGCGAGGTGTTTAAAGAAGATGACTGGCGGGGGGTGGGTGGGTTAGATGGAGAGGGATAATTTTTTCAAAAAAAATAATTATTTAAAAATTATTTCGATAAAAAATGACAAATTACTTGTTATTATTGGTCACTTTACACGTCAACGCGCGTGTATCCAAGCATCTAATATATTTTTGCGGATTGTGTAAAAAGTGACAAAATGACATATTCGTACACTATTTGAGGTTTCAAAAGTGAACAACGTCCACTTGAGGTGTCAAAGTGAAAGATGACGCCCAGTTGAGGGTTCTGGCGATGTATTTATCCCTTTATTTATGGTATTTCCCCCCTTAAACTCTCCAATATATCCAAAAAATTAGGCTCCTTCATCGTAGTAGCAAATTCTATTATAGTTAAATTTTTACATTTATGGTAAATAGGCTCCTTCATCGTATGATCAAATACGACTCCTTATAAGATTTGTAATCCATAAGATTTTTACTAGTCTTTATTTTTTTAGTAGAAGATACATCACAAAAACATCTGCTTTTTTTTTGTCTCGCTTTGCTTCGTTCTTAATTAATTTTCCTCATCAATAATTTATGTTTGTTCGTTTTATAAAGTTATTAGATATTCTTATCTTCTCCAAATAATATATGAACAAGTATATATGATTTATTATTGATCTTTTAATATTCTTGAGCAGGTGAAGAAAGATTCATGTGTAGTGTGTGATTGAGGCTTTGTGTCGATTAATAAAGAATTTGATGGTATGTGTACACGACCCATGCAACACTAATTTTTTTGGAGAAAAAGACGAAAAACGCCAATAATGAAAAAAAGAGAACATAAAGCTTTCTGGTTGTTCAAGCCTATGCAGCTTAACTCCCTCATTCTAACTGTTGTTTGAATTTTTATACAAACACAATATCCGCCAACGATGAAAACTCCGACGGACTATGATAGCAGCTTCGAAGAGGACCAGTTTAATATTGTGTCAAAGATATTATTAGGGTTTCATGCCTTCTTGACAACAGACCTCGAACTATAAAAGTTTCAATCTCTTTTCATTTGATTTACTCACAATTATAAAGGTTTCAGACCGCTTAGTGCTGTAAATTATGGAAAGTGAATGATTGAAATATTTCTTCCTAAATTTTTGTGAGTAGCAACTTTGTAAGTAAATTTGATGTTCTCTAAGAATAGCTGAAGGAAAATGTGTTTGGCACGTTCATAGTTTTTCCCATATGGAATTGAACGGGAGAAACAATATAGCCCACCGTTATTAATTTAGAGATAGGCATAGCTGTGTCTTTTAATTGTAGATAGAAAAGTTGATTTATTGGCTTAATACATAGGCAATTTCTTAATTTGATTGAGATATTTTAATTATTGATAATTAAAAATATTTAAAAGGTATATGATAAATAACGGTCAAAAATAAATTTATTTAAATTTTGAAATTTAAAAACGGAGAGAGTATTTCTGTAATGACTCGGAAATACATCTTAGTCGCCACATAGTGCTTACAATCCCGAAGGACCACGAGCTAACTCATGACTGGTACTTGCTGTTAGCACTAAATAATAATATTGAAAACATATGCGGAAGTAAAACTAAAGATGCCACAAGGTTCTCAAAGTACTGAAATAATAACTGGGTATAACTAAAAAATACTTTTGAAAACTGAATAACTGACTATGCTAGTTTAAAAGCCTCTAACTGTCTGAGTATGGAGTTGATGGGACAAACCCCCAACTAACTCCAGCTGAAGTAACTACTGAACTAATTGAAATACTGAAATAAGATAATATCCTTGATGGATGAGGACTCACTACTGAATTTGTTGCTGATATCCTGAACTGCTAAGTATGATCAGGAGCCCATGCGTCTGAACCTATGATATGAGACATCATAGCGCAAAGAAAGAGTATGTGTCAGTACTTTGAATGTACTAGTATGTTAAGTGTGTTAGGCTGATATAAATGGGTTCATATGCATGAGATGCTAACTGAATGAATGAACATCACGGGGTAACTGGATGAGAGTACATGCAAAACTATAACTACTGAACATGTTGAATATGCAATACTGCATATATAAAGTCTGTCTGGGCTAAACTTTGATTGAAGTACTAGTTCTGATAACTGAATACTGGTAATTGAGAGTTTAGACTAAAACTAAAGTACTTAATTATGATGGCTAAGTAACTGATATCTGATAGTCATGGTTCTGTAGAGCTGTCTGAGTTCTTTACTAAATATTGAAACTGAAACTATAACTGTGGAAGGTATCATCTAACCGACATGCCCCAATATGAACTGATTGGGGTCCAACCTGTAACCCCAGTTGGAAGGGTGTTAGTGTAACGCCCCAAAATCTGATCCCCGGGACGCCACACGGTGCTCCGAACTACAAGTAGTCCTGAACTAACTCTGACTTCCTTTTCTAAATCTGAACCTCTAAATAGGGGAAAATATAAATAAAAAATCATAATATATGCAGAAAACTGTCTGAATCATCTGGGTATATCTGAATCATACTAATCTCAAAAGTCTGATAAAGTAAATACTGGAAATTTGAGTACTAAAATAAAAATCTGAATACTAAGTCTGGTAGTCCGACAAGCCTCTACTATCTGAATCTAGAGAGTCACTAGGACAAGCCCCAATTGACTCAAACTGTCTAAAATAGAATGAGAAACATCTATTAATAAACTGAACGTGTGAACAACTAAGCCCCCGAACTATGAGGACTCATCAACTGCAGGAATGTAGAAGAGATGCTCGAAGATAACTCACACTGTTGAGATTGAGCACCTGAACCAACATTATGAGACAATGTAGCACATAGACATATATATGGATCGACACTTTGAGGATGTATTGAGTATATGGGGGTGCATGTAATAAGTAAACAATATCATCACAGTTTATAAAATCATGCATGCTAAATGTAAATGACTCACACAGGCTTAAGTAATCTAAAAATCTGAAAATCATAATCATAATTGATAAGACATATAACGTAAATCTTGTGAGCCATTACACTTAGTTCTTAAGTCTGTTAAATAGCTTATCTTAAGGCGTAAAATCTTAAGACCATAACTTTCAAAACATATGCTTTTATCTTAAATCTTTAAATCAATAGACTATTGAAGAGTGGGGGACATCTGTTGGGAGGTACTTCTAACCGACATACACCATGTGAGCATCCATGGAGTCCCACGTCTGTCCCCCATTAGGTAGGGTTGTTCTATCCTTGCTATCTGAATAGAACTTCTATCTTAAGTGATCTCAATCTGAGTCATCCACGTAGAAGTGGGAATAATCTGAATCCTTCGTTGGCACATAGTTTTGGGGTATGAAATCGTAGTAACCTACCCATCTCGGTGCTAAATACTACTCCCATTCTTTTGCTCAAAATCTTAAGAAATCCACTTCAAAAATAGCACAAGAGTTTACAAGAAAACCAATTATGCTTTTCTTTCTTTAAATCTCAAGTTATCTGAACAAAGCAAATTCTTATCATAGCTTAGGACAAAAAGGTCAAATCTTTGTCAAAATCTATGAGTAATCTTATTTGAGGGTGCTCATGGCACAAATAATCTCAAAATAACAAATTTTAAATTGGGGCTTAACGATCCATGCATCAATCTCATGTTAAAATATCTAAAAATTCATGCTTGATAATGTAAACACTTATAATTCATCATAAAATCTGGAAATTTCAGCAATATGTATGAAAACATAAATATAATCATGTAATTCAACTTCTAAATCTGGGAAATCTCATAATATTGCAAATAATGATAATGGATATAAACCCTAACTTGAATTTCATGGAAAATCATATAAGTTGTAGTAAATTTGTAATAAAAATAAAGTTTTGGGCACAAGGATAAAAGAATTATCCTTGTCCAAACCCCACATACCTTGTTGGATGATCTAGATATTAGAACTTGAATCTTGGATCTTTATTGATGTTTTGGAGATGACTTCTTAAAGTTCTTGAATTGGGGATTCTCAATCTTGAAGTGTCTTGGATGATTAATGGAGAAATTTTGGATTTCTTGAGGAGGAAGTTTGATGACTAGGGTTTGCTTCTTAGAGAAAAGTGATGAAATAAGCATAAAGTGCCTTAGTATATGATTAATGAGGTATTTTTGAAGGATTGGGGGCCTTGAGGATTAACCAAAATACCCCTTTTAAAATTTTATATGAAACTGGAAAACGTACATTTTTCTGATCTGGGTGGCCACCGCAACGCGCCACTATCACGGTGGCTCACTGGAAATTGACAAATGGAAAATGGGCAGACTCTGCGACGTGGAGACATCGTGGTGCCCTTTTGAAATGCCATTTTGACACATGATGCGACGTGATAAGTCGTCAATTTGACGACTTGCTAGCACCTTTTAAGTCTAAATTATCATGTTTTTCCATTGATTTGATGGTACTCTCTTACTTAATGCCCATTTATATAGGTAAAAGTAAAAAAAGAAGATTGGACAAGTTATTCAAGTCATCAAGAGGACAAATGTGAAGAAAATGAGTCATCTACTTCGCATCTGCTTCACATCTGCTTTGGAGCTGCTAGCCATCTGCTCTCTGTCTGCTCTTCATCCGCTTTGGATCCTCTCAAATAGATCAAGAATAAGGCGACAGTTTTGTAATTTTCAGCAAATGTAGAGTGGAGTTTAAAAGGGGTTTTTTAGCTCATTTTTCAAGACCTAGTTTTCATCTCTTAGCAAGATAGCCTCCCTTTTAGCTCTTAGCTTTTCTCTTCTCTTTTAGCACTTATCTTTTCATCTTTTGAGAATTTTGTACTAAACTTGAATGAAAAATACATGGTAGTGATTTTTCTTTGAAGAACTATTGAAACCCAAGTGTGGAATTACATTGTCTCTATCTCTCATGGATGAGGTTAATGATAACTTTGGTATATTTGCTTTTATCACGTTGGACCTCTGGAAATTGACAAACGGGAAATTGACCCTCTCCGCAATGCGGCAATATCGCGGAGGGCCACTGGAATGGGACAATTTAAAATTTGGCTCTCTCCTCGATGCACCAATATCACGGAGGGCCACTGGAAATTGACAATCGTCATTTAAACCTGCTACGCGACGCGCTATTGTCCGAAATGACGGTGTTGTACGATTGGAACTTAAAATAGCCATAACTTCTTATCCGATTATCAGATTTATGCGAATCTTATATCGTTGGAAAGCTAATTCAATTTCCTACGAAATAGAAAGTCAAAATCTAAGGGATTCTACACGAAATAAATAGTATTTGTTTTGGGAAGCTATCTCTTAACATTCTAGGGATGAATTTAAGCTAAGAAAATTACAAGGTATTATAATATCTCCCCCTTGAAAACAATCATCTTCGAATGTGGATAGTTAAGCTAAGATTATTTAGGAATCTGAGAATATAAGGTAGCATGCACAACTAAAATAAACTGCAAGTCTGAATCTAAATCATTCTGAGCTTTTGAGTAATCTATGAGTGCATGAACTTAATAAGGACAACTATATAGCTTAATATATGAGTAGGAAATAATTAAATCAGGGAAGAGTGTTACTTTCGGCTACATCTGAGTTTGCGGAGAAAAAGTGAGGGTACTTGGCTCGCATATCTGCTTCTGCTTCCTAAGTAGCGCCCTCAACAGTCTGATTTCGCCAAAGAACTTTGACCAAGGGAACTTCTTTGTTCTTTAGTCTACGGATCTGTTGATCTAAGATCTCAACTAGAATCTCTTTGTAAGAAAGGTTGTTCTGAACATCTGAGCTTTCTAAAGGAACTACATCAGTGGAGTCATCGATACTCTTCTTAAGCATAGAGACGTGAAACACAGGATGAACGGTTGACAAGTCTGCGGGCAACTCAAGATCATAAGCTACTTTCCCAACACGACTCAAAATGCTGAAAGGGCCAACATACCAGGGACTAAGCTTTCTTTTTTTGCCAAATCTCTTCACCTCTTTCATGGGTATAATTTTTAGATACACTGAATCACCGACATCAAACTCAAGGTCTCTTCTTCGCACATCTGCATAGGATTTCTGATGACTCTGGGCTGTTTTCAATCTTTCTTTAATCAACTTAACTTTCTCCATAGCTTCAAACACTGCACCAGGCCTAAGAAAAGCGGCCTCACCCACTTCAAACCAACCTATGAGTGATCTACATCTCCTCCCATAAAGAGCCTCAAACGGGGCCATCTGAATTCTAGAATGATAACTGTTATTAAACGCGAACTCAATCAATGGCAAATACTCATCCCAATTACCCTTGAAATCAAAAACACATGCCCTCAACATATCTTTTAGAGTTTGGATGGTCCTCTCTTCTTGACCATCTATCTGAGGATGAAAAGCAGAACTAAGATGGACTTGGGTACCAAGACCCTTCTGAAAAGCTCTCCAAAACTGGGAAGTAAACTGAGTACCCCTATCTGAGATGATAGACAAGGGAACCCCATGTAATCTGACTAACTCTCGAATATACAACTTAGCATAATCCTCAGCTGTATAGGATGTATGAACTGGCAAGAAATGCACAGAATTAGTCAATCTGTCTACAATAACTTAAATTGAATAATGATGACGTAGCGATTGGTGTAAACCAGTCACAAAATCTATATTCACCTCTTCCCACTTCCAAGTAGGAATACCAAACTCTTGTAACGTACCACCAGGTCTTTGGTACTCTACCTTAACCTGTTAAAAAGTTGCACACTTGGCTATAAACTCCGCTATATCTCTCTCCATACCGCTCCACCAATAGATTTCCCGCAAGTCACGGTACATCTTGGTAGCTCCTGGATGGATAGAATAACGCGCACCATGCGCTTCACCATAATTCTCTATCTCAACTCATCTACACATGGTACATATAGTCTAATCCAGTATCTCAGAACACCATCTTTCCCTTGGGAGAAAACCTCTACCTTTTGGTATTTAACTGACTTCTTCAACTGAACCAAACTAGAATCCATATCTTGCCTCTCCTTCACTTCCAAAACTAGGAAAGATTCAAAACTACTCTGCACCGAAATGCTAGCCTCAGCCGAGTCAACCAATATAACACTCAACCTAGCCAAATAGTGCACTTCCCGAGCTAACTCTTTCTTATTATTCTCAACATGAGCAACACTGCCCATAGACAACCTACTTAGGGCGCCTTCCCCTACATTGGCCTTGCCCGAATGATACAACACACTCATATCGTAGTCCTTTATTAGCTCTACCACCTTCTCTGATGGAGATTTAACTCCCTCTGTGTAAACACATACTGCAAGCTTTTGTGGTCCGTGAACACATCAATATTTACACCATACAGATAATGTCTCCAGATTTTCAAAGCAAACACCACAATAGCTAATTCAAGATCATGGGTTGGGTAATTCATTTCATGAGGCTTCAACTGTCTAGAGACAAAAGCCATGACCTTAACTCTCTGCATCAACACACAACCCAAACCAACTCTAGAGGCATTATAATAAACAACAAAGTCGTATATACCATCAGGTAATGCTAGAATTGGGGCTGAAGTGAGTCGAGTCTTCAACTCCTAAAAACTCTTTTCGCAGGAATCTGACCACAGAAACTTAACTTTCTTTTGGGTCAGTCTAGACATAGGGGCTGTAATAGATGAGAAACCCTCAACAAAACATCTGTAATAACCAGCTAGACCCAAGAAACTCTTAATATTTGACAGAGAGATAAGTCTAGGCCAATTTCTTACGGCTTCTATCTTTTGGGGATCAACTCTAATGTCATCGGTAGAAACAATTTGATCGAGAAAAGCTACTGATCTTAGCCAAAATTCACACTTACTGAATTTGGCGAACAATTGATGATCTCTAAGAGTTTGCAAGACAATTCTAAGATGATCTACATGGTCATCCTTACTACGGGAATAGACAAGGATATCATCTATGAATACTATGACAAACATGTCTAGATATTGTTTGAACACATGGTTCATGAGGTCCATGAAAGCTACTGGAGCATTAGTTAGCCTAAAAGACATGACTAGAAACTCAAAATGACCATAACGGGTTCTAAAGGCTATCTTTGAAATATCACATTTCCTTACTTTAAGTTGATGATAGCCGGATCTAAGGTCTATCTTTGAAAAACAACTGGCACCTTCGAGTTGGTCAAATAAGTCATCAATTCTAGGAAGAGGATATTTGTTTTTGACTGTAACTTTATTCAACTGACGATAGTTAATGCACATACGAAAAGAACCATCTTTCTTTCGCACGAATAAGATGGGAGCGCCCCATTGAGAAATACTAGGCCTTATGAAACCTTTATCTAAAAAATCCTTGAGTTGCTCCTTCAACTCCTTAAGATCTATGGGAGCCATACGATAAGAAGGAATAGAAATAGGCTGAGTTTCTGGGAGAAGGTCAATACCGAATTCTATATCTCTATCGGGAGGTACCCCTCGAAGATCTTTTTAAAAAACATTAGGAAACTCGTTGACCACTCAGACGGAATGAAGTGTTGGAGTCTCATACTTTATGTATTTGAATTGAACTAGATGATAAATGCAACCTTTGTATATCAATTTTCTGTCTTTGAGATAAGATTTGAAATGACTCTTAGGAGATACTGAATTCCTGACCACTCAAAGGCTGGCTCATCTGGGAATTGAAACTTCACCACTTGGGTGCGACAGTCTATAGAAGCATAACAAGAATGAAGCCAATCCAGACCCATAATAAGATCAAAATCAACCATGTCTAACTCTATCAACTCTGCTAACATGACTGTATGAAAGACAGTGATATGATACTTTTTATAAATTTGTTTGGCAACAACTGACTCACCTACTGGAGTAGACACCAAGAAAGGCTTAGGAATCTTTTCAGAACTTATCTCAAAATTTATAGCAACTAACAGGGTCACATAAGAGAAACTCGACCCAGGGTCTAACAGCATATAAATATCAAAATGAAAGATATGAAGCATACCAATCACAACATTGGGTGAATCCTCCTGCTCCTGACGAGATAGTAAAGCATAAAATCAATTCTGGCACTGACCACCACTGGTACTAGATGATGCGCCCTAAGGAGGAGCTAGGTGACCTAGAGAAGCTAGTGCACTATTATCCTGAGTCTGAGGACGAACATCTCTATTCCCCAATCTAGTATGTGGGCACTCTTTGATTCCGTGAACCACCTGGCCACAACCATAACAATCATTCTGACCCCACAAACATTCACCTCCATGATTCTTACCATATTTAGCACATTGGGGATGATTAGGCTTCCCACTCATACTATTCTGAGATCTGGACATAGAAGACTTACCCCACTGTTCCTGCCTATTTCTGGGTGCAGGATCACTGGATGAAGAAGGTGATGTCCTGGATGAACGATTCTGAAACTATGAATGATTTTCTCTTCCAGACCTACTCTAACCAAGATCAAACTGTCATGTTCTAGCCCTCTTATATGCTCTCTCTCTTTTCTTCCCCTTTTCTGCCTCAATCTGCTGAGCGTGCATCATCAATCTAGGAAGATCCATGTCTCTGATGAGCATAGCAGTCCTACACTCCTTAACTACCAACCCAGACACACCGGTCACAAACTTACTCATGCTTGACCTAGGGTCATCCATCTGATCAGGGGCATACTTAGACAACTGGTTGAACTTGAGATAATACTCCTTCATAGTCATTGATCCTTGCCTCAGGTTCATAAACTCTTCTATCTTAGTGTAAGACCCCGCAAAGTTCCCTCGTAGTCTAAGCCATTAGAGCCTATTAAGAGAAGCCTAATTTCGCTATTAAGAGACTAAGAAATAGCTTCCAAAGTGAGTAGTGTTTAAATCATATAGAATTTTCCTAATTTTGACTTTTTATCATGTGGGAAATTTAATTATATTTCCAATGATACCCATTTCGTCAAAATCAAACACCGAAATAGAAAGTTATGGCCGAATTACAGAAAGCAGTTTGAACCGCCCAGGTGCAACAGAAAGGTTCGATGGACCGTCGAGCTAGCGATGGGCCGTCGCCTAAACCGTCGCAGCGGAGACAGTGAGTCAACCTTTTGGGCAGGCACGATGGAATGGTCGATGGACCATCGAGCTAGCGACAGACCATCGCCCAAGCCATCACCGCCAAGACAGTAAGTCCCATTCTGGCCCAAGTGCGACGATCAGGTCAACGGACCGTCGAGCCAGCAACGAACCATCGCACGAGCCGTTGCAGATCCCGTCCAGTATTTTAAAGTCATTTTCAAAAGGGACTTTTTGGTCATTTTCCATCCTTTCCAACATCTATATACATCTGGCCAAGGAAAAACGCCATATTCTCCTTAAGCATAATAAATCTAGGGTTTCTTGCAAAAATTACTCCCAAGAACAAGGTCCAAATCTTCCTCCAAGAAATTCAAGAACTCACCATAGGTTTTACAAATTGAGTTAGGATTCAGACTCCCAAGTTAAAAGCTTCAAGAACCCTTATTCAAGAGTGCGAAAAAAGAGTCTCAAGCAAGCTTTGTTCATCTACATTTAAAATCTAAGGTATGTGGGGTTTGAACAAGGATAAATATTTCGTTCTTGTGCCCAAAACTTTATTTTTATTACAAGAGTTATTTGATTTTACATGTTTTCCTATGAAATTAAAGTTGGGTTTATACCCTATGTTGATATTCATGAGATTATAAGATTTTTATTGATTTAGAAGTTGAATCACATGAGAATGTTTATATTTTGGTATATATAGTTGAAATTTCCAGATTTTAAGATGATTATGAATGTTTGTTATCAAGTATAAATTTTGAGATGTTAAAATCATGAGATTCATATTATGAGTTATTTTTCAAAATATTGATTGAGATGATTGAAAGCATTTTTAAGATGATTGTTGAGTATGAAGTTTAAATATGATTTTGATACATTAAAGCTTTATATTTTGAGTCCTAAGCTCAAGTGATGAGTTTATAAGGAGATTATTAGGAGATTATGATCCCCAAAACTACGTGCCACCGTAGGTTTAAGATTTTTATGGGCCTAAGGCCGAGATAGTGATCACTAAAGATGAGGTTCTACTCCAATGGTATGGATATATCAACTCTCCCCAACGTGGGCAAGACGTTGGACTCCATGTAGCTCACATGGTTTATATCGGTTAGAAGAAACTCCCGAGTTCCAAGTGTCCCGAGTCTAAAAGAGTTCCAGAGTTCTCAAGTGTTAAAAGTTCCTAAAAGTTCTAAAGTTCCTAAAAGTTCTAAGTCTTTAATTTTTACAGAAGTTTTACTCTCCACAAGATAAAAGCATAAGTTTGAAAGTATTGTTTAAAGCTTCCTTTAGCCTTCAAGTACTGAGAATAAGAGGAGAGTATAGATTTTAAAGTTAAGTATAATGACTCACGAGATTTGTGTTACATGTTTCACTATTCATGATTTATGAGTTTTATATTTTAGACTTATTCAAGCCATGTGAGTCATTCCTATTTGCATGCATGATTTTATTAAAGAGTATTGATATTATTTTATGTAAATATATACACCCCCATATACTCAGTACATCTTCAAAGTACTGATCCACATATACGTCGGTGTGCTACATTGTCTCATAATGTAGGTACAAGTTGTAGCGCATACACCATATTCAGTCAGTTCACAGCTTCCAGGCAGCAGGAGATGAGTTCTTTTGATTCAAGGGCTTGAGTCAGTTATACAATTTGAGAAGTATTGTATTTTCTTTATTAAGTCATATTAAGTTGGTATAGTTGAGAATCATGACCCGACTCCCCATAGTCAGTACTAGTAGAGGCTTCATAGACAGTCAGTAGTGTCGATGTATTTTATTTCAGTTTTGTTCGTAAAGGCAGAGTTGTAATCTTGTAAACTCGGATTTTGTATTGATCAAGTTCAGAGAAGTTTTATTGTTTCCGTTGATTTTGGTCAAATTTATGTATTTTATTCAGTTGCTTGTAAGTATGCCAGTAGCAGGGTTAGCTTAGAATTACCTATGATCCTAAGCACCGTGTGACATTTCGGAATCCATTTTTGGGGCATTACAAACTTAGTATCAGAGCACAGAGTTCAAGAGTCCTAGGGTGTCTGTGAAACCGTGTCTAGTAGAGTCTTGTAGAACGGTACGGAGATGTCTGTACTTTTCTTTGAGAGGATACAAGACATTTAGAAAATGTCTCCATTCTTTCAAGTCTCAAATCGTGCTATAGAAAGGTCCTCTAAGAAACTTAAACAGCTTCTCATCTTACTCAATTCAGGCCATCTTTACCTCATTTTTAAGGTACTGGAAACATTCAAGCTTAATTCTCCACAGATAGTTATGAGATTATAAGAAGACTAGAAAATATTCCATTAGTGTTTTTGAGTTCCGAAGATTAAAGTTCTTTATCATGTTTGTAAAAATCGTGCACTAAGCCCAAGTCAGATGTGCTTTTAGATTTCCTCCTCAGAATCCATAATGATAATCTATACTTCTTTATCTATTTACTGTTCTTGAGGTAATCTGATCGGCAATTTCTAATTTCCTCCCCTGATAACGCTCTCAGGCTTTCTAGCAAGAAGTTTAAAAGTCTTACGAAGCGGCTTAAGATAAGCCTTCTAGTGTGTTATAAGTCCCCCAAGTTTAAAGTTATGCCTCATTCTTATAAATCGTTCAGTTAAAACAGAGTAAGATGTGTATTCTTATATCATTGAATATTGTGTGTCAAGTTTCTGTCTCTTGTAATCTTGTTATCATTGTGTTATTGAAAATCAAAGTCTAGTGAAGCTGTGTGAGGCCTATTTCGATTCACTAGCAACTTGTTGGTCATCTTGTTGTCCTTGTGTGTTAGTTTAATAGAAGGGACAGAAAAAGTTATTAGTTAAGGCGAATTGTTGTTTACTTGAAGTAAGAAAAGAGTTGTTGATGGTGTTTGTTGTGCTAGAAAAGTATATGATATTGATAAAGTACTTAGTGGAGGAGTGTTGTTAAGTTAGACTTTCCTGAGATTACAAGAGGAAGTTTAGTTGAAACTTATAAAGCTATGAAAGAAGTTTAGGTGAATAGTAATGAGGTGTAGAAGAAAAATATGGTAATGAATTGTAAATAAGATAGACCATAGGATTGTGATTGATCATTATTGTTATGAGGATTTAGCGGGCTAGTATTTTTGGATGTTGGGTAGGTAAGAATAGCTGTCAAGATTGTGGTTAATCATAGCTAGAACGAGATACTAAGTTCAAATAGTAGATGAGCAAGGTGGATATAATGATTGATGTGTTGTGAATATTAGTCCTATGGAAGTGATCTAGTAGGCTTAAATAGTGTATGCAAGAACTTAAGTTTATTTGGCTCGTAATAAAGTATTATGTTGTATATATGATGTGGAAGTACGCCCAAGGTGCTATGGGGCTGCATTATTTTTCGAGGATTATTTCATGTTGTGTGGTTAGTAGTAACGTTGAGTTGCTAGGTGGAGAAAGACTAGTTAGATTTTGTATGATGTTCTTGACAGCTAAGTTAAGGAGTTATGATTGAAGATGTGGAGCCTGTTAAGTATGATTTTGATTCTCATGGTTTAGAAATATAAGTTTACAAGCGTGAAATTGTTAGGCTATGATAGAAGTAGTATGGTCCATCAGAGGTTTGGAGATATTCATGTTAAGCGTTAGAATCTAAGTTTGAAACTTTGAAGATTGAGCTAATAGAAATAAGAGTTGAAGCACTAGATGGCGTACACTCCGACTATGGGGTGCTCATGCAGATTCGAAGTTAGTAAGTGTTCAAGTATTATATGATGACTATTGGGGCTATATAAAGATAGGGTGTAACTCAGAAGGTAGTGTTAGGATGTTATTTTGCGCTTTCAGGTGTAGTCATTCGGGTTAAGTTCTTTTATTCATGTTCATTGTCATATCCCAGACTTTAGAGTAAAGTGATTGCAGTTAGACTAAAGTTTATATAGTGGTTCACAACCTCAGAGTGATGGATTAAATCTATGGAAAAGATGGAAGAATTAGTAACCAAGTCAAACTTTCAGATTCTAGTAGATGTACCAGTAAGTTGTAGAATAGCTGTGAGAAAGATTGATGCTTGATCCAATCTTATTTCAGTATTTTCAGTTGTCCCAATACCTACTCATGCCTTACATTTTAGTTCCATGATCTTAATTCGCATTCATGCATGCAATAGAGAATCATGTACTCTCCTAGTTCCCAAAATGAGGAGTTTCAGTTCGTTCATCAGATGGAATCACATTCCATAAGCTATGAACTCCAAATTTGGGTCATGTAGCTCATAACCCATGTACTCAAGCTTTACAGTATGTCAGTTCTGGTACTCAGGTAATATTTTTAATGATCAGTAAAATTCAGACTTATAGCAAGCATGTCTTCAGATCAGACTTCTTTGATAAGTTCACGATGTTAAATATTCTATTCCTCAAGCCTCAGTTGGGTGTCAAGTTATACACAGTATCTCTTCATGTTTCAGGTCCTCCTGTTCTAGCCATTTAGTTACCTTTTCTCAGGTCAAGATAGTGATGACGAACAGTTGTCTGGATGGGAGAGAGTAAACCTTTTATTTTTGTTATTGGAAGATTGTTGTATGCTTATTTTAGCTGAGACTGTAAGTGTAAAGTAAGATTGAGGCCATGTCTTTGGGACATATCATGGCTAGTTAAAATTTTATGTATGTCTTCTTAAGCATAGTGAAGGAAATCTGTTGTTGATAGAGGTTTAGGGAATATGAAGCGATGCCTTACGAATGGTTTCTTAGGAGTGCATATGTGGTTATAAATATTGGCTTGAACATTATGTTTGCATATCTGGATGAATGCATTGCGCATTAATAAATGTCTAGTACGAGGTTGAATGTGGTTGTGGGAGTGGTAATGAGAACCTTGCATGAGATGAGAAGTTGTGAAATGCAGGGTGTGTTGAATTCATGATTCAGACTAGTACTACAGTATTATGTGGTGTATATTGTGACTTTGAGTTAGGCTTGAACATGGTGAGAGAATTTAGTTCAGTCATGACATTAGTGGTTGGAAGTATTAATGCTATGTGAAAATTATAAGTTGGACCGAGCGAGTATAGTATTTGAGGGGAATAGTATAGTTGAAGGAGTGTTTGAGAAGTATTGCTAAGTTTGAGAGTAAGAAGTTGCATTGCTTGAGGCCTAGTACTTATATCCCAACTTATGATTCATAGGTCTATATTCCGAGCTATAGAGTCATAGCAATATTGTAATCTCTTATTCAGATGTCTTGTTCAGATCTTGCCCAGAGTTCTTTGCTTCCCCATATCGTTAGAACTCCCTAGAATGGTGGTTGAAGAAATTCTACACTTGAGTATGAGTATCTAGTCATGATTAAGTCCATAAATATTCACTGAACGATCTTTGTTTTCCAAGTATTCCAGATCAGACAATGTGATACCCATTGTGTGACCTTAGCCTTGTCTTCTCATGATTTATGCCTACATAAACTATCACTTCACAGTTTATAAGTTCGATCGTACCATGAGCACATTAAGCGAATTCTAAACTCTCATCATGAGTCAGCTCCTCATAATAACAAAAAGGCAAGTTATCTTAGATTTAGACGAAGATAATAGCCTTCCTTCATTCAGCTCCTCTCTAATTAGAGATTTAGCTATATAGTCATTCTTACGACAAATTATTGTACCTTACGAAGTATTCAAAAGTTTAGAAATATATAAAGCTGGTTTAGCCATTTGTTTTAGCTATGCGTCCTTAGTTCCTCGATATTTTGTCTAACTAGCGACATTCGAGGACAAATGTTTCCAAGGGAAAGATATTGTAAGACCTCGGAAAAGTTTCCTCGTAGTCTAAGCCATTAGAGCCTGTCAAGTGAAGCCTAATTTCTCTCTTAAAAGACTAAGGAATAGATTTTAAAGTGAGTAGTGTTTAAATCATATAGAATTTTCCTAATTTTAACTTTTTATCGTGTGGGAAATTGAATTACCTTTCCAACAATACCCATTTCGTCAAAATCTGATACCGAAAGAGAAAGTTATGGCCGAATTATAGAAAGCAGTCTGAACCGCTCAGGTGTGACGGAAAGGTCCGATGGACCATCGAGCTAGCGACGGGCCATCGCCCAAACCGTCGCAGCGGAGGCAGTGAGTTGACCTTCTGTCCAGGCGCGATGAAATAGCCGAAGAACAGTCGAGCCAGCGATGGACCGTCGAGCCAGCGACGGACCATCGAGCCAACGACGGACCATCGAGCCACCGACGAACCGTCGCAGATCCCGTTCAGTATTTTTAAGTCATTTTCAAAAAGGACTTTTTGGTCATTTTCCATCCTTTCCAATATCTACATACATCTGGCCAAGGTAAAAACGCCATAGTCTCCTTAAGCATAAAAAATCTAAGGTTTCTTGCAAAAATTACCCCCAAGAACAAAGTCTAAATCTTCCTTCAAGAAATTCAAGAACTCACCATAGGTTTTACAAATTGAGTTAGGATTCAAGACTCCCAAGTCAAAATCTTCAAGAACCCCCATTCAAGAGTGTGAAATAGAGTCTCAAGCAAGCTTGTTCATCTACATTCAAAATCTAAGGTATGTAGGTTTGAACAAGGACAAATCTTTCGTTCTTGTGCCCAAAACTTGATTTTTATTACAAAAGTTATTTGATTTTACATGTTTTCCTATGAAATTGAAGTTGGGTTTATACCCTATGTTGCTATTCATTAGATTATAAGATTTTCATTGTTTTAGAAGTTGAATCACATGAGAATGTTTATATTTTGGTATATATAGTTGAAATTCCAGATTTTAAGATGATTATGAATGTTTGTTATCAAGTATAAATTTTGAGATGTTAAAATCATGAGATTCATATTATGAGTTATTTTCCAAAATATTGATTGAGATGATTGAAAGCATTTTTAAGATGATTGTTGAGTATGAAGTTTAAATATGATTTTGATGCATTAAAACTTTATATTTTGAGTCCTAAGTACAAGTGATGAGTTTATAAGGAGATTATGATCTCAAAGTCTTGTTGACAAGTTTTGATAAGTATTTTCAAAAGCTAAGATAGGAATCCACAATACTTATGATTTAAAGCAAGAGAAATATGTTTTGGTCTTCATTATAGACCCTTGAGTTATTTTGAGGTGGATTTCCTAAGAGTTCTGAGCTGAGTATGGGCGTAGTATTTAGCACCAAGTTGGGTATGATTCCAAGGTCTCATACCCCAGAACTATGTGCCATCGTAGGTTCGAGATTTATGGGTCCAAGGCCGAGATAGTGATCACTAAAGATGAGGTTCTACTCTGATAGCAAGGATAAAAAAACTCTCCCCAACGTGGGAAAAACGTTGGACTCCATGTAGCTCGCATGGTTTATGTCAGTTAGAAGAAACTCCCGAGTTCCAAATATCCCGAGTCTAAAAAGTTCCAGAGTTCTCAAGTGTTAAAAGTTCCTAAAAGTTCTAAGTCTTTAAGTTTTAAAGAAGTGTTACTCTCCACAAGATAAAAGCATGAGTTTGAAAGTATTGTTTAAAGCTTCCTATAGCCTTCAAGTACTGAGAATAAGAGGAGAGTATAGATTTTAAAGTTAAGTATAATGACTCACGAGATTTGTGTTACATGTTTCACTATTCATGATTTATGAGTTTTATATTTTAGACTTATTCAATCCATGTGAGTCATTCCTATTTGCATGCATGATTTTATTAAAGAGTATTGATATTGTTTTATGTAAATGCATACACCCCTTTATACTCAGTACATCCTTAAAGTACTGATCCACATATACATCTGTATGCTACATTATCTCATAATGTCGGTACAAGCTGTAAACATACACCATATTCAGTCAGTTCGCAGCTTCCAATCAGCAGGAGATGAGTCATTTTGATTCAAGGGCTCGAGTCAGTTATACAGTTTAAAAAGTATTGTATTTTCTTTATTCAGTTGTATTGAGTTGGGATAGTTGGGAGTCATGACCCAGCTCCCCATAGTCAGTACAAGTAGAGTCTTCATAGACATTCAGTAGTGTCGATGTATTTTATTTCAGTTTTATTCGTAAAGACAGAGTTATAATCTTGTAAACTCAGATTTTGTATTGATCAAGTTTAGAGAAGTTTTATTGTTTCCACTGATTTTGTTCAGATTTATGTATTTTATTCTTGCTTGTAAGTATGCCAGTAGCAGGGTTAGCTTGGGATTACTTATGACCCTATGCACCGTGTGACGTCTCGAGACCCATTTTTGGAGCGTTACACTTAGCTTCTGTCATCTAACGTGGGAAGAACTTGTCTAAGAACGCATCCTAAAATATCTTCCAAGTCATGAAAGTTGTATTCTCTCCTATACTTTTCTTTCACATCACCACCCAATCATAAGCAACATCCTTCAGCCTATAAGATACCAATTCTACACTCTCCTTTTCAGAAACTTGCATAATTTGGGTGATCTTCTTCACCTCATCTAGTTACAACTGTGGGTCATCACCTGCCTTTGACCCATAGAATTCTGGCGGATTCAAAATCATAAAATCTTGGATTTTGGCTGTGCCTATATCCCCATCCTGCTGAGGTAGGACTGCAGCCTGACGGTTGACCTGAACAGTAGCTTTCATAGCTTGGGCTAGCGCCTGAAAGGCAGCCCAAAACTCTGCATGTGACACATTCTCATTCAAAGGATCTGCGTGTTGAGGTGGTTGGTTATCATTTCTGCAGGCGTTAGCTCGATGAGAAGGCATTTTCTGTCACGTGAAAGCATGAGTTAGAAGCATATAGAGATAATGAATACACTATAGATCATGAAAGAAGAGATGATTTTCTAAAACGCTCCATAGCCTCTTGCTCATAGATGTGGCGCACTTTAAACCGATGATCAAGACTATGTAACGCAGCTTGTCTGACTCCCTAGGACTCTCTAAACCTTAGGCTCTGATACCAAGTTTTTAACGCCCCGAAATCTAATCCCCGGGATGCCACATGGTGCTCCTAACTACAAGTAGTCCTGAACTAACCCTGGATGCCTTTTCTAAATTTGAACCTTTAAATAGGGGAAAATATAAATTAAAAATCATAATATATGTGGAAAACTAAATGAATCATCTGGGTATATCTGAATCATACTAATCTCAAAAGTATGATAAAGCAAATTTAGAAATCTGAGTACTAAAATAAAAATATGAATACTAAATCTGGTAGTCCGACAAGCCTCTACTATCTGAATCTAGAGAGTCACTAGGACAGGCCCCAACTGACTCAAACTTTCTGAATAGAATGAGAAACATCTGCTAATAAAATGAAAGTGTGAACAACTAAGTCCCCGAACTATGAGGAATAACCAACTGCAGGAATGCAGAAGAAATGCTCGAAGATCACTCACACTGTTGAGATTGAGCACCTAAACCTACATTATGAGATAATGTAGCACATAGACATATATGTGGATCAGTACTTTAAGGATGTACTGAGTATATTGGGGTGCATACAATAAGTAAACAATATCATCACAATTTATAAAATCATGCATGCTAAATGTAAATGACTCACACAGGCTTGAGTAATCTGAAAATCTGAAAATCATAATCATAATTGATAAGATATATAACGTAAATCTTGTGAGCCACTGCACTTAGTTCTGAAGTCTGTAAAATAGCTTATCTTAGGGCTTAAAGTCTTAAGACCATAACTTCCAAAACATATGCTTTCATCTTAAATCTTTAAATCAAAAGACTATTGAAGAGTGGGGGACATCTGTTGGGAGGTTCTTCTAACCGACATACACCATCTGAGCATCCATGGTTGATAAGATATATAACATAAATCTTGTGAGCCACTGCATTTAGTTCTGAAATCTGTAAAATATCTTATCTTAGGGCTTAAAGTCTTAAGACCATAACTTCCAAAACATATGCTTTTATCTTAAATCTTTAAATCAAAAGACTATTGAAGAGTAGGGTACATCTGTTGGGAGGTTCTTCTAACCGACATACATCATGTGAGCATCCATGGAGTCCCACGTATGGCCCCCGTTAGGTAGGGTTGTTCTACCCTTGCCATCGGAATAGAACTTCTATCTTAAGTGATCACAATCTGTGTCATCCACGTAGAAGTAGGAATAATCTGAATCCTACGTTGGCACGTAGTTTTGGGGTATGAAACCGTAGTAACCTACCCATCTTGGTGCTAAATACTACTCTTATTATTAAGCTTAAAATCTTAAGAAATCCACTTTAAGAATAGCACAAGGATTTACAAGAAAACCAATTATGTTTTTCTTTATTTAAATCTCAAGTTATCTGAACAAAGTGGATTCTTATCTTAGCTTAGGACCAAAAGGTCAAATCTATGTCAAAATCTGTGAGTAATCTTATCTGAGGGTGCTCATGGCACAAATAATCTCGAAATAACAAATCTTAAATTGGGGCTTAACGACCCATGCATCAATCTCATGTTAAAACATCTAAAAATTCATGCTTGATAATGTAATCACTTATAATTCATCATATAATCTGGAAATTTCAGCAATATGCATGAAAACATAAACATAATCATGTAATTCAACTTTTAAATCCTGAGAAATCTCATAATCTTAAAAATAATGATAATGGGTATAAACCTTAACTTGAATTTCATGGAAAATCATATAAGTGCAGTAAATTTGTAATAAAAATAAAGTTTTGGGCACAATGATGAAAGAATTATCCTTGTTCAAACCCGCATACCTTGTTGGATGATCTAGATGCTAGAACTTGAATCTTGGATCTTTGTTGATGTTTTGGAGATTACTTCTTAAAGTTCTTGAATTAGGGATTCTCAATCTTGAAGTGTCTTGGATGATTAATGGAGAAATTTTGGATTTTTTGGGGAGAAAGTTTGTTGAACTAGGATTTGCTTCTTAGAGAAAAGTGATGAAATAAGCATAAAGTGCCTTAGTATATGATTAATGAGGTATTTTGAACGGATTGGGGGCCCTGAGGATTGACCAAAATACCCCTTTAAACATTAATACAAAACTGAAAAACGTATATTTTCCCGATCTGGGTGGCCACCGCAACGCGCCACTATCGCGGTGGCTCACTGGAAATCTAAATATGGAAAATGGGTAGACTCTGCGACGTGGAGACATCATGGTGTCCCTTTGAAATGCCATTTTGGCACATGGCGTGACGCGCCATTATCGCGCTGGACCTCTGGAAATTGACAAATGTGAAATTGACCCTCTCCGCGACGCGCCAATATCGCGGAGGATCACTGGAATGGGACAATTGGAACTTTGTCACTCTCTGCGATGTGCCAATATCGTGAAAGGCCACTGAAAATTGACAATCATCATTTAAACCTGCTACGTGATGCGCTATTGATCGAAATGACTGTGTTATATGACTGGATCGTAAGATAGCCATAACTTCTTACCCGATTATCAAATTTATGCAAATCTTACATCGTTGGAAAGCTAATTCAATTTTCTACGAAATGGAAAGTCAAAATTTAAGGGATTATACACGAAATAAATAGTATTTGTTTTGGGAAGCTATCCCTTAACATTCTAGGAAAGAATTTAAGCTGGGAAAATCAGTTAGTACTGTGCCCCGGGTACTAACATTGGTTGTGGAGTAAGTACGAAGTAACGAGTGACCCCTGAGATCAATCCTAACTAGCGGGTGATCCCTTAGAGTGTCAGTCCTAACTAACGGGTGACATCTCATAACCTACGTTGGCTAGGTAGTTCTGGAACTTAGGGATTTCTTCTAAGGACCCAGTCCTAACTAATGGGTGAGCCATCATCCCTAGGCTCGCTCGGTGCGGAATTCTACTCCTAATTGAATTGACACTGATTACTAATCATTACTGGATTGGCTTGACTGAACTCACGATGATCGTGAAAACTTACTGAATACTACTTTCTTGACCTTACTGAGACTATTCTGTAACTACTGTGATCTAAGTAAACAACTAGATTTCGGGTATTAAATTCCCCCAGGACTCGATAGCGGAAATAGTAAAACATAGCACAAATCTTGAAAGCATAATAGTTAGTCACTTAGTCACAATTCATTCATTGAGGTATTTTATCAAACACTTAGGGAGCATGACTATTTCACATAATAATAAACACATAAACATCATGGATACAACATTCAACTTGCAAATCTTAAAGGTTTTAACATGAGAATTCACTTAATTCAACAAACATGCTAATTGATTTACATGAAACATGTGATAAATCCTGAATTGAAACCCATACAACAATACATACATGAACACAAACTAATTCAAGTATGTAAATCATGATTATGAAAACTTGTATTTTAAAAAAGGATTCTTGAACTCCAAGGGTGAAATGAAAACCAAAGGATGAACACCTAACATACCTTAAAGCTTTAATCTTGAAATAGAATTGACCTTTCTTGAAAGTCCTTGGATTGGAAATTGTAATTTCTTGGTTTTCTTGAAGAAGAGCTTGAATCTTATTCTTGAGAGATGATCTTGAGAGAAAACCTTAATTTTCTTGTTCTTGAGAGTGGAAAGGATTATAAGTGATGAGAAACTGATATTTTATTACTTAATAGGATTTTATGCATGATTTAAGTCATAGGAGGTGAGAGAAAAGACCAAAATACCCCTCTGAATTCGAATAGAAATTGCTGAATTTTAAGGGTGACGACCTTGGTTGATAAGTCATCAATCAAGTGATGACCTATCACACCAAGTTGTCACTCAGAAGCTGATTTTATGAGTTGCTGGTCTTGGGTGACGACTTGGGCTGATAGTTCATCACTTAGGTGATGGCCTATCAACTCAGGTCGTCACTTGGAAGCTGAAAATAATGGCTCATTGGTTTGGGGTGATGACTTGGTTGATAGGTCGTCACTTAGGTGATGGCCTATAAACTCAGGTCGTCACTTTGTTGACAGACAAACACGCTAAAGTAAAATGAGCATAATTTTTCACTCCGATATCGTATTAAGGTGAAACCAAATGCGCTAGAAAGAAGATTCAAAGGTATTTTATTTGATATAAGGTAGGACACGTAACTCAATATGTACAAAGAGTAATGGTCATTTAAAGTATACCCTAGCTAAATTATTCACTAAAACTTAATCAATAGAAGTGTTCTCAACCCATCTTTAAGTTTGGAGGTTTTTATGACCTCGGCTGATATAAAAGAATATTTTTACACTATATAACTTATCATTAACCATATAGACATAGAATCATTGGGTTTTCTGTCTGTACACATGATAACTACGGTTTGAATCCTAAATCCAAAAATGTGGGGTGTTACAATTTCTAATATTGCACCTATTTGTTACTTCTTAGTGGAAACTATGACTATATCTTACATAATCACTTATAGCGATGTTCATCCTAAAAGGTTAAGTTTTATGTTGTTATTTTTTTTCGAGTACTAATGTCTCTCTCTTCTCTTTATCATGTTGTAGTGAAATTATGAACCTTAAGTTAAAATTAAATAAATTGATAGATATGATTGATATATCATACAGAGATGTTAGAGGAGATACAATAATATAATATATTGATGAAATAGGTTGACAACTCTTTAAATTTGTCGATAAATTTTATATAAACATTTGAATTATGATTTGTTTCAATCGAGCACCTGAACACTTAATAAATTGTTTATAGTGCTACTTTTTAATGTGTTCAAACTTAAACATTTAAGAGACATGTGAAGATAAGCAAAAAGATAACTTTTCAAAATTCAAAGTGTCTAATAGGAATGCTTTAAGTTAATTCTTTTCATAGCATATTATTTTACATTATAATAGTAAAAATATTAATTCGTTGTCCTCAATCTAACACTTTCTAACAACATATGAGTTGCTTCATATGTCATTTCGAGAAAGTTTTTAAAACTTTTTTCTTTTTAGACCGTTCTATAGCCTTGATAGTTTTTCTTAGTTTAGATTAAAGTGGTTCTTAATATTTTATACAATTTTTTATGAATATATTAATTTTCTATTTAAGTATTTTTTTTATTTAATAAAATTATCAATTTATTTAACTTATTAATCAAGACATATTTCTTTTATAATATCAAAGTAATTTTATAAAAGTGAACACATTAAAGCGAGATACACGTGCAGGGCGCGTACCCTAAACTAGTATTTAATAAAAAGGTAAAATAGACTTAAAATGTTAATTAACTCTTGATATTTTAAATTAACTTGACATCTTATATGAGGCCCACTTAAATTATTTTCAGAAGTATTTTTATAGCAATTTTGCTATATCACTTTTAGTTAATTATTATGAGTCATTTAAGACATGTCTGCTTCACTACTTCAATCGTGATATTTTCTTGACTCTCGAAATTATATCATTGTCACTTAAATTGAAATAGAAGAAAAAGTATTGTAAATCGAAATAATTAAAAACTTAAATTATTTAAAATTATTTAATTTTTTATGTCACTTCATGCATAAATTATAAACTTATTTTCTTAACACTTAATGAAGATCTAAACTTTAGGTAGTAAAATTATTGGGAGAATATAAACTGCGATTAAATTTCTAAATACACTCATATTATATATAAATCTATCAATACTTTTTTTTGATGATTTATTTCACTACTTTCATAATAATTTAAAAAGTTTAATCTTAACATGTTGGGCCCGTGCTCAGCACGGGCCTATCGCCACAAGTAAATATATAAATACTAGATAGAGAAGCATGCACGGGTCCAACATTAAGATATTTTGATTATATACAATAAGTTAGATTGATGTCAATTTCAATTATGAATTATAAAATAAATAAAAAACATATTAACTACTTGATAGTATTTTTCAATGAGCCAAATTATCTCACAAGATAATTATGTATAACTTACTCATACAAATAATAAAATTTGATGCATTTTAAAGTTTAGATCTTTAATCTTATGATTAAGATTTGCTACGTTAAGTATAAAATATTAAATTAAAATTGATATATACAACTTGATACTTGTTGAATAAAATAGAGAATAATTGTTGAAAATGATAAAGGCTTATTTAGTAATTGCATATTACATCACATGTGGTTTGCAATTAATAACCCAAAATTAAATTATATTCCCCTACTAAGCCGACATAAATATTCTTTGTTTTTATTTTCCATTTTCTTTTATTTATCAATTTTTTCTTTGAAGTTAAATTAAATTAATATTTTAAATTTAAATTTTAAGTGTTTTGAAAATTATAAAAAAATAGAAAAGCTACAAGTTACCATCTTTCATTTTAATTCAAGTTATTTGACTTTGAGAACATGATAAAACATACTTTTGTAAATGTTTTATCGAACTTTGTTTTTGTATATGTTCCTTCTATTGAAACGTATGAGTCGTTTGTTAAAGTATATAAAAAAAAATTTAAATAGAATGTATCAGTAATATTTGCACTAATAATGCTTTTATTGGTAATACTGGCATTATGTATGCTAACATTATTTGTTATACACTATTTAATGTGATGTATTAGAACTTGTCTTTTCAATTTTTATATATTTAAATAAAAGTTTTAAAAAATTGCATATACATTCTAAGATTCATCCGAGATCTAGCATGGATTCAATTATTTTGTATTTAGATATAAAAAATACTCGTGAAAAAAAATTAAGTGGACCTCATATATAACGTCAAGTTAATTCTAAACTTCAAGAGTTAATTTATCATTTTTATATCTATCTTACTTTTTTATTAAATATTATTATTTTTTTAATACCTAAATGACTAATAATAATTAATTAGGGTGGTATTTAGTAAAACCATGGTCGAAGTAGCTGAAGCAGACACGTCATAAATGCCTATTTTATTTTTAATTAAATATTATTAATCTTTTAATACCTAAATGACTTATAATAATTAATTAGGGAAGATATAGTAAAATCACGTTTGAAGCAGCTGAAGCAGACATGTCATAAATATTTATTTTATCTTTTTTAATTAAATATTATTAATTTTTAATACCTAAATGACTTATAATAACTAATTAGTGGTGATATAGTAAAATCATGAATTATATATTATTAATTTTTCAATATATAAATGACCTGTAATAATTAATTAGATGTGATATAGTAAAATTAAGGTTAAAGAGACATGTCATAAATGTCTATTTTATATTTTAATTAAATATTATTAATTTTTTAATATATAAATAACTTATAATAATTAATTAGGGGTGATATATTAAAATTACGGAGTAACAAAAATTTAAATGCGAAATATAGTGAAAAATTTATTTACTTTTAAGAGAGTAAAATAAAAAAATATATGAAATATTTAATTATACATTTTAATAAGTATGGGTTCCACCATATTCAATAGAACTTTGGTATCATTGTAATTAAATAGAAAAGGGAGGACTTTTATTTAAGGTCATGGTTGTAATTAAATGAAAACGGCTAGGCTTTTTCTTTAGATGTGTTGCTAAGGTTCAAAAAGTAAAGCATTAAAGATAAATATGATAAGCAAATTAATTTTACAAGAAGACCATTACATCCTTAAACATTTTATCAATGCCTTTAAGGTGCCATGTTGAAACCAATATTTCTATTATATAGAAAAGAAAAGAAAAGAAACCAAAGATAACTTATTGTCTTGATCCATATTATTTTCTTCCACCATTTATTTTCATCAGTCACGTTTTATAACTTTATTCAATTAAAGACAAATTAAATCTTTTTTCTCATTTTTTTGAATTTTTTCTATTTTTTTAATTTATGTGCTATGTTAAAAAAGCTCAAAATTACTCATTTAAATCTCTTAATTATATTTAACTAGTAAAGATATCCGTGCTTCGCGCGGTATTAATAAAATTATAAATGTGATAAATATGATTAAAATGTAAAGTTGACTTTTTTAATATTCTAGGCACAAAAAAGTTATATTTACACCAAATAACTCCATAACTCACCTTATCATCAATTCACATGTTTATTGATATAGGTTATACTATGCAATAAAATATAGTGACTTTCATAGTAATAAATAATAGTATAAAAGTCTTTTACTAACACTTGTTTCATGCATTTAAATAGATGATTAAGTAATGCTTGCAACAAAGGTGGTAAGAGATGAACTTGCAAGTAGTTATCTTTTCAAAAGATTGCTTATTCTCAGCCAATGTAAAACTTTTAGCAGCCTCAAATACGTGTAAAGTAGTACCTCTATCCAATTCAATTATAGAATAGCAAAAATCAAAATATCCGCGCCCTTTAGAGGAAGAAAAATCTAACAAATTAATGAACTATATTTTTCGAATAACAACAATAATTTCTATTAGAAAATGCATAAAAAAAAGGTAAGCAACCGGAGTGGATTAAACCAACTAATCTCAGTTCTCATGAAAAAACTGAAAGTGTATATTTTAATAACAAAAAAATAAAATATCAACACAAAAACTCTTATTGACTTTCACACATCTTTTGATCTTTGCACCTCATCATCTACTTCCAGCAACACTATCAATAGAAGGACCATCTTCATCCATAATTTCTCTCTCTACACCACACATTCATACATCTTAGCAAATTACTAAATTAAAGAGCAATTTATAACTATAAAGAAAACTGCATACAAAAGATGCTAACAACTCTTTCAGTAGAAGACTTGATCGAATCAATTTTCAAGATATGATGTTCTTGAGGATTGATAAAGCCTTAATTTTTTGCAACAGTTTCAACAAGTTATATACTGAGAGAACATAAATGTGAATGACGAGTGAGATTCGTTAGACATATTAAGTTATCAGACTTCATGTGCTTCAAATTTAGGAAGACAGAGAACTATTAATACTTCACCTTAAGGAATAAGGGTAATTTTAAGTGAAAATTTAAAAATATAGGATGATATTGAGTTTTTTCTTCCGAAGAGGAAGCTAATGCTCAAGTAAAGATAAAAGGATAAAGAACTTCATACATACTAAACTTAACTTCAGAAGACTTTACCTCTCTATTTTATATCCATTCAAGACCCCGATTTATTTGCAGTTTAGATTCAAAGTTGAAAGTAAACTACTTGAACGAAAAGAAAATTAAGTTAGCTAGCTTTATACATCTAATTGAACTGAATGCAATACAAATATATTCGCAAATAGATTGCTTGATCAAGGAAAAAATTTAACAAAAGAAAAAAAAAGAATAACTTCCCACTAACAATTCATTAGTCTAAAAATAACCAAGCAAATTTTAGTAGAATGAGATTGAAGATACCTTAAACACGATTGCAATGATATACGTCCAAGCAAAAAGATAAGGCGACTATTGTCTCCTTGTGTGTATACTTCACATGGATGATTGGTGCCTATTCTCCATTTTTGTGTTTTTCAAGAGTGGTTAGATCTGCACATATTCGAGTGAAATTGTTCATATAAATTCATTTTAGGTATCAATTTACAAATAAGTAGTTATACATTAAATAGGGACATGTGTCAGCCTATGTGGTGCAACTACAACGTAATATTTATTAACAGAATTTATGCAATTAATAAAATCCAATCTGCTCAGACATATAAAAAATCTGCTTAAATAATGACAAGCTAAAAAGACAACAGTGAAAACCTAAAACACCACATCACCAAAGGGTGTGTCCAAATTACTATTTCATATCACTTTCAGCTCTTCATTCTAATCACCTCTTCTACTATTGAAATCGAATAACTACTGAAATCGAACACCCACATCTCTAATGTTCCCCCTGTTCTCAACAGTGCGCCAAATTCCTTCAAACACCCCAGGTATGCTACTTCCCCGTCCTCACTCAAATTCATTAAAAGTGACACACCGAAGACCACAAAACTTAACCAATTTCTAATTGTATTCTTTAAACTTCATATGATTTGTATACGTTGACCTTTTTAGATTGTGTATGCTTTGTCATTATTGAATTTGAATGCTTATTAGTTTGTTCTTGTTTCCAGCCTCTCTTACCTATAAGGTTTTTTTCAACTTCCTTTCACACTCTCCTTCAGAACACAAGAAAACCCTTAGTCGTCTTCGATATGCTACTTTCCTTTGTCTAAAAAAAGGGTAGTCTGGTGCACTAAAGCTATCGCTATGCGCGGTTTTCGGAGAAGGGCTCCACCATAAGGGTGTATTGTACGCAACCTTATCTTGAATTTCTGCTAGAGGTTGTTACTTTTACAACAACACAGACCTCGGTATACCATCCACTTTTTAACCAGAGTCTTTAGACTTTAACAAATATGAAAACTGTCATTTTCTAATTTACATTATCTGTTGTTCTTGCCAGCATCTCTTACCATCAATACTTTCGTCAAATTTTAGCCATTCTCCTTCACACCTCACAATACTGGAAATGCTCGAGAAACTTAACTTGTCAAAAATTCTTAACATCACCACTTCCGCCAATAGATATTTCTCATTTTTCTTCACAGCTCATAAAATTCCACCACACTTTTATATTGTTATTCATGAACAACCAACGGACTTATTTATTATGTTGTTCCATTCTCTGTCGATTTATTTTCTTTCTATACCAACAAATATTTTCATGTACATTTACACTTTCACATACCTAAGTAGTTATCTGTTGGACAGGTTATTTCAGTGATGAGTATATGATTATTAACTCAAAATCACCGAAGAATATATATCTAAAGTTTACATGAACCAATGAATTTTCAAGAGTAATCGGTGTAAGTCATTGTGCTATTCTTGACCACATCTTCGTAGAGTCTCTGCACACAAGTTTTACAATATAATAGCAAGTTGTTAACACATGCTTGTAATACATCTATTTTAGAGTAACAAATTTCAAATCTCAAATTCACAATAACGTAAACTATAAATAAAAGAATTATAGTACCTCAGGAGCAAGAAACCATTTAAAGTTTAAGAACGACCTTAGTAGATCCTCATTCAGCACTCATTCACATATGTTTGCTCGTAATTATTGAAAGAGAATAGAGACTTGATCGTAAAGAGTATTTGTTACACTTGGAGGAATTCAGTGCTAGAATTAATCAATGAGTGCTTCAATTAAGTAAATCAATTAGATAAATTCAAACACAAATAGTACAATCAGAAAGCTATAGCTAAAATATTAACAATATAATTATCAATAATACTTAACATCAGGAAAACAATGAATTACAAAATAAAAGAAACCCACAAATCAAATATGATGGCCCAACTGGAACAATTAGGTTAAAAAATACAATTAGATTGAAAACTCAAATGGAAAAGGAAAAAGGAGAAGAAGAAGCCAACGAAGGGGAAAATGGATTACCAATTGCTATTTTGTGCTTTAACTCTATTGTGGGTTTGTTGATTCTGGGAAAATACATGCTCATTTTGTTTCAATAAATAGCAGAGAGATTGTGGAATACCGTAACACCTCCTTTATAAGGCAGTTACAAAAATGTAAAAAACTTTTGTTGGAATGAAAATTGTATCAACGTTTTTTCTTTTTCTTTTTTTATGTTGTGTATATAGAGCAGAATCAAGGAGAAAATACCAGAAAAAAAAAAAGAAGAGAAAATAGATAATTAGAATTGCTGCTCATTTAGCCATGCCACATCAGCAAGGCTATAGTTCTCCTTTATTTATATATAGATATGTTATATTTAATAGTTCTAATTATTAGAATTCTTCAACAGACGTTAACTCATTTGTTGAGTAATTCCCTCCTTTTTTTTCAATTTTTATATTTTTATATGTTAAAAGAAAAACACTTCCTTCGGTCCTTTCTATTTGACTCCCTTCATTTTTCGTGAGTCAATTTATCTAAGTTTTAAAATCTAATTAGCTTAGATTAATTTAATTTCTTAGAATTAAAATTTACATATTCAAAAATCATATAAAAAGTACTATAAATTAGGGGTATGCAAAAACCGAACCGACCGATAAATCGAACCGATAAAAATGTTGTTGGGTTATTGAATTAATGATTTTTTATTGGTTTTATAAAAAAAAATTATTGGGTAAACAGTTCGATTTCAGTTTTAGCTTATTGGGTTATCGGTTTAACCGATAACCCAATAAGGATACACTAAGTTACTGTTTTATCCCTATTTATGTTATATACATAAATATCTATATTACTTATATATATATGCACTATTTATTCACAATTCAGTGATTCACAAAGTATTAACTTATTCAGGGCAACAAAGGAACAATATAAAGCTCGGGTATTATCGTATTAGAAAGCTTGAAGTATTTAGTAGCTTCCAACAATTAGGATTTAGTTTTTTCCGAACTAACATTCAGTTCAAGTTTGAAGATTCTTGTAAACTAAAATGCAATGCGTAGGATTTTGGCGATAACTAAGATTTCATTTTTTTATGTTAGTTGTTACTATTTCTATTTTATGAGTATTTTCTTATTGGTAAAACCGAAAATCGAGCCGTTAAGGACCAAAAACCGAAATCGATAAGAAAATATTTTATTGGTTGGTTATTGATTTTACATATTTAAAAATCGAAAATCGATAAACCGAACCAATAACACATAAAACTGAACCGAACCGACCGATGGACACCGCTACTATAAATTATAAAAAATATATGTTAATATATTAATCAAAGTTGTATCCTTTGATTCTAAAAAACGACAAAAAAAATAAAAATAAAAATGTAGGGAATATTAAAATTTCAGCCATTTAAGACCAAACATATCAAAATTCTCAAAAGAAACATTCAAAGGACAATCGTTTGGCTGTCCCAAAGAAACAATCTCACTCATTACTACCTCACGAAATACTCAAAATCCCAAGAGTCGCCTTCTTAGAGAGTAACTAATTAAAATACCAACATGGATTGTGGTGCAGTGGATGGGGCTGCTTCACCCTTAACCAGAGGTCGAGGGTTCGACCCTGGGTATGGAGAAAACTTTCTTGGGAGCGCTGTCATCTTAATGGGCCCTGCAACGCGCGATTCGGATTAGTCGGGGCTCCAATATGGGCACCAAACACCGGATGAAAACCCCAAAAAAAAACTAATTAAAATTAATTTGATTGATAAATATAATTCACAATATAATAATTGCTTTACTCCTTTCAGTTTTGGACAAAAACTTTCTCATCAAGTTTATTCGACTTCTTTGAGTGCTTGACAATCTCCATAATACTTTGTTGTCCCTTTATTGATTAATATTTTAAAACGAAAAAGGGCTTAAAATGTCCTTCAACTATGTGAAATGGTGCAAAAATGTCCTCCGTCTATCTATTGAGCCTAAAATACCCTTCTTGTCTACTTATTGGGCCTAAAATGTCTTTTCCGTCTACCTATTGGGATTATTTTGTCCTTTTATTTAAGAAAAAATTATATAATACCACAACTTATTTTTATTAAACTACATAAAATTCCTATCATTTTTATTAATATTAACCAAATAAATAGTGCACAATATCAATTTTTCGTCATTTTAAATTGATCTGATAAATTAAAAAAACAAACATAAATAGTCATTTTAAAAAAATTATTACATATACATAGTCGTATTAGTTGGTTGTCAGATGTAGCATATAAAATATTTACTTTTAAAACATATTCTAATATATAGAAAAATAATTATATATTACATTCCCATATTACTTATTTATTGCCTATTTTTATGGAAGCCTTTGTTCATTCATTTTTTATATATTATACCAAAATTTTATATTTTTTATTTTTATTGTCTTCTTTCACGATGCCTCCATAAAAATATATGGTATATTTATAATTTTATACCATAAAAATTAATGGTATATTTATATATTATACAAATTATATTTATATCATAAGAATATAAGGTATGTTTATACCATACAAATTATATCTATACCATATAAATTATATTTATACCATAAATATACATGGTATATTTTAGATATAAAAAGTTTATACCATGTAATACTAAAAATTTATATTTATATTTAATGAATAATTTTTTAACCAGAAAAGTACTTTCGATATAATGATATATACAATGAATATTTATCTCATAAATTATATCAAAAATATAATAATAATTTGACTTTGACATAAATTATATTTATACAACAAAAATACATGGTATATCTGTACTTCCAACATAATGATTTTTATTCCATAAATATTTATCCATAAAAAATTATGACTAACCCATACATTAGAATTAAAAGTACATGATAATGAAATAATACTAGATGATTAACATATATGAAAACAAAATGAAACATACACAAGCAAATAATGAAATACTTAGTTTATTTAAAAATATTTGAATTTTGAATATAAGAGAGAGAAAGATTTGAAAGCAGGGATTATCTTTTCCACTTTTAATTTGAAGATTAAAAATATATTTCTTAAATTAAGGTGAATTGATAATTAGTTATAACATTAAATTAAGAATTATAATTATCTTTTCTGATTTTTTAAATGGCTATATATGTAATTTGCTTCTTTTTTTTTTTGTAACATTGAAAAAGTACTATTATTTATTTAATTAAATTTTAAAGATGACTGTTTCATGTAATTGAAAAAGTACTATTATTTATGTAATTAAATTTTAAGGATGGTCGTTTCATGTAATTTGCCTAAATAAAAGAGCGAAATAGGCCAATAGGTAGACGAAAAGTGCATTTTAGGCCCAATAGATAGATGAGAAGGGCATTTTAGGCCTAATAAATAGACGGAGAGAGCATTTTAGGCCCAATAAGTAGACGGAGATATTTTACACCATTTTACATAGTTGAAGAATATTTTAGGCCCTTTTCCAATTTTTAAATGGTAGAATCTTTACTTTACCATTCTCTATGTATTTTTGTTACTCGTTGTTTTTCTCTTTTTCGTGAACATAATTCTATAATGATAAGGTGAATTCTCCTTTTTTCTTTTTTCTTTTTTCTTTTTTGGTTGTTGTTGAACCATTTATTTTTTCTTATTTCTTAGAAAATCTTTATTGATATATATTCTTGGTTTTTAATTTTTTTAGTTTGTAGATGTAGCCAAGGAGGTCTACATAAATTTTTTAGTATATTCAGAAGTTGATGTATCATCAGATTCGAAAATTCTTAGAGTCAAACTTATACACTTTTTGAATTCTAACTTTCTTTACTATGTTAGTATATTGATCGAGACCTATACATTTTATAATGAATTTAAGCATTTTTTGGAGACTCACTTTCCTAATTCTATAGTTATGAATATTTTGCCTTTTATTTTATAAGTTCTGTATGATTTTTTGGATATTTATAGTTATGAAAAATTTTCTTTTCATTTTATATTATGTGCATTTTTTTACGTCCCAAGGTCTTCGCCTCTTGGATATGAAAAAAAGTAAAAATGTTAAATGATGAGAGATGTAGTATTTTTTTTTTTTTTCAAATTTGAGTAATGGATTAAGAATACATTTAAAATAATCTGAGATGTGTGAATTTTATACTTGAACTATTATCAATTATTTGTCAAAATACATCTTAACTATCAGTTGTTCACTTTTATTTCTCACATATACAGATAGTAAAACCTAGAAATTGATAAATTTATTTAATTAAATTTATAATTTCATATCAAGAAAAATTAAAATATATCTAAACTAGAAAAACAAAAAAACTTAAAAACAAATGAGGGAGATGGTGATAAACGCTCTCCATCTAAAAGATTGGGCTTAAAATATTATCATAGAGTCCTGCAACAAAGTAGACAGCAAAGGAGTTTTCTTTTACTTGCCCGACGTGCGGTGAATACATACTATGAAATTGTATAATTTTACCAAAATAATATTTGTGACTAAATGACTATATGTAAAGTTAGTATGTATATATAATTATAATGGCCAAATCCATCGACGGCCTCCTAAACATGACACGATCTTTCACTTAAACACCTCAAGTGGGCGTTGTTCACTTTTGGCACCTCAAGTAGCTATAAACTGTGTCATTTTGGCACCTTTTGCTGATGTAGCAAAGAGAGTGTATTACAATCGCTTTTGGGGGCATTTTAGGGGCATTTTCGTAAATTTTGAGGGGTATTTTCATAATTTTGGAGTTATCTTCTCCACACAACTTTCTTTAGCTTCCATTAATGGAGGTTAATGGAGGTTGAACTTTTCAAGAATGATAACAAAATTTTACTCCATTAACAAAATACTCACTCCATGAACATATCTATAACAACAATACACATCATAAACACCAAATAATACTCCTTCCATTAATCAATGACATCATTAACACCCAAAAAAAAAAAATCAACAATTAATTAAAAACAGAACAGGCCAAACACAACAAATATTTTCTCATTTTTTCTCCCTTTTCCATCATTTTTTTCCTTCACAGACTTTCATTGTTGAAGAAATCATTTTTTTCACCATTAATTTCAATTTTTGATATTAATGGATTCTCTCTTCAATAAAACCACCAAAACTACCATTAGCAACTTCTTCTTTATAAAACCACCGGAAGATTACTCTGTTTTCCATACTTTACCTTGCCTTTTTAAGCTTAACCTTCATTAATAGAGGTTGAACCTCCATTAATGGAGGTTGAATTTTTCAGAAAAGTAAATTTGCATTAAAAACTTCACGAATTCCAGTCATTTGATGATCGAGGAGGCCAATGTCCAGTTAATAGCTTTCCGAATTTCAGATATATGACTAAAAAAAAATATGGAGGAGAACAAAAGGGCAACTTTTAAACACTAGCTGATTACGAAAGTTTATTGGTGATAGAAAGCATGAAATTGAGAGGTGAGAGAGCGAACAGGTGGGTTGGAGAAGACGAATGGGGAGGGGGGGATCGGGTAGGTGATGAGGGGATGGGGTGGGTTGAAGAAGACAATGAGGATTGGTAGGGTGGGGGAAATTAAATTTTATAATTTTTTTATAATTATTTAAGTTAAAAATTGCCAAGTGGCAATATTTGATTGTTTTTTTTTAATTAAAAATAGATATTTAACATTAATTTGGAGAAAAATGACAAATGTCATGATATTATTGGTCACTTTACACGTCATCAACGCGTGTAATACACACATACGATATAATATTGCTGATTCAGCAAAAAGTGTCAAAATAACATCCGCGTATGCTACTTGAGGTGTCAAAAGTGAATAATGTCCACTTGATGTGTCTAAGTGAAAGATCGTGCCAAGTTTAAGGGGTCACCGATGGGTTTGACCAATTATAATTAATACTATTTTCCCCTCCTAGTTACTTTTTGTGAAACTAATTATACCAAGAGCGTTTGAGCCAGAAGATTTTTGTCAACTAATCTATAATCTATATCTATAATATATAAAAAGTGTGAAAATCCTTGAAAAGTAATTTGAATTTTGTATCCTTAATTAAAATATTTTGCAATAGACAAAATCGTCTTATCACGTTTTTCCTCCAATTATTATTTAATTAAATTAAACACTCCTAAAATATATAGTAATAACAATTATATGGTAAGAAATATTAGGAGAACTAAAATATTTGAATATATATGAAAAATCTAATTAGCTAAGGAGAATTAATGTCTGTCACACCCCTTTTTCACTCTGAAAGAATTATATTTTAGGTTCGAAAGAGTTTTTATTATTAAAGTGACAAAAAATGAAAATTTTGTTTCGAAAGGTTCGAAAGAGTTTTTATTATTAAAGTGACAAAAAATGAAAATTTTGTTTCGAAAATGATTATTTATATTTAAACTCAGAGTCTCCACTTGGCATAATCTGGTGTGTCAAGTCGCCGTTGAAAATCCTTTTTCGAAAATAATTTTGACTCTTTTAAACTGATCTGCGAACAGAGATTCCGACTAAGGAATTCTGTTGACCGAGGGGAAGGTGTTAGGCACCCCTCGGTCCCGTGGTTTGACCACGGTCGCTTGGTAGAACATATCGGCTAATTTGATACTACGAATGTATAAACCACATAAAACACGTAAAACAACAAACAAAACAAAATGAATGAAAAATATAATGTCCAGTCCGAGTTATACAGTCCAAAATAAAAAAATGTGAGAATAAACCCTATCTAACCTACACTAATCCTAACTACGCTCCCGTGCTTTACCCGATGCCTCGGGCCTTCGTCACAAAACTCCTTTGCGTACATGATACGTCGGGGCATTTCCCGGTGAATAGATACAAGTACCTTGGGGCATTCCCCGTCCAAATGAGTATAATTGAATTAAATGCGATAAAACAAAACCATTCCAACACATATTTCAAACATTCCAACAATCCACCAATTCTAAATTTTGCCTACCCGAGCCTAGTGTTTGCCTACCCGCTCGATGACATATCACGTTCAACATCAACAATGAATCAAAATACTATAATATTCACTTTTATCAATTTTCGATTCTCATTCCCCAAATAATCAATTTTAATCCTCCATGAGATATTATTTCATCACACACCTTATAATTAATCCATAATCAAGGAAATCAAACACCAAATCAAAACAAACAATAATTCACATCACCACGGATCAACCAACACACCGGATTCAATTCAAAGCATAGAACACGACAAATAACAAAATAAAAAAAAATAAAAAAAAAAAAGAGAATTAGACCCCGATTCGAAGGTTTCGAAATTCAAAATGCTTCAACGAAAGGATAGAAACCATGCCGAAGAACCTCGAATCGAACCTCAACAAAAGGACTCACCAACTCCGTACTAAATCAACCGCAAGAATCCCAAAATTTGACCCGAATACGAATTCACGAAAGTAAACTCGCAACCCAAAGCAAAGATCACAAAGCCCGACCAATCGCACCTAATTAGCACGCTCCGTTACTGTTTTTGGTCGCTTTTCGGTGGATGGTCGCCGGAATCGACACTGGAGGTCGGATTCAGTGGCTTCCCAGCATGCTTCAGTCACTGTTGTAGCGTCGCCGGAGCTCCGGCGAGCTTAACAGTGGCGGCGCTGCTCTCCTCCGCCCAGAATTATCTCTTGTTCGATCTCTCTTCTCTCTATCCCTCTTTCGCAGTTCTCTGCTCTCTCTCCCGCAGCTCTCTCTCTCGATCTTCACCTTTTTTATGCAATTTTGGTATGGGTGTGCATGTGTATGACGTGTATATGGAAGAAGAAGCTGTGAGCTTTTTTTCTTTTGATCCCCTTTTTCTGCCTCCTATGGTGGATATGTGTATATCTTCCCCCCCAGATCTCTTTGTGGTCAATTACTATGTAGAGTAAATTCTGAGAGTGGGTGGGGCAATGGGTACACGTGGGTAGGGGTGAGGGGTAGGGTGTGGGGTGGTGAGGTGAGGGTAGGGGTAGGGTGTGATGTGGTTTATTTTGATTGGGTAGGTTGTTAGGATAAGATAAATTAGTTAGGGGATTGTTATTTTTGTCATTTTATGGAGGGATAATTACATGATTGAGGGTACACGGTAGGATAAGGTAAAAATGATATTGCGGAGGGACGAAATTAGGTGTCTACATCATGCCCCCTTTGATGTAAACACGAAGTGTTTTCAAACAAAGAAGTAGACAACAAGACTGAATTTTATCCCGACCATTATTCAAAAAAAGAAATAGAAGGAAGAAAAGCAACCGAGTCTTGACTTAAGACATCCTACCTACCCAAGTTATGAGAGAATCAAGTCACGGGTATTTCAAAGGATTGGAAGAGAAGGACTATACCGGGTTGGAGAGTCGAGTGAGGTTCCATCGAGGTTCCGGTCCACGGCTCTGTCATTACATTAAAATGAAAATTACAAGTTAAAGCATAAATGAAATTACAAAAATCCTATCTATGCAGCTTCTTCTGGACTTTTGACTCGAGTTTCATCACCCTATTCTTCAGGCGGGCTCCTGACTTGCTATTTCTTTAACTTGTTTCTTGCCTTTCAATTTCTTCACCCTGTTCTCCAGGCGGGTTCCTGACTTGCTATTTCATCAACTTGTTGCCATGCTTTCAACTTCTGCACCCTGTTCTGCAGGCGGGCTCCTGACTTGCTATTTTTATCAACTTGTTGCTATGCTTTCAATTTCTTCACCCTGTTCTGCAGGCGGGCTCCTGACTTTCTATTTCATCAATTTGTTGCCATGCTTTCAACTTCTGCACCCTGTTCTGCAGGCGGGCTCCTGACTTGCTATTTTTATCAACTTGTTGCTATGCTTTCAATTTCTTCACCCTGTTCTGCAGGCGGGCTCCTGACTTTCTATTTCATCAACTTGTTGCTATGCTTTCAATTTCTTCACCCTGTTCTCCAGTCGGGTTCCTGACTTGCTATTTCATCAACTTGTTGCCATGCTTTCAATTTCTTCACCCCGTTCTGCAGGCGGGCTCCTGACTTGCTATTTCATTAACTTGTTGCTATGCTTTCAATTTCTTCACCCTGTTCTGCAGGCAGGCTCCTGACTTGCTATTTTTCAATCTGTTTAACTTTCAATTTCTTTACCTTGTTGCTTGGTTTTCCATTTATTCGCCCTGTGCTTCGGGCATGCTCCTGAAATCACATCAAAACTGAAATTTTTTTATCCCAAATAAAGAAATGCAATTTCTATGAGTTAATTGGAATGACTCGACTAAAAGGTACGTCTTATAGGAATCCAGGAGGATGACTCGACTAAAAGGCACGTCTTCTAGGAATCAAGGGAAATGACTCGACTAAAAGGTACGTCTTCTAGGAATCAAGGGAAATGACTCGACTAAAAGGTACGTCTTATAGGAATCAAAGGGGATGACTCGACTAAAAGGTACGTCTTATAGGAATCAAAGGGGATGACTCGACTAAAAGGTACGTCTTATAGGAATCAAAGGGGATGACTCGACTAAAAGGTACGTCTTATAGGGGTCAAAGGGGATGACTCAACTAAAAGGTACGTCTTATAGGAATCAAGGGAAATGACTCGACTAAAAGGTACGTCTTATAGGAATCCAGAGGGATGACTCGACTAAAAGGTACGTCTTATAGGAATCAAGGAAAATGACTCGACTAAAAGGTACGTTTTCTAGGAATCAAGGGGGATGACTCGACTAAAAGGTACGTCTTATAGGAATCAAAGGAGATGACTCGACTAAAAGGTACGTCTTATAGGAATCAAAGGGGATGACTCGACTAAAAGGTACATCTTATAGGGGTCAAAGGGGATGACTAGACTAAAAGGTACGTCTTATAGGAATCAAGGGAAATGACTCGACTAAAAGGTACATCTAATAGAAATCAAGGGAGATGACTCGACTAAAAGGTACGTCTTCTAGGAATCAAGACTTAAGTTAGGAAGTGCATTACCTAAGAAGAAAAATTTGAATTACCCAATCAAGGAAGTGTGTTTCCTTACCAATGTTGTTTGAATTATCAAAACAATGAAGTGTTTCTCCTTACCAAAGCTGCTTGAATTACAAACCTGTGCAGCAACCTTGCCTCTTGCATTTGTTGAGGTGAGAAATTACGGCCTTTGATGTTTAGGCTCTGAAATTCTTGATCTGAATGCAACATGTATTCCTATTACATACAAAGAAAACTTGTGAGTTTAAAAACATGGTGGCTAGTTTGTGGCTTTGGCTTTTGAGGCAATTGCTCCTGCCCCCGTCACATTTAGCTTTGCTTCCAACCATTAGCATATTTCATTGACTTGCTGTATCATTGACTCAAACTCAGCTTATTAAGAGTGACTCTGAAACAAACACAATATTTCTGCTTTGTCGTGTTTCTCAAATAAACCCTTTGAACCTTGGTATTTCCATGAGTTCCCCGACTTCTCTGTTGACAAAACTTCATGCATGTCTTTTTTTTGGGCTCACAATCATGTCTCTTTCATGTGCTAGCTTTTTTCTTGCTTTGTGCAATTAAAGAAGCTGGTAGCCAGTTTTGAAATCTTTTCTCACTTATTTTGACACAGACTCGACTCAAAGACAAGAAATAAAAAAAGAATGACAATTTTTGTTTTGATAACTGACTTAAGAAAGATAAAATTAAAATAAAGAGAAGAAAGAAAAGACAATGAATATCCCCTTTTAAAATAAAGAAACAAAAAATTCATCTAAAAATGACAATCAACACTAATGATTATGCCATGCATTTTGGATTAAGCAGCTTGATCTTTTCATTCAAACTTTCTATCCATTGTTGTTGAGTTAATAGCCTTGAAACTGAGTCACTTTCTTAGGTCAATTGCATTTAAGACCCCATTCGGCTAGTGGCGCCTTGAAGGGTTTTAGCCAACAAGCTTCTTTCATTTTCTCTCGGCTCACTATCGCCTTATGGTGCCTGTGAGGGTTTTCACCAATAAGACTCTCTCATTTATATTTCTCTTAACTTACCATCGTCTTATGGTGTCCGTAAGGGTTTTCTCCAATAAGACTCTCTCATTCTATTTCTCTCTTGATTCCCTATGCTGAGGAAGACAAATAGTTCCCAAATGCATCATCATATCCCTTGCATGCTCCGCCTTAACATCCTCAAAGATTGATCTGAAGGTCTTTCTTTGGCTGTAACTTGGCTTTTGGATAAGGTTAGAAAGAAAGGATGGCATGGGGCCCAAACGACACTTGAAGCGGGGTAGGACTTACAACTTTTGGAATCGACTCAAACAATGAGGATTAACTCATGCCCCAGTTTCTTTTGACTGGGTGACTCTAAATTGTTTATTTGGTTGGACCGAGCCCTGAGTGGGGCAGCCTACGCATCTCACCCTCGAGAGAGGAAAATCAGGCCATTCGTAGTTCTGGAAGCTTGTTCTTTCACTTGATTCTATTTTTTTCTTTTGTTTTTTTTTATTCGCTCCTTTCACTTTGCGATTCTTTTTTTCTAACTCTATTTTTCTTGACACTCTTTTTTTGGAAATATTTTTGTCTCTTTTTGTAACTTTTGACTTTATCTTTTGCTCGACACTATTCTTTGAACTTTGCTTACTCTATCTTGATTCCAAAAGAGGGGTATGAAAGAAAATAACACTAAGGTTCAAATGGGGTAAACAAAGGATGACACAATGTTTGGATAGCAGAATGAAATGCCTTCATCATATCAATCCTTGAGAATGCAAGTACATAACATGCAATTGGAAGTGAGAGATGAAGATCATTTGCGACATCTTTTTAAGCAGATTGAGTCTGTACGTCACTACTTCTTCTGTAAACTCCACCTTTGTTGTACATTCCTCACATCAAATGACTTATCCTTTCGTGGAGCTGCTTATCTTCTTGTTTCTCTTGATATAGCGATCACACATCCACTATTTGACCTAATTGGGACTTACTTTTCGATCGATGACCAAGTTGTTCTTGTGATTCTCAAAATAATTGCCTTAACTTGTCACGAAATATCTCAGCACTCTATCTATTTTCTCATATGCTCTCTTTTTCTAACTTTAACCCTCTGATTCAATGTTCATGCTTAAACTGGATTTTAAGATCTGACTGAAAATTTTACTAGCATGTCATATCACTAGAGTTAACACAAAATGTACTATGTAAAGAAAACAAACAAACAACACATATTTAAACACAAAGGAAAATGAGACACTGCATTTAGTCGAAACAAAAGATAGAAGAGTTTGGACATAAACAACAAAAGGACAAAACAAGATAGATCCCAAACTATAACCCTGAAATAATTCGGAGAACAAAAAATAAAACAAAACAAACTACCAAACCCGTTTCTGGTAAGGAGAGGGATGACTTTTCAATTGCTCAGCCTGACATCTTAGCCACTGGTTTGCATATCAGCATGACTAAAGTTTCCCTCACTATCAATGTTCTGCACCATGATTGATCCATCATGAATCATCTTTTCAATTTCTCTTTTCAAATCTCGACAATCTTTAATACTATGACCCTGAGACTCAGAATGATACGCACATCGTGCATTAGGATCAAAATTTCTTGAACGCCGATTAAGGGTGTGCCCAAGGAGAGGAGTGATCATTCCTTCATGTACCAATCTCTGAAATAAACTGGCATATGACTCTCCAATTGGTGTGAAGATATCTCTCGACTTCTCCCTCATTTCATTGTTTGGCTTGGATAGAAAATCTGGCTTAGAAGGGTTTTGGTATGTTTGTGGAGTTAGAGGATGACTCTGGGGCGTTGGGGTATGCCATTGTGGGTAAGATGAGGGTTGAACTTGTGGTTGTGCATTATACACTGGATATGGATGTGGAGGAATAGAGTATAATGGATTTTGGGAGTGATTATGTGGAGCCTGGGCATAAACTTGAGCTTGAGCCTGAGATCGACGATGACGTGGTCTTCTTGACCTTTCTTGCTGTCCAACTATAATTGCAGATGCATCTTCCTCATTTTTTTTCTCCCCAACACTTCCTGAACCCTTTTGAATTACTTGAGGAGTCGCTTTCAATATTGCAAAACTCACAATGCGACCAGTCTTAATTCCCTCCTCTATCATCTCCCCCATTTTAAGGACCTCAATGAATGGGTTGCCTAATGCAGGTAACAAGTGTTGATAATATGTTTCGTCCTGCTCTTGAATAAACACCTCCACTATTTTGCTTTCTTTCATTAGCGGTTTTACTGTTGCAGCTTGTTCGCGCCATCTGATCGCATATTCCCTAAAACTCTCAGTATTCTTCTTTGTTATACTAGTTAGGGATTTTTCGTCAGGGATCAACTCCACATTGTATTGAAATTGTTTCACAAATTTGTTAGCTAGGTCATCCCAACTAATCCATTTGTCAATGTCTTGGTCAACAAACCATTCTGAAGCTAGACCTGAAAGACTCTCACCGAAATATGCCATGAGTAATTCTTCCTTCCCTCCAGCGCTCCTTAGCTGGTTGCAATAGAGCCTCAAATGTGCTACAGGATCTCCATGTCCATCATACTTCTCAAACTTCGGCATTTTAAAACCAAGAGGAAGATGTACACCAGGAAACATGCACAGATCTTTATATGAGACACTTTTGTACCCCCAAGTCCTTGCAAGTTTTTCATAGTCAGTTCCAAAATTCTCAATTTTCTGGCTATTTTCTCTTAGTTTTCTGTCATAACAGGTTTCTCAGTGTTAGGAGGAAATTCAGGAGGTTGAGGTCAATCGTAAGGACCAGTCAATTTAAATGTAGGCTCGAGAGCATAATGCTGATCACTAAAAATATTCAATGCAGGCTCTCTTGTAGAGTAGGGAGACACAACTTGTGGATGAACATCAAAAGTAGGAGGTGGGGGTGGTGACGCAAAAGCATGAACAACAGCTGGAGCCGAGTATGTGGTAGTCTTGGATTGGGGAGTGAGGAAATGAACATTGGAAGTGGTTGGATATTGTTGCCCCGGAGTCGATCCTGATGCATGTTATGTCATATCAACAAAAATGGGAAATTGTGCATGTGACACGAAAGGCAAGCTAGAAATATATTCCAGATTATCCGTGGGAACTGGAGTAGGCGGCAACCCATTAGCCCAAGCTCGATGCATTTCTATTATTTGCCGCCTTAATTTCCGAATCTCTTCATTATCTCCTACATTCTCATTCCCCGAACTCCCTATTTGATTAGTGACAACTAACTCGGTATCCTTGTTGGCCATAACTTCCTCTGTGACTTGGAGCAATATGGAGGACCAGCCAAAATTCCACAAACCAACCACTTTAAACTAGCTGGACAAGAGATAGCAAATAGTTAGAGTTCAACAGTTTTTCAAAACCTTTTTTTTTTCTTGAAAAGATCACCGAACCCAAGAAGGGCGCCTACGTATCTCACCCCGAAAGGGGAGAATCAGGTGTGCGTATTTCGTGAAGTTTTGCCAAAATGGTCAATTAAACTTTTTCCTTTCTTTTTTTCTTTTCTTGAAACTTTAAAAAGAGAAGAAAATAACAAATTGTCAAAAGAAGTCAAAAGAATAGACTCTTTTTGTATTTTCACGTTTAAAATTCCTATACAAAATGAAACCTATGATTACCAAAGAAAAATCTTTTTTTAGATTTTCAATTTTGAATTTCATATGAAAATGAAACTTGAACCTATTAAAGAAAAATCTTTTTGTAGTTTTCTTTTAAAGATGTATATGACACCTACTCTAAATGAAGAGTGAAGAAAAATATTTTTGGATTTTTCAAAATAAGATCCCCAAACCCACAATAGGCTGCCTACGTATCTCACATCCCGAAAGAGGAGAATCAGGGGTGCGTAGTTCGTCCAGGTTGGACAATTAATGATTAAATAACGGATTGCACCCTAACTTAAGAGACGCAACCAAAGACAAACAAATAAAATCTTTTTTTTGGATTTTTAATTAGACACTTCGGCTAAAAATGACACCAATAACTACGAAGAAAAAAAATCTTTTGGTATTTTCGTGAAATGTACAAAACTCCTACAATTTTTTCATTTTTCTTTTATAAAAACTCCTATGAATAAAAAATCTTTTTGAAGTTTTTGAATTGTGAATGCATGCTAAACGAGACAAACGAAAAATGATTTTGATATTTTCGTTTTTGAGAAATGAGTGCAAAAGGTAAAAAACTTTTATTTTTTTTATTTTTGGATTGTGAAGAACAAAAGTCATAAAGAACACTAAAAGCTACGACACTCTTTTTTTTTCTTCTTTTCGACTCACTTCACTTTTTTTTTTCGTTTTTTTTTGCCTACGCACCTTACTGCTAACAAATGTTTTTTTTTTAAATCAGTCCGTCAAATGACCACGTTACCCTTAAAGATGCGACAGTTAGCACGTAGGGATGCTTTAGAGGTGAGTCTCCTACAAAGGGCTATGTGGGTCCCGCTAGGTCTCAGTATGATGCACATAAGCATGACCTAAAGGTTGACCTACGTTGTGGTTCACTAACAAGGCTGTTCGGGGAGCGTATGGTCGATAGTGGCTGCTTTGCTTTCCATCTACTCCATAACACCGACGGCTCCCCCCCTAAAATAAGGGTGACTCAATTAGAGGTCGTGTACAACACGTGTACTACGGACTTGTTGCAGAAAGAAGGCCTGGGGGTAGACACATGATGCCAGATATAAAAGCGGTAACACATAGGATAAATGCTATAAACAAAGAGCACGAAAAACGCATAAAAAAGTGATAACAATAGCACAAACAAAAATCACAAAAAATGCTTATACACTCGTAATGCCAAACAAAGCCAATACGACTACAAAATAAGCTTGAATTCTGAAATGGTCCCCAGCAGAGTCGTCAGAGTTGTCACACCCCTTTTTCACTCCGAAAGAATTATATTTTAGGTTCGAAAGGGTTTTTATTATTAAAGTGACAAAAAATGAAAATTTTGTTTCAAAAATGATTATTTATATTTAAACTCAGAGTCGCCACTTGGCATAATTTGGTGTGCCAAGTCACCGTTGAAAATCCTTTTTCGAAAATAATTTTGACTCTTTTAAACTGATCTACGAACAGAGATTCCGACTAAGGAATTCTGTTGACCGAGGGGAAGGTGTTAGGCACCCCTCGATCCCGGGGTTTGACCACGGTCTCTTGGTAGAACATATCGGCTAATTTGATACTACGAATGTATAAACCACATAAAACACGTAAAACAATCAAACAATAAACAAAACAAAACGAATGAAAAATATAATGTTCAGTCCGAGTTATACAGTCCAAAATAAAAAAATGTGAGAATAAACCCTATCTAACCTACACTAATCCTAACTACGCTCCCGTACTTTACCCGATGCCTTGGGCCTTCGTCACGAAACTCCTTTGCGTACATGATACGTCGGGGCATTCCCCGGTGAATAGATACAAGTACCTCGGGGCATTCCCCGGCCAAATGAGTATAATTGAATTAAATGAGATAAAACAAAACCATTCCAACACATATTTCAAACATTCCAACAATCCACCAATTCTAAATTTTGCCTACCCGAGCCTAGTGCTTGCCTACCCGCTCGATGACATATCACGTTCAACATCAACAATGAATCAAAATACTATAATATTCACTTTTATCAATTTTCGATTCTCATTCCCCAAATAATCAATTTTAATCCTCCATGAGATATTATTTTATCACACACCTTATAATTAATCCATAATCAAGGAAATCAAACACCAAATCAAAATAAATAATAATTCACATCACCACGGATCAACCAACACACCGGATTCAATTCAAAGCATAGAACACGACAAATAACAAAAAAAAAAAAAGGAAGGAAATTAGACCTCGATTCGAAGGTTTCGAAATTCAAAATGCTTCAACAAAAGGATAGAAACCATGCCGAAGAACCTCGAATCGAACCTCAACAAAAGGACTCACCAACTCCGTACTAAATCAACCGCAAGAATCCCAAAATTTGACCCGAATACGAATGCACGAAAGTAAACCCGCAACCCAAAGCAAAGATCACAAAGCCCGACCAATCGCACCTAATTAGCACACTCCGTTACTATTTTTGGTCGTTTTTCGATGGATGGTCGCCGGAATCGACACTGGAGGTCGAATTCAGTGGCTTCCCAGCATGCTCCGGTCACTGTTGTAGCGTCGCCGGAGCTCCGGCGAGCTTAACAGTGGCGGCGCTGCTCTCCTCCGCCCTGAATCGTCTCTCGTTTGATCTCTCTCCTCTCTATCCCTCTTTCGCGGTTCTCTGCTCTCTCTCTCCCGCAGCTCTCTCTCTCGATCTTCACCTTTTTTATGCGATTTTGGTATGGGTGTGCGTGTGTATGGCGTGTATATGGAAGAAGAAGCTGTGAGTTTTTTTCTTTTGATCCCCTTTTTCTGCCTCCTATGGTGGATATGTGTATATCTTCCCCCCCAGATCTCTTTGTGGTCAATTACTATGTAGAGTGAATTCTGAGAGTGGGTGGGGCAGTGGGTACACGTGGGTAGGGGTGAGGGGTAGGGTGTGGGGTGGTGAGATGGGGGTAGGGGTAGGGGTAGGGTATGATATGGTTTATTTTGATTGGGTAGGTTGTTAGGATAAGATAAATTAGTTAGGGGATTGTTATTTTTGTCATTTTGTGGTGGGATAATTACATGATTGAGGGTACACGGTAGGATAAGGTAAAAATGGGTAAAAATGATATTGCAGAGGGACGAAATTAGGTGTCTACAATGTCACTTTATAAAAACCCTAAATTAAAGAATATATCAATTAAAGCAACAAAAAAGTCCATACAAGTATTGTCACACCCCTTTTTCGACTCCAAAAATTAATGTATTGTAAGTTTCGAAAGGGTTTTTATTATTAAAGTGACAAAGATGAAAATTTGTTTTGAAAATGAATTATTTATATTTTTTATTCAGAGTCGCCACTTGGCATAATCTGGTGTGCCAAGTCACCATTGGAAAATCCTTTTCAAAACCATTTGACTCTTTAAACTGGTTTGCGAACGGAGACTCCGGCTAAGGAATTCTGTTGACCGAGGGGAAGGTGTTAGGCACCTCTCGATCCCGTGGTTCAACCACGGTCGCTTGGTAGAGTGTATCAACTATTTTGGCATTACGAAATGTATAAACCACACAAGAGGCACACAAAAATAATCAAACAAAACAAAACAATCCAAAAATGTAAAGTCCAGTCCAATTATACAGTCCAAAAATAGAAAGATACAAAAATATAAATCCTAGTCTAAACTAATTCTAGATTAAGCTCCAATGCCTTACCCGACACCGCGGGCCTTCATCACAATCATTTTTCGCCAACATGATACGTCGGGGCATTCCCCGGTGAATAAATACAAGTGATCTCGGGGCATTCCCCGGCTAAATAAATACATTTTTTCAATACGAGAAAACCAAATCATTCACCCAAATTTCAATCATTTAAACAATATTTCAAACGTTCAATAAAATCACAAATTATAAACTTTGCCTACCCAAACTACGTTTGCCTAAACCAATCGGCGCATCATGATACTACCCAATCAAACACTCGTATTTGCTTCAAAATAACCAACGACAATAAATCAAAACAATATTCATTCTTTATCAATTCCTACCATCCAACCCCACATTCCATTTTTTATACCAAATTCCAACGATTCAAGACAGTCATCTCAACAATCCACAACCATCTATTCAATGAAATCGAACACCGAATTAATGTCACCAAAATTCAACCACACATCAGGCAAATCAAACACGTATAGTAAAGTAAAATTAGAAGAGATAGAGTTGGACCTTAAATTTGAAGCTTTCAAACTCAATGTTATTCAAATAAAGAGAGTCCGCACTCGGAAACCTCGAGCCGAACCTTAACACCAACAATCCAACTCGACAAATAAAGACCCGTTCACCGTCACTTTTCACGCCGGTTACTGTTCACCGGCACTGTTCACGGTTACTGTTCACAGTTACTGTTCACCGGTTGCTTTTTTTTTTTTTTTTTTTTTTGTGAGGAAGATTATTTTGTCATTGTTGTTATTGTGGAGAAGATGATGATCAAAGAATTCCCCTTTTCCTCTTAGAATTTTTCTTTTATAATGGGCATGGATTTGTTATGATGTGGGAATTTTGGTGGGTCCCCCATATATTCTTTCTTTGTGGACAAAAAAAAGGAGGGGGGATCATATGGGTAGTTAGGGTAGGTGGAAGCTTTTGATTTGGTAGGTTGTTAGGATAAGATAAATTAGTTAGAGGTATTTTTTTTGTTTATTTTTGTATTTTTGTACGATATAATTACATGGGGTTGGACACATGATAAGGTGAACTAAAAATGAATAAAATTAGACTTCGGGAGGGACAAAATTAGGTGTCTACAAGTATTCTTGAATAGGAATGCAATGATATTGAAGAAGCTACATTTAATATACATAACTAAAATAAGGAACTATTCATATATAGGACAATAATACTCATGTTCTTAAAATTCTTTTGAAAATTGCTATTTTTATTTATTTTGAAAAATAAAATTTATCCCATATAAATTGTCTCCCTAATTAAATTGATTTTTTTTTATAGATGATATTATATAAAGCGCGATGGAAAGAAAAGTCTCATAATAATTTCAATTAGGAAAAAAAATTCAACAATGAGAAAAAATTTTATCAGAGTTATTACATGTTCTTTAATAAATATAAATGATATAAGTCATTATTGATTGATTCTTCAATATTTTTGTGCAGGTTAAGAAAAATTCATGAGGAGAATTTGATTGAGATTTTGTGTCCATTACAAACGACTTTGTATTGAATTTTATTTCTAATGCATACTAATATTATTTATATTGTTAAAATTAAATTACTAGACGTTCTTCAACTAATATTCTTCTATGCTTTTGTTTTATATGCATTGTATTATTTTTTTGTTGGTTGGTGCTATGGTTTGATGTGTTTTTAATGCCATGTTTTGCTTGATACAGGTGGGAGATGAATGACTTTGACAATTTTTTGTATAAAGATTAGATTGATCATATTGGTTTGATATCTTAATATTGTCATATTATTTTGTTGTATTCTACTATGTTACCATCAGTTGTTTTTGTTATTATCGTTTGTTTATTGTACTTCAATAATTACTTTTTTTAACGACTTTGGATTATTTTTCCTTTGAGTCGAGGTCCTTCATCAAGTTGAAGTGTGAAAACTTCACTAATTCATGAGTGTTTTCATATTGTGAGCAATTGAGAGTATTGGAGATTTTAAAATAGTCGAACATATTATTTTATTATAGTTTCTATTCTGTTATCTTCTATTATTTTTATTAATATCTATTGTTTATTGACTTCTCTAATTACTTCTTTATTTAACGGCTTTGGACCGATTTTTCTTGAGTCGAGGTCCTTCATCAAGTTGAAGTGTGAATACACTACTAATTGATGGGTGTTTTCATATTGTGAGCAGTTGAGGGTATCTGAAATTTTAAAAATGCCGGTAAAATTCATCATTCGTTTTTTTGAATATACAATTTGTTATTTATCTTCTAATTTTGAGTTTTGCTTATTGAGTTTGCTTTATTGTTTTTCCTTTTCCAGTTTAGTTTGTATTTGATTGACATGTTATGAAATTTATTTTGTGAAGTTGCAATTTTGCAAATTCTTGAATAGACATATCTTGTTTATATTTTAGTATTCATTAAATAGTTATTTTCATAAAATTTTAATGACTTTAACGAATTTATAAATACAATAAAAATTATACATAATTAACATTTTATATTAATCATATATTCATTGAATAGATACAAGCGTAAAACACGTACCTCTAAACTAGTAGAATTAAAATTATAAATAAAAAAAAATAATTTATTTTAAGACCGTGCAAAAGCGCGACATGTTTGACTAGTAGAGTGATAATTTAGAATAGTCAACAAACATGGCATTATATTAATAGTGATTTACTATTGGCTTAACATAACACGATTTAAAAATAATAATTAATAGAGATAATTTTATGTTATCATTCTTTGAATTTAATTAATTTATTTTTTTACAAAAAATATATTGAATAATGAATATTATTTTATATCAAGGATAAAATGACTAAAAATAGTTAAATTATATATTAGTTATTTAAATTAAATTATTATTAAATATCTATTTTTAATATAATGAATAAATATTATACGACGGAGATAGTAATAAATATTTTTCATTACATAAAGAGGAAAAAGGGAGTTGAGAAAAAGAAAAATAAAAAACCTGGAGCGTGTGAACCACGTGGGCAGAAGTGAGAGTGAAATATTTACTGATCAAACTCTGAATCAGCATGGAGAGTGGGTCCCACCTGTTATCCTCCCTTTTGATTGACCTATTTATTAAATACTATAATAAATAAAATTCCCGGAAAAATTATCCGCGTCACATCTTTGAATTTGCTTGCCATTTTCCTATTTCGTGTCCCATAAGAAAACAAAGAAATCCCCACAATTTATAAACGGACCACACCTTGTTTAGTTAATTTCACATCCACCACTTACTTCAGTCCCCTTGTCCTATACATGTGACATGTGTTATATAAGAGAGTTCCTCAAATGATAAATACATTTTACTTTTATTTTTATTTTTAAGTATGAGTTTTGAGTTATCAAATGAGCGAAAAATGATAGAAGCTTTCAGGGATATTTAAGAAAAAGAATAGTATACATGTAGATCTTATCTTTATGTTTCTAGAATACAGATGTTATTTTTGATAAACTCTCGTATAATCATGTTTATATGCTATGTTGCCACCACTCCACTCGTATAATCATGTTTATATGCTAAATGAGTGGAGTGGCGGCAACACACCTAAACTATGTCAGTTCTTTGAGCTTTTTTTAATTGAATTAGTAGGTGTGTGAGTTTTAACACACAAACTATTAAGTTCACTTTTTCTATTTGAGCGAAGGTAGAAAAAGTAAATAATTAATTGTTGAGGTATTTTTTAATAAATAAATAGTTGGTGATAATTCATGTATCATACCGACTTGTTGAAAAGTGAATAATTGACATTTAATGTGTATTTTAATAAATAGTTGGCGCTAATTCAGCTAATAAACTCTCACACCTAATAGTCTGGGTATGAAACTCAAAAAATAAAGATACTTTGGGCTTTAGGTGCATTTTTTATTATCAAGCTTTTTAATTATTCTAAAGTAACTTAATTTTAAAATTATTGGTTAAATTTAAATACTATCAGATCCCATTTTATGAAAAAAAAAATATTGAATATGTTGTTATTGCAATCTGTGATAATATAAATATTTAAATGCCACTTGACCATAAATTACTACAATGATTTTATATTATTTTGTTTATAATTATCATATAAATTAGACGGAAGCATAAAAGATGGAGACAGTTAAATTTTGAAATATTTAGCCATAACTTTAGGTAGGTTATTTATTCTGTTGAGAGTGAGACTCATCAGTGTATGTTGGTGCAACAAAAGGCAGACCTTCTGGAAGACTAGAACCATACGCTAAAGTAATCCAACAAAAAAAAAAATCAACTTTTCTTCTGTGTTTCCAAAAGTTCCATTCTTTTTTCTTTCTTAATTCTTTGCATGAAAGTAATAAAGAAATTTGAGAAAAACAACGTAACACGCTTGGAATTTAATGACACCAAATGATAAAATCAGACATTCATTTTGAATATTATATTGCTTAAACATTTGAATATTTCTTCAAGCTTGGAATTTAATGACACCAAATAATAAAATCAGACACTCATTTTGAATATTATATTGCTTAAACATTTGAATGTTACTTCATCGATGACGACCTAGGTCCATTGTGCATAAAATATTAGTAAAAAATGGTTGGATTTGGTGACATTGCACTTCTAAATTAAAATCAATAATTGCCTTTATGACTATCCAACTAATATATCCACCAAATAAAATAAAATTTTGTCACTAATCTAATTTGATGATCGATTAGATGATTAAAATAAAATCAATCACATCACACGAAATATTTATTAGTTACAAATTATATCTCTTATTCTGAACAATATATCATTCATCGATTCAAAAAATTCATGATATCAATTATATGTGATAAACAAAACATTCAAATTATTTTTACTTCCAAGTTTAAGTGTGAGAAAGTTGAGATTCGACCAATACAACTCAATCTTTTTTCCTGCATGACAATTAAATTCACATGTATTATTCATATCAATTATAAAATTGTGATGGGCAAAACAAATTATAAACCAAACTACCCTTGAATTATCTTGTGATGGTGCTTTTAGTAGCATGGTGTCACGGGCGGATCCACGTGATTGTCAGGGATTTTATCCGAACCCCTCGATAAAAAATTACATTGTATATATAAGGTAAAAAATTTATATTTATGTACATATATTAAATTTGAACTGCATGAACCAAGCATGTTAGATAGCTTAGTGGTACTGCCTACACTTCTTAGGCGCTTGTTGAGGCCCTGCTATTTATTTTATTAATTCACTGTTTTGTCTTGTATTGCTACTATTATTAAGAAACTTAAAACCATTTTTCCTTGTTTCAAAATTAAAAAATTCAAAACCCTTTTTCCTTTTTTATTTGAACTTGTATTTTACTGACTTATTCATACATTTATATTTTAATTTTTGAACCTGAAGAAAAATTCTAGATCCACCACTGCATGAAGTAATTACTTAGCTTCAATCCTTGTGCTAAAAGGAACATAGTACCTTCAAATTCTTGTTCTTGTGTGATTTGGTTGGAAATAGGAAATAACTAATAATTCATGTTTTAAAGGTTGGATATAATTTCGGTAAAGTAACATAAACACCTTAATTTATCATATTTACACAAATTTTTATCCTTACAAAGTAATTATTGAAATTTTAACTAATTATGTATCTTCGTTGGATATATCGGAGAGCTAATTATGTATCTTGACAGACCCAAAATCAGAAAAAATATATCTGGAGCTAATTATATATCTTTACGAGGAAAAAATGTATCTTTATTTGATGTATTATGTACCTCGATTGATAAACCCAAAATTGAAAAAAATGTATCAGAAGCTAATTATGTATCTTTACAAAGAAAAAAATGTATCTTCATTGAATGTATTGGAAGTTAATTATGTATCTCGACAGACTCAAAATCAAAATTTTCAATAATTATATAAAATGTTAAAATTTTCTATAATTAAGCTTCAAATAATCAGAATTTATGTTGTTTGCCCAATAATTTTATGCTTGAAATAACTGCATTTAACTTACTTTGATGATGAAAGAAAATTTGGGCTATAAATGCTTTTGTTCGATGGAGCCCAAGTTTGAAATGGAAAGAAAAGTTGACAATTTTTGCAAAGTTGAGAATTTTCATGGGTTTAGATTAAAGAAATCTTGATGAAGGGTTGATTTGAATCATGTCCAAGTTAATTCTATCACAAATTAGACATCGTAGCTAGGGGTGTGCATCGATCGGTTCGGTTTGGTTTTACGTGTTATGGTTCAGTATCGATTTTTGATTTTTAAATATGTAAAATCAATAACTAACCAATAAGATATTTTCTTATCGGTTTTGGTTTATAGGTTTTTGATCCTTAACGGTTCGGTTTTCGGTTTAACCAATAAGAAAATACTTATAAAATAGAAATAGTAACAACTAACATGAAATCTTAATTACTGCCAAAATCTACGAAATGCATTTTAGTTTACAAGAATCTTCAAACTTGAACTGAATGTTAGTTAGGAAAAAAATTGAATCCTAATTGTTGGAAGCTATAAATGCTTCAAACTTTTTATTACGATAATAGCCGAACTTTATATTGTGTCTTTGTTGAGCTGAATAGGTTAATACTTTGTGAATCACTAAATTATGAATTAGTAGTGCATATAATCTATATACATACACATATCTCTCTCTAGATAGATGGATGGATGGATGGATGGATGGATGGATGGATGGATGGATGGAACATATACACATGTATACGTTAAAGATATACGTCTATAGAAGATATATACACATATATACACACCATTCAATAATATGTACTACTTTAAATAAAGTATATACTACAATATATATATATATATATATATATATATATATATATATACTTATATACTAATTTATAAAACATATACACTTGTATACGTTAAAGATATAAGTCTATAGAAGATATAAACACATATATACGCATCATTCAATATATATGTACTACTTTAAATAAAGTATACACAACAATATATATATATATATATATATATATATATGTGTGTGTGTGTGTGTGTGTGTGTGTGTGTGTGTGTGTGTGTGATAGTTAATTAATAATATATTAAAAGTAAGTTTTTAATTTAAACTAGAAATTCATTTTAAATCATTTTAAATCAATATATAGGTACTACTTTAAATAAAATATATACTACAATATATATGTATATACTATGTATGTATATATATATATATGTATATATATATATATATAGTTATATACTAATTTATAAAACATATACACTTGTATGCGTTAAATATATACGTCTATAGAAGATATATACACATATATACGCACCATTCAATATGTATGTACTACTTTAAATAAAATATCTACTACAATATACATATATATGTATTACAATGTATAGATGGTTATATTATACTAATTTATAAAACATATACACTTGTATACGTTAAATATATACATCTATATAAGATATACACACATATATACGCACCAATCAATGTATAAGTACTACTTAAAATAAAATATATACTACAATATACATGGATTACAATACATAGATAGTTATATTATACTAATTTATTAAACATATACACTTGTATACGTTAAATATATACATCTACATAAGATATATACACATATATACGCACCATTCAATATATATGTCATACGTTAAATAAAATATATACTACAATATGTATATATATATAGTTATATACTAATTTGTAAAACATATACACTTGGATACATTAAATATATACATCTGTAGAAGATATATACACATATATACACACCATTCAAAATATATGTACTACTTCAAATAAAATATATACTACAACATACATATATATATACTACAATATGTATATATATATAGTTATATACTAATTTGTAAAACATATACACTTGTATACGTTAAATATATACATCTAGAGAAGATATATACACATATATACACACCATTCAATATATATGTACTACTTTAAATAAAATATATACTACAATATACATATATATATACTACAATATGTATATATATATAGTTATATATTAATTTGTAAAACATATACACTTGTATACATTAAATATATACATCTGTAGAAGATATATACACACCATTCAATATATATGTACTATTTTAAATAAAATATATACTACAATATACATATATATATACTACAATATGTATATATATATAGTTATATATACTAATTTGTAAAACATATACATTCGTAAATGTTAAATATATACGTCTATAGAAGATATATACACATATATACACTTCTATAGAAGATATCCAATTTATAAAACATATACACATGTATACATTAAATATACACTTCTTTAGAATATATATACACGTGTATACGCACCATTCAATGTATATATACTACTACTTATAAAATATACTACATTATATATACATTACAATATATATAGATATACTTATATACTAATTTATAAAACATATGCACATCTATACGTTAAATATACACTTCTATAGAAGATATATGCACAAATATACAAAACATATGCTACTTAATATAATAAATTAATAATATTTGGTAGTAAATTAATAATATATTAGAAGTAAATTTTTAATTTAAAGTAGAAAACTAGAAATTCAATTTAAAATTTTAAATCGTTAAATGAAAAAATTTAAAAAGCAAGAACTAAGGAGTGAATGAATTTGGGAAATTTTATTGATTGCAAAATGATCCAAAATTTATAATTTACATGAATGAAAAATCTATAAATTATGCATCAATTTTTCCAACTCATTCATGTTAATATTAATGGAAACTTGCATAGGATAGTCGAAGTCAACGGGGGCAAAACCATGCATTGGACTTGATTCTGCTGAGTTCTCCCGTGAAGTCATAATTTCTTCAAGTTTTAGCTCGTTGCTCGGCTCCGATTTCATTCCTTGGTTTCTTCTTTCCGCTCTAATCCAATCTCTGAGGTAAACTAGAACATTCATTGCATTGCTTCCCAATGAGTGTCGGTTGTCTCCAAGATGTTGTCGTCCCTGACTAAAGGCGCTCTCTGATGCAACGATTGACATTGGAACATTCAAGATATCTCTAGCTAATCTTGAAAGCACAGGATATTGTGTTTCATTACTCCTCCACCAATCCAACTTGTTAATCCGTCGTCTGCGATCCTCTGGTGCCGTCCGAAGATAATATTTCAGCTCTTCCCGATAAGTTGATGTGTAAGTTCTCTCATCAACACTGTTCCAACAATTTAAATCATAAAACAAATCAGAAAAAATACTATGTGCCGGCCTTTTAGAAGATGATGGTTCCTCGGGAGGATGAGGAGCGACAGTTGGAGTGATATTTGTAGATACGGCTAAATCAAATAAATCAGCATAGTGATTATATAATTTTTCTATGTAATCCTTTGCATCAGCCGTAGCCGTCCACAAATCAGGCTGTACTTGTTCAGAATCATGGTTAGTATTTATTTCTAAGTTAGTATAAATAAGAGTACTAAAGTGACACATATTATTATATTTCATGCACGGATTTAGCATAGCACCAACCAAGTAAATAGGGGGAATCGGGAAAAAATATTTTTTAAATTTCGTAAACATGGCGCCAACAACTTCTTTATAACCTTCTTTATTTTTATATTCTTTGAGCAAACCAGAAATATCGGCTATATATGCCAAAATATTACAAACAGTAGGATAATAAGCACCGAAAAATTCAACCGTAGCTACATAAATTTTTTCTAAAAACTTAACAGGATCATTAATTACAACCCAATCAGAATTATGTAGCATGCAATTAGCAGAATCAACAAATGAACCACAATGTTGGTTAAAAGCTAGTGTAATAGGAATTCTATATTTATAACAAGTTTTTAAAAAATCATATGTAGAATTCCATCTAGTATCAATTTCCTCAGGCATCAAAATCGGTGTAAGTCCATTTTCTTGACATCTAACTTTAAATTCTCTAATTCTCGATCTACGATTATTTTCTTGAATAAAACCAACAACAAGACGAATTTTTTCAATATAAAACTCAAAAAACTCAAGACCATCTTTTACAATTAAATTATATATATGACATGCACACTTAATATGAAAAATTTCAGGCAAGGGCGGAGATAGCGTAGATTTTATTTTTGTTATAACAGTCTTGTTGTTAGAAGCATTATCAAAAGCAATACATAAAATTTTATTTTCGATACCATAATATCCGGCAATTTTAACAATAGAATCAGCAATAAATTTTCCAGTATGTTTACGATCTTCATCATATAAAAAAGCAAGAATACGTTTTTGCATCACGAAATTACTATCCATCCAATGACAAGTAACGGTTAAATAATCATTTTTATTTACAGCACGACCAAGATCAGAAGTTAGGGACAATCTACATTGAATATTTTTTGACAATGTTGATAAATAAAAATAATATTGTGAATGCAGTCTAAAAATATCAGACCGACAAGTAGTTCTAGGAATATCGTTAAACATAGGATTATAAATTGTTTGTATATAGCGAATAAAGGCATCAGAAGAAGGAAAATTAAAAGGCAAACAACCCACAACTACCATTTTAGCTATTTCTTCCCGGTCCCTCAATTTATTATACTTCTTCGCTACGTGACCGGTTGCTGGGTCCATTCTAGTTTGCGTTGGCCCACCAACATCCCCACCACCTTGTGCAATTTTTAACTCTCTTTTGTGATCTTCAGCTGCATGTCTCATTAATGTACCCGTACCCCCTTGCTTGCCTCCACTTCTATGCTTATATACTTGTTGACAAATATTGCATTGCACCTCAATATTTGATATACGTTCAAAAAATTGCCATGTAATACTAATTCTTTTACGAGGTCTTGGGGCACTGGGAGGACGGAGAGGGAGATTAACCGATTCAGATCTAACGTTAGCATCTCCTACTGTGGGTGTCTCAGCAATATTTTCATTATCTTCGTCTAAATTAACCGCATCTACTTCATTTTCTTCTTCTATACCGTAATTTTCCTGAGCTTCTACATAATCCATATCGTGAGCACCTACAACTATTTCTTCCTCAAAAGGTGTACCAAGCGGTACCGGAGGCGAAGACACACGGGTATATCTACTACTTGAACTACCTCTACCGCTAGTAATTCGCTTTTTACTACCACTACCGTTTCCGGGACAAAAAATTTTAACACCTTTAGTAGCGAGGTTTCTTAATTTATCCATAATATAAATTAAATTAAACTAAAAATATTCAAAATACACAAATATAGTAAAATTAAATATTAAACAATTAATACAATAAATAAAAATTAAACGTAAGAGATGGAACGACAATACCAAATTTTGGAAGTATCCGAAGATTGCGACTTTAGAAACTTCCGCTCGTACTTTGTAAACGAAAAATTAAAAAATTAAAGTGAACACTTTAAGAAATTAAATATATTGAATATTTGAGAATTGAGAATTGAGATTTGAGAGAGAATGAGATTTGAGGGAGTGAAAAATTGTGTGAAAAATGATTTGAAGTTGTAGGGTATTTATAGAATTTTTTTTGGGATTAAAAAATATTTTTTAAAGTTTTTTTTTTCTTTTTTTAATAAATGAGCCCAAACTAGCCGTTTTTTGGACCCAAAAACGGCTATATAGCAGTTGGGCCAACGGCTAGTTTGGCCCAAAATCCCCATTTTTTTTTAAAAAAAGGTATCCGGGCCGGACCGGTTAATCGGCGGGCCTAGACCGAGCTTGGTCCGGGCCGGGTTAGCCGGACCCATTTTAAAAAAATAACTGTCCCGGAATCCGAAACCCTAAAACCCTAGGACTTACCGAGTCGGATCAAATCAGGTCGGATTAATTACCGGCCCGACCCACTTGACACCCATAGAGCCTCTCACTCCTCGTCCCTTACTTGTTTTCTAAGGTCGGTCAAGCTATATGTGTCGATTGTTTAGCCATTCATCCTAATTGAGATAGGGAGATATAAATAGAAAATATCCTTGAGGAAAAACCTCACGACCTGAGTCAAAATGCCGGCGGACAAATATTGCATACATCAACGTATTAATTTCATTACAACCATTCACGTCATACCCCAAATACTTTGTCAAACATAACAAACTAGCTAAGTTCATCATATTCGTCATCACGTAAGGACGTTCAAAATCATGCAAAATGCAAATATTGCATACACAAACTTATTGTCATTTGAAGAATAAAGATCATACTTTTGGACCTATTCTCAAGTAGTCAAAACCCAAGGACTTGGTTAATTGTGGGCAAAAAGGCTACTCGTTTAACATTTCCAGAGCTATTTGGACTTTGGCTACTTCTCAAAGAGTAGCAAATCAAGCTTCCTGCGGACTAGAAACTTTCATCACCAAGAAGATGTAGAACATAACATGCGATGTTACAAGTTATGGACTTCTTGAATAATGGGCTATGCTTTATTAGTGCTCCAAGATATATAAGATATATAGGAATCAAGCAAATTCTTACAACTTTTATTTTTTCAAACATCTTCGAATATTGGTAAGTATAAAATTTTAACTATTACGAGTAGCACCTTTTTATCCCTTTATTATATATATATATATATATATATATATATATATATACTAGAGGAGCATGACTCATATCATCACGGGTCCAATATTAAGATTTTTTTTTTTTTTTTCAATCTTGATATATTTAAATAATTTTTTTTAATAAAAGGATTGCATATGTTTTCTATGATTCATCCGGAATCTAGCATGAGTTCAACATATGTTATTTTAATATGTATTTAGATAATTTAAGTTGTTAACTATTGTAATTTACAATATTTTTTATGTAATTTTCAAATTAATATACGTTACTTTTCTTGTCCAAATTTTTGTGGCATTGATAGTCAATTATATTTTAAAAATAATTTAAGTTCTTAATTATTGTGATTTATAATACTTTTCTTCTATTCCAATTTTAGTGACACTAATATAATTTTAAGAGTCGACCAAATATTTTATATCTTTTAAATTTTTTAAGTTGTTAATTATTGTGATTTCTAGTATTTTTCATGTAATTTTTTTGAAATATATAACATATTAAATTGTTTTTAGATATTTTAAGTTGTTAACTATTGTAATTTATAATACTTTTTATGTAATTTTTCAATAATATATGCTATTCTCCTTGTCCAGAGTTTTGTGTCGACGATAGCCAATTATATTTTTTAAATAATTTAAATTTTTTATCATTGTGATTTATAATATTTTTTCTATTTCAACTTATGTGGCACAATGCTTAAATGACCATAATAATTAATTAGGGGTGATATAGTAAAATGTAATTATTATTATTTATTATTTATTATTTTTATTATGTGTATGTGTTGATTTAAGAAGAATTTGAAAACATTTAGAAATGTGTTGAATGTTACAAATGTTAATAATCCATTTGGTGCTTCTTGATTTCTCTACATTTATCTCTTGTATGTTTTTACTCTTTTGTCCTTTGAGTATATGTAGTAATTTTTAGAAAAATATCATGAAATTTTTTATTCATAGTATATATATATATATAGTAAAATCGTGGATTCAATATTATTAATTTTTCAATACATAAGTGACTTATAATAATTAATTGCGGATGATACATTAAAATCACGATTGAAGCAGCATAAATCAGTCAATTTTTTAAATTTTTTTTGTTAATTATTGTTATTTACAGTACTTTTTATTTTATTTTTAAATAATATATGTTGCTTTATATCTTCTTCTGTCCCGTCCCAATTTATGTGGCACTAATATAATTTTGATAGTCAATCAAATATTTTATGTTGACATATCATTTTGTTATTTTTATTTTTCTAATACATAAATGACTTATAATAAGGAGTGATATAGTAAAATCATCGTTCGAAAGACGAAAATTTAATTTAAAATATTAAGAGTTAATTTTCCATTTTATGTCTATTTTATTTTTTATTAAATATTATTTATTTTCTTAATACCTAGATGACTCATAATAATTAATTAAGAGCGATTGATTATGTTATTACAATAAAAATTAATATAATTTTATCATATCCAATAGTAATCATCGATAATTCACCGAAATAGTATATTAATTAAATATGGGATGCTATATTTGCATATGCAAAATATGATATTATTAAATATTATTGGATAGTGCATTATATTTATCTTTCACAATAATAAAATTTTACTATATATTTCTCTTTATTTCTTTTTAACTTGATACATATTGACCCAACACAAATTCTAAGAAAATATTCATTAGAAAATTACTTTATTAAATTAAATTTATTAATTTTGTACTTTAAAAATTAAAAGTTAAGTTTAAATATTAGTATTTCTATATAAGAAAAAAATAATTTTAAAATTTAAATTTACTATAATAAATAAATAAAAAAAAAGATTAATTTTCTATATAAAAGTCAATTAAAATAATAAAATTGATTTACTTTAAATATTTAGTTGTAATTAATTAAGATAATTTTTTATTTTGTCATGATTTATGGTGCACTGATAAAATTTTGAGAGTTGAATAGAACTTTTATCTATTTTTAAAAAAGTATTTTAACTTGTTAATTATTGTGATTTATAATAATTTTTACGTAATTATCAAATAATATATTTACTCCTTGTGTTCCAATTTATATGGCTTCGATACAATTTTGAGAATCAATTAAAATTTTTAGATATCTTTTAAATATTTTAAGTTGTTAATTATTATGATTTGCAGTATTTTTTCTTTTATCTCAATTTATGTGGTATTGCTAAAATAATGAGAGTCAATAAAATTTCTATGTCTTTTAAATATTTTAAGTTATCAATTATTGTGATTCGTGGTAACAAATTAGTTTTGAACATGATAGCCAATTAAATAAATAATTTTTTTTTCTTCCAATATGTAGTTATAGTTAATTAATATAAATTAATAGAATATATTAAATATTTAAACCATTATGATGAAACAATGAAATTATTATATATTGGGGCATGATATGTAATTAAGTGGGAGTGAAGGGTTTTTTTGGTAATTGCATGAGAGGTGGTCAAAACCACCTCTTCTATATAATAGAAAAAATATATATATATATATTTGTGTAGTTGAATAGCATATGCTATATTGATAAAATTATTTCTGTGTGACCTATAAATTACGAGTTTGAGTCGTGGAATCAACCACTAATACTTACGTACAGTGGCGGAGCCCAAAATTTGGAAAAAGTTGTGAATTGTTTCTCAGTTGTGTTAAGGGCGTGCAAAATTAAATATACACTTAAAATAACTAACAATATAACTCTTAACATTACATAATTTCTCGACGAAGGATGTGCACTGAACCACCCTTCGCCGAAGGTGGCTCCTCCCATGTACGTTATTGGTTACCTACATCATTCACTGTGTCACCAGCTAGCTTCACACTGTTGGAGATATTTGGTTATTAAAAAAAAGATTAAGATAATACTTTTATAAATTTTCTCATAATAATTTCGATTTGATACGAACCACTAAGTAGATGTCAAAATAGTTTCATACATTTGGAACACATCAAGCTAAGCTTATTTTGAAGTGAAACTTACTTAATTCACCCTTTATAAGGATGAATTAAATATACACTTAAAATAACTAATAATATAACTTTTAATACTATATAATTTCTCGACGAAGGATGTGCACTGAACCACCCTTCACCGAAGGTGGCTCCTCCCATGTAAGTTATAATTGGTTACCTACATCATTCACTGTGTCACCAGCTAGCTTCACACTGTTGGAGATATTTGGTTATTAAAAAAAAGATTAAGATTATACTTTTATAAATTTTCTCATAATAATTTCATTTTGATACGAACCAGTAAGTAGATGTCAAAATAGTTTCATACATTTGGAACACATCAAGCTAAGCTTATTTTGAAGTGAAACTTACTTAATTCACCCTTTATAAGGATGCTACAACAGACTTCATTCTTTTTAGATCAAAGCCATAGTCGTCGAGTGTGTTTATTATAATAAAAAAAATTCAAGACGCTTATTTGGATAACCTTTATTACAGTTTTTTTTAAAAAAGGAACATAAAATCTGGTATCTTTTTAATTAATAATTCCTTTATATCAAAAACCGTATACAAAATAGAATATTTTGGAGGACGTGCATGGCTTACCCACCAGCCGTCACACTCTTGGGGTGAAACCCTTTTTTGAACTCTACATGAATGCAAGATGTTTCGTGTATATCTCTCTATTGTACAAAATGTGAATGTGTATTGCGAGATAAATACATTTGAATTTTATTTATGTTACAGTAGGGAATAAAATGAAACATCCAAGAGTTATTCACCAATAGCTAAATACTCCTCTCATCAATAAATCTATGATACAAACGGAGCACGAGTAATCAATTATGTGAAGTAGCCCTAGAGAAAGCATAAAGAGACAATATGAAAAAGGACCAGAGACAAGACTAGCCATTCACCTTGGCTATTCGATTTTCTAAAGATGCGAACATGTGCATAATGTGAATGACTTTGTGAATTTGGTGATCTAAAGCTAAAATATATTAACAAACCCTTAAGTTGTTTTCATAAATCTTAAGAAACAAAAGAAGTCCACAAACATTTGATTTAGTGGTGATCATAGCGCAACACATTATGTGTGGGTTAGGCGCATGTTCGAGATGTCATACTCTCCACTCTCCTCCATCCAAATAAAATGAAAGAGTAGAGGGGGTGAATCCATTATTCATTGAGTTTTGAACTTTGTCAATACTTGCATAGAAGATTTCTTAGTTAAAAAAAAATCAGCACAAAAGACTATACATAGAAGAATTACGAAAAGTTAGAATAGCTAGTAGGTAATTTAATTTAATTTAATAAGAAAATGCTTATCATTATGTACTCAATCATAATATTTATCGATGATAATACTTCCTATTTTTGGGGCCTTTAATATTTGGAAATTATAGACAGATTTTATTTGTCTTATTTTAAAGTCGCCCTAGCCTAGAAAATAATAAATCAGTCAATTTATTTATTTATTCGTATTACATGAAATAAGTTAACAAAATTAAATGATAGAATAAATTGAGGTGAGACAAGTGTTTGAAAGGATAAGGAGAGAGCGTTGGAGGCAGTTCTCCAAAGAAGTGGCCGCAACAATTTGAAAGGCTAGTGTTTACCATGACACTTTGGAAGGCAAAGAACCGGAGGTTGTATAGAGGCATTGTTGGACAATAAAATTCTCGAGACTAAAAAAATAACTGAGAAAAGAAAAATACTACAACAATCGATTTATTGATTTCAATAAGTGAGTGTTATATGAACTTGACGGATTTGATCTTGACTTGTGCTTGAATCCAAGGGCTTGGTAGCTTGTTCTTGAATCTTGCAGTCTTGATCTTGAACTTGATTTGAGAACTTGGTGAACTTGATCTCGACTTGTACTTGAATTCAAAGGCCTTTGAGCTTGTTCTTGAATCTTGTAGTCTTGATCTTGAAACTTGAACTTGTTCTTGAATCTTGAACGTACTCTTGATCTTGAACTTGATTTGAGAACTTGGTGAACTTGATCTTGACTTGTACTTGAATTCAAGGGCCTTTGAGCTTGTTCTTGAATCTTGTAGTCTTGATCTTGAAGCTTGAACTTATTCTTGAATCTTGAACGTACTCTTGATCTTGAAATCTTGAGCTTGTTCTTGAACTTTGAACTCTTGATCTTGAAACTTCATGAACTGATCTTGAATTTATAGAGAAATCTGTTGTTTTGATCCACGAACTCTCTCTTGCTTCTTGTTAAACTTGTTGGTCTCTTTTTTGAATTATGAGCCCTTATTTATAGTTGTAGGAAGTAAGGAGTCATGATAAATATGAACTTCCTTTGACCAATCAGATTTAAGTGACATGACACCTTTTATGAGCTATTAATTTACTGCATCATTTTGACAAGTGACATGGTCCCATTGGCTCCTTCACTTGGCTTGGCATGCTACGTCATTTGATATGTGACACCCAATTGGACCTCTAGAACATGATGATATCTTGTACTTGATAAAGTGGGCTCAGTCATTTCTAGCCCAAATTAATGAATTAACCCAATAACAATTGAACTTTAATTAAATTCATGCATATTTGGACTTAAATAATTAATCTCCAATATTTGTTTGAGATTAATATATTTTAAATTTAATATAATCCGAATTTCGTATGGATTTAACTCTAACAAAATTTCATTACATACATGCACAACCGTTAATAGTAAGACAATAGTTGCACTAATAAAAATAAAATTTACAGAGAGAACAACACTATTTAAAGAATCTAAGAAAGCTCATAAAAGTTATAGGTTGATTCAATAGTTTTTCATGTAACTAGTACTTTTTGTTGGGGGCTTAAAAGACATAGTACCCTTCCTAGAAAGTCGCTATGGATTTTCGTGCTCCACAGGTGTATTGACTCGTTTGTATGACCAATTTATAATATCAACACCAAAAAAAACCTTTTAGTTATAAATGTATTTATATTACAGTGAATGTCTATCAAAAATAAAAATAAGATTTATTAAGATATAGTTGGTATCTATCAAGATTTGAAATATTTATCTGTTAGAGAGAAACTAGGAATAATTTTCCCTATAAATAAACGGGTTTTATTCATTGTAAATCAATCTCAAGGATCACTCATCCTCAAGAGAAATAAAGAAGCCTCATCTTTTCTCTCTATTTATTATATTCTTTTTTTATTAATTTATAACACGTTATCAACACGAAATTGTAGCCAACTACGTAAGTAAGGTAAATTTACCCAATATTTTTCATCGGTTGTTTAACAAACGTGAGTTGGCCATCAAAGTGGAATCTGCAATTGACGATGGACGTTTGGTTTTTACCAGGTAAGCTATATTAAATCTATCTACTTTTTATACTAAATGAGTTGATGAATTGACATTTGTGGATCACTTTTACATTACCTTAATAGTGGTCCAATAAACTTATGTTATTATACCTTAAAGAAACTTAAAGGTTGTCTTTTCCCTTTTTTTTTTTCTTTTTCTTTAATACATACAACTAATTACATATTGGATCTAAGTGAACTAATTTGGTTTGAGATTATTTATTCCTTATATTTGTTTTTGAAAAACAATAATGTTAAAAAGTATGATGATGGATTTAAGTCTTATTCCATTAAGAGGATAAGATATCGGGTTAGAGACCGATGCAGCATGATGATAAGATGTTGGATTAAGTTTCATCGATTTATGCCTAAGACGTTTTTACATCGATAAGACGTTGAGTTTAAATCTCAATGCATCATGTTGATGATATAATGATGGCTAAGGCAAAATAATATGTTTTTTGATGAAAAGTCATGAAATTTGTCCATTGAATATGCTCCATTCCATGAAGTGAATGTGGTAGCAATATATGATAGGTCTGAAACATGACAATTTGCTCCATTCTCTAAGGTGAATGTGGTAGCAGTGCATAATATGTCTGAAAGAGACAAGTGATTGAATGTATGAATATAAGCGTGGTGGAACAATATGGTAATTATTATCAAAAGTGATAATATTTTCACACGCTTATTATGAATATAAGATATGTTAAATAAAAATTCTCGACATTACATGTATGCCTCGATTTGCTCCTGAAGTAGCAATATTATCAAAAAGGTTATAAGCTATCATAATTTGATAGGCTTGAGGCACAGTTATATTCTATTCCTGGGGAATGAGAAGCTTATTAATGCAAACGTGCACTTGATTGTGATGGTATCATAACTCATCTCCGAAAGAGGCAGAATAATTGAGAAGAGTTATTTGAAATCTACTTCTAAAGTAGTAAATCTAAAATTTATTCATGTAATAGTAAATCTGAAATTTACTAGAGTAGAAAGACACATGTCATGGTAAACTTGGAGTTTACTAGTATAAAAGTTCATAAATTGACATGACCGATTGCTACATTCCGAAAATGTGCATATTGAGTATTAGACATATGTTGAAGATTGTTTATGTTGCGTGTTCTCATGACAAGTTGGTTGGACCAACTAATGTTGGAATTTGATTCCTCAAAATTTGAAAAGTATAAAAGGTGAATATGAGATCGTTCACCAGTCATGTGATCTATTAAGATGCATCAATATAAGATGATCACTTGTACGTTTATTGTCAACCTGCAGTTTGACATTAATAAAGTTGTTTGCTCAATAAAATTGAGTTAAGAGCATAACTTTCAGATTGTGTAATCAAAACAATTCATCTTAATGATGATGATTTGGCATTGAATGCTTTCGATAAATATTTAAATCATTACTAATGAGAACAAAGCTTCATGTGTTGGTCTGAAACATGATATGTTGCATACAATAGCACTTGTATGTATTAGACCAATAAATTATGATTAATTCTCCCTCAAAGTTGGTTTTGAGTCATGAACCATACGTTGTCCATCTAATAATTTTGATGTGCGGTATACGATTAGTGAATATACCATGATGCACAAAGATGGATTCCTCAAAGAAGATGGAGGATGTATGGTAGTTTTCCTAACATAAATTATAAGCAGCTAAGAAATATGTGAGGAAATATCACCAGACCTTCATTCAAAAGACAATTCAAGTCAAATGCCGAAAGCATCTCATATTAAGCTGAAATTTCTCCTATTTTGTGTCCCTAAAGAACAAAGTCTATGCATGCGTGAAGCGCGGTAAAACAATCGTGTTAAATTCGTCCCTAGAGTGTTAAGGGATAGCTTCCAAAATAAATACTATTCATTTGTTGTGGAATTTATTAGATTTGGACTTTCCATTGCGTAAGAAATTGAATTAGCTATCCAGCGATATAAGATTCGCCTAAATCCGATAATCGGATAAGAAGTTATGGTTATTTTAAATTTCTATCGCAAAACACCGTCGTTTGGACCCTTAGCGCATCGCGGATCAGTGTAAATTTTCAACTGTCCCATTTCAGTGGCCCTCTGCGATATTGGCCCGTCGTGGAGAGGGTCAATTTCCCGGTTGTTAATTTTCAGAGGTCCAGTGCGATAATGGCGCGTCGCGCCATGTGCCAAAATGGCATTCCAAAGGGGCACCGGGATGTCTCCGCATCGCGGAGTCTGTCCAGTTTCCATTTATCAATTTACAGTGAGCCACCACGATAGTGACGCATCGCGGTGGCCATCCAGATCAGGAAAATGTACGTTTTCCAGTTCCGTTTAAAAGTTTAAAGAGGGCATTTTGGTAAATCTCCAACCTCCAATCCGTCCAAAAATAAAAGATTAATCATATTTTAAAGCACTTCATGCTTTATTCATCATTCTCTATCAAACAAAACCCTAAGACTCATACTTCCTCTCCAAGAAACTCAAAATTTCTCCATTAATTTTCCAAAAAAACTCTAAATTAAGGATTTCCAAAGCAAGATAATCAAGAACCCATCATCAAGAACGCAATAGGAATCCAAAATTCAAGGTTTCTTCATCTAATCATCCAACAAGGTATGTGAGGTTATGAACAAGGATACTTTTTTCATCCTTGTGCCCAAAACTTGTTTTAAATTATAAATTTATTGAATTTTATATGATTTCCCATAAGATTAAAGTTAGGGTTTATACCCAATATTGCTATTCATAAGATTATGAGATTTTCATTGATTTAGAAGTTGAATTACATGATTTTATTTATATTTTCATGCATATCAATGAATTTTTCAGATTTTAAGATGATTTATGAATGTTTACATTACCAAGCATGAATTTTGAGATGTTTTAACATGAATTGATGTATGGGTCATTAAGCCCTTATTAAGATTGCTATTTTGAGATTATTTATGTCATGAGCACCCTCAGATAAGATTATTCACAGATTTTGATAAAGATTTGACCTTTTGGTCCTAAGCTAAGATAAGAATCCACTTTGTTCAGATAACTTGAGATTTAAAGAAAGAAAAACATAATTGATTTTCTTGTAAACCCTTGTGTTATTTTTGAAGTGGATTTCTTAAGATCTTGAGCATAATAATGAGAGTAGTATTTAGCACCGAGATGGGTAGGTTACTACGGTTTTATATTCCAAAACTACGTGCCAACGTAGGATTCAGATTTATTCCTACTTCTACGTGGAAGACTCAGATTGTGATAACATTAGACAGAAGTTCTATTCCGATGGCAAGGGTAGAACAACCCTACCTAATGGGGGCTAGTTATAGGACTCCATGGTTGCTCACATGGTGTATGTCGGTTAGAAGAACCTCCCAAAAGATGTCCCCCATTCTTTAACAACCTATTGATTTAAAGATTTAAGATATAAGCATATGTTTTGGAAGTTATAGTCTTAAGATTTTAAGCCCTAAGATAAGCTATTTTATAGACTTCAGAACTAAGTGTAATGGCTCACAAGATTTACATTATATGTCTTATCAATTATGATTTATGATTTTTAGATTTCAGATTACTCAAGCCTGTGTGAGTCATTTACATTTAGCATGTATGATTTTATAAATTGTGATGATATTATTTGCTTATTGCATGCACCCCCATATACTCAGTACATCAAAGTACTGATCCACATATATGTCTATGTGCTACATTGTCTCATAATATAGGTTCAGGTTCTCAATCTCAGTGGTGTGAGTGATCTTCGAGCATCTCTTCTATATTCCTGTAGTTGGTGAGTCCTCATAGTTCGGGGACTTAGTTGTTCACACTTTCAGTTTATTAGCAGATGTTTCTCATTTTATTTCAGACAGTTGAGTCAGCTGGGGCCTGTCTCAGTGACTCTCTAGATTCAGATAGTAGAGACTTGTCGTACTACCAGATTTAGTATTCAGATTTTTATTTTAGCACTCAGATTTTCAACATTTGCTTTATCAAACTTTTGAGATTAGTATGATTCAGATATACCCAGTTGATTCAGACAATTTTCCACATATATTATGATTTTTCATTTATATTTTCCCCTATTTTGAGGTTCAGATTTAGAAAAGGCAGCCAGGGTTAGCTTAGGACTACTTGTAGTTCGAAGCACCATGTGGCATTTCGGAGATCAGATTTAGGGGCATTACAAACTTGGTATCAGAGCCTAAGGTTTAAAGAGTCCTAGGGAGTCAGACAAGCCACGTTACATAGAGTCTTGATCATTGGTGTGAAGCGCGCCAAATCTATGAGCAAGAGGCTATGGAGCATTTTAGGAAATCATCTCTTCTTTTATGATCTATCATGCATTTAGTGTCTTTATATGCCTCTAACTCGTGCTTTCACGTGAAAAAAATGCGTCCTCATCGAGCACGCAGAAATGATAACCAGCCACCTCAACCCGCAGATCCTTTAAATGAGAAAGTATCGCATGCAGAGTTTCGGGTTGCCTTTCAGGCGCTAGCCCAAGCTGTGACAGCTAATGTTCAGGGTAACTGTCAGGACGCACTCCCACCTCAGCAATATAGAGACTTAGCTGCATCTAGGATCTGAGATTTTATGAGCATGAATCTACCAAAATTCTTTAGGTTGAAGGTAGGTAAGGGCCCGCAGTTGTATCTAGATAAGGTGAAGAAGATTACTCAAATTATACATGTTTTTGAAGAGGAGAGTGTAGAATTGACATCCTATAGGCTGAAGGATATTGCGTATGATTGGGTGGTGATGTGGAAGAAAAGTAGAGGAGAAAATGCAAATCTCATGACTTGACATATATTTTAGGATGCGTTCTTAGACAAGTTCTTCCCATGTGAGATGAGGGAAGCTAAGATAGAAAAGTTCGTGAACCTGAGGTAGGGCTCAATGACTGTGAATGAGTATTGCCTCAAGTTCAACCAGTTGTCTAAGTGTGTCCCTGATCAGATGGCTGACCCTAGGCCAAGCATGAGTAAGTTTGTGACCGGTGTATCTGGGTTGGTAGTTAAGGAGTGTAGGACTGCTATGCTCATTGGAGACATGGATCTTCTAAAATTGATGATGCATGCTCAACAGATTGAGGCAGAAAAGGTGAAATAAAGGGAGAGAGTAAATAAGAAGACTAGAATAGGGTCGTTTGATCATGGTCAGAATAGGTCTGGAGGAGGAAATCATTTACAGTTTCAGAATCGTTCATCTATGCCTGCACTTTCTTCAGCCAGTGCTCTTGCACCAAGAAATAGGCAAAAGCAGTGGGGTAAGTCTTCTATGTCTAGGTCTCAGGATAGTGTGAGTAATAGACCTAATCACCCCCCATGTGCTAAGTGTGGTAAGAATCATGGAGGTGAATGTTTGTGGGGTCAGAAAGGTTGTTATAGTTATGGCCAGTCGGGTCACGGAATCAAAGAGTACCCGTATACTAGGTGGGGGAATAGAGATGTTCGTCCTCAGACTCAGGCAAATAGTGCACCAGCTCATCTAGGTCGTCCAGCTCCTCCTTAGGGAACGTTGTCTAGTACCGGTGACGGTCAGCGCCAGAATCAATTTTATGCTTTACCATCCCATCAAGAGCAGGAGAATTCACCCGATGTTGTGACTGGTATACTTCACGTCTTTTATTTTGATATTTATGTGTTGTTAGACCTTAGGTCGAGTTTTTCTTATGTGACCCCATTAGTTGCAGTAAATTTTGAGATAAATTCAGAAAAGATCCCTGAGCCTTTCTTGGTTTCTACGCCAGTAGGAGAGTCAGTTATTACTAAGCAAATCTACAAGAAGTATCCTATCATTTTCCTTCATAAAGTCATGTTAGCAAACCTGATAGAGTTAGACATGGTTGATTTTGATCTTATTCTGGGTATGGATTGGCTCCATTCTTGTTATGCATATATAGATTGTCGCACCCGTGTGGTGAAATTCTAGTTCCCAGATGAGCCAACCTTTGAGTGGTCAGGTAATTCAGCGTCTCTCAAGAGTCATTTCATATCTTATCTTAAGGACAAAAATTTGATATCTAAAGGTTGCATTTATCATCTAGTTTGAGTTAAAGACACTAAGTCTGAGACTCCAACGATTCAGTTCATTCGAGTGGTCAATGCGTTTCCTAATGTTTTTCTAGAAGATCTCCCAGGGTTACCTCTCGATTAGGAAATAAAACTCGGTATTGACCTTCTCCTTGATACTCAGCCTATTTCTATACCTCCTTATCGTATGGCACCTGCAGAGCTTAAGGAGCTGAAAGAGAAACTAAAAGATCTTTTAGATAAAGGTTTCATAAGGCCCAGTGTTTCTCCATGGGGCGCTCCCGTCCTATTCGTGCAAAAGAAAGATGGGTCTTTGCGTATGTGCATCGACTATCATCATTTGAATAGGGTCACAGTCAAGAAAAAGTATCCCCTTCCCAGAATTGTTGACTTGTTTGATCAAATCCAAGGTGAAAGTTATTTCTCTAAGTTAGACCTTAGATCCGGCTATCATCAGCTTAAAGTAAGGGAATATAATATCTCAAAGACTGCTTTCAGAACCCGTTATGGTCATTTTGAGTTCCTGGTCATGTCTTTCGGGATAACCAATGCCCCAGTAGCTTTCATGGACCTCATGAATCGAGTGTTCAAATATTATCTAGACATGTTTGTTATAGTATTCATAGACGATATCCTTGTTTACTCCCGTAGTGAGGATGACCATGTAGACCATCTTAGAATTGTCGTACAAACTCTTAGAGACCATCAATTGTTCGTCAAATCCAACAAGTGTGAATTTTGGCTAAGATCAGTAGCCTTTCTCTGTCATATTATTTCTGCCGATGGCATTAGAGTCGATCCTCAAAAGACAGAAGTTATACAAAATTGGCCTAGACCTATCTCTCCACCAGACATTAAGAGTTTCTTGGGTCTAGCTGGTTATTACTGTTATTTTGTTGAAGGTTTCTCTTCTATCGCGTCTCCTATGTCTAGATTGACCCAAAGGAAAGTTAAGTTCCTGTGGTCAGATTCCTGCGAGAAGAGTTTTCAGGAGTTGAAGACTCGACTCACTTCAGCTCCAGTCTTAGCATTACCTGATGGTACAGACAACTTTGTTGTTTATTGTGATGCCTCTATAGTTGGTTTGGGTTGTGTGTTGATGCAGAGAGGTAAGGTCATAGCCTATGCCTCTAGATAATTGAAGCCTTATGAAAAGAACTACCCAACCCATGATCTTGTATTAGCTGTTGTGGTGTTTGCTTTGAAAATCTGGAGACATTATCTATATGGTGTTCATATTGATGTTTCACAGACCACAAAATATTGCAGTATGTGTTTACTCAAAGAAAGTTGAATATCCGTCAGAGAAGGTGGTTGGAGTTGTTGAAGGATTATGACATGAGTGTGTTGTATCATCCGGGCAAGGTCAATGTAGTGGTAGACGCTCTTAGTAAGTTGTCTATGGGCAGTGTTGCTCATGTGGAGAATGGTAAGAAAGAGTTAGCTAAAGAAGTTCATCGTTTGGCTAGATTGGGTGTAAGGTTTGTTGATTCAGCTGAAGGCAATGTTTGGGTTTAGAGTAGTTCTGAATCTTCCCTAGTTTCGGAAATGAAGGAGAAGCAAGATATGGATTCTAGTTTGGTCAAACTGAAGGAGTTAGTTAAAGACCAAAAGGTAGAGGTTTTCTCCCAAGGAAAGATGGTGTGTTAAGATACCAGAATAGATTGTGTGTGCCTTGTGCTGATGAGTTGAGACAGGAAATTATGGCTGAAGCGCACGGTGCGTGTTATTCTATTCATCCAGGTGCTACCAAGATGTACCGTGACTTGCGGGAAATCTATTAGTGGAATGGTATGAAAAGAAATATAGCAGATTTCATAGCTAAATGTGCAACTTATCAACAGGTTAAGGTGGAGCACCAAAGATCTGGTGGTACATTGCAAGAGTTTGGTATTCCCACTTAGAAGTGGGAAGAGGTGAATATGGATTTTGTGACTAGTTTACCCCATTCGCGTCGTCATCATGATTCGATTTGGGTTATTTTAGAAAAATTGACTAAGTCAGCGCATTTCTTGCCGGTTTACACGTCTCATACAACTGAGGATTATGCTAAGTTGTATATCTGAGAGATGGTCTGACTGCATGGAGTTCCCTTGTCTATCATCTCGGATAGGGGTACTCAGTTTATTTCCCAGTTTTGGAGAGCTTTTCAGAAAGGCCTTGGTACCCAAGTCTATCTTAGTTCAGCTTTCCACCCTTAGATAGATGGTCAAGCTGAGAGGACCATCTAAAATCTAGAAGATATGTTGAGGGCGTGTGCTCTTGATTTCAAGGGTAGTTGGGATGAGCATTTTTCATTGATTGAGTTCACTTATAATAATAGTTATCATGCTAGCATTCAGATGGCTCCATTTGAGGTTCTTTATGGGAGGAGATGTAGATCACCCATAGGTTGGTTTGAGGTAGGTGAGGCCGCTTTGCTTGGGCCCGATGCAGTGTATGAAGCTATGGAGAAAGTTAAGTTGATTAGAGACAGATTGAAAATAGGCTAGAGTCGTCAGAAATTCTATGCAGATGTGAGAAGAAGAGACCTTGAGTTTGAGGTTAGTGATTCAGTGTATCTGAAAATTTCACCCATGAAAGGGGTGGAGAGATTTGGCAAAAAGGGAAAGCTTAGTTCCCGATATGTTGGCCCTTACATAATTCTAAGTCGTATTGGGAGAGTAGCCTATGAGCTTGACTTACCTGTAGACTTGTCAGTTGTTCATCCTGTATTCCATATCTCTATGCTTAAGAAGAGTATCAGTGACCCCACTGTTATAGTTCCTTTAGAAAGCTCAGATATTCAGAACAACCTTTCTTACGAAGAGATTTCAGTTGAGATTTTAGATCATCAGATTCATAGACTAAGGAACAAAGAAGTTCCATTGGCCAAAGTTCTTTGGTGGAATCTGTCTGTTAAGGGTGCCACTTGGGAAGCAAAAGTAGATATGCGAGCCAAGTACCCTTACCGTTTCTCCGTAAACTCAGATGTAGTCGAAGGTAATACTCTTCATTGATACAGTTCTTTTCTACTCGTGTATTCAACTATATAGTTGTCCTCATGTAAGTTCATGCACTCACAGAATTACTCAGAAGACCAGAATGATTTAGATTCAGACTTGCAGTTTATTTCAGTTGTGCATGCTATCTTATATTCTCAGATTCCACTGAAATTAAGCTTAACTAGCCACATTCGAGGACGAATATTCCCAAGGAGGAGATATTATAATACCCTGCGATTTTTCCTAGCTTAAATTCGTCCCTAGAGTGTTAAGGGATAGCTTCCAAAATAAATACTATTTATTTGTTTTGGAATTCCTTAGATTTAGACTTTCCATTGTGTAGAAAATTGAATTAGTTTTCCAGCGATATAAGATTCGCCTAAATCCGATAATCGGGTAAGAAGTTATGATTATTTTAAGTTCCTATCGCAAAACACCGTCGTTTGGACCCTTAGCACATCGCGGATCAGTGTAAATTTCCAATTTTTCAATTCCAGTGGCCCTATATGATATTGGTGTATCACGGAGAGGGTCAATTTCCCGATTGTCAATTTCCAGAGGTCCAGCGTGATAATGACGTGTCGCGCCATGTGCCAAAATTGCATTCCAAAGGGGCACTACGATGTCTCCGCATCATGGAGTCTGTTCAGTTTCCATTTTTCAATTTCCAGTGAGCCACCGCAATAGTGGCGCATCGTAGTGCCCACCCAGATCGGGAAAATGTATGTTTCCCAGTTCCGTTTAGAAGTTTAAAGAGGGCATTTTGGCAAATCTCCAACCCCCAATCCGTCCAAAAATAAAAATTAATCATATTTCAAAGCACTTTATGCTTTATTCATCATTCTCTCTTAAGCAAAATCCTAAGACACATACTTCCTCTTCAAGAAACTCAAAATTTCTCTATTAATTTCCCAAGAAAGCTCCAAATTAAGGATTTTCAAAGCAAGATAATCAAGAACCCATCATCTAGAACGCAATAGGAATCCAAAATTCAAGGTTTTTTCATCTAATCATCCAACAAGGTTGTGGGGTTATGAACAAGGATACTTCTTTCATCCTTGTGTCCAAAGCTTGTTTTAAATTACAAATTTATTGAATTTTATGTGATTTCTCATGAGATTAAAGTTAGGGTTTATACCCAATGTTGCTATTCATAAGATTATGAGATTTTCATTGATTTAGAAGTTGAATCACATGATTTTGTTTATATTTTCATGCATATCGATGAAATTTCCAGATTTTAAGATGATTTATGAATGTTTACATTACCAAGCATGAATTTTGAGATGTTTTAACGTGAATTGATGCATGGATCATTAATCCCTAATTAAGATTGCTATTTTGAGATTATTTATTCCATGATCACCCTCAGATAAGATTATTCACAAATTTTGATAAAGGTTTGACCTTTTGGTCCTAAGCTAAGATAAGCATCCACTTTGTTCAGATAACTTGAGATTTAAAGAAAGAAAAGCATAATTGATTTTCTTGTAAACCCTTGTACTATTTTTGAAGTGGATTTCTTAAGATATTGAGCATAAGAATGAGAGTAGTATTTAGCACCGAGATGGGTAGGTTACTACGATTTCATACCCCAGAACTACGTGCCAATGTAGGATTCAGATCTATTCCCACTTCTACGTGGATGACTCAGATTGTGATCACATTAGATAGAAGTTTTATTCCGATGGAAAGGGTAGAACAATCCTACCTAACGGGTGCCAGACGTGGGACTCCATGAATGCTCACATGGTGTATTCGGTTAGAAGAACCTCCTAAAAGATGTCCCCCATTCTTCAATAGCCTATTGATTTAAAGATTTAAGATAAAAGCATATGTTTTGGAAGTTATGATCTTAAGATTTTAAGCCCTAAGATAAGCTATTTTACAGACTTCAGAACTAAGTGTAATGACTCACAAGATTTACATTATATGTCTTATCAATTATGATTTATGATTTTTAGATTTCAGATTACTCAAGCCTGTGTGAGTCATTTACATTTAGCATGCATAATTTTATAAACTGTGATGATATTGTTTATTTATTGCATGCACCCCCATATACTTAGTACATCCTCAAATTACTAATCCACATATATGTCTATGTGCTACATTGTCTCATAATGTAGGTTCAGGTGCTCAATCTCAGTAGCGTGAGTGATCTTCGAGCATCTCTTCTACATTCCTGTAGTTGGTGAGTCCTCATAGTTCGGGGACTTAGTTGTTCACACTTTCAGTTTATTAGCAGATGTTTCTCATTTTATTTCAGATAGTTGAGTCAGCTGGGGCCTGTCCCAGTGACTCTCTAGATTCAGATAGTAAAGGCTTGTCGGACTACCAGATTTAGTATTCAAATTTTTATTTTAGAACTCAGATTTTCAGCATTTGCTTTATCAGAATTTTGAGATTAGTATGATTTAGATATACCCAGATGATTTAGATAGTTTTTCATATATATTATGATTTTTCATTTATATTTTCCCATATTTTGAGGTTCAGATTTAGAAAAGGCATCCAGGTTAGTTTAGGACTACTTGTAGTTCGGAGCACCGTGTGGCATCCCGGGGATCAGATTTTGGGGCGTTACAAATCGGTTTCAAATGAAATAATCCTTAAAAAGAATAAAGAGCAAATAATCATAATAAGAAGACAATGTGCTCTTGTAGAGCCTACAACATAACACTTCATGAAACCTTATGAGAGGTTCAGGTACCTGAAAATAATGAACTGATGAGATCTCAAAATGTTATGTCACACTGTGAACCGATGTAAAATGATATATTATCGATAATATCTTTGATACAATATTGGCGCAATATTATAAAAAATTATAAGGATTTAAATTTTACGTTAATTTAAACATGCTGACACAAAAATATTTATCAAGTGACATGAAAGGATGCATCTTGGTAAGCATAAAACTTATTTGATTTGCAGTCCAGACACTTGAAGATGTCACACATGAAATGCTGAATATTGTCATTTGACAAAATTTTCATGAAAACTTGTTTAAGGATTCAAAATGATTGAAGCATCTAAAAGTTTTTGGAAAACTTATCTATAATCCTTATATTACATAAGTTTATAACTTAAAAATTATTGAAACTCTTGGAGAGTTTTTAAAGCAATAGATTATTTGCTGAAATGATAAATATATCAAATTGAATTGGTTATAAAGTACCATATCTTAGTGCGATTGATGCACTAATGTATCTTGCAAATACTACAAGGCTGGATGTAGCCTTTTCGGTTAATTTGTTAGTAAGGTATAGTTCTGCTCCTACTAAGAGACATCAAAATGGGATCAAACACATGATCTTATTTTATTCTAAAGATTACAGTCCCGACCTTATTGATTATGATGATGGTGAATATTTATTTAACCCAGATAAATCTCGGTCTCAAATATGCAATGTGTTTATATGTGGGGATATTGTCATATCTTGGAGATATATAAAGCAGTCTATCGTAGCCACTTCATTGAACCGTGCTGAGATAATTATTATTCGTGAAGCAAATTGAGAATGTATATGATTGAGGTCCATGATACATCTCATTCGAGAAAAATGTGGTTTGAAATGTGACAATGTACCCACAATTTTATACAAAAATAATGCAACATGCATAGCACATCTTAATGGAGGATTCATAAAAGGAGATAGAACGAAACACACTTCATCAAGTTTTTCTATACACATGATCTACTAAAGAATGGTGATATTAATGTGCAACAAATTCGTTCGAGTGACAATGTGACTGATTTATTCATCAAATCTCTCCCAACTGCAACTTTCAAGAAGATGATACACAAGATTAGGATACAACGGTTCATTGATGTTCTTGTCAAGGGGAGCAAATATGCGTTGTACTCTTTTTTCATTTCAAGATTTTGTACCTTCGGGTTTTCCTTGTAAGATTTTTAATGAGGCAGCCGAAATGCATATCATTAGAGATGTGAGCTCTTTTTTCTTCACTAGATTTTTTTCTACTGAATTTTTCTTATAATAAGGTTTTAATGAGGCACATTATCTATCAATTAGACATTCAAGGGGGAGTGTTATAAATGTATTTACATTATAGTGAATGTCTATCAAGAATATAGATAAGATCTATCAAGATATAGTTGATATCTTTCAGAATTTTGAAGTATCTATCTTTTAGAGAGAAACTAGAAGTAATTTTCCCTATAAATAGGGGAGTTTTATTCATTGTAAATCATTCTCAAGGATCACTCAAGATGATCTCTCATCCTCAAGAAAATAAAGAAGCCCCATCTCTTCTCTCTATTTATTTGTGTTCTTTCTTTATTATTTCATAACACTTTTAAAATTTTATGGCTCATACATAAAAGTTTGGATGAAAATTATTTTGATCTCACAACTTTGCTTTAAAAATCATACTCCCACCTTAACTTTGAACAATAATCAAACTGTCTCCTTTTTCGTATGTAATATCCATTTTACCCTTATTCTATTAGATGTAGCAATTTAATACCTCTTTATATTAGATATAATTTTTTTAACCTACATATTTATAACTTTTTATTTAAGTTCATTAACATTATAAGTAGAATATTTTTACAAATTTGTCACAAAATTTGATGTTATATGTATGTCTGTTATTCCAACATTATATGCAGTGTGCGTATCTACATGCATGTGGGTGTATTTTTGTCTTTCATGACTCCCTTACTTGGCCTTTCTTGATATGTCACACCCCTTAAGAAAAGAATACTAGAATGTATTTTATTAAACTAACCTTATTAATTATGTTTTGAAATTTTAAATTTGACTATTACTACTCTATACAGTTATTTAAAATAAAACAAAATTATAAAATTCTCTTGATTTCACAATTTAAACAAGTAATGAAGTAATTAAGCACAATTATTTTTATTATGAGGGTTAAGTAATATGAATTGATGGGGATATTTTTTTATATAAATAAACAACTTTTGATTGTCATTAATGGAGTATTACATAAATTATAGTATAAAATCTAAAAATAAATATAATTTTTAAAAATTGACCTTAATTTCTTTTTGTAATATTTCCTGCATGGAATATATTTGTATATATATTATTAGTTGTTATTTTCACCTCTATAATTAATTAATTATAGTTTTAATTATTATTAATAAAATTAATTTTCATAATTCTTCATTACAGAACATCATTAGTTTATGTACTTAATTAGTATTTCTCGCTTTTTCATTCAAAAATGATGTTTATGTTTTTATGAAAAATTTATTACATGAATTTTTTAAAAATAAAAATATCATGGTTCCTAAAGAAGAAAAAAAATTGATAATGAAAAGTACAATAGGTATTTTGAAGATTTATTAGAATAAAAAGGACAAAATTTGATTATTGTTCAAAATTGAGAAGGAGGTTAATTTGTAAAATAAATTGGGAGGCGAAATGATTTTGACCAAAAAAATTGTACGAAGTAAATCAATCACAAATCACATAAGTACTAGGACTATATACTATGTATTTTTCTAAAAATTTCAATGGGCAAGAGTATCATTTCAACATTCTCCAGGTAGGTGAAATATTTATTAATTACAAATTATATCTCTTATTCTGAACAATAATATCATTCATCGATTCAAAAACCACATGATATCAATTATATGTGATAAATAAAATATTCAAATTGTTTTTACATCCAAGTTTTAAATGTAAGAAAGTTAAGATTCAACCAATACAACTCAATCTTTTTTTCCTGCATGACAATTAAATTCACATGTATTATTCGTATCAATTATAAAATTTTATGTCATGGGCAAAACAAATTCTAAACCAAACTACCCTTGAGTTATCTTGTGATGGTACTTTTAGTAGCATAGAGATGATTTAACTTCAATCATATACCCTTGTTCTAAAATGAAGGTATTACCTCAAAGTAGACAAGATCTTCAAATTTTTGTTCTTGTGTGATTTGTGATTTGGTTGGAAATAGGAAATAACTACTAACTCATATTTTAAAGGTTGGATATAATTTTATGTTTGAAATAACTCAATTTAACTTACTTTGATGATGAAAGAAGATTTGGGCTAGAAATGCTTTTGTTTGACGGAGCCCAAGTTTGAAATGGAAAGAAAGTTGACAATTTTTGCAAAGTTGAGAATTGTAATGGGTTTAGATTAAAAAAATCTTGATGAGGGATTGATTTGAATCATGTCCAAATTAGATCCTGTCACAAATTAGTCAAATAGACCCATGATAATGCACAATTTTGATCCATGACAATGCTTAATCGTAACTCCTACAATCCTAGCAATGCCAATTAATATTACTAAAAGTTACTTAAAATTACAACCTAGGTTTCTATTATTACATAAAATTTTAAATTTTAAATTTCAAAAGTAATTACAAAAATTCTTTTTAAAGAATTTCTCTATCCAAACTTCATATATATAACTGAACCTCCTCATTCTTATGCTTATTGCCCCCCAAAAGTGTTTATAATCAAGGAGCCTCAATCAAGCAGTTTTCAAGTTTGAATTTACAATCGTGTGTCGATCAAATTGCTCAACATCAATTTTCACTTACTGACAAACTCAATTAACGTTCTTCTTCAATTTTATTTTGAAGATTAGTAAAATTTTACTATTTTTTCAACTTTACTAAATCAAAAATAGACTAAATGAGTCGTTGCATGTGCTTCATTCACTAAATCTGACTTAGTAATGAAGGATTCTCCATCGTTTAGTTTAGGACTAACTCAATTAGATGATAATGAACAAACAAATTGGATTTTTGAGTTTGTTCTTGAAACTTTTGATAATGAGGACTCCAATTTAAGAGAAAATAGATCTGAACACTGAAACGACCTTGCCAAGATAAAGAAGTTGAGGAAAGTTGATGGTAGAAACTCTAAAAAGCCAGTTCCTGAATCTTCAAGAAAGAAAAAAGTAAACAAAAGAGAAGATACATCACGATCCCGTCTTCTAAAGGTAAAGTTATTTTTCGCCGAATTCTGTATATTATTCTCAGTTTTTATATTCCAATACATAACTATGATGTATCAGTTATTGATATTTCAACATATACATAGATTAGTTATGTATAGGATTGTAGACAACCTTTTTAATTTGTTGTTATTTCATTCATATACATAACTATGTGATGTATATGATTGGTTTACTTCTAATCTGATACATAGTATTATTATGTATAATGATTGGGGGTTCACTGTTTTCATTATGTTAAATCACTGATGATACATAAATATGTTATGTATATGAGTATTCATATACATAACGATGATATGTGTCAGATTTCATTAGAAAATATAAATACACTCCTTATACATATCTTATACATAGATATGTATAAGGAAGTAATAACTGAGGTTATTTAAAATCTGATACATAACAGAAGTTATTCATAATGATATATATAAACCATTTTTAAGAACAATGTTTGTTAGTATGCTCCTTAAATATTTAAGTTTGCTTTTAGATTGAATTAATATTGGTATGCATTGTAATAAATTTACAAGGAATGAAATATCAAATAAAAAAAGTTTCACCTTCTTTGCATATCTGTAGTTCATGCAACCGTAAATTTGAGAAGGATATCAAAAATTATTTGGGTGAAAAAGTTCTTGAACTATTTCGCCAATTATTCTTCGGGATATTTCTCAATATGCCTCAATGTAACTTTCAAGGTCAAATTTTAAAATGCTTGTTGATGCTTAAGATAGAGCAGGATAATCTGGATGAAATTCATGTATATGTTAAGAAAACTGTTCTTAAGTTCAGTATATTTGAGTTTGCACTCATCACCGATCTTACATGTACTGACAATATGGATGTTTCTTGGTATTCTGACTCGTCTAAATCTACTCTAATGGAGAAATATTTTCCTAAAGCAAAAACTGAAATTTCAAACTTACTTTGATTCAACGTTTCAAAATGAAAAACTTCAATAACAATCAAGATGCTTTACACATGGCTATATTGTATTTCATACATATATTTTTATTTTCACAATTACGTGATGCACCAGTTAGCAAAAAAGACTTTCTGATGATGGAGGATGGTCATTATGAATATTTTTATGAGGTAAGAGTTCATTTGAAAAGCTAATGAAAACATGACGACATAATTTTCTCGTGAAAAAATAGTTGTACTGGTTGGGAGACATGTCTCACATATTGAATGTCTGGACGTATGAATGTTGTTTTGAAGTTGAAAAAAAGATAGTTATCCGATAGAGTAATATTATTTTGAGAATTTTAAATGGTCATCTTTCGGAGTCAAGCCGAAATACTAGAAGTTTATAGCTGAAATGTCCAGTAAGATAAATCTCAGTTTATTTTTGTATGCGTTCTGACAAATCTTGCATGTAAGATACATTAATTAATTTTGTATAAGATTATGTTGCTTAAATATGCATATAATATTATATGTCAGATGATAAGTATTGACTTGATTTTAATTGCTTAATAAAATACAATAATTGCTTGATATATTTAATGTTATCATTTCTTATATTAAAATATTTTTATATCGTTCACAGTATGTTTACAACAACCTGCGTCCCACTCTTGAGGAAGTTCAGAGGCTTGATGTCACAATGCGAGAGGGTATTGAAATTATGATCCTGCTCTATTATCAGTACCGACTACGTCAGGTGATTATTACGAGCAAAGAATTTTGTATGATAAGCTTGAAGCACTGCACCTAAAGAATTTGAGGATTTTAGTACAATACCTCCAATTGAAATACTATTCAGGGCAGGGAAAATAACTGATACATCAGCTGTTCCTCCATTCAAAATGAAGGAAGACAGTTAGTTTTGATAACAAATCAATCGAGGTGCAAGAATGGGAGAAATCGACATTGCCTCTTTCAAGATTAAAAGTATCGGGGGGATATCAAAAAATACTAATGAAGCCACAAACAAGGCACCCAAGGAATCAACAACTATTTCTCCACAACGTGATGCATAGAAGACATTTCATGGATCATTCAGTCAGCCTCAAGATCAATACATGATGAAAGCTGATATAGATGATATAAAGCCACATGTAAGTGAGATTTTGATTGTTTTAATGCAATTGAAATAATTTACGTGCTAACTCAAACACTTTTTCTTTATGTGTGAAGATTGATAACAAAATTGAGAACATTCAAACATTTCTCATTAAACAACATGCTGAAGCTATGAAAGCTTTGTTACAGAAGCAAGACGAACAACGAAAAGTAAAATTTTTCAAATTGAATTTTTATATAACTAAACTATTGAAACCGTTGTATTACTATTTATTTAGGGTGAAGAAGGGACATATAAAATAGTCGGAGAAAAAATCAGGGAAGAAAAGATGGAGCAGATAAATGAAATAAATAAGACAGTCCAAAATTTTAGGATAATAAGATTATTTATCTTTCTTCTTAATTAGGTGAATTATGTTACAACCTATTGATATATTGTTCGGTGTTTACCAAGATGAGGATGGGGACGGTCCAATCGGAGATATCCCAAAGGATGAACAAGTCCAGAATGTTGAATCCATCAAAATCGATTATTAATATTGTATCAACCAAAATGTTGAAACTATAGATGTCGTTGAAGCCCACAAGGAACAGGCGATAAAAACATAGAGTTATTTATCAGCAAGAATTTAAATATTTGTATATAAGGAATAACTAATATATTTTTAGGGGATTATTTATCTTTAAATTGGTACTTGTTATATATTTAATACAATATAAAAATCAATAAGGTATTATTGATAATGCATCATATACTTTACTTGCATAACTTGTAATGCATCATATACATTACTATTAATGTATCTGATTCATTAATGGTGATGTATAAAGAACGTTCATATTTGCAGTTGAGTCTTCACTAATTAAGTTTGTTTGAGAATATTATGAGTACAAAAAAATAATAATATTTACATTCATATATTTAATTTATCAATTTTATTTTATGTTGTACATTTCGTTGATCAAGTGTATGTATCAGGATGACTTCACATACGCATTATCTGAATGCGTATAAGATGTGATAGATGCATTGATGTTTAAAATGTTAACCCCACTAATTACAAAGCTACTGAAGGTTGTTAGCCCTATTTCAATGACTGACATACAATATTTAATACCTGACAGTCAATTTTCACCTGATTTTTCTAATGTCCAAATTTATATTCATGACATCTTGAAAACATCGGCGCAAAGCATTATATAGAAGTCGAGAATTTTTAAGTCACTATATTTAATTGAATTTAGTTCAAGCTCAAAAGATCGTGTCACTTTTGACACTGATTTACATAGAAATCATGCATTTGATAGGTTCAGTGTATCTAATGAGTTGCTGAGTTGATTAATATCGTTATATTCAAAATGAATTGCGAAAAATTGGTGAAGTATCATGCAAACAAGTAAGATTTTGAATATAATTTGTTAAAGTATTTTGATAATAGAATTTTATTTTCTTACGTTTCATGACAACTAATGAAATAGAAAATTGAAGGATGATTACTACAAAGCAAAAATATTTGATCTTGAATTTAAAGAGATGAATTTCATCATAACTCATCCACAAGCGAAGAACTAATTCTATGTGATGTCCCAGCTGAACACATATTGAAATGACGATGTACATATTTATGGACTTTTTTTTTTTTATATGTAGCATTATATATCAGTCAATTTGATCATAAATTAACAATGTTGATCTATTGACTATGTTACATAGATAAAATTTTATTTGTATATTGAATAAATAGATGGTGCTATGTATAAAATTACGTTAATTTATACATTATCTATGAAAATATAAATAGCAAGCTGCCAAATTGTAAAATAAGTAATAGTTCTTATATATTCAGAAATCTGTACTTTTAATTCTTAATTTATTGATAAATAAATTCATATATATTACATATTTAAAGGGTGTGAATTAGGATATATTCAATTGCTTTATACTGTAATTGATTAAACAACAAAGCATTTGTATAAATAGGGTGATCATATGTGTTTTACAGTGTTTGTTAGTCAATCCATATACATGGTCAATGTATGTATATGAAATGCATAGTAATGTATATGGTATTAAATATTACTCAGTTGTTACATATTATACCTAGTACATAGAATATTTTTGTATACCATCTTGTTTTATAACTTGTTCAAATGTGCAACATATTGGAGTGATCTTGTACTACCTCCGCAAGAAATTGAAGTAACAATCTGATCAACAATACAAATAGACAACTGTTAGTTGTTTGTTCAAAACTTACATTGAGAAGACATACCACAAATATTATCCAGATGCTTCTTTTAAGTAAAGACATACCACAAATATTATCCAGATACTTCTTTTAAGTAAAGACATACCACAAATATTATCCAGATGCTTCTTTTAAGTAAATTTCTACACAAGAGAATTATGCATAGTCATGTATTATTGTCGGACATGAAGAAACAATATCTGACATCATCAAAGAATTCAAAATTCTTGTTGAATTATTGTGGCATCTAGTGGATGAGATATACATGCCGGTAAATTGCGATGACGAGTTTCACTAGATGTTAACTGTCATTGTACTGAAATAAAGATTCATAGGAGTTCATGACTCATTATCCAATTCAAGACACATGAATTCGTCACCTGAAATTCATAAGTTGGCAGTCATGTTGCCAACTTACTTGACTGATAGTGATTTTCTGAAGAAATCTGAACGTACTGACTGAACAAACCTGAAAGCGTACAAGGACAAAATTGGCCAATGTACACAGATTGTCAATCAACACTCATTTGATGTTAAATATGCGAAAAACACCGCCCAATAAGCAAGTGATAGTCTGCAATATTATTAAATTACTTTTAGTTAGTTATTATAAGTCATTTAAGTATTAGAAATAAATATATTTAATAACAAAGATAAATAGATACAAAATGATAAATTAAAAATGGTTACATAAAGTACTTTGCAATAGTAATAACTGTGTCAAAAATAAGACATGAGAGTAGTAAACTTATTGAGATCTAAATGATTAAATTCAAACAAAAAATTAAATACATAGTTACGAGTAAAGATCGGAATGATCAAAATTTTAATTTTTATTAGGTACAAATAAATCTATAATCTATAATATATTAAAAGTGTGAAGGACCTTAGAAATTTTGTTTGAACTTTTGCCATTCATTAGAAGTTTTTGTTTTAGACAAAATCGTCTTTTCACTATTTTTCCTATAATTTAAGAGTTAAAAATTAATTAAATATATTTATGGTAAAACCTTTCCTTATTAGAAATCATCAAAATTTTAATATTTTTTTCTAGTTTAAGTGTTGAAAATTAATTAAATCTATTTATGGTAAAATCTTTCATTATTAGAAGTATCAAAATTAATGACAACTAATACTTTTTTCATTAGTTTAAAATTTATAAATCAACTAAATTTGATTTTAAAAAGATTTGAAAAATCTAGATAAGAAACACCACATTTTAAAAAGTTTAAGTACGTAATAAAAATGTAATCAATGATTTTGTAAAGATTTGACTTTAAAAATAAGAATATATATATATATATATAATCTATAATCTATATCTATAATATATTAAAAACGTAAAAACCCTTAGAAAAGTGATTTAAATTTTTTGCCCTTCATTAAAAGTCTTTTCTTTAGACAAAATTGTGTTTTCATTTCTTTTCTTCAAATTATTATATATATATATATATATATATATATATATATATATATATATATATATATATATATATATATAAGGTAAAATAATTAGGAGTCCTAAAATATACTTTTTGTTTGTGTATGTCAAAAACATGTCCTAAAATCTATTATAAGAGAAAGGAAAAAAATATCAAATTTGTTGTCGTAGGAAGATCTCGTGTAGACATTATATGCGACTTTTCCAGTCTCTCATTAATTGCACCGCTTCAACTAGAGAAGCAGTAACTAATGACAAAGTTTCACTCAGAGGGACTGGTGCATAAAATACCATGAGACAAGTTACAATTGTTGGAACCTGAGTCATCATATTGTTGTTTGTCCACATGCTAGAAATAACGGATAACCAAAGGCCCAAAATTGATTGGCACCATACGCAAACATAGAATATGTGACTACACATATGTTGTCAAAGACGATAAATCTGCACTCAAGGCTGAGTTTTATCAATACTCTACAAGTCTACAACCAACCATTGGCCTCCAGAATATTGATTAATTAGATGACATCAACACCAGAGATCTCTTTCACCTAGAAAATTTGCACCATGTATTTTCGGTTAAGTCTTTTTGCAGCTTGTAAGCATTAATAGCCTTTCAATTGAACTCATAAAGTTTTTAGTTATACTTAATCTATAACACTGTAATTGGAACAAGAATGTTGGTTATTTTAATTCATAATTTTTCAATTTGTTTTGATATTATGTTTCAGGGCTTCAAATAGACAAGAAGTAGTAGTGAAAAGATTGTTAGCACACCAAGGTGGTGTGGAATAAAAAACGAGATCTTCAGAAAGGCCTACGCTTAGATTCTGCTCTAGAATCATAAGGTAAATTTATTTACATCGGATGTTTACTCTAAATCAATTGATGCATGATAAGTTTGAATACTCATATCAATGCAATCTATATTGTACAATCAACAACAACAACAACGAATAGTCAGTGCATTCTCACAAAATAAAATCTGAGAAGGATAACGTATATGCAATTTTCTCTTCATTGTCTCTCGCTTCAAGTTTAGAACATGGAAAAATATATATTTATTTTAAGTTTTTGCTTCTTCCTTTTTATTTGTATTTCATAGTTAGGTGAAATTTAACTTCTTTATTGATTTTAGAGAAAATGGTCTGTTACCCCCAACCTTTAGTCGAAATCCCAATTACACACTCAACCTTTTAATGTGACCTATTACCCCCCTAAACTTATTTTTACCGAATTTATTACCCTCCATTTGCTGACGTGTCACTGGACGTGACTACACGCGCCCATAGGCGCGTCAGTTGACTTTTTTTAGCTTCTTCTTCTTCTTCAATGCCTTCTTCTTCTTCTTCAATGCCTTCTTCTTCTTCTTCTTCTTCAATGCCTTCTTCTTCTTCTTCAATGCCTTCTTCTTCTTCTTCTTCAATGCCTTCTTCTTCAATACCTTCTTCTTCTTCTTCTTCAATGCCTTCTTCTTCTTCTTCTTCTTCAATGCCTTCTTCTTCTTCTTCTTCTTCTTCAATGCCTTCTTCTTCTTCTTCAATGCCTTCTTCTTTAATGTCTTCTTCTTCTTCTTCAATGCCTTCTTCTTCTTCTTCTTCTTCTTCTTCTTCTTCTTCTTCTTCTTCTTCTTCTTCTTCTTCTTCTTCTTCTTCTTCTTCTTCTTCTTCTTCTTCTTCTTCTTCTTCTTCTTCTTCTTCTTCTTCTTCTTCTTCTTCTTCTTCTTCTTCTTCTTCTTCTTCTTCTTCTTCTTCTTCTTCAATGCCTTCTTCTTCTTCTTCTTCTTCTTCTTCAATGCCTTCTTCTTCTTTTTCTTCTTCTTCTTCTTCTTCTTCTTCTTCTTCTTCTTCTTTTTCTTCTTCTTCTTCTTCTTCTTCTTCTTCTTCTTCTTCAATGCCTTCTTCTTCTTCTTCTTCTTCTTCTTCTTCTTCTTCTTCTTCTTCTTCTTCTTCTTCTTCTTCTTCTTCTTCTTCTTCTTCTTCTTCTTCTTCTTCTTCTTCTTCTTCTTCTTCTTCTTCTTCTTCTTCTTCTTCTTCTTCTTCTTCTTCTTCTTCTTCTTCTTCTTCTTCTTCTTCAATGCCTTCTTCTTCAATGCCTTCTTCTTCAATGCCTTCTTCTTCTTCTTCTTCTTCTTCTTCTTCAATGCCTTCTTCTTCTTCTTCTTCTTCTTCTTCAATGCCTTCAATGGTGAAATGTTGATGAACAGTGACGGCGCCGAAAAATTCAAAATTCCGTAGACTTTTTTTTGATGAATTTCACGTAATTCGATTCAATATTTTGATTCAGCACGTTGATTCACCATTCGATTCAGCTTCACGTAATCAATGGCATTCGACTTTTTTGATTCAACATTCTCACATAATTCGAGTTCTTGAATGTCATTGAAGAAGAAGAAGAAGAAGAAGAAGAAGAAGAAGAAGAAGAAGAAGAAGAAATGCCATTAATGAGTTCTCACTTGAACTAAGAACTTCGATTCAAAAAACTTGAAAAAAATTAAGAACTTGAATTCATGAATGAAGAGATGAGGAAGATGATAAATTAAACTTGAATGCCATTGATTAGTTCTTGGATGCTATTGAAGAAGAAATGCCATTGAACCCGAATTAAGTTGAAAAAATTTAAGAACTTGAATTCTTGAATGAGGAGATGATAAATTAATCTTGAATGCCATTGAGGAGTTCTTGGATGCTATTGATGAAGAAATGTCATTGATGGGTTCTTGGATGCCATTGAAGAAGAAGAAGAAGAAGAAGAAGAAGAAGAAGAAGAAGAAGAAGAAGAATTGAAGAAAAAGAATTGAAAAAGATGAAATGAAGAAGAAGAATTGAAGAAGAAGAAAGAAAAATAATAATTGCCATTGATGGGTTCTTCGGTGCCATTGAAGAAGAAGAAGAATTGGAGAAGAAGAAGAATTGAAGAAGAAGAAATAAAGAAGAAGAATTGAAGAAGAAGAAGAAAGAAAAATAATAATTGGGAAATAATAATGTTAAATTATTATTTTTTTAGAGTAAAAAAATAAAAAATGACGTGGCAATGACGTGGCATGACATGGCGGCGCGTGCATCACACCATATTTGCAATGACTGGTTGTCAGTTTTGGGGGGTTTAATAATTTCACTTTAAAATAGTTCAGGGAGATAATAATTCTACTTTAAAATAGTTCAGGGGGTAATAGGTTACCTTTAAAGGTTGAGTGTGTAGTTGAGATTTGAGGTAAAGGTTGGGGGTGTAACAGACCATTTTCTCTTGACTTTATCCATAAAAATGTATGAAAGTCAAGAAGATTTAATTCCAAATTACAAAAATGAGAACCACAACAGACATTAGCGTCTTTATGATTTCTAGGGACATAAGGTATGCACTATAGTTAATGGAATTGTCAAAGTTTCTTTTGTTTTGGTTAAAAAAAAACTACTGAGGTATATAAATAGGCCAATGACTCCTTAGAAGTGTCGAACTCAAGAAAATCTAGATACAATGTATTAGGACAACATTGGTGATCCTTGAAATCTATAATATATTAAATTTTAAAGAAATAAATATAAGTTCTGTGAGTAGAATTGTTTGAGGTAACAAAAAGAATTTTATTCACCAAATTTTAAGAATTGCTCTACAGTAAATAAAATTATCATTTATTAATCATTTAGTTATTTTATTTTAATATTTAAAGTTTTTTCATACATTAATCATAATTCGAATTCTAAATACTCACCTTTATTTTGCTTAGGATTTTAAATATATAAATATCCCTAAATTTTTTGCAATATTTTGTTGAGTATTTGTTGTCGTGATTCTTTTTCCAAACAAAGAAAAAGGTTGGTTTCCTTTTCCCCAAAAAGGAAAGGTTTTGTTTTAGTTTTTAGCTGGGTAAGGTTTTGTTTTTGTTTTTTGACTAGGTACTATTTTTCCAGCAAATAAAAAGAAATCATAGTTAGCTTGTTTGGATGATAGAAAGTTTAGCTTCGTTATTGAGTAACTCTATGGCTTTTAGGTTTCAAATTTTATTTTCTATTGTGTTGGTTTTATTGATCATAAATAACAAGTCATCTTTTTATATTTGTAAGTAATTTTATTGTTGTGTCTTTAACATATTTTTTTTATTTAATTTTCAGGTATCAAATTTTCTTTTCTATTAGTTTGATTTTATTGATCGTGAATAACAAAACATCTTTTTATTTTTGTAAATAATTTTATTTATTAATTTTTCAATATAAGTTTGTGATTTCTAGAAAATATATAATTCTCATTGATACAATTCGGTGGAATGGTGTGAGTCTATATAAGGACACATAATTTGTATTTGTTCTATTTAATGTGACACAATAATTAGTAGTACTTTTCTAATTTGTATTTGTTCTATTTAATGTGACACGATAATTAGTAGTACTTTTTAGAACTGAGAGTCTATGAAAAACAACATCTCTATTTCTCTGAGTTGGGGATTAGATCATGTATAAATACTTTTGTGGCTATAAATTACTCTCCAATCATTTTTATTTATCTACTTTGGACTTTACACTCTCCTTTAAGATAACGGCTAATGAGTATTTTATTAAAATATGTATGTTAATTGATATATAGTTTTATAGGGTAAACATGACAAAAAAGATGTATAGTTTTATTAATTGACCTGAGATATACGTGCAAAGCACGTACTCTAAACTAGTAAAGTATAAAATACAAAAACAAGAAAATTAAATTTTAATTATTTTTTCTTACTATTGTTTTCGTTTCAATTTATGTGACATTATTTGATTAAGCATGAGTAGAAAAATGAATGTTTTTTAAATTTGTGGTATAAATAAACCTTAGATTTTGTATGGTCATAAAATATTTCATTAAAAAATAAAATGAAAATTATAAAAATAATTTTTTTTTTTTTAAAATGAATAAATTAAAAAGCAAAATATATCGTATAAATCGAGACTAAAAATATAAATATTATGCCCGTGCTCAACACGGGCGACATGCCACTAGTAATTACTACTTCGAAGAAATGTGAGTAAGCACACAAGTCATGGACAACATGTGTGCTTATTAGAATTGTCATCCAATTTGAGGATAGTTTATGCACTCTATAATTTTTTGTGCTTCCACTTCTTGTACATCAATACCTTATGTATGTATCTTTTTCCCAATTGGAAAAATAAGCGCAATCTAAGTCTGCTTTATTACGCTTTATGTTTTGGGAAAAAAAATATGAGCTGACCCTTTTCAAAATAATTGGCTCATGTTTGGGTCATTGAATATTCATAGCCAGTCGGCCTAAACAAATTTTATATTATGGCCATTCATAATTTGAGTCGTCTTGTCCCAGATAGTTCAAATACAGTTAATATATCATATTAATACAATTCATATACCATATTGGTACAATTCGTAAAAATTTAGAATTGCGAATTTGTGGGTAAAATTATATCATTGTTATGTGCATAAAATTTATATCATTATTGTATATAATATATATATATATATATGTATGTATGTATGTATGTATGTATGTATATGTATGTATGTATCGGAAACAACTTCTTTACTTCTCTTGAGCTAGTAATATGGTCTGCGTACACTCTACCCTCTCCAGATCCCAGTAGGTGGGAATACACTGGGTATGTTGTTGTTGCTGTTGTTGTTGTTGTATGTTTGTATGTATATATGTATAAGATGCATAAATTTATATTTTATTGTATAGAATACATATCTTATAATCAAACTTGTATCAATATTGTATAAAGTTATCAGCAAATAGCTATAAAATGAAATTAAAATTTAATGACTATATTTGTGTCAATATTTCACCGGAAGTGCCATTTGTGTCATTTCTCCTTGACAAATTTTATTACATATGAGATATGCCAACTCATACTTGTATGAGGCATTATCTAATTGACAAATGGACTCTAGTGGTTCCATTGAGAAGCAAAAGAAGGCACTCCTTTCATTTCTTTTGTCATTTACCTCTATTCTTTTCTCCTTTCATTTCTTTTGTCATTTACCTCTATTCTTTTCTCCTTTCTTGTATTCCTTCATCTTTTTTTTTTCCCAATTTTTTCCAAATATTTTATTTCTCTATTTTATTTTATGCTTTTTAAAGAGGTCTTATAGAAAGTGTTCATATATTATTTTTTAACTTAATTTAAAATATTTTTGGATTCAAAAGTTTAATTTTAAAGAATGATTTGTAATAATTTTAGTTAGCTGACCTGATTAGTGAGAGATTTTTTTTTTGGTGTGTGTAATGAATTTTGATCGATTTCTTTGTGATCGATACATGAGTTTTAAGTAGAATTATTCATATTTTGGTTTGAATTTTTTTTGTTTATATTAAAATTAAATTAATTTAGCAAAATTTTAATTATTCAAATAAAATAAAAATAAATATAGTACACATTTATCAATTTCATTGTTGTTTTGGTTTTCTTTTTAAAAATAAAATAACATTGGTAATGATATTTATCTCTTTTTTCATTTCCGTGGAAAGAAATTTTATTAGTTACTAACTAATAATCATGAACTATCTTATTTTATTATGATGACTATATTTTTCTTTTAATTATGAATAATGTCTTAGGATATATTATTTAATTAGGTGAACATATTTTATAAGAAATATAAAAATATCTTGGCAAAAGTCTCATAATTTATTTTTACATAAATTGACTTGGAGTTATATATTACTTTTAAAAATGTGTTTGAGCCTAGGCCTATTAGTCTGTTAAAATAAAATTTACAGTAATAAAATTTTGATGAAAAATTATGTAAAATATTTAAATTATTTATAAAAATTGATATATTTCTATTTCGTATAAATAATTATAAAATCACCATCAATGAAAGTGGTGCAGCAGATGGAACAACTCCTCCCTTAATTAGAGATCTCAGTTTGAGCTCTGAGTATGAAAAAATCCTTGACAGTACCTCTACCGGATACCGAATGAAAAATAAAAAAAATTATAAAATCAATCAATTCAATTATTATTATATTTAAAAAATTAAAATTAAATCACATAAAACTAAAAAAATATATCAATATATTTAATTAATTTAATTTTTATTCAATTCACGAAGGATAAAAAATTATGGCCTATGAATTGATCTAATGTTGATGAAAAGAAATGAGAAAAAAAGTGGAAGAGGACAGCAGGGGAGAAAAGGAAGGCTTTATATTTCAATTATATTCTATTATATAGAACCAGTGGTTTCGACATGCCGGCTTCAACAGGCTGCTTGCTTCGTGATTTTATTATATCATTCCTAATTAATTATTATAAGTTATTTATATATTAAAAATTAATAATATTTAATTAAAAAATAAAATAGACATTTATGACATGTCTGCTTCAACGGTAATTTTACTATATCACCCTTAATTAATTATTATAAATCATTTATATATTGAAAATTTAATAATATCTAATCCGTGATTTTACTATATCACCCCTAATTAATTATTACAAGTCATTTATGTGTTAAAGAATTTATAATATTTAATTAAAAAAGATAAAGTAAACATTTATGATATGTCTGCTTCAACCATGATTTTATTATACCACCCCTAATTAATTATTATAGCATTTATTTATTAAAAATTAATAATATTTAATTAAACAGGTAAAATAGACATTTATGACATGTCTAGTTCAGCTACTTCAATTATAGTTTTACTAAATATTACCTTAATTAATTATTATAAGTCATTTAAGTATTAAAATAATTAATAATGATTAATGAAAAAAGTAAAATAGATATAAAAAATATAAATTAACTCATGATGTTTAAAATTAACTTGATGTGAGGTCCACTTAAATTTTTTTTACCAATATTTTTTATAGTAATTTTGCTATGTCACTTCTAATTAGTTGTTGTAAGTCATTTAAGACATTTATGCTTTGCTACTTTAATCTTGATTTTACTATATCACCCCTAATTAATTACTATAGTCATCTAAGTATTGTGACACTTAAATTGGAATAGAAAAACTATTATAAATCACAATAATTAAAAATTTAAATTATTTAAAAAATATAATTGGCTATCAACGACACAAAACTTTGGACAAGGAGAACGACGTATATTTTTTTAAAATTACATAAAAATTATAAATAACAGTATTTAACAACTTTAAATATCTAAAAATAATTTAACCTGTTATATATTTCAAAAAAATATGTAAAAATACTATAAATCACAATAATTAATAACTTTAAAAAAATTTAAAATATAAAATATTTGGTTGACTCCCGAAATTATATTAGTGTCACTTAAATTGAAATAGAATAAAAGTACTATAAATCACAATAATTAAAAACTTAAATTATTTTTAAACTATAATTGACTATCAATGCCACAAACTTTTGGACCAGAAAAATAATATGTATTATTTAAAAATTACATAAAAAATATTATAAATTACAATAGTTAAAAGATTAAATTATCTAAATACATATTAAAAGTATGATTCATTTTCTAAATTTTATTTGTGTCACATAAATTGAGAAAAAACAACATATATTGAACCTGTGCTAGATCCCGATGAATCTTAGAATGTATATGCAATTCTTTTTTTTTTTTTTAAATCTTGTGTTTAAATATATCAAGATTGAAAAGGCAAGTTCTAATACAACATCAAACAATGTATAAGAACTAATGTTAGCATAAATAATACCAGTATTACTAATACAAGCATTATTGATGCAAACATTACTAATACTGTTTTGAAATATAAAGCAAAGAAGAAGAAGAATGAAGAGAAAAGAGAGTGAGTATTATTTCTCCTGAGAAGTTTCTTGATAGATTAATTACAGTGAATAAAATCACCTTTATTTATAGGGGAAAACTAACCTTGGGGTTTCTAACATTTCTATAAATAGACATTCACTATATATGGTAAAGTAGACATTCACTATATATGAAAATATATTTATAACACTCCCCCTTAATTGTTTAATTGATAGATAATCTGCCTCGTTAAAACCTTACTATAGAAAAAGCTCAGTGGGAAAAAAATTTTAGTGAAGAAAAAAGAGTACACATCTCTATCAATACGCATATAGGCTGCCTCATTAAAAACCTAACAAGAAAAACTCAGTGGGACAAAACCTCGTAAGGAAAAAAGAGTACAACCGTATTAACTCCCCCTAATGAGAACATCCCTGAATCTTTGCATCCTGATCTTGTGCACCATCTTATTAAAGTTGCAATTGGAGAAGACTTGGTGAATAAATCAACCATATTGTCACTTGAATAAATTCGTTGCACGTTAATATCGCCATTCTTTTATAGCTTGTATGTATAGAAAAGCTTTGGAGAAATGTGTTTCGTTCAATCTTCTTGAGTTCTCCCTTAACTTGTGTTGTGCATGCTGCATTATCCTAAAAAAATATGGGTACTTTATCACATTTCAAATCATATTTTTCGCGAATGAGATGTATCGTGGACCTCAACCATACACACTCTTGGTGTGCTTCATGAATAGCTATTATCTCAACATAGTTTGATGAAGTGGCTACGATAGACTTCTTTGTATATCTCTAATATATGGTACTACCACCATATATGAACACATAACTTGTTTGAGACCCAGCTTTATGTGGGTCAGATAAGTAAACAACATCATCATGACCAATAAGACCGGGACTGCAATCTTTAGAATAGAATAAGCTCATATGTTTGATCTCATTCCAATGTATCCTAGTAGTTTCAGAACTATACCTTGCTAACATATTGATCGAAAGGCTATATCGGGTCTTGTAGTATTTACAAGATTCATTTGTACTCCAACTGTACTAAGATATATAACCAATTCAATTAGGTATATTTATCACTCCAGCAAATAATCTATTGCTTTTGAAAACTCTCTAAGAGTTCCAATAATTTTCAAGTTATAAATTTATGCAATATAAGGATTAAAGATAAGTTTCCCAGAAACTTCTATATGCTTCAAATATTTTGAATCCATAAAAAGTATTCACATAAATTTTGTCAAGTGACAGTATTCATCATTTCATATGTGACATCTTCAAGTGTCTGGATTGTAAATCAAATAAGTTTTATGCTTACCAAGATGCATCCTTTCATGTCACTTGATAAATATTTCTATGTCAGCATGCTTAAATAAACGTAGAATTCAGATCCTCTTAATCTTTTATAATATTGCGCTAATATTGTATCAAAGATATCATCGATGATATATCATTCTGTATCGATTCATAATGTGACATAAAATTTTGAGATCTCATCACTTCATTATCTTTAGGTACCTAAACCTTTCATAAGATTTCATGAAGTGTTATGCCGTAGGCCCTTTAAGAGCACATTACCTCCTTGTTATTATCATTTGCTCCTTTTTTCTTTTCAAGAATGATTTTATTTGGAACCGATTGGTCTATTACGCTTTATCATATGTCTAGATTTTGTCCTTTAGGGACATACAATAGGAGCATCCACAACTAAATATGAAATCAATTTGGGGTCAGAAAATGCTCCTAGCATTTAACTTGAATTATCTTTTGAATAAGGATCATATTCATGATAATTCACAATATATTTCTTAGTTGTTTATTATCTCCCCCCATGTTAGGAAAACTAACGTACATCTCACTTTACTTTAGAGAATCCATATTTGTGCATCATTGTATATGCATTAATCATATACTGCACATCAAAATTATTAGATGGACAATGGGTGGTTCCTGACTCAGAACCAACTTTGAGGGAGCTTTAATCATAATTTATTGGTTTTATGCATAAAAATACTTTTGTATGTAATATTTCAAACCAGCAAATGAAGCTTTGTTCTCATTAGAAATGATTTAGCTATTCATCAAAGGCATTCAATGCCAAACCATCATTATCAAGATGAATTGTCTCGATTACATAATCTGAAAATTATGCTTTTATCTTAATTTTACTGCGCAAGCAACTTTATGAATGTCAAACTGCAGGTTGAAAATAAATGTACATGTGATTATCTTATTTATGCATCTTTTTAACAATATCACATAAGGGGTGAACGAGTCCTTATTCACCTTTTATACTTTTCAGATTTAAGGGATTCAATCCCAACATTAGTTGGTCCAACCAACTTATCATGTGAATAAGAGACATAACAATTCTTGGAGAATTTTTTCATTCTTTAATACATGTCTAGTAATCAATATGCACATCTTCGTAATGTCATAATCGTTTATGTCAATGTATGGATTTTTATACTAGTAAACTTCAAATTTATCATGACATGTGCTTTTTGCTTTAGTAAATTTCTGATTTACTTACAAGAATAAACATCATATTTATTACTTCTGAGCAAATTGTAGAATATTTCTTCTCAATTATTCCACCTCTTTCGAAGGTGAGTTGTGGTACCATCACAATCAAGTGCACATTTGTGTTGATAAACTTTACTAAAAATTATCACACTCACCCTAGGGAATGGATCTGTTCTTATAACAATTGAAATTCTCATTCCCAAGAATATAATATAATCGTGCCTTAAGCCTGTCAAATTATGATAGCTTATAATGAACCTCTTTCAAAATATTGATGATTCAAGAGCAAATCGAGGTGTGCATATAATGTAGAGAATTTTTCTCTAACATATCTTGTAATCATAATAAGCGTGTGAAAATATTATCACTCATTGTTCCTCCATGCTTATATTCGTGTATTCAGTCACTTATCTTCTTTCAGACATAATATACACTACTACCATTTCTTTCAATAATGGAGCAAGTTGTCAACTTTCAGATTCATCATATATTGCTACCATATTCACTTCATGGAATAGAGCATATCAACGGGACATATTTCATGACTTTTCACCAAATACCCATTATTTTGCCTTGGCCATCATAGTATCATTAATATGGTGTATTGAGATTCAAACGCAATATCTTATCCTCTTAGGCTATAACTCTATGGGACTTGAACCCTCTATTTTATCATCATGGTGCATTGGAACTTTTAATCTAACGTCTTACCCTTTTAATGAGATGAGACTTAAATTCATCACCATATATTTTAATTATTCTTCATGAAAAAATTTAAAGCATAAGTGGTTTCAAACCAATTATTTTTTCGCAAATCCAACAATAATTATATCATTAGTAGTAAAAGACAAATAACATAAGGAATTACTAACTTTGAAATTATCTTTAGATTTATAATCTTACCTTGTTTGACAGAGTTTTGTGCTGATAACGTGTTATGAAATATAAAGTACAAGAAGAATAAAAAGAGAAGAGAGGAAACTTCTTTATTTCTCATGAGGAATTCTTGAGTGGTGAATTACAATGAAGGAAAACCCCTTTATTTATAGGGAAAAACTAACCTTGGGGTTTCTAACTTTTTCATAAATAGGCATTCACTATATATGGTAAAGTAGACATTCACTATATATGGTAATATATTTATAACAAATACATTCTATTCAAAATTATTTTTATACACTCTAACAAACGACTCCTACGTTTCAATGGAAGAAACATATACAAAAGCAAAGTTTGATAAAACATTTATAGAAGTATATTTTATCGTGTTCTCAAAGTCAAATAACTTAAATTAATATGACAGATGGTAACTTATGTTTTTTTTATAATTTTCAAAACAATTAAAATTTAAATTTAAAATATTAATTTAATTTAACTTCAAAGAACAAGTTGACCAATAAAAGAGGAGGAAAAATGAAAGCAAAGGACGTTTATGTTGTCTTAGTAGGGGAATACACTGCAATTTTGCATTAAATAATTGCAACTCACATGTGATGCAATATGCAATGACTAGATAACCTTTTATTTTTTCAACAATTAATCTTTATTTTATACAACAAGTGTCAAGTCTTATGTATCAATTTTAATATCATATTTTATACTTAATGTAGCAAATCTCAGTCATATGATTAAAGACCTAAAATTCAAAATGCATTGAATTTTGTTATTTATATGAGTAAGTTATACATTTATCTTGTGAGATAATTTGGCTCCTTGAAAAATACTATCAAGTAGTTAATATGTTTTGTGTATTCATGTTTTATAATTCATAATTGAAATTGAGATCAATCTAACTTATTGTACATAGTCAAAATATCTTCATGTTGGGCCCGTGCTGACACGGGTCATGCTTCTCTAGTATTAATAAGAAATATGAGTTGGAGAATTGAGATTATATTGTGGGTCCCACATTATAACATATTAAATAACACCTTTTATTTGATTCAATTTTTTGCACAAAATTAAAGTTTCTCATCTCCTCTTAATAATTTAAAATTAACAAAATGGGTCCCAATAGATAGTGGAATCACATACAACTTATGTCTTCCATGTAATAAATGTGTCTTACTCATACTAAGGCTCCATTTGGCCATGAAAATTATAATTTTTTGGAGTGGAAGTTGGAGTTGGAGTTATGTTTGGCAATGAATATAAATTAAAGTTATTTTTTAAAATTTTGTGAGAGAAGTATGAGTGAAAAAAGTAAAAACAAGTAAAACTTGTTTTCACCTTTCCAAATACAATTCCGGAATTGTATTTGAAATTTTCATGGCCAAACGCATCATGTTTTCACCTTTTTTCACTAAAGTGAAATAATTTTTCAAAAAAAAAAGAAAATAATTTTCATGGCCAAACGACTACTAAAATTTTTCTTTCTCCTTATGCCTTTTTTTTTAATGAAGAAGGAAATAATTTATTCAAAGCATTAATAGATTCATTACAGACAAGGAACTAGGCCTGTAGTTCCATTTGATTGAATATCTTTTGAAAGAGCATGAAAGATAAAGGGGGGATGGGAGTCAAATATGAGGACATTTCTTTCCGTCCTTTGATTTTGTTGCTTATCAACGATCATCCTGTTACGCCTTGCAAAAACAACCATTTCATTTGCCACCATATTTCATTATCTGTAGACATGGATGATTTATGGTTCATTCAGCTCCCTGATGAGTGACCTGTAATCAGACAAAATATGTGAGAAAGATTGACTTGTCATTAGCATATTAATAAGTACCTGAGAGTCTGTTTCCATAATTATAGCTAATAGATTCTTATCTATAACCAATTTTAATCTATGCAGAAGAGTTGTCATTTCCATATGTATACCCAAATTTGTTTTTTGGGAATGAATTAATACAGAAATCCAACTGCTAGTATGATTTTGTATGATTCCTCCTGATCTACCATTATTGTTTGCAGGGTCAAATGCTCCATCAATATTTAATTTATAGTAGCCTAATGACGGCTCCCCCATTTAATAGTTAGGAGGTTCTTCTAAGGCTACAAAGATTTATGCAAGGACCCAAGTAGTCGTATTCCAAAACATTAGATTCAAGCATTTTTTGGGGATATTATAAAGGCTTGATTGTTGAAAGTTATAGAGTTTCAGTTTCTCCAAATGGTCTAAAGAATGATAGGTGTGAGAATTGATAAGGGTACAAAGCTATTGTTGGTTAGCTTGATCAAATTATTCGAGGCACAATAGTTCTTTATATCCCAAGTCAAATGAGTGGAGGTAGGTTTGAAGTTGAAATGATCCCAAATTTTTATAGCATTTGGACATAAGATAAAAGTGTGTTCAATATTTTCAGGAATATTGGTACAAGAGGAACAAGAGTTAGAGTGGATAATGCATCTTGCATAAAGGTTGGCAGCAGTAGGGACTTTATTTGAGGTTAGGAGCTAGAGGAGGTTGTCACAACCTGACCCGAGGTTCGAGCCGCGATAGACATCCCGAATCATCAAGGCCCGAGACACCCCCTATAACTCCCCAACCCACTAGTGATATTGTCCGCTTTGGTCCCAGGCCCGCACGACTTTAAAACACATCACTAGGGAGTAAGTCTTTCTTACTTATGTACCCAACATCCCTCCTGTGTTTTGCCGATGTGGAACTCCTTCCTAAGTTGGGGTGCTACATACACCCCCTTCTGGACTCAGCGTCCTCGCTGAGGTTTGCCCCACCAAATGGGATTTGCTTATAGTCAGAACTGAGGTTTGCCCTGCCTTATTGGGATTTTCCTACACTCAGTTTGAACTTTGGCCCACAACGACAGGGATGACACATGAGTGGTTCTGATACCATTCTTTCACGACCCAACTCGAGGTCCTGGCCGCGAAGGGCATCCCAAACCATCAAGGCCTGAGACACCCCTACCTCTACCCAACCCACTAGTAATATTATCCGCTCTGGGCCCAGGACCGCACAAGTTTAAAACACGTCACTAGAGAGTAAAGCTTTCTTACTTATATACGTAGCATCCCTCTTGTGTTTTACTGATGCGGATTCATTATGTCCCTAAGAGGGACCATACGCTGTCCTAGTGCCTTGTGGCGTATCAGAGACAGAGACTCCAACCCTTGCGACAAACTCGGGTTGGGGGCTTGCCTGCCGAGTTAAGGATAAATTCCATATAGGCAGTGGAATTTTAAGAGTTGTAGGGTATGTCACCTATCTCAAAAGTAAGATAAAAAGTGAGTCATGGATTTCAGATAATTGTTGGAGTCTTTTAAATATGACTATGTGTTTTTCACATATCTTATATAAAATTGTTTATAAATTGCTCTCGCTTATGTTATATAAAAATGCACTATTTTGGATTGCTCTGCGTACCAGTACAATTGCATTGACCCCCTATATTTTAGGGTCTGAGGCTCAGTCTAGATGTCCTGCTAAGCTGTAGAGTTATTTAGACAAAAGTGAAGTGTGCAGTTGGTGAGCCTTCTTTATTCCGGAAGGCCTATTTCTTTTTAGTAACTTGTTGTCACTTGTTATTTACTTTGGTTTAGGTCCACTGGGGGCCTTGTCCTAGTTTTAAACAATTTTGTTGATTTTCCTATGTATTAGAAATTTCGCAGACAGAAATAGTTGTTGTCTAGATGTTGATGGATCTTCTTTCGTATTGATATACTTAACTCAAAACATGACCATGATTTCATAATACTTTATATTTCTGCATCCTTTCTTTATTTTATGAGTATTGTGCATGATTACCAAATGTAGAAGGGCGCCCGGGCCTCCATGGTTCAAGATTCTCGTTACGGCCAGGGCCCCAGCTTGGGTCGTGACAAACTTGGTATCAGAGCACGTTCCATAGTCCCAGGGTACCTGCAAAATTATGTCTAGTAGAGTCTTGCTTATGGGTGTGTTGTGCACCACACTTATAATCAGGAGGCTACTGGGAATTTTGGAGTTGTTTCCCATTCTTTCATACTCTAGTTCGTGTTATAGAGTCATCCATAAGAAGGTTATCCAAGTCCATTCCTCATTCTAATTTTATGGGTCATGTCTCATTGTCTAGGCAATACAAGTCTAAGAGTCTAGCTCCCCCAGCGATGTGGTTATCTTTGATTGAGTTGTCCATAAAGTTGTGAAATTGCACAAGGACTTGAGAGGAGTCCATGAGAGCTCTAAAGTGTGTTGATTTAAGCGTATACCCCTATCTGCATCAATTATGTGGTTGAGCCTGAGGTATGGAGTGTATTCAGTCTTCTTTAATAAATCCTTGTTGTGAATGTCATGTTTAAGGGTAGTGATGTGTAGCAGAATGTTGGAATTGTATTTCCATCCGAGTAGTGGTGTATGTTAAAGTGTCATGACCTACTGTAGTGAGTTGGTCCAGAAGTTGGTGATGTGAAGTCATTAGGTTAGAAGTTAGAGTGAGGGTGACTTCTATGTAAATAAATAGTTCTAGTTGTAGAACCATTGATTTAGGGATGGTTTTCCATTTTATAGTAATAGACTAATGTGGTAGCAATAATTGTAGATTGTATGGTAGTCTGTGAAGGAAGTGCCTAGATATGATTATTATTTGTTTAAATAGAGAAAGAGCTCAAAGTGGATAGTTATGGTGGTTGTAGAAATTATTTATAAGTGGCAAACGGAAAGGGGTAGATTAGTTAATAAGTTGTAGGTAGAGGCTCATTAGTGTCTATTGAATTTCAAAGATCATTGTGATGTATGATTAAGTAAGTAAGTATGATGTGAGGAATCACAATATGTTGATAAGATTGAAATGGATTATATTATAAGATTAAGATCGACTAATCTTATCGTGTGACTTTACCCCTTTGGTGGTCTTTTCTTTAAGTAATAGTAACTAGTACTTCATGTGAGAAGGTATGTAGTGGATTTTGAATTGTAATAGTGAGGTTATGGTAGGGTTGTAATTGTAGGTAGTAGTTAAGTAAAGTGAAGTATTTGGGTTTATTTTCCAATTTGATGGACTAGTATAGTATGCGGCATGCTTTACCGGTGGTATATAATTGAGGATAAACAACAGGCTTGAACTTTAGATGTGGAGTGTAGTGGTGAGAGTAGTAGCTCGAGATTGATGATGCATGTTTTGTGGGAATAAATTATTAGGCTTGGTGTGGTGTGTGAAATGGCCTAGGTTGGAAATTTGTGAAAAAAAAGGGAGTTGATATGTGGTGATATATACTTGAGGGCTAGTGCTAAAAAATGATGAATTATGGTTGAGTCATTAAGGTGATAAGAGTGATAGTCATATAAGAATAAGTTGAACTCAGGGAGCAGGTTGTTAAATAAAGTATTATGTGTATAAGTGTTTTGTGTACCTAGATTTAGTTCTTAAATCTTGTGATATGGAGAATTCTGGGAAGTTGTTGTATGATGTTCTTTAGAGTTGACTTGAGGAGATATAGATAGGCAATGTGCACCTTTGGTATAGTTTTACAGATTTTATTTAAGTGATAGGTTATGTGATTTAAGGTGTAACGTGAGTATTCTAAGAAAATAAATATGGAGAATTAAGTGTTTAAAAGCGTGGGTATCTATGCCCATGAAAATATTAGTTATAAGTTGATGAATTTGGGAGTTAGAAGAAATTTTAATGAGAGGAGTTTGTGTTCATGTATATGCTAATACCCCGCTGTTGTGATAAGAAGTGTGGATGTGTGTGATCATGAGAGTGGGAGTTGTAGAGTGATGGCTATAGAGGCTAGCGAAAGTTAAGAGTAGCATTTTCGTAAAGCGAGGCCTTCAAGGTATAGTTCATCAGGGAGAGTTTAGAGTTTGAGTATATGGTGATGTCTCTGTTATGTTGAGAGTCGTGGCTGTAAATTTTGATGTGAGTTTATGCCCGTAAGTTGAGGAGTGTGACTTTGATCTAAGGGGGAGATGATGGATTAAAGCAGTTTCTGAATTTTCCTGTGGTGTCAAGTTTCAAGTAAGAATCATGATAAATCATTTCCTATTCAAGCAAGCTCCTCCTACTCCAATTTGAATAGACACCTACCAATGTCTTATGTATTTAAGTCCCTCATAAGTTTAAGGTTTGAGCTCTTTATGTAACTCATGTCATGTTCCGACCTCCAAACTAGAAGAAATAATGTCCCTCACTGATCAAATATTCAATGTATCCAAGCTTTATGTTATGTTGCTCATGATCCATAAAAGTTCATGACTCACATAATGATGGATTCAAAAAAACTATGCTTTCCATACGTTACTGATTTATTTTGTGTCGGGATTAGTCAAAGTGATAAAGTTTATGCTAACTCATGGAAAATTTCAGTTCCTTAAATGAGGATCAATTTCTTCAAGTGGCAATCCTTGTCTTAGTTGTTAACTACATAAATTTTGGCTTTATGCTATATAGCTTAGAATATGTGCACCCATGTTTCTCACTGTGGTCTATCCAAGGAAATCATGTAGTGTTGTGTTTATGCCAAACGACTCCTTACTTATGATCCACACACTTGATATGTGAAACACTTCATGTCTATTCTACCGTATCTTTACCTCATGTCCCTCCTTGAATTGTACAATAAGTATAAGTTATCGTTTGATAAGTGTTACTTTCATTCATGATGCTTATGCTCGGGTCCTTCAATGACCCTCTGTATAATAGTATAATGGTTGTTGTGAAAGCGTGGTGATGTTTTAGGTAGGGGAGTAGATGATCTTTAATGTGAAAGTTTTGATGTGATTTCTTTAGCAAAATTATAGGAGAGAGTGGAAATGAAGAAGATAAACTTTTGTTGTGTGAAATAGCTAAGAAAGAGAAATATGGAGAAAATATTTGTGAGAGTGATTGAAATTGTTGGTCTTAGTGGGGAGATCCATGAAACGGGTGTAGTAATGACAGGCTTGAATGTTGTGATTGATGAAAGATCAACCTATGTACTATGTGGATTAGTATTCCTTTAATTAAAACCCAAGAGAGTTTGATGATATTGATAAGGTGAAGAAATATTCTTAAGAGGATGTATAGTACAGGGTCCTGTAGCTTATTTACCACCTTGTTACTCTGAGTTTGGCTTCAACATAAAAGCGCTTTGCATTGGGACTCAAACTTTTGTGGTTAGATGTGTGATTGGATAATTGTAAATTGAAAAGTGTGAAGTATGTTATTTATTATTTGGGGTGTAGTCGATCAGTGTTTATAAGTTTAAGTCTATTCATGGTACTTGGTAAGGTAGCGAATACTTATAATCCTATCTTCCGCGAAATCCTATTTCATGATAGTTACCAATATAAATAAGGTCTATGATCATCAAATAAACCCCCTGCCTTATGTTGTGCTGATTATGATTCATATAACTCATGTGCAAGATCATCCCTATGTAAAGTTTCATTGCCTCATGTTACATGCTTACCCATTCCGCTAGGGGTTATCATGAAGCTTGTTTGATACCTTTGCATATTTTGTCGAGGAAAAACGTTCAATGTGAGACTACGTTATTTATTCTACACTTTTAGATCTTTAAAGGTCCCCACCCATCATTCGGGGATGAATTATCCCAAGGGGGAGATAATGTAATACCACGTATTTTCGAGCTAGAAACCGGACTGTTGTTCCTGCATGTGTAATTCTAATAGAAATGATTTCCAAGTGATCATAAGTGTCATGATTTTCATCCTCGTGTTGAAGTGCTTTAGAGGTGAAAAACTGTAATACCCCATACTTTTCATAGTTCAGTTCAACTCCTAGTGCTTGCATAAGAAGCTAAAAGCTTTAAAATTTAGCTATGTGTTGAGGACTTAACCATTTTTATGACCTTCTAACTTCGAGGAATTTAAGTTGACCTTCTAGATTCTGATATAATGGTTCTTGAGATGATTCATGATCAGGGGAGTTAGGAATAACGTCTCATTTTTTTTTGGATTTTTAGACTAGGTTTGGATTCTTTTGGGTTGGAATTACAGTAGCTCATCGCAATTCCATCGCATCACGGTGAGTATAGCACCAAGAGTTCCACCGCGTCGTGGTGGAGTATGAAAAGGCAATTGTCAATTTCCAGTGACTCACCGCGATTCCATCGCATCGCGGTGAGTATAGCGATGGGAGGATCACCGCATCGCGGTGAAGGTGTATTTGTCATGTTCTTGATCCATAATTTGAATTCATGTGTCATGAACTTTATCCTAAGTGTGTGAAGTGCTTATTAGGTCAAGAGTGTTCATAGAAATCGCTTAGAGCCAAGTTGAGCTAAGATACTTTAATTCGTCCAATGTTTGGTGTTCGATTCTACAAGAGTTAACTTTGAAAGTGTATAACCTTTTATGTATGTAGAATTTTTCACCTCAAGACCCACCAAATTATAGATAATTGAATTAGCTTTCCAGCGATACCAATTTCACCAAAATTTGATACCCGAGTAAAAAGTTATGGCATTTTTCGTATGAGGAAGTAAGCCACCGCGATTACACCGCATCGTGGTGGCCCTTCAAACGGTAATACGGGTCACGAAGTTTTGTTTTAAATTATGGAGGGGCAATGGGGTCTTTTACCACCTAGACCCAGGTCGCAAAAACATGATCTAAGGCTTCAATTGGGGCATTATTTTCCCTCATTCTCCAATTTTTCCCTTAAGAACAAACCCTAGTCAATTCCCTCAAGAATCATCAATTCCATCTTCTTCTCTTCAACAAAAAGATCAAGAATTTAGGGTTTCTAATCCAAGAACTTCAAGAATGATTTCAAGATCATCTCCAAAGGATTCAAAGTCTCAAGCTATTACATCAAATCAAGCATAATAAGGTACGTGGGGTATTCCAAAACTACATGAGCATGGTGAAATCATCTTAATCATGTTTAAATGTTTTAGAAATCATGAATTTACAAAAGGGTTTAGATTTTTAATTTTCAATTATGCATTATGAAACCTTATTGATGATAAAGTTTTGGTCTTGAGGCCTTCCCCCTTAAATTTGATCTTTGTTATATATATATATATATATATATATATGTAAACATGTGGTTTGAGTTTTGAAAATTGAATTGAGAGCATGAGATTTATACTCCCTCTCTTGTTATGAATTATTTGATTGTACATTGAGAAGCATGATCAAAATGTCTTTACTATTATTTGCTGACTTGGTTTTGGTGACAACTTGAAGAGAGGGAATTTTCCTTAATTACGTAAATAAAAGTGATGACTTAAAGAGATTGCATGATTTGTAGTAAGATACTTGACCACCATGTGTTTGTGAATTGAATTGAGGATATTTGACTCTATTTTCATGAATTTCACTATACGAATCCTCTTGCACAATTTGATATGATTTGGTGGTCCAAACATGTTTCAAATGAAAAGATTTTATCATGATACTCTATGTCTCAGTTATACGACTTGCAAGTCTTGGTGTGACGACACCAAATCAGATAATACCAAAACAGACTCAGAGTAAGACAGAGATCAAATTTCACTCAGATTTGCAGATTTTGAAATTTAGAAAGTTGCATGTGAAAAAAAGGTTAAAATTAGGCTTAAAGAGAGTTAGGTGGTTACCTGAAGAAGGCGCGAGTTCAGAGAACTCATTGCCTGAAATCGTGTTTTGCCGATACGGGTTCATTATGTCCCTAAGAGGGACCATACGCTGGCCTAGTGCCCTGTTGTGTATCAGAGATAGAAACTCCAACCCTTGCAGCAAACTCGGGTTGGGGGCTTGGCTGCCGAGTTAAGGGCATATTCCATATAGGCTGTGGAATATTCAGAGTTGTAGGGTATACCACTTAGATCAGAAGTAATATAAAGAGTGAGTCATGGATTTCAGATAATTCTTCAGAGTCTTTTAAATATGCCCATGTGTTTTTCATATATCTTATATAAAACTGTTTATAAATTGCTCTCGCTTATGTTATATAAAAATGCATTATTTTGGATTGCTCTATGTACCAGTACAATTGTATTGACCCCCTATATTTCAGGGTCTGAGGCTTAGTCTAGAGGTCCTGCTAAGCCGTAGAGTTATTTAGACAAAAGTGAAGTATGCAGTTGGTGAGCCTTCTTTATTTCGGAAGGCCTATTTCTTTTCAATAACTTGTTGTCACTTGTTATTTACTTTAGTTCAGGTCCACTGGGGGCCTTGTCCCAGTCTCAGACAGTTTTGTTGATTTTCGTATGTATTAGAGATTTCGCAGACAGAAACAGTTGTTGTCTAGATGTTGATAGATCTTCTTTCGTATTGATATACTTAACTCATAGCATGACCATGATTTCGTAATGATTTATATTTCCGCATCATTTCTTTATTGTATGAGTATTGTGCATGATTACCAGATGTAGAAGGGCGCCCGGGCCTCCATGGTTCGAGATGCTCGTTACGGCCAGGGCCCTGGTTCGGGTCATGACAAAAGTATTTTATTTTGTTAGAGGAATTTACTTTCCAGATCCATTTGTGGTCAAAGTAAGTTATTTTATAGAGCATATTTTGTGATGAATGCATGAAAAGTGTATAAGCATCTTTCGAGGAAAAGTTTCTTTTTGGAGATGTATTCCAGAAGAATGAACTAGATCTTGGATTGGATTGTTTTATGTAGGTATTATTAATAATATATTTTATTTTTTGGGGAATTATAGCAGACATATTGGAGAAATTCCAAGCCCCATTAATCAGGATGTGACTTTCTTTTTTATGTAAGTCATCTAATGAGAGAGGATATTGAAGGAGATCTTGTAAACTTTATTTGTGTAGAGCCATCTATCTTACTAATGCTTACGAAATATGTGGTTGTTCTTACTAATGCTTTTCCAAATATAGGAGTCTGTGAGTTTATGGGTGATGATATTGTTGGCTATTCTATTCTTATATTTTTTTTGAAGAATTTTTACTCATAGATGAGAAGTATTTTTCATGAGGCTCCAGTTGAGGCTCAAAATTGAAGTTGAGTTTTCCCCCCAGCTTTATGAATCCCTAACCCTCCTTTGTTTTTAGGCATTGTGACCACTTCCCAGTTAACTAGATGGATTTTTCTTTTTTTCATCGGTAGATCCCCATAGAAAATTCCTTTGAATTCTATCCATGCTTTCAGTAATATTTTTGTGAAGAAAATTTATTTGCATAACATAAGTTGGAATGGATTTAAGAACGTAGTTGATTAAGGTGGTTCTCCCTACAATGGAGAGGAATTTTGTTTTCCATCCACTTATTTTACTATTCATTTTGTAAATAATAAATTGGTAATCTTTCATTGTGGAATCGAAGTTTGTTATTGGGAGTCCGAGGTATTTACCAAATTCTTTAGTTTCCAGGATTTTTAGGAGAGACGGAACAGATAAGATATCTGATTGGGTAATGTTATTCGAGAAGTAGACTCTTGATTTTAGAAAATTTATTTTTTGTCCAGACATCTCCCCAAATTTCTTTAAAATGGACAATACAGAGTTCGCATTATCGATGTTTACATACGCAAATATGATTTTATAATCTGCGATAAGTAAGTACGATAAAGCCGGGTCTAAGTGCGATAAAGCCGGGTCTAAGTGCGATAAAGCCGGGTCTGCAGGAATAATTTGTATGGCATCCCAATTGCCATGAGAGGTGGCTTGATGAATAATTCAAGACAGAGACTCCATGCAGATAATGAAAAGATAAGCTGATAGAGGTCCCCCTATCTTATGCCTTACGACAGTTGGAAGAATTTAGTCCACTTTTATAATACCCCATACTTTTCTAAGTTTAGTCCAGCTCATAGTGCATGTATAAGAGGCTTAGAACTTGAAAATTTGGCTAAGTGTTGGGGACTTAGTCTTATTTTTGGCCTCTCAACTTCGATGATTTTTAAAATGACTTTTCCAACCTCGAGATGTAATATTTAAGTTAATTCATGTTCAGGGGTATTAGTAGCATGTCTCGAGGAAGTTTTGGAATTTTTGAATGAGGTATTAACCGTGTTCGAATTGCATTCCAGTGGTTCACCGCGATTTCACCGTGTCGTGGTGACAGGCTAAATCACACTCATTTTTTTTCCAGTGAAGCGTCGCGATGGTGCCGCGTTGCGCCAAGGTGAAAAATCGCACACGTCCGTTTCCAGTTGCTCAACGCGATAAACTCGTATTGCGCCAAGCCCCTAAATCGCACTCGTCCTTTGAATGTCAATTTTCAGTAGCATTACACGATCCACCGCGTCATGATGAAGGCGTATTTGTCATGTTCTTGATCCATAATTTGAAATGCATGTGTCATGACCTTTATCCTAGTGTGTGAAGTGATTATTAGGTGAATAATGTTCCTATAAAACACTTAGAGCCAAGATGAGCCAAGAACCTTAGATTCGTCCAAAATTTGGTGTTTGATTCTACAAGGTTCTACTTTAAACGTGCATAACTTTTGATATACATTGAATTTTCCAGACCAAGACTCACCAAATTGTAGTAAATTTAATTAGCTTTCCAACGATATCAATTTTGCCTAAATCTGATAATCGAGTGAAAGTTATAGCAGTTTTTCTATGAGGCAGTAAGCTGCTGCGATGGTACTGCATCGCGGTAAGGTGCAAAATCTGGATACGGGTTACGAATTTTTGATTTAAATGAATGAAGGGCAATAGGGTCTTTTTCCACCTCAACTCAGGTCATAAATACACGATCTTAAGCATCCATTAGGGCATTATTTGCTCTCATTATCCTATTCTACTCTCAAAAACAAACCCTAATCAATCCTCTTCTAGAACAAGCAAGAATCAAGCTTCCCAATTCAAAAAAGCTTTCAAGATTTTATTTTTTCTTCAAGATTTAATATTTTAAGGTATTTGGGAGTTCATCCATGGGTCCTCTTTCACTCATGGAGCCCAAAAATCCTTTTTACTTAATTAAAGAATGAATTTTTTATTACTATGGTATTTTGTATGTTCAAAAAAGATTGAATTTCATGTTTTCATGGTGTTTTTAATTCAATTCAGCCAATGTATGATTCCATGCAAGATTTTGAATTCCCCATGCTATGAATTTGAGTTTTTCATGCTTTATTCAAGTAAATTTCATGATAGATCCTAAATTCATGATGTTTAGCAATATTCCCATGTATGACTTCCACATGTTTGATGAAATTCTCATATTATGTCAAATCAATTTCAAGATAAATCCCCAAGTTATGAATTTTGCCATGTAATTTTGTTGTTCCCTCATGTTTAAGACATTCTTACATTTAGGCTATGATCTTTACATGTTTTGATGAAATGTCCATGTCCTATTTCAAGCGAATTTCATGCAAATTGCCCAATTCATGATTTGACTTATGTAATCATACTATGCTCCAATGTTTAAGATATTCCCATGTTCAAGTTCATGATCCCCATGTGTATGATGAATTTCCCAAGTGGGGTTTTTGAATAATGCTTACCTATCATGGTTTTGAATATTTTCATATGTCCTCATTGTTATTGCTATCGAGTCCTGGGGGTTATGAATACCCAAAATTTAACTGTTTACCTAGTTTTTAGTATCTACAGAATGATTTCAGTTATACCATAGGAAATATCATTCAGTCAATAACCTGGTCAGTTGTGAGTCCAATTATGTTAGCTCAGTCCAGTTTCAGTTCCATTATTAGTTTATACATTAATAATTATCTCATAATCTGTTTGCACTATTATTTTTAGAATACCATGAGCTGAGCTTATCAGTTATCAGTGCATACACCAATTAGTATTTCAGTGTCTTTCAGTTGGGAGTAGGATTTAGCACCGAGCGAATGCAGGGATGGCGACTTCTCCGTTAGTTAGGCAGAGCCATTAGTAGTAGTCCTTGTATTCCATAAATACGTAGACAGCGTAGGATATAAGGAGTCACCCATTAGATTAGTCTTGACTACCTCGTAGGGGTCACCCATTATTTTAGGCTTGACACCCTTAGTCCTTCGGGATAGTACATCAGTATAGTGGATTCACACAGCCAATGTTAGTACCCATGGCACAGTACTGATACCCTTCCAACTGGGGTTACAGGTTGGATCCTGATTAGCTCAGATTGGGGCATGTCGATTAGATGAGACCTCCCACAGTTTCAATCAGTTAATCAGTATAATTAAGTTTCAGGTTTGCTTTACCATAACATACAGTTATTTAGTATTAATATTTTAGTACTTCAGTTTATAGATTGTTTAGTATCATGTTATATGCTTGGTTTTACATTCTCAGATATTACAACTTTCACACATTCATGATCAGTTATCTCATGTTGTTCAGTTAGTCTTTACTCCATATGCATAGTACTCCACATTTTTAGTCTAGTTATTTAGACCAAGTTCAGTATAATGTTACATGATCAGTATTCAGTCATCAGCTATTCAGTGTTCGCATATCAGTAGTCCGTATTCTTATATCAGCTACTCAGTACATATATAGACACTAGTTATCCCCTTTACTTAGAGTTCAATCATTCCGTAAACCAGATATTAGTTATTCAGTTAATCAGATCTGCTCAGCACATGTATGTTTGATCTCATGTGTTCATGTATCCATGCTTCATCATATCATAGTTTCAGTTCTATTTAAATATTAAAAGTAAAGTCTTACAGAAATTAAGTGTAGAGATTCACTAGCTTACCAGATTATGTTTGTTACTCATGTTTTAAGAGATTTTAGCTTTCAATTTATTCCAGCCTATCGGTGAGTCTACTTACACTTAGCATGCATATTTTACGATCACGTATAAAATCAGTTTTACTTATTGCATTTAACCCTGAATACTCAGTATATTCTAGAAGTGCTGATCTACATATACGTATATGCTCTACATTTTCTCATAATGTAGGTACCAGTCATAGCCTACGTATTATAATCAGACAGTTGCAGTTCCATCCAACAAGTGATGAATTCTCCTATTTTTGGGACTTCAGTCAGATGTTGTTAATGTACTTAACTTTATGACTCATATGTATTGATTAATGGTAGTTGGGGTCATGTCCTAGCTATCTATAGTCAGTATAGTAGAGGCTTCATAGACGTCACTCAGAGTCAGTTATGTAATTTTAGTTTCTTTCTTAAGATTTATCAGATTGTAAAGCTTTATCAGTATTGTATCTATTTCAAATTTTCAGTGATTATGTTTTCGCACAGCAAAACCTTTTATTGAATGTATTATAATTCAATTTCTTAATAGTAGCCAGTTCATGGGTTAGCTTGGGATCACTTGTGGTTCCAAGCACCGTGTGGCGCCCAGGGTGTACTCCCAGGGCATTACAAACTTGGTATCAGAGCATAGAGTTTAAGTATCCTAGGGTGTTTATGAAGCCGTGTCTAGTAGAGTCTTGCAGAATGGTACGGAAATGTTTATACTTTTCTTCGAGAGGCTACAGGGCATTTAGGAAATGTTTTTCTTCTTTCAAGTCTCAGATCATGCAGTAGCAGTGTTATCTAAGAAATTTATACAGATCTTTATCTTGCTCCATTCATGCCATCTCTACCTTTTTTTTGAGGTAACAGAAACTGTGAAGCCCAAATCCAACAGATAGAGTTTTCTTAGACAGTCTTTACAGATAGTTATGGGATTGCATGTTGGCTTAATAAGTATTCCATCAGTTCTTTCATGTCCTAAAGTTTGAAATATTTCATTCATGCTCGTGAAAATCGCGCATTAAACCAAAGTTAGATGTGCTTTCAGATCCCATCTCAGAATCTCTTTTACAGTGGGTGATCTGGAGTTAAAAGCATGAACCTAGAAGTTTAGCAGTAGTAGAGTTGGGATATAGGTTGATGATTTTGGGTATGTTGGTATGATGAAACTCTTGAAGATTCTAAGTTAGTAGGTGTTTAAGTTATTGTCTAATGACTATTAGGGCTATAGAAAGTTAAGAGTTGTATCCCAGGAGATAGTATTAGCAGTGGGTTTTATATTTCAGGTGTAGACTTTCAGGATGAGTTTATCATTCATGTGTATTATTATACATCAAACTCTAGAGTAAAGTGATTGCAGTTCAGTTTAGAGTTAGTAAAGTGGTTCACAGATTTAAGATGATAGCTTTAGTCTAAGGAGGAGATGATAGAACAAGTGACTAAGTCAGACTCTCAGATTTTAGTAGTGATGCTAGAGTATGGTAGAACATCAGTAAGGAAGTATGATTCCCAACCTATTTTTATTTCATTGTTGTATTTCAGTCATCACGATATCTACTCATGCCTTACATGTTAACTCCATGATCATAGTTCATGTTCATGCACATAATAGAGAACTATGTACTCTCCCAGTTTTTAGTATGAGGAGTTTCAGTTCACTCAGCAGTACGAATCATGTTCCATGAATTCATGAACTCCAAAATCAGGTCATACAGCTCATAACTCATGTACTCATGTGTAATACCCCCAAACTTTTCCTTAAGTTTAATTTCATCTCTAGAAGGCTAAGGAATGACTTACTAAGTGTGTAACATTTAAACCATATATAATTTCCCTAATTTTGACTTTTTATCATGTGGGAAATTTAATTAGCTTTCAAACGATAAGATCCGCCCAAATCTGATAACTGGGCAAAAAGTTATGGCAAATTTAAGTCCTAGTCGTAAAACAGCGTAATTTTAGTGCTTGGCGCGGCGCCGAGAGGGTCTATTTGACAATTGTCAAATTCTAGTAGCCTAGCGCGATTGTGGCGCATCACGTTGAAGTTCCAGGTCCTAACCAGTGGGACAATGTGATGGCTCCACGTCGCAGTGATCCCAAGAATCCCATTTGTCAATTTCCAGTGAGCCACCACGATAGTGGCGCGTCGCGGTGGCCCATAAAATTGGGTTTTCTAGTTTAATTTTTCAAGCTTCGTTCAGGAGTTAAAAAAGGCACTTTGGAATTTTTCCAAGCCTCTTAAACCGTACAAACACCAAATTGAAGTCATTTACTAGCATTATATTAGTTTTTTCTCAAGTTTTCTCTCAACAAAAACCCTAAGTACCCAGAACCTCTTCCAAGAATCTCAAGAATCCATCGTAGCTTTCACAAATTGAGTTGGGATTCCAGGTTCCCAAGTCAAGGGCTTCAAGAACCCTCATCCAAAAGTACGAGAAGAGTCTCAAGAAAGCTTATTCATCAAAGTTCATAATTCGAGGTATATGGGGTTTGAACAAGAACACTTCTTCCGTTCTTGTGCCCAAAGTTTTGTTTTTTCTTAAAAGATTTTAATGTTTCAAGATGAATTATGCCTAAATTGTTATATTTCAAGTATATGAGATTATAGATTTGTTCAAGTCTTGAATTATATGATACTATACCTATTTTATGATTTGAATTGAGAATGAATGTTATGATTTGCATATTTCTTCCATGATGGATGTTTGGAATACTCTTAAGGTTGAAGTCATGATTTACCCTCTATTTTGAACTGAGATTTCTTGAATATATATACATGTTTTAAGGTCCAAGAATGAATTTTGATATATTTTATAGTATTTCAAGAATGGTATTGATATCTCCATATCATTGAAGTTTCAAAGCTTGTTAAAGATAGTCTACCAAAGTTTAAAGAAAAGAGTTGATTTTGATCCTAAGTTAAGAAAGGAATCCACATCTTATGATTTAAGTTAAAGGGAAGCATATTGGCTCCCATTTGAATTGTATAAGGTGGATTTTCCTAAAATTTCAGAGCCTAGTATTGGAGTAGTACTTAGCACTGAGTTGGGCTTGATTCTGAGGTCTCATGCCCCAGAACTACGAGCCAACGTAGGATTTGATTTACCCCAAGTGGGTTAAGCTAGTAATCACTAAAAGTAAAGGTTTTACTCCTATGGAAAGGATAGAACAGCTCTCCCCAACGTGGGCAAGACGTTGGACTCCATGTAGTTCACATGGTTTACGTCGGTGAGAAGAAACTCCCAAGTTTCCTAGAGTCTCAAGTCTTAAAGTTCTTAAGGTTTTAAGTCCTTGATTTTCAAAGAAGTTCCTTGTTTTCAAAAGACTAAAGTGTACGTTCTAAAAGTTGTATTTTTAAGAGTTCAACTAGTTTACAAGTTTGAGATAAAAGAAAGAATACAGATTTATAACAAAGTGTTATGGCTCACGTGATTTATACTACATGTTTCATTATTCATGATTTATGAGAGTTTTATTCAAGCTGTGTGAGTCATCTACAATGCCATGTATATTTTCTGTATAGATTTATTGTATTGATATTTAGCTGCATACACCCTCATATACTCAATACATCCCCAAGTGTTGATCCACATATATGTCTATGTGATACATTATCTCATAATGCAGGTTCAGGTGCTCAGTACCAACAACGTCAGTGATCTCGAGTACCTTTATCTACATCTCCACTGTGGTGAGTCCTCGTGGTTCGAGGACCTATCTCCAGACACTTTAGTATTTTTAGTAGTTGTTCTACTACTTTCAATTCAGTTCGAGTTAGTTGGGGATATATCCCAATGGCTCTCTAGTTTGTTGAGTAGTAGAGGCTTTGTCATACTAGATGGTCAGTAAGTTTAGAATTGCAGCATTTTGGTACCTTTACAGTACTCATTCGGATTTCAGTTAGACATGATATGACATGACTCCTTACTTTTCTCTTATTATCTTTAAGAAAGCTTTATGCTAAGTAGCAGGCTCAAAGGGTTAGCTTGGGGCTAATTGTATCGTTAAGCACCACGTGATGCTCCGGGACAGGATTTTGGGGCATTACAAACTTGGTATCATGGACTAAGGTTTAAAGAGTCCTAGGGAGTCTGACAAGCCGAGTTAAGTAGAGTCTTGATCATCTGTGTGTAACGCGCCACATCTATAAGCAAGAGGCTACAAGACATTTTAGGAAAAGGTCATCTCTTTCTTTCAGAATCTACCGTGCCTATAGTTGTCTCTCTCAGCTATTGACTCTTGCTCTGTTATTTCAGAAAATCCTTTCCCGAAGAGTGAATGTCCACAGAAACAATATCGAGCAACCCCAGACTGTTGATCCCTTGAATAAGACCGTGTCTCATGCTGAGTTTTAGATGGACTTTCAGGCATTAGCCCAAGCAATTACCGTAAATGTTTAGGGCAATAACCAGGCCACAGTTCCGCCCCAACAAGGAGGTGATTTAGCCACTGCTAGGATCCATGATTTCATGAGGATGAACCCGCCAGAGTTCTATGGGTCGAAGGCAGGTGAGGACCCATAGTTGTATCTCGATGAGGTAAGAAAGATCACCCAAGTGATGCTTGTATCGAAGGAAGAAAGTGTTGAACTGGCATTTTACAGGTTGAAGGACATTACAGATAACTGGGTTGTTGCATAGAAGAAGAATAGAGGGGAAGATGCAACCTCTACTACTTGGCAGGTGTTCCAAGATGTATTCTTTGACAAGTTCTTCCCACTTGAGATGAGGGAATCAAAGATAGAGGAATTCATGAACCTGAGGCAAGGCTTCATGACTATTAACAAGTATTTTCTTAAGTTCAACCAGTTAGCCAAATATGCTCCTGATTTGATTTATGACACCCGAGCTAGTATGAGTAAGTTCATGACTAGAATATCTGAACTGGTGTTGAAAGAGTGTAGGATTGCTATGCTCAACAGGGACATGGATCTTACTAGGCTGATGATTCATGCCCAGCAAATAGAGGTAGACAAGATAAGGGAAAGAGATAGAGTGAGGGGAAACAAGAGGGCTAGATTCGAGTAGCATGAGTATGGTCAGGTTAGGTCCCACGGAGGGAACCGTCCATAGTTTCTGAGCCCTTCATCTATGACAGCACCTTCGTCAGATAGTGCTCCCACTCCCAGAGATAGGCAGGAGCAAGGGAACAGGACTTCTATGTCCAAGTACCAGAATAGTATAAGTAACAGGCCTAATTATCCTCCTTGTGCTAAGTGTGGTAGGACCCATCCCGGTGAGTTTTTGGACAAACAAAGGGGTTATTTTGGTTGTGCCAAGTTGGGCCACAGACTTAGAGAGTTCTGCATGCCAGGCAGAGGGACAGAGATATGCGACCTCAGACTCTGGATAATAGTGCCCCTGCTCCTTTAGCCCGTCCAGCTCCTCCTTAGGGCCCTTCTTCCATACTGCTGGCGGTCAGTGCCAGAAGAGGTTCTATACCTTACCATCACATCAGGAGCAGGAGGATTCTTCCAATTTTTTTACTGGTATTCTCCGCATCTTTTACTTTGATGTTTATGTGTTGTTGGACCCCGGGTCAAGTTTCTCTTATGTGACTCCACTTGTAGCTGTGAGTTTTGAAATAAGTCCCAAAAAGATTCTTGAGCCTTTCCTAGTTTCTACTCCAGTAGGGGAGTCAGTTATTGCTAAGCAAACGTATAAAGATTGCCCTATTATTGTTCTTCATAGAGTCATATTTGCTGATTTAATAGAGTTGGACATGGTGGATTTTGACGTTATTCTGGGTATGGACTGGCTTCACTCTTTTTATGCATCTATAGACTATCGTACCCATGTAGTTAAGTTTTAATTTCCTGATAAACCAATTTTCAAGTGGTCTGGGAGTTCAGTATCTCCCAAGAGTCATTTCATATCCTATCTCAAAGCCAGAAAGCTTATATGTAAAGGTTGCATCTATCACCTAGTTAGAGTTAAAGACACCATGTCTGAGGCTCCAACCATTCAGTTAGCCAACATTGATAATGAGTTTCCTGATGTTTTTTCAGAAGATCTCCCAGGGGTACCTCCCGATTGAGAGATAGAATTCGGGATTGACCTTCTTCCCGACACTCAGCCTATTTCTATTCCTCCCTACCGAATGGCACCTGCAGAGCTTAAGGAATTGAAAGAGAAACTCAAAGATCTTTTAGGCAAAGGTTTTATAAGGCCCAGTGTGTCACCTTGGGGCGCACCTATTCTATTCGTGCGAAAGAAAGATGATTTTTTGCGTATGTGCATTGACTATCGTCAGCTTAATAAGGTCACAATCAAGAATAAGTATCCTCTTCCGAGAATTAATAACCTGTTTGATCAGTTGCAAGGTGCAAGTTATTTCTCGAAGATAGACCTTAGATCCGGCTATCATCAACTTAAAGTAAGGGAGTGTGATATCCCAAAGACAGCCTTCCGAACCCGTTATGGTCACTTTAAGTTTCTAGTCATGTCTATCGGGCTAACCAATGCTCCAACAGCCTTCATGGACCTCATGAATCGAGTATTCAAATAGTATCTTGATATGTTTTTCATTATTTTCATAGATGATATTCTTGTATCTTCTCGTAGTGAGGATGACCATGCAGATCATCTTAGAATTGTCCTGCAAACTTTTAGAGATTATCAGTTGTTCACAAATTCAGTAAGTGTGAATTTTGGCTAAGGTTAGTAGCTTTTCTGGGTCATATTATTTCAGCCGAAGGCATTAGATTTGATCCCCAAAAGACAGAAGCCTTAAGAAATTGGCCTAAACCTATCTCTCCGTCAGACATTAGGAGTTTTTTGGGTCTAGATGGCTACTACCACCATTTTCTTGAAGGTTTCTCTTCTATTGCATCCCCCATGACCCGTTTGACCCAAAAGAAAGTTAAGTTTCTTTGGTCAGATTCCTGTGAGAAGAGTTTTCAGGAGTTGAAGACTTGACTCACCTCAGCCCCTGTGTTGACTTTTCCTGATGGTATGGATGGTTTTGTGGTGTATTGTGATGCCTCTAGAGTTGGTTTGGGTTATGTGTTGATGCAGAAAGGTAAGTTTATAGCCTATGCCTCTAGACAGTTGAAGCCACATGAAAAAAACTACCCAACCCATGATCTTGAATTAGCTGTTGTGGTTTTTGCTTTGAAAATCTGGAGACACTATCTATACGGTGTTCATGTTGATGTGATTACGGACCACAAAAGCTTGCAGTGTGTGTTTTCTAATAGGGAGTTGAATTTTCACCAAAGAAGATGGTTAGATGTAAGACCCCGTAAAGTTTCCTCGTAGTCTGAGCCTTAGAGTGTGTCAAGCGAAGTGTAATTCCGACCCTAAAAGATTGAGAAGTGACTTCCCAAGTGATTGGTGTTTCAACCATATATAATTTTCTTAAATTTGACTTTTTTTCATGTAGAGAATTGAATGAACTTTCCAACGATACCAATTTCGTCCAAATCCGGTATCGGGGTGAGAAGTTATGATCATTTTACTGAGAGTTGACGGAACTGCCCGGGTGCGACGGACGATCCGACGAACCGTCGCTCGGCCCATCGCAACCAAGGCAGTAACTACCTTTTAGGGCCCAAGTGCAATGGCCAAAATGACGGACCATCAAGGCTGCGACGGACCATCGCTGGGACCATCACACTCCGGCAGTGTGGCCTCATCCTGGCCAATGTGCGACGGATGATCCGACGGACCGTCAGGCTGAGCAACGGACCATATCTTAGACCATCACACCGAGGCAATATTTTTTTTCTGGCCAGCATGCTACGGACGACCCGACGGATTGTCGCAGCCCCCGTTTAGTATTTTTATGTCCTTTTTAAAAGGATTTTTTTGGTCTTTTCCCTTTTAACCCTCAGATATATTCCAAACAAACTTGATAGCCTCATTATCTCCCAAAACATCCAAAGGCTAGGATTTCTCGCTCAAGATCAAATCTAAAACCCTTCTCCAAGAAATCTAAGAACTCACCATGGATTCTACAAATTGAGTTGAGATTTGAGTTCCTGAAGTTCAAAGGTTGTAAGAACTCTCTCTCAAGAGTAATAAGAAGAGTTTAGAGCAAGCTCGTTCATCCAATTTCATAATCTAAGGTATGTGTGATTTTGAACAAGGGTAATCCTTTCATCCTTGTGCTCAAAGGCTTATTTAAACTATGATTTTCTGCAATCTATGAGATTTTACATGAATTTGAATTAGGGGTTTTCACCCATTTTTATTGATTGCAATATTTTGATGTTTCCCATGAATTGAGAGTCTAATGGTATGATTTTCACATGTTTTCTTGAGAAATTGCAGCTAGGTCTATACCCCATGATTTTAATCCTTGAGAAATTAATAGTTGAAATGTTTGAGATAATTGAAGTATATGAGTATGTTGAGATTTTGAGACCAATTGCTGAAATTTCCAGATTTCTACATGAGTTATAAATCTATATGCTATCTATTATGCTTTTGATGAGTTCTAACTTGAGATTGAATTATGAGTTATTAAGCCCTACTTGAGACTTGAGATTTTATGAACTATTGTGCTATAAGCACCCATGAGAAATGTTTTGACCTAATGGTCATTGAGTTTTGAAATCCACTCTACTACATGAGATTACAGATTTGATTATTGCGTTTTTATTGAGTCATGAGATTATTTTGAAGTCGATTTTCATGAGATGAGAGAGATAAAATAAAGGGAGTAGTATTTAGCACTGAGTTGGGTAAGTTACCACGGTTTCTTACCCCAGAACTACTTGCCACCATAGGTTGGGCCTAAGGCCAAGATGATTGTTGGGCCTAAGGCTGAGATATTGGGCCCGAGGCTGAGATAAATGATCACTGATTTGAGGTTATACTCCTTGGAAAGAGTATGACGCCTCTCCCCAATGTGAGGTCTCTTCCTTAGGAGGACAAAATGTTGGACTCCATTATCTCTCATGGTTTATGTCGGTTAAGAGAACCACCCTTGATACAAGTTATTTTCCTAATATTAAAGTAGCAGATTTGCTCCCTAAGACCAAAGTATTTTCCCTTGATACAAGTATTTTCTCTAAAACTATGAGATAAGTTATTTCCCTAAACTAGAGTATCTTTCCATTGAGATAGAATGATTTCCCTAAAGCTTGAAATGAGATATTTTCCTAAATTAAATGAAATGCCTTCAAGTATATTTCAAAGTTATATGATTCTGAATTCCAAGTACTTGAGTTCAAAAGAGTTATTAGTTCTTGAGCATTAAACAAGTTTTACTCTCCATGAGACATATGAATGAGTTGAAAGTATCGTTTAAAGTTTCCTTTAGCCTATGGGTAATGAGAATAAGAGAAGATTACCAATTTCAAAGTTAAAATATGATGACTCACTAGATTTGTGTTACATGCTCCATTCTACATGATTCATGAGAATTAAATTTATACTCATTCAATCCATGTGAGTCATTACTTATTGCATACATGATTTGATTAAAGAGTATTGATGTTGTTTTATATAAATGCATGCACCCCCACATACTCAGTACATTCCCAAGTGTTGATCCATATATACGTCTATGTGCTACATTGTCTTATAATGTAGGTTCAGGTGCTCAGTCCTAGCCTCGTCAGTAACTTCCGAGTACCTCTGTCTACATCCCTATAGTGGTGAGTCCTCATGATTCGAGGACCTATCGTCATATATTTCAGCATTTGAGAGACTATGTTATTACTTTCAGTTCATTTCGAGCAGTTGGGGACCTGTCCCAATGGCTCTCTAGTTTATGGATTAGTAGAGCTTTGTCAGACTAGTTATTCGATTGTGGTTGTGTTGAGGCTTTCCGGTATTGCTTGGTTATTTAGACCGAGCATTTTTTCTGTATTTCCTTTCATATGATATGCCTATGCTAGTGTTTGAATTATTTTATCTTAAAATGAGTTTTATTAGTAGAAACAGGCTCAAAGGGTTAACTTGGGGCTACTTGTAGCCTTAAGCACCATGTGATATCCCGGGAGGTGATTTCGGGTCGTTACATTAGAGTTGCTAAAAGATTACGATATGAGTGTGCTGTATCATCCTGGCAAGGCTAATGTAATAGCAGATGCCCTTAGCAGGTTGTTTATGGGTAGTGTTTCTCAGGTAGAGAAGGGTAAGGAAGAGTTAGCTCGTGATGTGCATCATTTGGATAGATTGGGCGTTAGGTTACTTGATTCCGCTGAGGGGAGTACTTTGGTGCAGAGTAGTTCTAAATCCTCTTTGATTTCAGAAGTGAAGGAAAAGCAAACCTCAGATCCTAGTTTGGTCAGACTAAAGGAGTCTACCAAGGACCAAAAGGTAGAGGTTTTCTCCCAAGGGAAAGATGGTGTGTTGAGATTGCAAGGTAGATTATGTGTTCCTTGTGTTGATGATCTAAGATAGAGTATCATGGCAGAGGTACATAGGGCACGGTATTCTATTCATCCCGGTGCTACCAAGATGTACTGCGACTTCTGGGAAATCTATTGGTGGAGTGGTATGAAGAAGAATATAGCTGAGTTCATAGATAAGTGTGCAACTTACCAATAGGTCAAGGTAGATCACCAGAGACCTGGTGGTGTGATGCAAGAGTTTAGTATACCCACTTGGAAGTGGGAATAGATAAATATGGATTTCATAACTGGTTTATCTCTCTCCCGATGCCATCATGATTCTATTTGGGTTGTTGTAGACAGGCTGACTAAGTCAGCACATTTCTTGCTTGTGCATACATATCATACTGTTGAGGATTATGATAGACTGTATATTTGGGAGTTAGTCAGGTTGCATGGAGTTCCCTTGTCTATAATCTCAGATCGGGGTACTCAGTTTACTTCTCAGTTTTGGAGGGAGTCCCAAAAGGGTCTTGGTACCCAAGTTCATTTAAGTTTTGCTTTTCATTCCCAGACAGATGGTCAGGCTGAGAGGACCATCCAAACTTTGGAGAATATGTTGAGAGCATGTTCCCTTGACTTCAAAGGTAGTTAGGATGAGCATTTACCATTGATTGAGTTTACGTATAACAATAGTTACCATGCTAGTATCAAGATGACACCATTTGAGGCTTTGTATGATAGAAGATGTAGATCACCCATAGGTTGGTTTGAAGTGGGTGGGGCTACTTTGATTTGACATAATGTAGTATTTGAGGCTATGGAGAACGTGAAGTTGATTAGAGAAAGGTTAAAGACAACCCAGAGTTGTCAGAAGTCATATGCAGATGTGAGAAAAAGAGACCTTGAGTTTGAAGTTAATGATTTGGTGTATCTGAAAATCTCGCCCATGAAAAGGGTGAAAAGGTTTGGAAAGAAGGGGAAGCTTAGTCCCCAGTATGCTGGCCCCTATAGAATCATAAGTCATGTGGGGAGAGTAGCCTATGAGCTTGAGTTGCCTGCAGAGTTGTATGTTGTACATCCTATCTTTCATGTCTCCATTCTTAAGAAGCACATTGGTGATTCCGTTGTTGTCGATCCTTCAGAGAGCCCAGATATCCCAACTAGCCTTTCGTTTGAAGAGATTCCAATTGAGATTCTAGATCACCTGATCCATAGACTGAGGAATAAAGAGGTTCCCTTGGTCAAAGTGTTGTGTCGAAACCAGTCAGTTGAGGGCACTACTTGGGAAGCCGAGTCAGATATGAGATCCAAGTACACACACCTATCTCCATAAGTTCAAATCAAGCCGAAGGTATCATTCTTCCTTAATTCAGTCCTTTTCTAATCAAAGTTACAGTTATATAGCTATTCTTAATATAAGTTCATGCATTCTCTAAAGTATTCACAAGTTTAGAATAATAGACAGTCCGTTTAGCAAGTTTCTTCAGCTATGCATAGACAGTTTCCTCCGTACTCTTAGCTTGACGAGCGTCATTCGAGGATGAATGTTTCCAAGGAGGAGATATTGTAATACCCCTGAACTATTCCTTAAGTTTAATTTCGTCTCTAGAAGGCTAAGGAATTACTTCCTAAGTATGTAACATTTCAACCATATAGAACTTACCTAATTTTGACTTTTTATCGTGTGGAAAATTTAATTACCTTTCCAACGATATAAGATCCGACCAAATCCGATAACCGGGCAAGAAGTTATGGCAAATTTAAGTCCTAGTCATAAAACAACATCATTTTAGTACTTGGCGCATCGCGAAGAGGGTCTATTTGACAATTGTCAAATTCCAGTAGCCTAGCGTGATTGTGGCATGTCGCGCTGAAGTTCCAGGTCCCAACCAGTGGGACAATGCGATTGCTTCACGTCACGGTGACCCCAAGAATCCCATTTATCAATTTCCAGTGAGCCACCGCGATAGGGGCACGTCGCGGTGGCCCATAAAATCGGGTTTTCCAGTTCAATTTTTCCAGCTTCGTTCAGGAGTTAAAAAGGGCACTTTGAAATTTTTCCAAGCCTCTTAAACCGTAAAAACACCAAATTGAAGTCATTTACAAGCATTATATTAGGTTTTTCTCAAGTTTTCTCTCAACAAAAACCCTAAGTACCCAGAACCTCTTCCAAGAATCTCAAGAATCCACCGTAGCTTTGACAAATTGAGTTAGGATTCAAGGTTCCCATGTCAAGGGCTTCAAGAACCTTCATCCTAAAGTACGATAAAGAGTCTCAAGCAAGCTTATTCATCAAAGTTCATAATTCGAGGTATGTGGGGTTTGAACAAGAACACTTCTTCCATTCTTGTGCCCAAAGTTTTGTTTTTTCTTAAAAGATTTTAATGTTTCGAGATGAATTATGCCTAAATTGCTATATTTCAAGTATATGAGATTATGGATTTGTTCAAGTCTTGAATTATATGATACTACACCTATTTTATGATTTGAATTGAGAATTAATGTTATGAATTGCATGTTCCTTCCATGATTGATGTTTGGAATACTCTTAAGGTTGAAGTCATGATTTACCCTCTATTTTGAATTGAGATTTCTTGAATATGTATACATGTTTTAAGGTTCAAGAATGAATTTTGATATATTCTATAGTATTTCAAGAATGGTATTGATATCTCCATATCATTGAAGTTTCAAAGCTTATTAAAGATAGTCTACCAAAGTTTAAAGAAAAGATTTGATTTTGATCCTAAGTTAAGAAAGGAATCCACATCTTGTGATTTAAGTTAAAGGGAATCATATTGGCTCCCATTTGAATTGTATAAGGTGGATTTTCCTAAAAGTTTAGAGCCTAGTATGGGAGTAGTACTTAGCACCGAGTTGGGCTTGATTTCGAGGTCTCATGCCCCAGAACTACGAGCCACCATAGGCTTTAATTTACCCCAAGTGGGTTAAGCTAGTGATCACTAAAAGTAAACGTTCTACTCTGATGGCAAGGATAGAATATCTCTCCCCAACATGGGCAAGACGTTGAACTCCATGTAGCTCACATGGTTTTTGTCGGTTAGAAGAAACTCCCAAGTTTCCTAGAGTCTCAAGTCTTAAAGTTCTTAAGGTTTTAAGTCCTTGAGTTTCAAAGAAGTTCCTTATTTTTAAAATACTAAAGTTTACGTTCTAAAAGTTATTGTTTTAAGAGTTAAACTAGTTTACAAGCTTGAGATCAAAGAAAGAATACAAATTTAGAACAAAGTGTTAGGGCTCACGTGATTTATACTACATGTTTCATTATTCATGATTTATGAGAGTTTTGTTCAAGCTGTATGAGTCATCTACAATGCCATGTATGTTTTCTATAAAGATTTATTGTATTGATATTTAGCTGCATACAACCCCATATACTCAGTACATTCCCAAGTGCTGATCCACATATACGTTCATATGCTACATTGTCTCATAATATCAGTTCAGGTGCTCAGTCCCAGCAGCGTTAGTGATCCCGAGTACCTTTATCTGCATCTCCACTGTGGTGAGTCGTCATGGGTCGAGGACCTATCTCCAGACACTTCAGTATTTTTAGTAGTTGTTCTACTGCTTTCAATTCAGTTCAAGTCAGTTGGGGATCTGTCCCAATGGCTCTCTAGTTTGTTGAGTAGTAGAGGCTTTGACAGACTTGATGGTCAGTATGTTTAGAATTGTAGTATTTTGTTACCTTTACAATACTCATTCGGATTTCAGTTAGACATGATATGACGTGACTCTTTACTTTGCTCTCATTATCTTTAAGTAAGCTTTATGCTAAGTAGCAGGCTCAAATGGTTAGCTTGGGGCTACTTGTAGCCTTAAGCACCATGTGATGCTCCGAGACAGGATTTTGGGGCGTTACATCATGCTTTACATTATGTTCAGTTCCAGTACTCATGCTACACTCCTAATGATCAGTGAAATTTAGTTTATGTCATGTAAGCCCTCAGTTGAGATCTCTTTGATAAATCTATGATGTTGATACTCTATTCCTCAGACTTCAGTAAAGTGTCAAGTTATGCATAGTATCCCTTCGAGTTTCAGGTCCTCATATTCTAACTTTCAGTGACCTCTCCTTTCATGATTAGTTGAAATTTGATGTGTGTTTTCTTGGGGTAGTGCATGGAAGCTTTAAGGATAGAGGTTTAGATAACATGAGAAAGATACTTTTATGGGTGTTTGCTTAGAAGTGCATATGTGGCTATGAAGATAGGCTTGAATGTCATTATTGGTCTACAAGTGGAATGTATAGTTGAGTATAAGTTTTAAGTATAATTTAGTCAGTATAGCCAATAATTCAGATTAACAGTCAGACAGACAAGTTCCTATGGTTTCCCATCTTTCCTATTCATGAGGTAATTCATTCACGACCATGCAAGTCATAAATTCAGTTCAGTTTATGCGTCAGGCATCAAATTTAGATTCTAGATATTCAGCCATGATTCAGTTCGTAAGTGTACCGTGCATCATATCAGTCTCTCCTTAGTACTTCAGTCAAGACAGTATCATTCAGGGGATGAAGTATCCCAAGTGGGAGATGTAATACCCCGAGTATTCATGTTTTAAATCTTTTATCTCTTTCTCATGAAACAAAATCCACCTTGAAGTAATGGTTACTTATAAGTTGACTCTCTTGTTTCTATCTTAGCCTTATGACCATTCTCATGTCAGTGCATGTATTCATGAAATCAGTTCAGTCCATGTATCATGCTCAGACTCAGTTATGCAATCATGTTCCAAGACATGCATGTTCAGAATATGATCTCATTTACCTTCGTACAGTTCTCTCAGTCTAATCAGTCTCATTCGAGAACGAATGTTCCCAAGGAGGAGATATTGTAATATCCCATACTTTTCTAAGTTCAGTTCATCTCATAGTGCATGTATAAGAGGCTTAGAACTTAAAAATTTGGCTAAGTGTTGGGGACTTAGTCTTATTTTTGGCCTCTCAACTTTGATGATTTTTAAAGTGTCTTTCTTAACCTTGAGATGTAAATCTTTAAGTTAATTCACGTTCAGGAGTTTAAGTAGCATGTCTCAAGGAAGTTTTGGAATTTTCAAAAGAGGTTTGAGCCATTTTCGAATTGCATTCCAATGGTCCACCGAGATTTAACTACGTTACGGTGACAGGCTAAATCACACTCTTTTTTTTTCTAGTGAAGCATCGTGATGGCGCCACATCACGCCAAGGTGAAAATCACACTCTTCCATTTCCAGTGGCTCAACGCGATAATCTCTTGTCGCGCCAAGCCCTTAAATAGCACTCGTTCTTTGAATGGCAAATTCCAGTAGCACTACGCAATTCCACAGCATCGCGGTGAAGGTGTATTTGCCATGCGCTTTATCCATAATTTGAAATGCATGTGTCATGACCCTTATCCTAGTGTGTGAAGTGCTTATTAGGTGAATAATGTTCCTAGAAAACACTTAGAGCCAAGTTGAGCCAAGAACCTTAGATTCGTCCAAAATTTGGTGTTTGATTCTACAAGGGTCTACTTTAAATGTGTACAACTTTTTATATACATGGAATTTTCCAGTTCAAGACCTACCAAATTGTAGGAAATTTAATTAGCTTTCCTACGATACCATTTTTGCCTAAATCCGATAATCGAGTGAAAAGTTATAGCAATTTTTCTGTGAGGTAGTAAGCTGCTGCGATGGTACTGCATCGTGGTAAGGTGCAAAATCGGGATACGGGTTATGAATTTTTGATTTAAATGAATGATGGGCAATGGGGTCTTTTCCCACCTCAACTCAGGTCGTAAATACACGATCTTAAGCATCTATTAGGGCATTATTTGCTCTCATTATCCTGTTTTACTCTAAAAAACAAACTCTAATCAATCCTCTTCTAGAACAATCAAGAATCAAGCTTCCCAATTCAAAAAAGCTTTCAAGATTTTATTTCTTCTTTAAGATTTAATATTCTAAGGTATTTGGGAGTTCATCCATGGGTCCTCTTTCACTAATGGAGCCCAAAAACCCCTTTTACTTAATTAAAGAATGAATTTTTTATTACTATGGTATTTTGTATGTTCAAGAAAGATTGAATTTCATGTTTTCATGGTGTTTTTAATTCAATTCAGCCCATGTATGATTCCATGCAAGATTTTGAATTCCCCATGCTATGAATTTGAGTTTTTCATGCTTTATTCAAGTAAATTTCATGATAGATCCTAAATTCATGATGTTTAGCAATATTCCCATGTTCTAAATTCATGACTTTCACATGTTTGATGAAATTCCCATATTATGTCCAATCAATTTCAATATGAATCCCCACGTTATGAATTTTTCCATGTAATTCTGTTGTTCCCTCATGTTTAAGACATTCTTATATTCAGGCTATGATATTTACATGTTTTGATGAAACGCCCATGTCCTATTTCAAGCGAATTTCATGTAAATTGCCCAATCCATGATTTGACTTATGTAATCATGCTATGCTTCAATGTTTAAGATATTCCCATGTTCAAGTTCATGATCCCCATGTGTATGATGAATTGCCCAAAATAATGCTTACCTATCATGGTTTTGAATCTTTTCATGTGTCCTCATTGTTATTGCTATCGAGTCTTGGGGGTTATGAATACCCAAAATATAGTTGTTTACGTACTTTTCAGTATCTGCAGAATGGTTTCAGTTATACCATAGGAAATATCATCCAGTCAGTAATATGGTCAGTTGTGAGTCCAATTAAGTTAGCTCAATCCAGTTTCAGTTCCATTATCAGTTTATACATTAATAATTTCCTCAGAATTCGTATGCACTGTTATTTTCAGAATACCATAAGCTGAGCTTATCAGTTTTCAGTGCATACACCAATTAGTATTTCAGTGTCTTTCAGTTAAGAGTAGGATTTAGCACCGAGCTAATGCAGGGATGACGGCTTTCCCGTCAGTTACTCAGAGTCGTTAGTATCAATCTTTGTATTCCAAAACTACGTAGCCAGCATAGGATATGAGGATTCACCCGCCAGATTAGGCTTAACTACCTCATAGGGATCACCCGTCAGTTTAGGCTTGACATCCTTAGTCCTTCGGGACAGTACATCAGTATAGTGAATCCACACAGCCAGTGTTAGTACTCGTGGCACGGTACTAACACCCTTCCAACTGGGGTTACAGGTTGGACCCCGATTAGCTCAGATTGGGGCATGTCGGTTAGATGATACCTCCCACAATTTCAGTCAGTTAATCAGTATAATTCAGTTTCAGGTTTGCTTGACCATAGCATACAGTTATTGTAATACCTCATACTTTTTTCTAACTCAATTTAGATTCTAGTGTGTCAAGGGTTAGCTTTGAAAATGAATAACTCATGATTCTTTTAGAATTTCCAAGCTCTAGACCCACCAATGTGTAGATAATTGGCTCAACTTTCCAATGATACCAATTTTGCTTTAATCCGATACTTAGTTGAGAAGTTATGGCATTTTTAGTAAAGCAGTATAGCATTTTGACAGTCACCGCATCGCGGTGAAGGACAAAATTACAATTGTCCGATTCCAATGAAGCACCACGATTGGCCTGCATCGCGGTAAAGTCCCAGTTCCCATTTGTCAATTTCCTATAGGTCACCGTGATGGTAGTGTGTTAAGGTGATGGCCTAAATGGCATTTGTAAATTTCCAGTGGCTTATCGCGAAAACCCCGCATCACGATGAAGTTCCAATTCACATTTGTCAAGGTCTAGTGAGACACAGCGATAGTAGCGCATCGCAGTGGGGCCCAAAATTGGGATTTCCAGTTTTTGAAGTAGATTTTAAAAGGGTAGTTTGGTCTTTTCCCAAGCCCCCAAATCGTGTAAAACACAAGATTAAACTCATTCTAAGCATTCTATGCTCACTTTTCATCAACTTACTCTCCAAGAAAACCCTAGAACTTAAATCTTCATATCCAAGAAATCCAATTTCCTCCATTATTTTTCCAAGATCGCTCAAAATTAAAGATTCCCAATTCAAGATCTTCAAGAACTCATCTTCAAAAGCACAAGTAGGAACTCAAAGTTCAAGTTTCTTCATCTAATTATCAATTAAGGTATGTGGGGGTTTTCAACAAGGATAATTCTTTTATCCATGTTCCCAAAATTGGTTTTGAGGATAATTTTACATGAGTTTATATGAGTTTTGAATTAGGGTTCATACCCAATATTGTTATTTGCAAGATTATGAGATTTCAAGTGATTTTGATATTGAATTGCATGTCTACTATTGTATTTTCATGCTTTCATGCATATTGCAGTAATTTCCAGATTTAAACTTGAATTATCAATATTTTCATTACTTAACATGAGTTTTATGATGATTTGACATGAAATAGATGCATGGGTTATTAGCCCTAGTCCGAATGTTGTTATTTCAATAAGATTATGCTTTTAAGCATCCCATGAATTGTTACATACAGATTTTTAATAAAGATTTGATCTTTTGATCTTAGTTCAGACATAGAATCCACTTTACAGATTTAGTTACAGTTTAAATTAACAGATATACATTTGGTTTTCATTATAAACCATTATATTAGTTTTTAAAGTGGATTTCCAATAGAATGAGCATACAGATTAAAGGGAGTAGTAATTAACACCGAGTTGGGTATGTTCACATGCCCCATAACTATTAGCCAATGTAGGTTCGGATTATCAGATTATTCCCATTTCTATATGGATGACAGATACAGATGTGATCACTTAAATTAGGTTATACTCCTTGGTAAAAGTATGACACCTCTCCCCAATGTGAGGTTTTCTCTATAGGGGAACTAGACGTTGTACTCCATGATAGCTCATTGCAAAACAGCTTTTAAAAAGAACTCCCTGCTAGTAAAAGTAAATAAATATTTTTTGAGTAAATTTTCCTACTAGTAAAGAACAATAGAAAAACTTTTAGAAACTAAGGGTGAAGGATCACAAATTTATTCAGATACTGCTTTACATATGACATTAGCTATGAGATTTTAGATTTCAGATTACAGATATAAAAGTGAGCCCTTTCTACAATTAGGCAGCATGATTTAACTACAGAATACAAGTACAACTTTTAGAAACTAAATGTTATGACTCAATAGATCTATGCAACATGTATTGTTATTCATGATTATGATTTTCAGTTTTCAGATATTCCAGCTTATGTGAGTCATCTACTTTTAGCGTGCATTCTTTTACCAATTTATAATGATATTGAGATATTGATTTACTTGTGCATTCACCCCTATATACTTAGTACAATCTAGAAATACTGATTCACATATACGTCGATGTTCTACATTGTCTCATAATGTAGGTTCAGGTGCTCAGTTTTAATAGCGTGAGTGATTTCGAGCATCTTCATCTACATCCCGACAGTTGGTAAGTCCTCATAGTTTGGGGACTTAGTCTTTCAGTTTTTCAGCTTATTAGTACATATGATTTAGTATTTACAGATAATTCGAGTCAGCTAGGGTTTTTTCCTAGTGACTCTCTAGTTATTAGTAGTAGAGGCTTGTCAGGCTGCTAGATATGATTTAGATTTTCAGTAGTAATTGATCAGACTCTTGAGTTTAGCATTTTTAGATATTATATTCAGACAGTTTCATCTTAGCTCATATAGAATTCCACACTTTTGCTTCAATTTTATATTTATATTTCCTCTATCATGAGCTTCAGATTTTAGTAGAAGGTAGACAGGGTTAGCTTAAGGCTACTCATAGTCTTGAGCACCGTGTGACATCTCGGGACCCGTTTTTGAGGCATTACAGTTATCAGTTATACAGTATCAGTATTTCAATACTTCAATCCATAGATTGTTTAGTATCATGTTATATACTTGGTCTTGCATTCTCAGATATTACAGTTTTCATGCATTCATGCTTAATTATCTCATGTTATTCAGTTAGTCCTTACTCCATATGCATAGTACTCCACAGTTTTAGTCTAGCTATTCAGACTAAGTTCAGTCTAATGTTACATGATCAATATTCATTCGCCAGTTATTCAGTGTTCCTATAACAGTAGTCCATATTTTTATATCAGCTACTCAGTACATATATAGGCACTAGTTATCCCCTTTACTTAGAGTTCAATCATTCCGTAACCCAGACATCAGTTATTCAGTTAACCAGATCAGCTCAGCAAATGTATGTTTGGTCTTGTATGTTCATGTATCCATGCTTCATCGTATCACAACTTCAGTTCTATTTAAATCATAAAAGTAAAGTCTTACAGAAACTAAGTGTAAAGATTCACCAGTTTACAAGATTATATTTGTTACTCATGTTTTAAGATATTTCATCTTTCAATTTATTCCAGCCTATCGGTGAGTGTACTTACACTTAGCATGCATGTTTTACGATCACGTATGAAATCAGTTTTACTTGTTGCATTCACCCCTGCATACTCAGTATATTCTAAAAGTAATGATCCACATATACGTATATGCTCTACATTGTCTCATAATGTAGGTACTAATCATAGCCTATGTATTATAATCAGACAGTTGCAGTTCCAGCTAACAGGTTATGAGTTCTCCTATTTTCGGGACTTCAGTTAGATGTTGTTAATGTACTTAACTTTCTGACTCATATGTACTGATTAATGGTAGTTGGGGTCATGTCCTAGCTATCTATAGTCAGTATAGTAGAGGCTTCATAGACGTCACTCGAAGTCAGTTATGTAATTTTAGTTTCTTCTTTCAGATTTATCAGATTGTAAAGCTTTATCAGTATTGTATCTATTTCAGATTTTTAGTGATTATGTTTTCGCACAGCAGAACCTGTTTTTGAATGTATTATAATTCAGTTGCTTAATAGTAGCCAGTTCATGGGTTAGCTTGGGATCACTTGTGGTTCCAAGCATCGTGTGGCATCTAGGGTGTACTCTCGGGGCGTTACAACTTTTCATTTATTAGAATGAAAGTAGAGGAAGGGGTAACACAGTTCATAATTAAAGAAATTAAATCTTTTGGAAAATTTAGGCTAGTTAGCGAGTAGTGGATAAAGGACCATTTTATTCTGTTAAAAGCCTTTTCTAAGTCTATTTTGATCATCATTTTACCAATTTTCCCTTTTGTTTTATTGAAGGAGTGAATAACTTCTTGAACAATATTTGCATTATCCGAAGCTTGTCTGCTCGAAATAAAGCTATATTGTGTTGGGTTAATAATTTTATCTAAAAAGGGTCTGATTCTGTTAATCAGAATCTCGATGATTGTTTTATAGATGGTGTTGCAAAGACTCATGAGTCTGTAATGGGAGACTTGTTTTGGCATATTGATTTTTGGGATAAGGACAAGATGAGTTTGATTGATCTCCGAGCTTATACTTTTCAAGGAGAATGCATCCATACAAGTTTAAATAATTAAGAAGTTAGTGTCATCCCAGAATTTTTGGATGAATATGGGATGCAAACCGTCTGGGCCTAGAGCTTTCAATGGTTTGAAAGAGTTAATGGCTCTTCTAATCTCTTCGATTGTTAGTTGGTTATTGAGAATTTGATGATCATCATCTGAGAGACATTTATCCTCAGGCTGAGCCCTAAAAATGGGGCAGCTAGTTAGCTCGGAGGTATAAACACTTTTAAAGTGGTTTTTGATAGATTTTTTAATTTTTTTTGGTTGGAAAGACCAGTTCCCAACAGAATCAACTAATCCCAAAATTCTATTTCTACGTCTTTTTTATAGTAGAAATGTGGAAGAACCTGGTATTGGCGTCACCGTCTAGCGTCCATTGAATTTTTTATTTCAATTTCCAAAAATCCTCTTCTTGTTTTAGGATGCTATTAAAATCTTGAAGAGCTATTTCTAGATCATAGTGGAAATTCATTTTTCTAGCCGGATTAATTTTCTAGAGGCCATTCATTCTGGCTAAAATTATTCTTTTTTTTAAGATGTTATCAAAGTTGTCCTTATTCCAATTAGTAGAAGCATGCGAGAAACTAATGGTGGCATTATTGTAATTGTAGTTAGCAAGCCAACATTTTTTAACAATGTTTTTAAACTCTGGGTGGTGCAACCATATCATTTCAAAATAAAATTTTGTCATATTGATCTTATCACTTTTAATAAGATTTAGAAAAAGTGGACAGTGATCTGAATGGACTCTAGGAAGGCCAGTAACCTTAGAGTCTTGAAATAAGTTAAGCCATAATGGGTTACAAAGAAATCGGTCCAGCCTTTCCATTACTATACTAGATTAATTTTTATGCATATTCGTCCAAGTAAATTTTGGACCAACAAAACCTAGGTATCATATTTAAGTTATTAATCCAGTCCATGAAGTTTGAGATCCTTCTGTTGTCAACCCCATTCCCTCCAAATTTTTCAAAAGTGTTAGTTACTTTATTGAGTCTCCACCCATTAGCCAAGGTCCAAAATTTTTTTGGAAATGTCATTCAAATTTTTCCATAGAACTTTTTTGTAGTGATAACTATTTCTAGTGTATATAATAGAGAGAGTCCATGGAGAAGTATTTGGACTAACCTGTAGACTTGCATGTATTTCTTATTCCGTAAGGACTAATGGGTTCATAATTAATTCATTTCTATTCTAGCAAATTGCTATACCACCTTAATACCCTGAAGTCGGTACGTGTATGACATCCATAAATGGTAAAAGTTGCAAAGTAGCTCTTGATCCGATAATCTAGTTTCTGTGAGAGCTAGTATTGTAGGATTATGAGCAGATATAATCTCTAGTACATTTCTACTAAAGGCCAGGCTATTTACGCCCCTACAGTTCTAGATGATAATCTTCATAGATGATTGTGTCCGGAGTAATGAGGCCCCTCCTGGTGACAGTGACATCTCTAGGTTTATCGTAATTTGATTCTAAAATAAAGAAAAGTCTCTTCTCTCCCCTCCACTGCTGCCAACAGGATGGTATACTAATGCATGTGATTCACCAAATAAGATTTGATGTTGACTGAAATTTTTGAAACTGGCGGATGGATTATTACCAGAACACGTTCTTTTACACTTCGTCTAAAAGTAAATATTAGCAAATCCTCGAGTGTGATCGGAGTCATTACCTGAGTGACGCCATATGGTATTGTTTCCTCGTGCTACTACGTCTAATATTAGACATTGTAGTCATAGGATAATTAAAGTTGTGGCGATGGCAGATTTTTTTCCTGTATCTCTGGCACTTTTTGGTCACGATTCATTACTTCCCACGTTGGTGACATGGTTTGAATGTGGGGAATGGACCAATTTGAATAATTTATCTGTTAGGATGAGTCCCAACTCATGTTCGTTTTGTTTTCCGACATTAAGTTCATTTGCATATGTAACGTCGTCGCTCCTAGGTCTATTATATGTTGGTTTTGCATGTAGTGGGCATTCACCAAATTATGGTAATTTTAAATTTATTTCGATAGCGTGACAATGGGTAGAAAGAGGTCCATCGATATAGCATTGTTGAGTGTCATTCTGTTCACTGATGGCGGCATCTAATTTGTTGTCCAATTATTTTGATATAGAGGGATGTTCTCCTCTAACGTTAGGAATGTTTTCATCTCCTAGTTTTGAGTTTGGTTCCCGTTCGTCAATTTTTGGATATTCTCTGTGATCCAGTTTCGTGGTTGTGTTACATTGGAGGGTTTTTGAAAGATGGGGGTGATTGTTGATGGAGTTTCGATGTCGTTGGTTGAGAGGACATCGAGGCATTTTTGGTTATGGTGTATGAGTTTTGTTGATTGATGGATATTGATAGTTCAACATTAGTTTTTATAGCTGGTGTATCAATTGTTATAGAAGAAATATTTGAAGAAGAGGTTACAGGTTTGAGAGTAGGGTTAGTGTTCATGATAGGATTAGAATGAGTGGAAGTACTTGGTATGTTAGTAGCTGGAGTGTTTTAAATTTCTCATTCAAGGAGGAGATGAGTTGACGTACTCTTCCTTCGTTAGGTGTAACCATTTGGAAATTTTCGTTGGAGGCAAAGGGTTGTAAAGGAACTTGAATTGTTGTGGTACTTGTACTACAATTTCTTGTTGTTAATGAGGGAGTGAAAGTAGAAGTCTGAGTGTGTGATAGATGTGTAATAGATTGTATTAAAGTATTTGCTGCAAAAGGTAGTGAATTGTCACTAGGATTATAGGGTGCACTATTTGTAGAAATACTAGGATTGTAGGGTACACTATTTGAACTAGAAATAGGTAATAGAGTAGGGGGATTTGAAGTAATTGAAGTCTTCTTTGAGGTACTTTTAGTAATTAAATCTTTTATTAAAGGATTGATGGATTGAGTGGTTGGTGTAGGTTGTAGAGATGAGCACATGATAGAATGGGTATTTTGTTTTCTTTGCGGCATAGAAGCATTGAACTTCACATCTTGGGGATTTCTTTTGGTCGACGTGGTCATTGTGATATCCATGCCCCTTTGTTGGGGTATGTTAGTATACATAGGAGGTGTGGGATCCTTACTTTTTTCTTTGTGATTTTCAATTATTGAAAGATTATGAAATGTATTAAAATTTTTATTATTCTTGGAAATTTTTCTATCAATATTGGAATTGTAAGGAAACTTATTTTTTTGTTTTTTATCATAAGAAATTGTGGTCCAAGTAAATTCCTGGTCATTTTTTTTCCTTCTTTTTTATTTTTTTCTTCTTGTTCCATTTTTTCTTTTTCTCCTTTTTGAATTTTTTCTTCTGAATCTAATTCTTTTCCCTCATCTTTTAATTTTTTTCTTCGATTTTTCCTTCTTTTTATCTTGAGAATGATCAGCGTTAGGATTGTCTGAAATCTTGGAGTTTTTTTCTTTATTTTTTGAACATTAATGAATGTTATGACCTAAACATCCACATAATTGACATAGAGGAGTGGTGCTCTCAAAGAGAATTTTTTGAAGGTGAGACCCAATAAGAACATTCGGAGGAAGAGGTTTGTTTAGTGGTGTCAAGATACACAATCTAGCATATCTTCCTCTTGAAGCATTCCTTGTGCAACTATCTATTTTCAAAACCGTGCCTATAGTATTGCCAATTTTTAGAAGAATCTGAAGGTCATAGTATTCAGTAGGAAGTTCGGGTAGGCGTATCCAAATAGTTGTGTAGTTAGGAGTTTCCGTTAAGGGATTGAACTTTGGTTCCTACTTACAAGTGGAGAGATATTGTGAGCCAATGAACCAATGTCCGTGATGGAATTTTTCATAATTTTGTTTGTGAATAAACTTGATAAGGTAAAAATCCTCTACTAGGTTGATCAGGTTTAAATCTTCGTTGAGGTTCCATAACTCTTTTAGTCTAGATCGAAGATGGTTATAGCCTAGATTTTTGCCTAAAAGTTTCACTATAACAGCTTGTTCCCCTTATGCTTTTTAACTTTGGCATGCATGTAGGTCCCTTTTACTTTTTCTATTGAATTGCACTCAATGATGCAAGCTCTATTTACTTTTACATGCTTTTGCTATTTTTTTATGCATTTATAGTGGTAATATAGATATGTGAAGTCTATACTTTTGCTGATTTCTTTTGAGCTTTGTGCCCGTACCTTTCATATATGGATAACTTATTCACTTAGGAGAATTCGAAATCAAAATAAGCCAAAACATGAATAAAGTGATCAAAATAGGTCACATATTTAAAAGTTATTAAAATAGATTAAATACAATAATTTATTACATTTTATGCTTTTTTTTAACGATTTGATAACGAAAGTGTACCGTATAAAAAACTCAATGTACTATCACATCACTCCTTTATGTCAAATCACGTAAAATGTAATAAATTATTATGTTTTACAAAAAGTTATGTAAAATGTAATAATGACATGAAGGGGTGATGTGATAGTATACTGATTTTATTTTAAAAAAATTACAAATTAAAACTTTATAACTTTTTTAACTTTTATAAATTAAAACTTTTTACTAAAGTTTATAAATTATAACTTTTTATTGCTCTTTTTACCAAAAATTATTGCTTCGTTTTGTCAAATCAAGTACCACTTAACCCACTCTTTTTGACTTTGTCTTTCATAAATCATATTAAAAAGTTACTTTTTAATAAATAAAAAAATACATAATTATAAATTTATTTTATTAATACTTAATAAAAAATTATATTACTTTCTAAATTTGATCAGGTGAATATATAATTGTTGATGATCAGAGAACTCAATTTCATGTCATTGTTATTTTTTGAGTTTGGGTATTTTTTAAATTCTTTATGGTGAATAATTAAATGGGGGGATGTAGATTGTTTAGTTTGCCTTGTCTTGTTTCTTCAATTTTTTGTACTTGCATAGCTACTCCTTTTCTGCATAACAACTTTTCTTGAGTTGAGGGTCTGTCGAAAACAGTCTCTCTATCTCTGCTCTGAGGCAAGGTCTACATTCACTGTTTCCTCTATAGACTATTGTGTGGGATTACTCTAAGTAGATTGTTTAAAAAAGGGAATAGTTTTTCTTTAGCCGACTATATATCGGAAAAATCCTTTCTACCTCCGAGGTAGAAGTAAGGTGCTTACAGTGTGCCCTCTTCAGACTCCATTTTTTTTTATTTATTGAAAAGTAACTTCTTAATACGATTTATGAAAGAAAAAGTTAAAAAGAGTGTACTAGGAGAGTGTACTAGGTGGTACTTGATTTGACAAAACGAAGCAACACTTACAAAAAAAGGATAAAAAACGTAATAAAAAGTTATAATTTATAAATTGTAATAAAAAGAATTTAATTTATAAAAGTTTAAAAAGTTATAAAGTTTTAACTTACAAAGTTTTTAAGAAAACTCAGTGTACTATCACATCACCCCTTTATGTCAAATCATGTAAAACATAATAAAGTATAACGTTTTACATGATCTAACATAAAGGAGTGATGTGATAGTACATTGAATTTTGTAAAAAAAAAAATTGTGTAAAACGTAATAAATTATTACGTTTTATTAAAACTTTTTTACTATACAGTTCCGTTATCAAACCGTAAAAAAGGTATAAAGCGTAATAAATTATTATGTTTAGCCTATTTTGGTAGCTTATTAAATAGGTGACCTATTTTGATCGCTTTATTCATACTTTGGCTTATTTGATTTCGAGTTCCACTTAGGACACATTTGGTAGGATATATTAATTAAAATAGTTTATATATTAAAATTTAATTCAATTTAATTTATTATTTAATTGAACAATTCAATTTAATTCCTTCTTATACATGGATAATTACTACACCATAGAATATATTATCTTATATTGAGAAAATCTAGAAATTATTTATACGAAGTTAGCATGGATAATAGAAATAAATAATCAAATTACCCCTCAATCTCTTTTACTAAATTTTCCTTTTTTCCAGCTAATTGATAAAGAAACTATATTGATATTGCCTTGTATGTTATATGGAACAAGATTTAGAGCCCATTTGGATAGGATTAAAATCTGATCAAACCAGCTTTTAATCTCTTTTTTAGCTTGTTAAGGTGTTTGGTAAAATTAAAAAGTGTTTAAAAGAAGCTAAAACTGATTAAAAGAATCAAAAAGTGAGAAGCTGGGTACCCCAAACTTTTTGTTTTTTAGATTAAAATTCTTTTAGATTTGACCAAAACATTTACCTTTTTATCCCTTATATTTTCCTCTAATTCCAACAATATCCTAAACTTGTAGCCCTTAAATATATAGTTTTTTTTCTTTTTCTCTTTGTCGCTTCGCTTTATCTCTTTCCTCCAATTTCCTCTTCATCTTTCTTCTTTGTTTTTATCGAATCCATCATTACATCGGAGGTTTGTCCAAAAATATTATTTTAGAATTAAAAATCATAAATAATTCACCTTATTTATGGTGTTAACAACTCTAAGGGGTCATTTGGTAGAGTGTATTGTAAAATATAATGCATGCATTAGTTAATGTGTATTACTAGTACCTTGTTTGGTACGTCTTTTTACCTATGTATAAATAATGCAAGCATTAGTTATACACTCTTTTGTGTATTGGAGTGTGTATTAGTAATACACTCCATTTCCTATGTATTAGTAATACAGAGACTTTAAACACATGCATTAGCTTATTAAATGACCTCAATATCCCTCAATTTCCCTCTCAAAATATTTCACCATTCTTTTTCCTGCCATTTTAATTTGCAATAGTGAATCTTTTCAAAACATGTCACAATTTCTTTTCCACCATTTTAATTTACAATAATGAAAAGTGGATTTAAATAACTATAACATATTTTTTCTTTGCTTCGAGGGTCTTTAAAAGATTAAAAAAAAATTAAGACTATTTTTTAATTTTACGTCTTATATTTTATTTTTATTTCGACTATGTTAATCCGCCGGCGTAACATTTCTACGCAAAAACATTGGTCTTGAAATTAATCTTAAAACCTCTATATACTAGTTCAACAATACTAATTATGTTTGAGAAGACAAAAGAACTTTGTTGCAAAAAAAATGTACGAACTCAAAGAATGGTATTTTTGTAAACAAACATTTTTTTTTATAGAAATTATGTAAGATGTATTATTTCTTATACATCAAACCAAACAATGTATAAGAAATAATACATGCATAACTAATACAAGCATAACTAATACAAGTATTACTAATGCAAGCATTGCTAATACATTATATTCAGCATTGTTCTTATACACTCTACCAAACGACCCCCTAAGGACATTTAAGTCATTTTAACAGCAAAAAAGTGCTTAACATCACTTGTTTATCAAACACACCAACAACTTTTTTTAGTTTCAGCACTTTATCCAAACACTTATCTGCTTAATTTATAAGCACTTATTTTAAGCTTTTAATCACTTAAGCTAAAAAGCTATTTTTTTAATCCTATCCAAACGAGCTCTTAATGAGGAAGTTGCTTTTACACTATCTATTACTGACAATAACAAACCATTCTTAATTTCAATTGATGGGTTTGATTTCTTACTTATTGTCACAATACTGATAGCTCTTAGATTTTTTAATAGCGAAGCAGGTTTTGGTACTTGTTAGATTGATTGGTTCAAGTTTCAACCAACAATTATTAGTGCAACAATTATTAGAGGTCCGTAGATCATTTTACGAATAGTCCATGCACTTCAGGCATCTGAACTATTCATATTTAAATTTTTAAGATGTCAAATTAAATGAAATAGAAATTCCACAAAAAGATCAATGGCATAATTGTAAAGGAACATATTTGTAAAATTTTAAACCAAACACAATACATGGTATATCTAGCTTTTAACACAATGAACCAAACACTTGATAAAAAAATAATTCTTGCATTACTAACCCTTGCATAACTTATTTTCCTAGCAAACGCCCCCTTATAGTATGATGAAATATGAAAGATGATTGGTGTTGTCATTTAAATTTATTTGTTTAACATTTTTTAAGTCTATTACACATTTAAAATTACACAAAAAAATATTATAAATTATAATAATTAATAATTTAAAATAATTGTATAAAATTGATTGTCTCTCAAAATTCATTATTACGATATAATTTGAGACAGAATTAAAAATTGATTTATATTATGTAAAAATTATATAAAAATACTATGAATTACAATAATTTTAAAATAAATTATAAAATATATAAAAGATTTCGTTAACTCCAAATACTATACAATTCACCTAAATTTGGAGGAAGAAAGTAAAATATATCACGAGCTCATGGAAAAAAGAACTGTTAGAAAAAAAGAATAAATGTAAATTGTCCTTAAAATATATTCAAATGATCGGTCCATGTGAGACCAACGCTCAATCCAGAGGTGGGGAAATATTCCATAATCACGAGTCCCTCCCTGAGGGACAAGGAACTTCCTAGTTCTTCCCGCAGTTGTCCCCTTAAATTTTACCGCCCTATGAATTTTCTTATATGGAATTGCCGAGGATCTTTCTCCTCTAATTTTAGACATAATTTTAGGGAGTTACTTGATATGCATAAACCTGCTCTAATTGTTCTGTTGGAAACTCATAAAGAAAATCACCAGTCAATAGCAGATGAGTTTCCACGTTTCAAATGTTGTAGTTGTCCCGGCTGAGGGACTAGCTGGTGTAATTGCCATTCTCTGGCATGCTGACCTCCTTAATTCTACTAATGTGGATATTACGCACCAGGAAATGCATTGCATGATCCAGGTATTTCCCTCTCATAACAATTATTTTTTTTTGGCTATTTATGTTTCTAATAACGCTTCTGATAGGCTTATGCTTTGGGAAAATCTTAAAAGTGTAGCTGATACAGTATCTGGTCCTTGGCTTATGGGTGGGGATTTTAACGAAGTTTGTAGAGCCGGTGAAAAATTCAGCAGATTAGGGGTCAATTATACTAGGGTTAATCGGTTTTCAGACTGTCTGAGTTATTGTTGAATGCATGACTTGGGTTTCTCCGGTAGCAAGTATACCCGATCAAACTTGCATAAGAATAGTAGAACTAAGCTTGTCAAATGGGCCAGGTTGACCCGTCCCGGTCAGCCCATGGGCTGTAGGGTGCCGGGTCCCGGGCCGGTTTAATTTTTTGGTTAGGCTCGATTAACCCGGCCCAGACCAAGCCCGGTCCAGGCCCGCCGGTTAACCAGCTGGGCCCGGTTGTCTCTTCTTTTTTTTTTTGAGATTGGGCCAAACTAGCCGTTGGCCCAATGGCTATATAGCCGTTTTTGGGTCCAAACGGCTAGTTTGGGCCCTTTATTAAAAAAAAAATTCATTCAAAATATTTTTTAATCTCAAAAAAAATTCTATAAATACCCTACACCTTCAAATCATTTTTCACACAATTTTTCATTCTCTCAAATCTTATTCTCTCTCAAATCTCAAATCTCAATTCTCAATTCTCAAATATTCTATATATTTAATTTCCTAAAGTGCTCACTTTAATTTTTTAATTTTGCGATTACAAAGTACGAGTGGAAGTTTCTAAAGTCGTAACCTTCTGATACTTCCAAAATTTGGTATTGTCGTTCCATCTCTTACGTTTAATTTTTATTTAGCGTATTAATTGTTGAATATTTAATTTTATTATATTTGTGTATTTTAAATTTTTTTAGTTTAATTTATATTATGGATAAATTAAGAAACCTCGCTACTAAAGGTGTTAAAAAATGTTGTCTCGGAAGCGGTAGTGGTAGTAAAAAGCGAATTACTAGTGGTAGAGGTATTTCAATGTAACACTCCGTAAAAGTCGTGCATGGATTAGCCTTTAATAGAGTGCCCTTAGACTTAAAAACTTGAAAAAATTTCGAAGTGTAATGAGGACTTAGAGTCATTTTAGCTGGCAATCTTCGGGATACAACTTTTCAACCTTCCCGACATCCGTTTTTAGATTTTCAAGTTGCGTTATGATCAGGCAAGCTCATAGTACATCTCAGAAAAGTTTCGGAATTTTTCGGAACGCATAAGGCTGCGCTTGGATTTCAAAACAGTAGCAAAACGCATAGCCTATTGCCCAGTTTTCAGCATTTCAGGGTCAACTTCAAACGATCATAAATCCCTGTATATAATGAACTATGTGAGATATAATATATCAAATGAAAGATCTTTTAGTCCTATTTCAAATGCAGTTGGTTTCATCCAATTTGAGTATATGAGTAAAAAGTTATAATCGATTTACTCCAGCCTATCAAACTGTCAACTGAGGGACAAATTTGACCTTAATTGTTCCTTAGGGGTATTTTGGTCATCCTCCACCCCTATATATACCACCAACACGGAATTTAATCCCTCAAACACCATAATACACATACTTTCCCCAGAATTGCTCAAGAACTTTCCTTAGGGTTTCAAAATAAAAACCCAAATAGTTCAAGATTCGACCGTAGGTTTTCGAAGATAATTACATATTCGGAATCACCAATCCGCGAGCTTCAAGAAACATCTAGTATCTTCGTAAATAGAGGTACGTGGGGTTATCCTAAAATCTCATGGGTGTAATTTTTATGAACATGCATGCTTTTAAATGGGGGTTTTCAATCAAATGCTAATAACTTACTTTCAATATGATTTCTATGTCATTTTTCTTTATGTCATGGGAATTGTTTGCCTATATAATTCAATGGTTGAAACCATGCATATGTGATTTGAGATTTTCCATGGAAGTTTGATAAATATGAATGATAAATTGCTTTCAAATTCCCATGATAATGTCTTGATACCCCATATCATATTGTGACCAACAAAAGAGAGCATGAATTTGAAATAATTATTGTTCACCACTTGTAAATGATGAAGCACCTTGATTTTTACATGATTATGCATATGTGGATGTGATATTGATGACTTGCAAGTCGGGTATGACGATACCCTACAGAGTATGATACGTGATTGAATTAAATGAAGTTTGAATGCATTGATTTTATATGAGATAGGTGGATGCCCGAAGAAGACGTTTGGGTGTAAGGGCTCATCGCTGGAAATCGTGTTTGCCGACACGAGAATTTGGTACCAGGATAAGTGATCTTGTGTACTTGACTTTATGTCATTCCCAAATTGGGACTATAGGTAGGAGCCCGGGCTAAGTGATCTTGGGCACTACCATTGGGTAGAGACACCATGCTTCGTGGTCTTGTGTGTCTCTCCCTCACTTATACTCTAATCTCGGCGGCAACCGAGGTTTAACAGTTGGTGTAAATTATGTAGGGTATTCCACCTAGCTCAGTTGCATTTCATTGTTGTTGAGAAACTATTGCATTGTGCTCATGTGTTTTTTAATAATTTGATATGAAATTGCTTTATAATGGCTCTCAACTATATTTTGTAAAAATATTATGTTTTGTTTTGATATCTCTGCGTGCCAGTACTTTTGTGCTGACCCCCTCCCCTCCAACTCTCAGGTTCGGAGGCTCAGTCTAGGGGTCAAGAGAATCAGTAGATCTTTCAGATAAAGTTGCAGAGACAAGTGGTGAGCCTTCTATATTTCAAAAGGCCTTATGCCCTGCAGTCCTTTATCTTATATTAAGTTTTGGGGTCTACTGGGGGACTTGTCCCAGTTTATATACAGTTACTTGACTCAGTCATTTGTTAGAGATTTTCGCAGATGGTTGTTTAGAGGTTGATTCATGTTGTGGGAACTTTATTTCCCCGTTATTGTTCTTTTTCATATTTATGACCATGTTTCCGTATTATTGTGTTTCTTCGGCATTACTTTTATCATATGAATTATGTGCATGATTACCATACAGATAGGGGTGTTTCAGGCCTTCATGTTTCGAGATACTCGTCACGGCCAGAGCCCCGGTTTGGGTCGTGACAAACTTGGTATAAAAGCACGGTTCATGGTCCCAGGGTGTCTGCGAAATCTCGTCGAGTAGAGTCTTGTTTATGGGTGTGTAGAGCGCCACACTTATAAGCAGGAGGCTACAAGGCGTTTAGGAATATCTCTCTTTCTTCATGTTCTAGTTCGTGCAACAGAGTCAGAAAGTTCCTCATTTATACTCTAATTCGTGCTATGGTGACATCCATACGAAAGTAAAATCATCCCAAATTCTTTCCTTACTCTGATGTTTTCAAACCCGTCACATTTCTTGGGTGATTCAAGTGCAGAAGTTTAGAGTCTAAATGGTATTGTCCCTTCGGATCACATCATATAAGATCTTAAAATTATGCAAGGACTTGAGAAGAGTCTGTTATTGCTTCAGAGTGTATGGGTTCTAGTGTGAACCTTGATCTTGACAAAATCGTGCTTTTTAGCCTTCTGTATTGAGTATATTCGGCCTTTTCAGAAATTTATGTTGCAGATGTCATGCTTAAGGGAAAAGATGTGTAGTAGAAATGTTGGAATTGTATTTCCACCCAAATAGTAGTATAAGTTAAAGTGTCGGTGTCATGACCTATTGGTAGCAAGTAGCGTGTGTGGATTGTATGATAATCTGTGGGGGAGATATTTGACTCAGATTTTTTATCTATACAAAGTAAGATGTGTATTCTCAGATTATAGAATATTGTGTGACAAGTTTCTATCTCTTGAAAATATTTTATCATCGTTTTGGTGAAACTAAAAAGTCCAGTGAAGCCGTGTGGGGCTCTTTCGATTCACTAGCATAGTTGTATTGTCATTCATCTTATTTTCTTGTTCAAACCACAAAAAAATTGAAGTCTAGTGAAGCCGTGTGTGGCCTATTTCGATTCACTACCAATTTGTCATTCAACGTGTTGTTCTTGTATTGGTTGAATATATATATAGCTGAATCTTTTTGCATGAGATAGAGTTGGTAATGAAGTGATTCGTCCGTGTGTGTTAGTTTATTAGTAGAAGATATAGAAGGAGTTATTAGGCGAGGTGAATTGTCCTTGCTTGAAGTATGAAAATGGCCAGATTAGCTAGTAGATTATAAGTATAGACTCATGGTTGTTGTGGACTTTGAAGGTAGTGTAAATGTCCGCTTGGGTAAGTAATTGTGATGTGAGAAAGCAGTATAAGTAGATACGATTGTACGGGGTTATACTATAAGGATAAGGTTGGCCAAGTCTATTATGAGGCTTTAAACCCCTTGACCCTCTTTTCATTGGTAGTTGTAAACTAGTGCTACTTGTGAGAAGGTATGTAGTAGATTTTCGAGATATTTGGGTAGAATATCCCAATTTGATGGATCAGTATATTTATATTATGTTTCATTCTTCATTGGTGGTTAATGATTGATACTAAACTATAGGCTTGAATTTAAATGGTGTGGTGGTAAATAGTGGCACGAGTTTGATGATGCATGTTTTGTGGGATTAAATTAGTAGGCTTGATGTGCTGAAATAGTACATGCTAATGGATTATGATAAGGAAAACCGTTAGGTCATGATCGATTATTGTGGTTATAAAGTTCTAGTGCACTAGTGTTTCGTGATGTTTATTTCATAGTTTCCAAGTGAAAATTTTGTGTAAGGTTGGGTTGTAAATCATGCATAGCACTAGATATTAAGTTTTAACAGTTGACGTCCATGAAGGTGGATGTGAAGATTTCTTGGTTAATGAATACTAGTTGTATAGAAGTGATCTAATAGAATTAAACGGTGCATACAATAGAGTAAGTTTATTTGATTCGTAGTGGTGTATGATATTGTATGTATGATGTATAAGTATGCCTAAGGTGACATGAGGTTGCGGTATTTTTTCTAAGGCTATTACTTGTTGTGCGTGGCTAGTGGTACCATTGAATTGTTAAGTGGAGAAAGACTAGTTAGATGGTATATGGTGATCTAAATATCCATGTTAAGGTGTTTTGATTGATAGTGTTGGGCCTTTTGCGGTGATCTTGATTCTCATAGTAGATGGATATAAATTTGGAGTCGCAATAGTGGTAGGCTCTGTCGAAAGAGCTATGGTTCATCAAAGGCTTGGTGATATCCATGTTAAGTGTTAGCATCTAAGCTTGACTTTTGAAGGTTGAACCGATATAATAAGTGTGCAAGCATTATACTATGGCTATTGGTGGCTAGAGAAAGATAGAGTGTATCCCGGAAGGTAGTCATTCGGGCTAAGTTCTATGATATGCATGTATTGTTATTTTTTTCCAGACCCTAGAGTGCAGTAAGTGTAGTTCAGTTAGAATCTGGTAAATGATCTCCCAAACTCTAGATGATGACTTGAAGCTAAGGGGGAGATGACAGAACGAATGACCAAGTAAGGCTCTCAGATTCTAGTAGTGATGCAGTATGATTTAAAACATCAGAAAGTGAGGGTGAATCTCAACCCATTCCTACCTCAGTATTTTTTTCAGTTATCCGGATGCTTACTCATGCCTTACAATTCAGTTCTGTAATCATAGTTCATGATTCCTTTATATGATAGAGAGTCACGTACTCTTCCAGTTCCAAGATAATGAGTTCTAGTTCATTCAAGTAGTCGGAATCACATTCCTTATGTTAGGAACTCTAGTTGAGGTCATGCAACTCATGACACATGTACTCACTCTTTATAGTGTGCTCAGTCCCGTATAAAAATCTTCTCATGCTTCAGGGTCTTATGTTTTAACCTTTTAGTGACCCTCCCTATGCAATGATAGTGGTGATGATGTAAATGTTCTTGTTGATGGAAGTTCATAATACGCTTGTTTAGATAAGGCCATAAGTATGAAGTAAGATTTGGGTCCAAGTCTTTGATATATGTGATGTAAAGTGGAAAAGTTTGTGTGTGTATGTTTTTAGGATAGCGTGTGGGAGTTATATTGATAATAGTTTAGAAACTATGTGAAGTATGTATTTATGGGTGTTTTCCTTGAAGTAAACATGTGGTTATAAATTAGGCTTGAATGACATTTTGGGATTGTAGTGGAAGGTCGCAATATGCATTAGCGACTTCATATTAAGAGTTCAGAGTAGTCATTGAAGTGGTAAGGCATGTAATGCTTAGAATGTGATCTTTAAAAGAGGTATAGAAGATGGCATCATATGGTTTAGAATAATAGCGTGGTGTAGCATATTGTATTTTTGTGACTTAGAGTTAGGCTTGATCGCGGGGTAAGGATTAAGCTATTTTAGACATTAGTAGAAAAAAATTGTCAATACTCATATGAGAAATTTAAGCTGAATTGAATGAATATCATATTTATAGGGAATAGTATAGTTAAGGGATATTCGGGAAGTGCACTAAGCCTGAAAGTAAGAAGTTGTATTGCCAAAGGTCTGAAAATTATATCCTAATTTAGAAGTTATATGTTTATATTCCAGACTGCAGAGTAGTGTCAATGTTGTGATTTCCTCAATTGGATGTCTTGTGTAATCCATACCCAAGATTCGTGGCTCCCTATTACTATTAGAACTTCTTTAGAGAGAGTGTTGAAGAGATACTCCAGTTAAGTATGAAGGTCCAGCATAATTCAATCTGTATAGTCAGTAAGTCAGTTTAACAGGCAGATTTGCATGACTTGTTTTCTCGTCTTTTCATTTATTCATGCTACCCGAAATCTCAGACATGCTACTATTCCAAGATAGAGTATACCAGTAGTTGCGAGTATAGCTCAGTTCATGTGTCATGCATTAGATTCAGATTTCCAGATGTTCAGTTATGATTCAATTTGTAGGTGCCTAGTGCATCGCCTCAATTTTTTTCCGAGTATCTTAATGAATTGAGCATTCATAGAGGGACATAGTGTCCCAAGGGGGAGATACCTCATTCAGTTGCATGCATAGATTCTTATTACAAGCCTCGCACCAGTTATCATTGCGTAATCAGTCATACATTCATACGTTAGTCCAGTTAGATATGCGTGCATTAGAAATGCATCTTCGATAGAAAAAGTTCAGCTTATCAGTGTATTTAGTCCTGCGTTCATGAGAACAACTCAGTCACAGATCCATGCATCAGATATACATGTTCATTATGATAATTCAGCTTATGAATAGCTTCAGTCGTGTATTACATGCATCAGATATGCGTGTCCGATATAAGAATTCATAATATCAGTAGTTCCAGCAATATGGTCATATTTCAGATCAGTGTATTCTTTATTAGAGGACATGTTGTGTCCGCGTTATTCTATATCTTTAAGGCTTCACCAAGTTCCTACCCATCATTCGAGGAAGAATAATCCCAAGGGGGAGATAATGTAACACCCCGTAAAATTCGTGCATGGATTAGCCTTTAATAGAGTGCCCTTAGACTTAAAAACTTAAAAAAAATTCTAAGTGTAATGAGGACTTAGAGTCATTTTAGCTGGCAATCTTCGGGATACAACTTTTCAACCTTACCAATATCAGTTTTTAGATTTTCAAGTTGCGTTACGATCGGGAAATCTCATAGTACATCTCGGATAAGTTTCGGAATTTTTTGGAACGCATAAGGCTGCGTTTGGTATTCAAAACAGTAGCAAAACGCATAGCCTATTGCCCAGTTTTCAGCATTTCAGGGGAAACTTCAAACGATCATAACTCCCTGTATATAATGAACTGTGTGAGCTATAATATATCAAACGAAATATATTTGAGCCTATCAAACTGTCAACTGAGGGACAGATTTGACCTTAATTGTTCCTTAGGGGTATTTTGGTCATCCTCCACCCCTATATATACCACCAACACGGGATTTAATCCCTCAAAAACCATAATACACATACTTTCCCCAAAATTTCTCAAGAACTCTCCTTAGGGTTTCAAAATAAAAACCCAAATAGTTCAAGATTCAACCGTAGGTTTTCAAAGATAATTACATATTCGGAATCACCAATCCGCGAGCTTTAAGAAACATCTAGTATATTCGGAAATATAGGTAGTTGGGGTTATCCTAAAATCTCATGGGTGTAATTTTTATGAACATGCATGCTTTTAAATGGGGGTTTTCAATCAAATGCTAATAACTTGCTTTCAATATGATTTCTAAGTCATTTTTCTTTATGTCATGGGAATTGTTTGCCTATATACTTCAATGGTTGAAACCATGCATATGTGATTTGAGATTTTCCATGGAAGTTTGATAAATATGAATGATAAATTGCTTTCAAATTCCCATGATAATGTCTTGATACCCCATATCATATTGTGACCAACAAAAGAGAGCATGAATTTGAAATAATTATTGTTCACCACTTGTAAATGATAAAGCACCTTGGTTTTTACATGATTATGCATATGTGGATGTGATATTGATGACTTGCAAGTCGAGTATGACGATACCCTACAGAAAATGATACGTGATTGAATTAAATAAAGTTTGAATGCATTGATTTTACATGAGATAGGTGGATGCCCGAAGAAGGCGTTTGAGTGTAAGGGCTCATCGCTGGAAATCATGTTTGCCGACACGAGAATTTGGTACCAGGATAAGTGATCTTGTGTACTTGACTTTATGTCATTCCCAAATTGGGACTATAGGTAGGATCCCGGGCTAAGTGATCTTGGGCACTACCATTGGGTCGAGACACCATGCTTCGTGGTCTTGTGTGTCTCTCCCTCACTTATACTCTAATCTCGGCGGCAAACGAGGTTTGACAGTTGGTGTAAATTATGTAGGGTATTCCACCTAGCTCAGTTGCATTTCATTGTTGTTGAGAAACTATTGCATTATTCTCATGTGTTTTTTAATAATTTGATATGAAATTGCTTTATAATGGATCTCAACTATATTTTGTAAAAATATTATGTTTTGTTTTGATATCTCTGTGTGCCAGTACTTTTGTGCTGACCCCCTCCCCTTCCAACTCTCAGGTTCGGAGGCTCAGTCTAGGGGTCAAGAGAATCAGTAGATCTTTCAGACAGAGTTGCAGAGACAAGTGGTGAGCCTTCTATATTTCGGAAGGCCTTATGTCCTGTAGTCCTTTATCTTATATTAAGTTTTGGGGTCTACTGGGGGCCTTGTCCCAGTTTATATACAGTTACTTGACTCAGTCATTTGTTAGAGATTTTCGCAGACGGTTGTTTAGAGTTTGATTCATGTTGTGGGAACTTTATTTCCCCGTTATTGTTCTTTTTCATATTTATGACCATGTTTTCGTATTATTGTGTTTCTTTGGCATTACTTTGATCATATGAATTATGTGCATGATTACCAGACAGATAGGGGTGTTTCGGGCCTTCATGGTTCGGGATACTTGTCACGGTCAGGGCCCCGGTTCGGGTCGTGACATTTAAGTAGTAGATATACCCGTGTGCCTTCGCCTTCGGTACCGCTTGGTACACCTTTTGAGGAAGAAATAGGTGTAGGAGCTCACGATATGGATTATGTAGAAGCTCAGAAAAATTACGGTATAGAAGAAAATGAAGTAGATGCGGTTAATTTAGACGAAGATGATGAAAATATTGGTGAGACACCCGCTGTAGGAAATGCTAATGTTAGATCTGAATTGGTTAATCTCCCTCCCCGTCCTACCCATACCCCAAGAGCTCGTAAAACAACTAGTATTGAATGACAATTTTTTGAACGTATATTAGATACTGAGGTGCAATGCAATATTTGTCAACAAATATAAAAGAATAAAAGCGGAGGCAAGCAAGGGGGTACGGGTACGTTAATGAGACATATAGGTGATACTCACGAAAGAGAGTTAAATATTGCACGAGGTGGTGGAGATGTTGGTGGGATAACGCAAACTAGAATGGACCCAGCAACCGGTCAGGTAATGAAGAAGTATAATAAATTGAGAGATCGGGAAGAAATAGCTAAAACGGTAGTTGTGGGTTGTTTGTCTTTTAGTTTTCCTTCTTCTGATGCCTTTATTCATTATATTCAAGCAATTTATAATCCTATGTTTAATAGTATTCCTAGAAGTACTTATCGGTCTGATATTTTTAGACTTCATTCACAATATTATTTTTATTTATCAACATTGTTAAAAAATATTCAATGTAGATTGTCCCTAACTTTTGATCTTGGTCGTGCTGTAAATAAAAATGATTATTTAACCGTTACTTGTCACTGGATGGATAGTAATTTTGTGATGCAAAAATGTATTCTTGCTTTTTTATATGATGAAGATCGTAAACATACTGGAGATTCTATTGCTGATTCTATTGTTAAAGTTGTCGAATTTTATGGTATCGGAAATAAAATCTTATGTATTATTTTTTATAATGCTTCTAACAACAAAACTACTATAACAAAGTTAAAATCTAAGCTATCTCCGCCGTTACCTGAAATTTTTCATATTAAGTGTGCATGTCATATATATAATTTAATTGTAAAAGATGGTCTTGAGTTTTTGAGCTTTATATTGAAAAAATCCGTCTTGCTGTTGGTTTTATTCAAGGAAATAATCGAAGAAAAAGAATTAGAGAATTTAAAGTTAAATATCAATGAAATGGATTTGCACCGATATTGATGCCTGAGGAAATTGATATTAGATGAAATTCTACGTATGATTTCTTAAAAACTTGTTATAAATATAGAGTTCCTATTACACCAGCTTTTAACCAATATTGTGGTTCATTTGTTGAATCTGTTGATTGCATGCTACATGATTCTTATTGGGTTGTAATTAATGATCTTGTTAAGTTTTTAGAAAAAATTTATGTAGCTACGGTTGAATTATCCGGTGCTTATTATCCTACTGTTTGTAATATTTTGGCATGTATAGCCGATATTTCTGGTTTGCTCAAAGAATATAAAAATAAAGAAGGTTATAAAAAAGTTGTTGGTGCCATGTTTACTAAATTTAAAAAATATTTTTTTCGATTCCCCCTATTTACTTGGTTGGTGCTATGCTAAATCCGTGCATGAAATATAATACTATATGCCACTTTAGTACTATTATTTATTCTAACTTAGAAATAAATACTAACAATGATTCTGAACAAGTACAACCTGATTTGTGGATGGCTATGGGTGATGCGAATGAATACATAGAAAAATTATATAATCACTATGCTGATTTAGTTGATTTAGCCGTACCTACAAATATCACTCCAACTGTCGCTCCCCATCCTCCCGGGGAGCCATCATCTTCTAAAAGGCTGGCACATAGTGGTTTTCTTGTTTCCTTTTATAATTTACCTTGTTGGAACAATATTGATGAGAGAGCTTACACATCAACTTATCGGGAAGAGCTTAAATATTATCTTCGGTCGCCGTCAGAGGATCGCAGACGACGGATCAACACGTTGGATTGGTGGAGGATTAATGAAACACAATATCCTGTGCTTTCAAGATTAGCTAGAGATATCTTGAATGTTACAATGTCAACCGTTGCATTAGAGAGCGCCTTTAGTCAGAGACGACAACAGCTTGGAGACAACCGACACTCATTGGGAAGCAATACAGTGAATGTTCTAGTTTGCCTCAGAGATTGGATTAGAGCGGAAAGATGAAACCAAGGAATGGAACCGGAGCCGAACGACGAGCAGAAACCTGAAGAAATTATGTCTTCACGGGAGAACTCAGCAGAATCAAGTCCAATGCATGATTTTGCCCCCGTTGACTTTGACTATCCTATGCAAGTTCCCGTTAATATTAACATGAATGATTTGGAAAAAATGATGCATAATTTGTAGATTTTTCATTCATGTAAATTATAAAATTTGGATCATTTTGCAATCAATAAAATTCAAGATTCATTCACTCCTTAGTCCTTACTTTGTAATTTTTTTCATTTAATGATTTGAATTGAATTTCTAGTTTAAATTAAAAACTTACTTCTAATATATTATTAGTTTACCATCAAGTATTATTAATTTATTATATTAAGTAGCATATGTTTTGTATATTTGTGTATATATCTTATATAGATGTGTATATATAATGTATACATGTGTATATGTTTTATAAATTGTATATATATTGTAGTATATATATATAATAATATATATATATATATATATATATTGTAGTATATGTTTTATTTAAATTAGTACATATATATTGAATGGTGTGTGTATATATATGTATATATCTTCTATAGACGTGTATATTTAACGTATACATATGTATATATTTTATAAATTAGTATATAACTATATATATATATTGTAATGTATATATATTTTAGTATATTTTATTTAAAGTAGTACATATATATTGAATGGTGTGTATATATGTGTATATATCTTCTATAGACGTGTATATTTAACGTATACATGTGTATATGTTTTATAAATTAGTATATAACTCTCTCTATATATATATTGTAATGTATATATATTGTAGTATATGTTTTATTTGAAGTAGTACATATATATTGAATGGTGCATATATATGTGTATATATCTTCTATAGACATGTATATTTAACATATACATGTGTATATGTTTTATAAATTAGTATATAACTATATATATATATTGTAATGTATATATATTGTAGTATATTTTATTGAAAGTAGTACATATACATTGAATAGTGTGTATATATGTGTATATATCTTCTATAGACATGTATATTTAACGTATACATGTGTATATATTTTATAAATTAGTATATAACTATATGTATATATATTGTAATGTATATATATTGTAGTATATTTTATTTAAAGTAGTACATATACATTGAATCGTGCGTATATATGTGTATATATCTTCTATAGACGTGTATATTTAACATATACATGTGTATATGTTTTATAAATTAGTATATAACTATATATATATATTGTAATGTATATATATTGTTGTATATTTTATTTAAAGTAGTACATATACTTTGAATGGTGCGCATATATGTGTAATTGTGTATATATTTTTTAAATTCTAATGTAGTATACACTATATTATAGTGTATATATTGTTTAACGTATTTAAAATGTATATAGGTGGGTATATATAGTGTATATTGAAAAAAAATATTATTTTTGATCGGGTTTGACCGAATTTTTAATCGGATTTGATCTAGTTTAGGTAGGTTTGACCTGGTTGGGTTAAGTGGGCCGGGTTAGGGATATTTTTAAAAATTTTACTGTTGAACCCGGCCCGGCCCGGCCCACTTAACCCGGACCCAGCCCGGCCCACAACCCGGCTAAATTTAATGGGCCGGTTCTGGGTTGATCCGGCCCGGCCCACTTAACACCCTTAAGTAGAACTATCCTGAAATGTCTTGTTCGATTTTCTGCGAACTCTGAGTGGTTAGAATTATTTCCTGAATCTTTGTCAGACACCTCTCATGCACCCACTTTGACCACTGCCCTTCGTTGCTGACTTTAACTCCTCTTATCTCAGTTCCTAAAAAACCTTTCAGACTTGAAACTATTTGGACGTCTCACCCTGACTTTAGACAGATTATTACTAGCTCCTGGGCTCATATGAATAACTCTCTTGTCCCCGAAATCTCCTATTTCCAAGAACAAGTCTCCAGTTGTAATTGAGAGGTGTTTGAGAATATTTTATATAAAAAAAGCGAATTCCTGTGCGTGTAGCTGGAATTCAAAGATCCCCGAACTATAATACCAACATTTTCTTGAAGTCTCGGATTCATTGGCTCATGAAGGAGACGCAAACACGAAATTCTTTCACATTTTCACCCTTTGACAAAGATGACAAAATAAAATCTTATTGCTTCGGGACTCAGTGGGTAACTGGATCTCTGGTAGTCAAGTCATTGGAAGGCATGTTACTTCCTTTTACATGAACCTCTATACTTTGGATCTTTTCTACTTTCCTAGGCACCACTCGTGTGCTCTTTTACGAGTAGTCCCCCCTGAAGAGGCCGATCTATTGCTGAGGCCCTTAGTGCACTAAGAAGTTATTGATGTAGTCTTTTCTTTTAAGCCATATAATTCCCCGGGACTTGATGGAATCCATCCCTTTTCTACCAAAAATATTGGGATGTATTAGGTAGTTCCATTAAGGATTTCTGTTCTAATGTTTTCACAACCTGGATAATCCTGATGAAAATCAATGAAACATTTATTTTTCTCATTCCAAAGATTTTCAATCCTTTAACTATTAATCAGTATAGACCTATTAGCCATTGTAACACAACATATAAAATAATTAGCAAGATTATCGTGAACCGAATGAAGCCTCTTCTTCACAACCTTTTGGCCCCTCTTAGTCGAGCTTTCTAAAAAATTAGAGGGCTTCACAAAATGCAATTTTAGTCCAATAGATCCACCATTTTTTCAACACTACCAAAGGTATAAAAGCTCATATGACTGCCAAGATTGACTTGGAAAAGGTTTTTGATTAGATGGAATGGTCATTTATTCATGACACTCTTCTCCATTTTAATTTTCCTCCAAAATTTGTGGGCCTTATCATGTCTTGTATCACGTGTTCATCAGTCTCTATCCTCCTTAATAGATCTGATACGCCTTATTTCTACCCCTTCAGATGTATCCATCAGGCGCCCCTCTCTCTCCTTATATCTTTATTTTATGAATGGAGCGTCTTTCCCAACGCATTGGCATAGCTTTTGACTACGACTTATGGAATTTAATTAAAATCTACGCCCATGCCCTGCCTTTGTCTCATTTATTCTTTACCAATGATATCATTCTAAGTGCAGAGGCGAACTCCACCTCATGCACGAAAATTTCAGGTATTTTTGCACACTTCAACTCTGTCTTAAGTCAAAAGATTAACCTTACCTAATTGAAACTCTTTTTCTCAAAAAACACTTCATCCTCTACTAAGGAGATGGCTAAATCTATTCTAAGTCTTTAGGAAAGTCACACTTTCGGAAAGTAATTGGGTTATGCTATATTTATGCGTCGCTTAACCAAATAAGACTTCCAGTTCCTGTTAGACAACTTCAAGACTCGCCTTGCAAGCTGGAAAGCTCCTTTTCTTAACACTGAATAGAGAACTACCCTTATCTGATCTACTCTCAATAATCTCCCAAATCATGTCAGTTACCTCATTAAGCTTCATTCATATGTAATTATAAAAATGGAGGCTAACCAACGAAGCTTCTTTTGGGGGACTACTCCACAGCGCAAACAGATACATCTTTTAAATTGGGCCTCTATTTTAAAGCCCAAAAGCCTAGGAGGACTAGGTATTCAGCAACTTGGAACCAAAAACTCAGCACTCTTGGCATCTATAGCTTGGAGAGCTTTCCACTCAAATTCCTTTTGGGCTCAAATTCTTCATAGTAAATACCTAGGAAGATGTTCTGGCATTCTCGAATCTGGAAGGTTTTCACTCTGGGCTGAGCTCAATGTCAAATCGAGCTCTAATGGAAACCTGGGAATAGAGAGCATATTAATTTCTTCATAGACGCTTGGATAGCGCCAAATACGTTGCTCTGAAATCTGATTCATGGCCTGCTTCCTGAGCATGAAATCACATCCAAAGTGTCTCAATATAGAATAGCAAATAGTTGATCCTTATTGCGGCTCTCTTTTGATCTCCCTGCTGATATAATTTCTCTCATAAACTCTATTCACTTTCCTCACTACAATATTTCTAGATCTGACAAAATCAAATGAGGCTTGACAAATTCAAAACTTTTTTCTGTCAGCTCCTGTTACAACGACATCTTCCCCTCAATCCATCCTAACGTGACTACCGCTGACTTCTCGTGGATTTAGAAATTGGACGTTCCATCCAAACTAAGGCATTTCCTTTGGCTTATAAATCATAACCGACTCCCAACAAATTCTTACCTTTACTACATTCATTGCATTGATTCACCTTTTTGCAACTCGTCAGCTGAAAAAATCATAACCTATATCTTCATTCACTGTAAATTGGTTAATCCCTTATGGACACAACTCAAAATCATAACCCAAATTCATCAGATCGGGAAGGTAATTCCTGAGTATTAACATCCAAATACGTGGCTCACTAACCAATTACATCACTTATAACTAACAGGGTGCTTCTAACATACTGCCTTTGGTCTATCTAGTTGGTGCATAATAGAAGTATTTTTCAAAATATTCCTTTTGAAATCTCAGTTGCACATGTCTTAGCTTTGTGCACAGAATACTGGTTTTTAGCGGGCAAGCATAAAACTATCAAACGTACTATGCCTATACATGTTAAATGGAAGCCCCCTACACCTCCTTCTACTATGCTTAATACAGATGCAAATTTTATTTCTAATTTAGAGATGGCTAATATAGCAGGTGTTTTTAGAAATTCAAATGGTGAACGGTTACTAGGTTTTACTAGTAAGGTCTTTACCCCAAACACCATGGAAGCTGAACTTTAGACTTTACTTCTGGGTTTGAATGTTGCAATTCAATACTGCTTTACAACACTGCAAATCAATGTAGACTACCTTCAAATTGTTCAAGCTGTATCAAATATATCATATAATGATTCACCCTTAATATCTGATTGCAGGTGCCTGATGCATAAACTAGGTAATCCATTACTGAAACATGTGTACAGAGAACAGAATAAGTTGGCTCACGCACTAGCACGGATGAATGCAATTACTACTACACAACTATTTTGGGAACCCTCTGCATCTGTAAAGGATATTTTAAGATCTGATAAAAATGGAGACTTGAGTTGCCGACAGGTCAGAATAGATACATCTGACCAATTTTTGTTTAATACTACTAATTGTAGTTGTCAGATTGTAAATACTAGCTCTAGGTGTGCTATTACTACTGTTGGTGCTTGTACAGTTGGGTTGTCAACATACAATTTTTTTGTAAGACGTTGAAGCATATATATACTAGGGGTGAAGGGGCCCATGTTATCACGGGCCCGATGTGATGCATGTAAATAAATATTATATGTAATGCTTTAATATGGACGACAAGCCATGTACTTTATAGTATTTATCATGAAGCCAAGTTTTACAAAAGGTTATGTACATCTTATTTACATAAATAACAAAAAGTCCTGCTTCATTAGCTGGAGACAAAACCTGTTGAATAGTAAAATTGAAAAGGATTAGTATTTTGATGAGAAAATTGTATATGAAAAAATCAACAAGAATGTAACAAGGGTAGGTGTTCGAAAAATTGTAATGTTAATTTTTGCGGTGTGAAAAAGCAGAGTAGGGAAAAAAAGATGTTTTATAAATCATATTATGAATTTCAGTGAAGATATGATCCAAGTTAACAGCTTTACTAACCAGCAATTGTTTCTATGCTAAAGTTTTTCTATAGAAATTAAACATTTTGAGTGAGGCAATTTTTAACAAACTTCAGAATTGTAAATATTCAAATAAGGAAAAAAAAAGAATACATGGTAGGACCATCGAAAGCAACAACAAGAGGGGCATTTTGTTTCTTAGAAGCCACAACAGTAAGGTGTGGTTGGTGTTTTGTGAACAAATTTTGCTTCATTTCATGGAGTCCAGCAAATTCCAATTGGAGTTTCTAACAGAAGCTACTATAGTATGTTACAAAATAAGAGACCGATACAATAATTTTATCAGTTACTTCTACATACTACTATATTTCTTTGTGCGGAAGAAAACTAAAATCCTCAAGAGAACTTTAATCAAAGCAAATAGACCTCTAAAAATAAAAACTTTTCTGACACAAATTTGAAAGCAAAGGCTGCATCCAAGATGTACAACTCCCAGCTAAAAGCTTAACACCATAACTGAACTACTTAATGTCAATTATGCAAACAATCTAGTAAATTATACTGATATGATGGCTAAAGAAAACTATTCCCACTTAAAATCCAAAGTGGCAAAATATTATAAAACAATAACCTCATATGCAATGCAGCGGTTGAGCCCAATATTAATGTAGTGTGTAGTTCAACAGTCGAGTAGCGCCTATTCACGAAGATGAATCGTTACGCAAGAAAAAATATGAGCTACTTGGTGCAGATAGATTATAGGTAAAAGCACATCATTTCGATTGGTCTTTTTGCAGCATTCAGTCTCTTTAGTAAAACAAAGTGAACTCCTAAGCATCACAACATCCATTTACTTTTTCAACGTAGTGCTTGCCGCTAATTAATCATGTGCAAGCTATTCTTTTTACAGAAGTACACATGGTAAGTAATTTATCTCATGATTTAGGTAATTAAATCTGGAAAAATATGGGTATGTTTACATAGTTTACGAAAATATAGGAACAAGTTGAACAAATTGTAATTTCTGTATAAATTACGAAAGGAAATACAACAAATTTTACCATTAAAATGGTCAATTTTTTTGAAGGTATAAATTTTTTACCTAGTAGCTGATTACTTACGTAATGAGTATTACATATCCACCCAGAATGACATATGTAGTATCTTTTTTAAATATAATTTATACATTTTTCTTTCGTTAATTAAATCCTACACTATACTTGATTGTTTTTCACCTCCTGCCTTCCATAACTATCAAGAACAAACTATTACAGCCAAAAACACTTTCAACAAAATTGAAAATATTGGCAGTAAAAGTGATTTGTCGCATAATCGCAATTATGCATCTATTCAGAATTAGGTTGAGTTGGAAGGAAAGGAGGAAGGATTTTAAAATTAATGTTTAATTTTGTCATATCTAACAATATGTAGTAAGTAAAAAAAGAGAATGGATACCTTGTTGAGGTGGACAACAAAAATAGTTGCAGCAATATTTCTTTGGATGTTTTAGAGTGTGGCTTCAGTGATATTGCAAAAGTAGGTGACAAAACATCGTTCACTGCTGGGAAAGTGAAATAGCGATAATCAGTTAAAAGTGAGGCAAAATATTGAAGTTATATTTCAAGAGGTCGAAGTACCATGTGATAGCTTTTCATATGTAATATTTTTACTTCTGTTTTGTTCTTGTGATGGGAACTACCTGATATGTAGTTTGAAGAAGTTGTCATGCCAGTTTCATACATCTTTCTCTTGCCAATGCTTTCAGTGTTCAATGAAGGTTCATTTTCCATGAATGGCACAATGATCAATTTTGGAGTACCAGTATTCGTGCTTTTTGCATAAGGTTTTTTGGCCTCGATGTTAAACTTTTTGCCAGCTAGTTGTGCTGTGACATTCGCCAGTGGCAACATTTGTTTCTGAAAAAAAATTGAATCGTTTAAACGCATAGTTTACGTTTAAAAAGAATTTACATTTCATTAAAGTAATTTTAGTATGTACCTGAACTGTCTGAAGGTGATAAACTTCTTCCAGATTGAGACGGAGCATTATTTCAGCAGCTCTATCTGCAATAAGTGTTGCTACTGAACCGCTAGTGTCTACAACAGTCACTTTAAACTGACATCTACGATTAAAAATTGTTAAGATAATACCTATTAAATGAATGAGAATTTAAGATTATTTAAAATTTATTAGTTGTACTTTGGAACAAGATCTATCAGGCGGTGGCAAATTGTATAGTAATATCTCTTTTTAATATGAATCCTGATAAAGACTTGTTTGCAATCTGAGCAATCTAAAATAAAGAACTATTGTTGTTCATTTGCTAATGAAATTGCAAATTTTATGTAGAAGATCTGATCCTGAGAATTTTAATAGGTAATACATTTTATAATGTAATTGTAAACCGTGAAGGCAAATTCAATGTAGTGTAATATAAAATTTGTTAGTGTCTTTATTGAGTGTTGTTCTTGGGAAGCGGCAACGAATATCATTTCATCCTGAAAATAAATGAATTACAGAGATCATGGTGAAGCTATACTCTTTTTCCTGTATGCAATCAACAGTTGATTGTTTGTTTCCATCCTGCAAGTAAAATACAGTGACAAATATATATTTTATGTGTGTCGATGGTATGCATGAGTGTATTTTTTTGTAAGAAAAATACCATGCTCTGAGTGCGGCAACCTGCGCATATGGAGGATCAATTTGAATTGTTGTTGCAAATCTGGTTGTTAGTCCTATGTGTAATCAACGGTTAGTTTGAATTTCATAATTCGTCATAATTTAGTAGTAACAACTAGGCTAGAATATATTGATATATCCATTTACCCGGTCTTGATTTTGCGACTTTTCTTGCGAGGAGGATTGGATATTGATCAATTTCTCCCAATATTTTAGATCCATCATGATTAATGAACTTCTCCAAGAGTGTAAATTTGATAGATTTTTGGCTGCATAAATGATGGAGCAAATAATGCGTGGAACAAAATAAAATTATGAAAGTAAACTGAATGTACAAAGAAATTTAGCTGATAAATTCAATTACTATCACATTATATTCAAGGAGATTTTAAGTGACTTTCACATTACAGTCAAAACAGATTACATTGGGCACCCATAAATCAGAAGCAGTTAAAATTCTAAAAGCTAAACTAATGAAAGCTATGTAAATTAAATAATACGCGACAGAAGGTCACCTAAGATAGAAACAAGGTCACCTAAGATAGAAACATCGCAAGCAAATTGAGTCATCACACACGGTAACATTGATAAAATAAATTGAACATACAGGGTAATCTAGCTCTTAAAATTTAGTGTCTTATGTTGAAAAAAAATCTTGCAAAACCCAATTTTTAACTTCATATCATTGACCTAACAACTTACAGGTCATGTCTATTTTTATTTACGAATTGCAAAGTATGGCATGATTTTCACCTTTGGTAGTCTTGAAAGATCTTTCAGGCAGAAACGTAAAGAAACTGGCCACTAAAGAATCTAAAATCTGGTTATATATATTCACAATTCTAATGTAATTAACAAAAAGCTTTGCAACTAACGCATGCAGAATGTTTGTATTATTTATACCATATAAATTATCAACATGTATTAGCAATGCTTGGATAAAGCTAATTCTTGACTTGAATATTGCAATCCTTGTATAACATTTCATGTATTATGAGTCATCACATAACAACAGATCATTATTATGCGTCCGAAGTTCACCTCTATCTTTCTATAGTAGTTATGTCTTTATTAGTATTCGAAGACAGATATTATTCATTTGTTGTTATTTTTCAGATGCATTTGACTCTTAGATTGTATTAGTAGTTCTTACACTAATGACACCTGATTTTGGGCATGATTGATATTTTGGATAAGTTCTTTCCACATTGTTATGATTACTTATATGGTTCGACTTCATTCTAGAAGCCTTACCGTGGGATATTTCTATCTTTTCCTCTTTTCGTATCAGTTTGAGTGATAGGCTTACTTGTCAAGGTACGCCGCGACAAGTGTTATCATGACCCTCATTTTTGGGTCGTGACAAATTAGTATCAGAGCAGCCAGGTTTTATTGGTCTCAATGGTGTAAGAATGGAATGTCTAATAGAGTCTCACGAATTGGTACGTAGACATCCGTATCTATCTTTGAGAGGCTATAGGACGTCCTTAGTAAACTTTCCTCATTTTATTCCTTATCGTGTGAATTCTTTCATACCCTGTATTCTGAGTTGTGTTTCACTATTTCTACGCGAATGGAGTTTCTTATACCTCTTATCAGTTTAGAGAAGCAACGAGAGATTGGTTTTCTACGCGAATGGAGTTTCTTATACCTCTTATCAGTTTAGAGATGCAACGAGAGATTGGTGGATATCGCTTGTCAGTTGTAGACCCCGTGATTCTCCCGAGATGACTTGGTATCAGTTCACTGAGGCTTTTCTAGAGAGATTTGTGCCTTTCAGTTTGAGAGACCGTATGCGGGACGAGTTTGATCATTTGGAGCAAGGCTTCATGATAGTTGTAGAGTATGAGGCAAGCTTCTATGCCTTGTCCAAATATTCCTATAATAGTATTTCCACCGAGTTTAAACAGATACGGAAGTTTGTAAATGGTTTGGATGTCTCTCTTCAGTTGGCTACGTCTCAGATGGTTGTGTTTGGGGCTTCTTTTTAGAGTATTGTGGATCATGCTAAGATGACAGAGGGTATTCTTTGTGCATCTCAGGGAGGCGCCAAGAAGGCGCGATGTTTTGGTGAGTTTAGGAGTCAGACCTCTCGAGGCAGAGATTTTAGAGGTTCTCGTGGATACCATGGTAGGACATGTAGGTGACTTTATAAAGTTCAGATGGTGGATCTTCTAGTTCAGCAGTTCAGGGTGGTCATTCGGGCTTAGTTGTACTTTCTCTTGTTTAGACAGGTCATAGAGGTTGCTATGTGTGTGATGAGGTTGGCAATGTGGCCAAGGAATATTCTCACCGTGAGTTTAGAGCTATTCTTATTTCAATTGTGAGACGTAGGTGTTCTACTAAAGGTGCAAGAGGTAGAGATGGTAAAGCGCGTGTTGGTGGTTGTGGGGCTACTCAGCCAGTTGGTAGTCATGGATAGTATTATGCTATACCAGCCAGACCTGAGGCAGAGGCTTCTGATATTGTGATTACAGGTACCTTCCACATTTGTTTCAGACCTACATCTGTATTATTTGATCCCGGATGGACTTTTTCCTATGTATCTGTATATTTTGCTTTGAATTTTGATTCTGTTAGTGAGCCTCTTGACATGCCTATTCGTGTATCTACCCCGGTAGGTGATTCTTTAGTGGTAGATCGGGTGTATCGACCTTGTGTTGTGAGTTTTGTTGGGCGTGAGATTTTGGTAAATTTGCTTGTATTAAATATGATCGATTTTGATGTTATTTTAGGCATGAATTAGTTGGCTCTTTATTATGCTGTCTTAGATTGTTTTGTCAAGACTGTGACTTTAGCTTCGTTAGGTATGCCAAGGATAGCTTGGAAGGGTACACTTCATTCGGGTCCTAAGAGGGTCATATCTTATGTTCAGGCTCGTAAATTGATTGAGAGGGGATATTTATCTTACTTGGCCCATATTCGTGACACAAGTGTTGTTTCGCTTCCTTCCTTGAATTTTGTCTGTGTTGTCCATGAGTTTATGAAGGTGTTCCCTACGAACTTGCCTAGTATGCCTTCGGATCGAGATACTAATTTTATTATTGATGTTGAGTCGGGCACTAAGCCAATTTCTATTCCTCCTTATAGGATGGCCCCAGCAGAGTTGAAGGAACTAAGGATCAATTGTAGGAGTTGTTGGATAAGGGATTTATTCGACCTAGTATTTCATATTGGGGTGCGCCTATCTTGTTTGTGAAGAAAAAGGATAGGTCTATGCGGATGTGTATTGATTATCGGTAGTTGAATAAGATGACGGTTAAGAATAAGTATCCTCTTTCTCACATCGATGATTTATGTGCTCAGCATCAGGGTGTTGCGGTGTTTTCGAAGATTAATTTGCGGTTCAGTATCACCAGTTCAGGATAAGATCTTTCGATATTCCAAAAATATCTTTTCAGACTCGATATGGTTATTATGAGTTCTTGGTCATGTCCTTTGGGTTGACCAATGACCCTGCCGTGTTCAAGGAGTTGATAAATCGGGTGTTTCGATCGTATCTTGACTCTTTTTTCATCGTATTTATAGATGATATCTTGGTATATTCCAAGAGTGAGATTGAACATGAGGAGCATTTGCGTATTGTGCTTCCGACATTGAGGGATGAGAAATTGTATGCTAAGTTCTCTAAGTGCGAGTTTTGGTTGGAGTTTATTTCTTTCTTGGGTCATGTGGTGACTAAGGAAGGTATTATGGTTGATCCAGCCAAGGTTGCAGCGATTCGTGATTGGGCTAGACCTACTTCGCCCACCAAGATTCGAAGTTTTATTGGCTTGGCCAGGTATTATCGTGTTTTGTTGAGGGTTTCTCTTTCATTGCAGCTCCTTTGACTAAGTTGACTCGTGATTGGGCTAGACCTACTTCGCCCACCGAGATTCGAAGTTTTGTTGGCTTGGCCAGGTATTATCGGTGTTTTGTTGAGGGTTTCTCTTTCATTGCAGCTCATTTGACTAAGTTGACTTAGAAAAAAATTTTCATCTAGTGGTCTGATGCTTGTGAGGCGAGCTTCCAAAATCTCAAGGACTTGTTGACTTCAGCTCCTATATTGGCTTTACCCAAGGAGGGCGTGCGCTTTATTGTCTTTTGTGATGCTTCAGGTGTTGGGTTAGGTGTTGGGTTGATGCAGGAGGGCAAGGTAATTACGTATGCGTCTCGTCAAGATTGAAGCCTCGTGAGAGGATTTATCCTACCCATGATTTTGAGTTGTGCGCAGTTGTGTTTGCCTTGAAGTTGTGGAGACACTACTTGTATGGAGTCCATTGTGAGATCTTCTCAGATCATCATAGCCTTCAGTACTTTTTTACCAGCGAGATCTTCATATGAGGCAGCGTCATTGGCTTGAGTTGCTTAAGGATTATGACTTGACTATTCTCTACCATTCGGGCAGGGCTAATGTGGTTGAGGATACCTTGAGCCGAAAGTCGACTAGCATGGGTAGTTTGGCGCATCTTTTGACTCAAGAGAGGTCGTTTCCCTTAGAGGTTCAGTTTTTGGTTAACCTGATGGTTAGGATTGATATTTCGACTCCGGGGCATGTTTTGGCATTTATGGAGGCTAGATCTTCTTTGATAGAGCAGATTTGAGCTCATCAGTTTGACGATGTTGGATTGAGGTTGATTCGAGATAAGATGTTGAGTGGAGAGGTTAAGGAAGCCTCACTTGATTTAGATGAAGTTTTGAGGATTAGGGGCTGAGTTTGTATGCCGAGAGTAGTGACTGGATTAGGTTGATCTTGGAGGAGGCCCATTAGTCCAGATATTCTATCCATCCAGGTGTGACTAAGATGTATCGTGATTTGAGATAGCATTACTGGTGGGGTGGTATGAGGCGAGATGTGGCAGATGTTATGGCTCGTTGCCTATGTTGTCAGCAGGTGAAGGCCGAGCATATGAGGCCTGGTGGATTGCTTCAGAGGTTACCCATTCTCGAGTGGAAGTGGGAATGGATCACAATGGACTTTGTGACTGGTTCACCTCATACATCTCATGGTTCTGACAGTGCTTGGGTCATCATGGATCGATTGACCAAGTTAACTCATTTTATTCTGGTTCGGGTCTCGTTCAGTGCCGAGAGGTTAGCCCATATCTTCATTCGTGAGATTATTGATGATAGGCGGATTTACACGCCTATATCAATATATTTTGCCCATATTTTAGCCTAGTTTTGAGAACAAATTATATATTTCATGCACTTTTAGTCCTTTTTCCTGTAAGAGAGCTAACGAACATGATTAGTAAAGTTTCAGGTATAAATGATGCAAAAATCAGCATTTTATGGCCTTACTTGACGCAAAAGAAAGCTCACAAAGGAAGGGAAGAAAGTTTACACGCCTAAGGACCAAAACTGCTGCATGGAAAATCTGTCCCGGGCTAAAACAGCATTTCTGAAGACTTTGGGGACTTCCAGACACAAAGCTGGATTTTGACAATGATACATTAACCTAGTACAATTAGGTTATGTATTTCATTATTTTATGTGGATTATGATAATGTTACCTTAACCTAGTACATTTGGGTTAAGGATTTCATTAGTCTAGTAGGATTTGGTTATTTATTTCATTAGCTTAGTAGGAGTAGGATATGGGTATTATAAATACCCTATCATGCTAGAGATTTTGGAGAACAAGGGGGGAGGAAGGAGGGAGAACACAATACTTCCTTCCATCCCTCTCATCTTCTATCATCTTTTTACATCTTCTAACATCTTCTTAACTTCTCATCTTACAATTCAATTCTATTTTTCTTCTTCTACTCTTCCATTCTTAAATTCCACAACAAGAGAATCGTTACTTTGCCTAGGAATTCACGCCTCACGCCTACCACCAAAGCTACACGAAATTACTCAATCTTGTGGTATAACAACAATGTCAATCGTGATCTCCTTCGCATTCATGGGTAACTAAACTTCTCTGTTGGGGTTATGGAAGCCGAATGAGTTACTATCTATTGCTGTGAGTTTGTGAGTTCGAGGCACGTATATTGCTTATATCATTATTTTCTTCATCTTAATCTACATTCTTTGCGGTTGCAAACGCAAGAATACGCCAGTCTAACATTTAACTTGTTCGAGAGAAAAGTTATTTGTCTGGAAAAGAGATAATGTCAAGGTAGTAGGACACCCTTTCCTACTAAAAAGCTAGTGCCGTAACTGGACTAACCTCTTAGAGAATTCGTACCGTTAGACACGCTTTAAGCTCGAGAGAGTTAAAGTGAAATAGTCCTTGTTTAGGTCGAGAGACGCTTGGATTTACCATCGACTACAATCCTCTATAAGCAATTGCATGTCAGAATTCTACACACTCATAGCCAATAGAGACGTATACCTCAGAAGGTGGACATAACCCCAACGCCTCAATTCTCATTGTTTACAACTTACGTAACAATCTTTCTCTTTTACTTTGCTATTTTCAGCTTTTATTTAATTGTTTTGGTGACACATTACAATCCCCCCTTTTTACGAGACTTGCACCAAAAGTTTAGTAATCTTACTTACTTGTTGGCCAAGCTATTCCCTGTGGGATCGACACCCAACCCAGGTTGGGTTCTATATTTGCTAACGACCGCTTTACACTCAAACGAGAGCTGTAGATTGAGCGTTATCAATTATGCGTCTGCATAGTGCGTCTGTGTCCATTATTTTAGATCGAAGTTTTGTGTTCACGTCTCACTTTTGGAAGACTTTTCAAGATGAGTTGGGTACTAAATTGATCTAAGCACAGCGTTTCACGCCCAGATTGATGCCAGTCAGAGCGGACTATATAGGTTTTGGAGGATATGTTTTGCGCATGCGTGATGGTTTTTGGTGGCCAGTGAGAGCAGCTTTTGGCTTTAGCAGAGTTTGCATATAATAATAGCTTTCATTTCAGCGTTGATATGGCTCTTTTTGAGGCATTTTATGGTAGGCGTTGTCGCTCTCCAGTACGTTGGTTCGATGTTTCAGAGGTGAGACCTCGAGGTACGGACTTGCTTCATGAGTCTTTGGATAGGGTCCGGGAGATCATTCAGGATAGACTTAGAGAGGCTCAGAGTAGGCAGAAGTGTTATGTTGATCGTAGACTTCGTGCCTTGAGATTTGGTGTTGGTGATCGTGTTTTCCTTCAAGTTTCATCCATGAAGGGTGTAATGAGGTTTGGAAAGAGGGGCAAGCTTAGCCCCATGTATATTGGTCAATTTGAGATTCTTCGAACTGTTGGTGATGTGGCTTATGAGTTGGCTTTGCCCCCTAATCTATCAGTTGTTCATCCAGTTTTTTATGTTTCATGCTTCATCGCTATATTCCTGATAAGTCGCATGTCATTCATTGAGAGTCGGTTCAGTTAGATGAGCGGTTGTCCTTTGTCGAGGAGACGATTTCTATTTTGGCTAAGGATGTTAGGCAGTTGCACTCTAGCGTGATCCCTGTGGTTAAGGTCTAATGACGACATCAACCTGTAGATGAAGCTACTTGAGAGGTCGAGTCTGATATGCGTAGTTCTTATCACCAGCTCTTTGTTGATTCAGGTATTTCTTTTGTCTTAGCTCGAGAACGAACTAATTTTTTAGTGGTGGATGATGTAACGACCTAAAAATTTAATGAAATATGTGAAATTTGTGATTTTATGCAATTTGACTATTTTACCCCCTCCCCATAGTTGCATTATGATATTTCTAGGGTGTGGGAGTGATTGGCATGATTTCGATGCATTTTGGTATCATTTATATAATACTGTGATTTTTTATGGCTTTTAGAGCCTTATTTTGAAATTATGTGGATATATTTTGATCCGTGCGATAGATGTCCAAACGAACTACGCCAGAAGCTTCAGAATATCTTTAGGCTAGGTAGACCTTTGGTTCGGGTCCCAGTGCACCCGAGCTCATTTCGACATATTGATCGTAAAGTTGAAAAATTGAAAATATAGGTGTGGGACCTACATTTGATCGAAACAACGTCGGATGAAAAATTTGACTTCACCAGCAAATCCAGAATATCGATCTTAAGGTGTTAGCATGTTTGGTATGATTTTACGACTTTTAAATCTCATTTCGACCCTCGATTTAAAAAATTATAATTTTAAATTTCGGGGGTCAACTTTATGAAAATGATATTTTTTTTGAAAATATGATATCGTCAACGCGTCTGTAACATATTGCATAGTTCGTTTGCATGTGTTGGACTCCGAATGAATCTCGGGCACCCCGTCAAAGTCCGAAGTGGACTTTAAGATTAATAAAAAAAACAGCTATTGCAGATTTTCACCCCCTTTTTTTTTACCCATTTTGCTCATTTTTATCTTACCTCTTGAGAGTTAAACCCTAAAATATTGTAGGAGCTTAAAAGCAAAGTTTGTGAGAGCTTGAAAAGCTAGATTAACACATCTTTCTTGATTTTATTACGGATTAAAGGTAAGAATTCACTATTTTCTTAATAATTTCTTAGATTAATTTCTCAAAACCCCAAAAATCTTAGGGCTTGATTTTAAACCCCATTTTTACTTGAATAATATTTTATCTTATAATTACTAGTTTTTCATCAATTTAACCTTCAAAACAACTTTGATTCTTGATGTTAACCCGAATTTCAAAAAATTTACCCGATAAAGCTCAAAAATTATTTTTCTTTGATTTGAACCTCGTTTTTTACTCGATTTAACTTGAATTTTCAGTTGTAGGTTCCTAAAAATATGGAAAATATGTTTTTGAAGTAAAGTTTCATTTTTGCCCTTCTTTTTCGAAAATCCATTTTGGGGGTCCGTTTTGACTCCGAATCAAAACTAGTCAATATGGGTTTTGTTAATTTTGTTTTGATGCATAAATTTCATATTTGATATTTTTATTAGAGTTCGAGATTGTTCGTGAAAAGTAAGGTCGCGGGTTCAAGTGTAGCGGACTAGTTTTAACTTTTGAGGTAGGTTATGGCTTAACTCTTTCAGACTGGGCTGGGTAGTAAATGATGATACAAAATGCATGTTAAGGATGTAAATTAATCATGAAAATGGCTATCTATGTGTTTTGCCCGTGTGGGGGCTTATATGTGATGTAATTGTCGAAATTGAGATATTATGTGATATGTGTGACCGTGTGGGGTCCTATGTGATATTAATAGCCTTGAATACATATGAATAATTGTATTGTATTGTTAAAATGCTAATATGGAACCATTGTAATATTGTGATTATATTCATACTTTATTGGCAAATAAGACATGTGAAAATTCATGGATGATACGAAAATAATGACCGAATATTGACGCATGTGGTTGTGGAAATGTATCATTGTGGTTAGTTGTGAAAATATATCATGTGGTTGTTTGTGAAAATACTCTTTGTGATTGATTGTGAGCATTACATCTTCATATCATACTCATTCATAAAACATTGGTACCACCGTGGCAACATCTGAGAAACACTGGCAACACCGTTTTAAAAGATATTGTAACACCTTATAAAACTCTTTCCAAGGGATGTGCTGGAAAGGGGATATGAGATATGTGGATTGTATACGGGTTGACGAACCCCCCATGGGTCCTGCGTTGGGAGGCTTGCCTCCGTAGGTATATACGGGGATTGTGCGACGATCCCGGAGGTTGTGCGACGACCTCGTGCATCATCATCATCATCATCATCATCATCATATACATTGCACTTACTTTATTGTGTTATGTTGTGTTGTATTGGCATATTAACTTGTTGTGTTGTATTGGCATATTAACTTGTCATCTATGTATTTATCATATCTTCTTTCATTTGTATTTAATGTCATTTATGTATTTATCGTATCTTCTTTTATTTGTATTTGATGATCTTGTATATGCATGTTCCCCTTGTTCTTTTTATATGTGATATAATACGTACTTTTGTTCTATCTTGGTGTGATATTGCAATATATGTGAGATATATTAGAACTGTTGGTGCAAGCGGTGTGGACTACCGTTGTGGGATATTTTTTGATTGCAGGTGACGTGCCCTTAGTGTATATTTTGTATGCTTTATTTACTACTTTGCTTGGTCGGCCTATGATACCTACTGAGTACAAGTGGAACGTACTCATGTCTACTGTGCCCTTTCGGTGCAGGTCCTAGCTCGAGTGCGCCTCAGCTTGCTTGACTTGGGCGATTGTTGGAGCTTCCAAGGTAACAGTTGGACATTCATGCGTCCGAAGTTCACCTCTATCTTTCTACAGTAGTTATGTCTTTATTAGTATTCGTAGACAGATATTATTTATTTGTGATTATTTTTCTGATGCATTTGACCTCTTGGATTGTATTAGTAGTTCTTACACTAATGACACCTGATTTTGGGCGTGATTGATATTTTGGATAAGTTCTTTCCGCATTGTTATGATTACTTATATGGTTCGACTTCATTCTAGAAGCCTTACTGTGGGATATTTCTGTCTTTTCCTCTTTTCGTATCAATTTGGGTGATAGGTTTACTTGTCAAGGTACACCGCGACAAGTGTCATCATGACCCTCATTTTTGGATCATGACAGTGTAAAGAATCACGAATTCAGATTATGCTTTACAGAAAGATATTAACTACAGATTTCAACTTTCAGATTTCAGACATATAAGTGAGTCTTTTCTACACTTAGACTGTATGATTTACAGACTAAACACTAGTACGGCTTTCAGAACTAAATGTTATGACTCACTAGATTTATAAAGTATGATTTGCTACTCATTATTACAGAATTCAGTATTTCAGATATTCCAGTTTATGTGGATCATTTACATTTAGCATGCATTGTTTTATAAATTGTGATGATGAGATGATGTTTTACTTATGCATTTTACCCCATATACTCAGTACATCCTCAAAGTATTGATCCACATATATATTTATGTGCTACATTGTCTCATAATGTAGGTTCAGGTGCTCAGTATCAGCAGCGTGAGTAGTTCGAGCATCTCTATCTACATACCCCAGTTGGTGGGTCCTCATAGTTCGGGGACTTATTCATTCAGATTTTGCAGCTTATTGATCTATATGATTCAGTATTTCTTTTCAGACAGTTCGAATTAGTTGGGGGTTTGTCCCAGTGACTCTCTAGTTATTAGTAGTAGAGGCTTGTCAGACTGCTAGATATTATTCAGACTTTCTGTATTGATTTTCAGACATTATATTCAGATTACTCTCAGTTATCTCAGACAGTTATCCGCATTTAGTATGACTTTTATGTCTATCTTTCCTTTATTATAAGATTCAGATTAGTAGAAGGCAAACAAGGTTAGCTTAAGGCTACTCGTAGTCTTGAGCACCGTGTGACGTCTCGGGATCAGATTTTGGGACATTACAGTTATTTCTTCTTTATAATTTTTAACAATAATATTCACGGCAAGAGACGGTGTTTTTTTTCGTTTACCTTTGGGTATATTTTCATCTTCCAAGCCAAAAACTTTAGCAATTGAAGTCATATTTTACGCTTGGCAGTTGATCATGTTCACAGTATCCTTGTAATATATTAGATTTAGTTGTAGGATTAATCTTTTCAATACCATAATGCCAACCATTCTGTCCATAAGGAAACAACAGCGGATATTGTAATGGATCATAACAGCCATAGTAATAATTTATTAATCAACTGCTAGCACTTTTCGTGTATATTCAAATATGAGGTGTAAAAATATAGTTGGTAATATCTTGTTCAACCCATATTTCAGCAACTTCTGATGTGATTAGTAAATTATATGTTCGTTGGTCTACGTTGATTTAGACCAGCATCACATTTAAGCGCAATGTAGAAATCAAAAAATTGTCAAATATTTATTAAAGACTTTAAAAATATCGAGTAAAATTAATTTGTAATATTTCCATCAGCTTTTTAACAATATATTAATCTAATTTAGTTGAACAAGCCATTCGATTTTTCAGCTCGTTTTCGCTATCAAAAGTATAACTGCAAATTTCGTCCTTTCTCATTAGCTCGGATCAAGTCATTATTGAAATGATACATCTTTCCTTGAACACGAAAAGTGTAAATATCTTTATTTCTTTGTGATAACTCTTTATCATAAGTTACTCCAAGTGATGTGAATGCGAACATATTATTATATGTTCTTATATAAGTTTGAAAATATTTCGACTCTTAGGTATTTCCCAGATAAAATTTTGTTAATTCTGCGAGAATTTCATGGGATGTTAGTTTAATAGAACCTTTGCTACAACAAAAACCAGGTGACTCATATTCAAATCCTATTGCACCACAGAAAGTACACAATGGAACAGATCTCAGATGAGCATAACCTGTAGATGATTGTGTTATTGTTGAGCAGTTAATGTATTGTTCTGTAGCATTTGATGTTGAGCCTTGGTCAAATTAAGGTAATGAATTTGTTAAGAGAACATGTTGTTGATTATTTAAATTAATAAAAGTGGTACTAAATTGTCGGATTCCTAATGCAGCTTTATTATTTTACGCCTTAGCTAATAAAGTTTCTTTCTTCTCGGCATGCACGCCTTTTTTTATCGTCATGTATTTTTTAAAAATATGAATGTATTTGCTTGGTTTTATCTGACATTGTAACATTTATTTCTCAACAGTACGGTGTATGAGCAGATATGTTTAAAATATAAGGTAATGTATAAGCAAGCACACAATCAAAATATCAATTTGGCAGCAGGAGTAATACCTGGTAAGCGGAGCACTGCACAATGGCTCCAACAAAGAGCTATCACAGCAAATTGAAAGCGTAAACAGGACAACGCGAGTAAAAATCGCAGAGCAACACGTAGTAAAAGTTCAACAAGAAATAGAAATCCCAGAAGTTGGAGGGAAATGAGCAAATGTAGATTTCTCGCGGTCCAAGTTTAAAAGAAATTATCAAGTATTCCATCAGCTTTCTGAGGAAATTATTTGCCGTTTACACTAAGCTTTGTTTATTTGTTACATTTACACAGGCATAGATAAGCTACAGTTAGAAGCAAACAATATTACATATAGAATCAGTGCACCAGAAACATGAAACTTGAACCAATTCTCACACTTTTCGGCTGGATATGGGCCTAAATGCAATCATATGTAATTGTTAATACTCATGTTAAGGAAAACTTTGGTTCATGCGTGTTAAAGAGCATTCAAACATACATAAGATGTTTCTGGTTGTCTTAGATTTCTCCAACATATCTTTGCACATTGATTATAATTGACTTTCATATATTAGTTGTGGTGCTAAAAGAATAGAGCATACAACTACTACTACTACACGTAAATACTCAAGCCCTAATGAAAACCAAAGTTCGCTATCGTGGAGAATTTTTCATTGTTAGTGGAAAAATAAGGCTTTCTTATCAACTATGAAGATGTGGTTTTGATAGCTAGGCCTTAACTGTAATTCTCGACCATTAATCTAACAACAACAACGTAATACACGATATAGTCCCACAAATTAGAAGCCTAACAGAATAAAGTAGACATAAATTTTATCTCAATCTCAAAGGTACTACAATAGAGAGGCTGATTTCGAGGCGCAAAACTGATAACATTAACAATATAATACATAATGTAACATAAACCTTACTTTTACTTCGTATATGTGACAGAAAGGGCAATTCCGATACATAACACAAATTCAACACACAAAAATTATATTATTTCTTTAAAACACACATGGAAACCCAACAAACGTAGTAGTAAGAAGTGCTACTTCCGAATGGACTCTAAGCACAACCCGAAAGTCCCAAACAGATCAATTCATATGATAATATTTCTAATGTTACCACCAGGTAATGGCTGGTTCACTTTGTACACTGCAGTACACGCAACAACTACTACTACTACTACTACAGATAAATACTCAAGCCCTAGTAGAAACCAAAGTTCGCTATCGTGGGAAAATTTTCGTTCTTAGTGAAAAATAAGGATTTGCTTATCAACTATGAAGATGCAGTTCTGGTAGCTATACACCAACCTAGTTGTCGGCCGCTAATCTAACAACAACAACATAGTACACAATATAGTCCCACAAATTAGGATCTTAGCAAACTGAAGTATACGTAAATTTTATCTCTATCTCAAAGGTACTACAATAGAGAAGTTGATTTTGATACACACAACTGATCTAACATTAGCAATATAATACACAGCGTAACATAAACTTTGTTTTTATCTAATATTTCTAATGTTACCACCAGGTAATGACCGGTTCGCTTTATACACTCCAATACACGCAACAACAACTACTACTACATGTAAATACTAAAGAAAGCAACAAACATAGCAGTAGGGAGCGCTACCCCGAATGGACCCGGAGCGTAGCCCAAAATTTCCAAACAACTCAATTCTTTTGTAGCACAAGCGGTAATTTCAGTAACGGGAGAAAACCTCAATTACTTAAATATAACACTAACCCTAATTTACAAACCCACCATCATAATTATCCAAAAAAAGTCAGGGACGCCGACAAAACGAAACCGAACAACAAAACTGAACGAAGAAAAAGATCAACCGTATTGAAATACTGCAGTTTCTACCGCCATCAAAATTCAACATCAAAAATTAATTAGCAGCAGCCTTTGTCAGTTCTTTCCTCTCTCTCTACAACGAATCACAAATTCTGTATCCACCGATTTAAACTTACTACAACCCACCTCAACAACAAACACTAAATCAAGAATATCCAGATAATCACCAAGCCATATAGCCCCTAATTAACCTCACATACAAACTCCCATTTCTGAAAATAAGGCAACTTCGTTACAATAAAAAATGTTGTATAATGAAGAAGTCGGAGAGGAAGATACCTGGCAGAGAGCAGAGAGAGCAAGGGTAACTAACTGTGCTTTTGCTTTGTCAATTGTTATCCCTGCATATCATTATTTTTAACAAAGCTGAGAAAGACAGAGACAACAACACGTATTTGATGCCATACGTGGAATTAAGCCGTGAAAACTCATCAGCATATAATGTGAAAGTACGAAATTATCCCGAGATAAATTACTTTGGACCATAAGCACATATGTCAAAATCCCCCTCTTATATAATGTACATCGTGTTCACCAAAAAGGTTTGACAAAATGAGCTTATTACTCCCCTCCGTTCCATTTTATCTATCTCAAATTGAGATTGCAGGCTATTAAAAAAAATAATAAATAATATGATTAATTTATCATAATATTCTATTAAATAATATTTATATTTTAATTTAATAAAAAATAATTAATATAAAAAGTAAAATATGGAAAAAAAATTATTTTATCTTAATAAGTAAAGAAGGGACAAGTAAAATGAGATATCAAATTAAAAAATTTTGAAACGAATAAAATGAGAGGGGGTATTAAATTTTATGGATAATACTAAAAAGCTGATGTATGAAATAAATCACATAAGTATTTTATCTTTTTAAAAATTTGCAAGGGAGTGTCATTAGTAGCATTTGCGAACTTCCTGAAGGTTGGCTGGATAGGTGGTCCAATAGAAGCAAGCCACACTATTGCCACACTCACTCCCCACTACAAATATAAAATAGGAATATCCATTTTCTCACTTCACCAACCCCAAAATTCTTCTTCAATGGCTTCTGTCACCGGCGCCGCCTCTCGTCTCCTCCTTGCCGCCAGAATTACCGGCTCCACCACTACTACCAGACTCTATTTCTCCTCCTCTTATGTATCTCCTCTTAAATGCCCCAAATCATCTCCTCTTTTATCCCACGTATTTCGATACCAGGTTATTCAATACTTCCTTCCCTTTTCATTATGCATTTTCAATTGTCTTGTTTATTTATTTGGAATACCTTTTATTGACTCTCTCCTATTTTTGTAGAAACAATCATTGGTTCGAGTATCGAGTGGAAGTTTCAGTACTGTAGCATCACCTAAATGTGCTGCCTCTGATTCTGATCAGTTGAAAAGTGCGAGAGAGGACATCAAAGAGCTACTGAAGACTAAGTTTTGTCATCCTATTTTGGTAATATCTCCTTCCAGGTTGATCTATTTTTGGTAGTTGACCAGAGAACTCTCAGTATGAATAAATTTGTAAGTGAATGAACTTGAATACATCACCTGTAAACTAATGAACTTGCTTATTTTCATCGACATCGCATGGATTGTTTTAATGGCAATACCTAGGGAACAATGAAACTTTCAAGAGCTGTTATTGACACAAAACATGAAACACAGACTCAGAATACTCGATTAGGTGTCAGCTAATTTTTGGCTTTGATTGAGCTGAAGTGAGATGTCTTCTGCTCAAATCTATGGTACTTATATTATTTAGTGATGTTTTATATCCTTCATTACTAAAGATGAGGGAGTGGAACGAGTAAGAAGTGAACAAAGTTACATCAGCTACATTTCAGCACGTTAATACTAATGTAAAAATAGTTCTAACTGTCTGCTTTGAATGTGAAATTAAATATCCTTGTAGTTACTACGAAGCTTGGGTGAGTGCTTCGACCAAATGAAGCTTTGCCATCATTATATACTACTTGTAAGCCCTTTGAGATAGCTTAAGGGAAAGGCAGGACACCACGCTTATTAAAAAAGAAAAATAAAGTGGGCCGGGGGGGGCAGTATGAAGAAATGCTTTACAGATCTCCTTTCAGTTTGGTTTGCAAAGTGATAATTGTATATTGAATTTCCTCTTTTATGCCAGCACAATGATAACATGAGTGGTTTGGTCCGTAAACTATAGAATTTTGCTTTGTGTTGTACTCATTTAGTAATATATTTGGTGGCCTTTCTGTAACTTCTATATCATGTTCTAATACATGGTCATTTTTCTTGACTTCTCGCTTTATCTGTCACTGTTATTTTGAGCTGCTGAGGGACCCTCAATATCTGCCGATCACTTTGTATGACACTCCAAAGAATGATGCCCTCTATTATGACATTAGCTATTCATTGTATTGCGTTTGGCTAAAATAGAGGAGCTCACTTCAAGTTTAACTATACTTACCAACGCCACTGTGGAGAAATCCAAAACGCAGTTTAACACTTCTAAATGGTTCCAGGTTCGTTTGGGCTGGCATGATGCTGGTACTTACAACAAGAATATTGAGGAATGGCCACAAAGGGGTGGAGCTAATGGAAGCTTAAGATTCGAAGTTGAACTGAAACATGGAGCCAATGCTGGTAAGTCCTCACTCACTGTTACAAATTCTGCTGACTTTCTTTTCTTTGTGAGTCTAACAAGCTAGCAACCCAGGACTTGTAAATGCATTGAAACTTCTCCAGCCTATCAAGGACAAGTATTCTGGTGTGACTTATGCTGATTTGTTCCAGCTGGCCAGTGCAACCGCCGTTGAGGTAATTAGTTCTTTTTCTTATGTAGTATTGACAATAAAATTAGCTTGCTCATTAATTGGTTTATTACAAAACAATAGGAGGCTGGGGGCCCTAAAATTCCCATGAAATATGGGAGGATGGATGTGTCCGGACCTGAGCAATGCCCAGAAGAAGGAAGACTTCCTGGTGAGATTTGTTATTTTACACCTATTTGAACTTTGATCTTAATTAAAAAAAGGTGCCATTGAACTTTGGAACTATACTGTCATTTTTTCGTTTTTTATAAATAAGAATTCCAAGGGTGCAGTGCGTGATGGTGGGTTTATCACCAGGGTCTATAGTGACATTAGGACAAAACCATATTACCTTACTTATGCAAGGGGAATCTAACAAGCTACAACTGTCAAATTAACTACAAGCATAATGTTTACCTTATCCTGAAAGAAACAAAAACAAGAAGCATAATATTCAAATAGCATAGCTGTAATCTCTAAGAAGACACGGTAGATTTATGATCCTTACTTCTTCTCATACTTAATTTCTGAATGCTACAAACATAGCCACTTCACAAAACACAACAACTTTTGAAGCTTCAAACATTTTCACTTTACAAAATCACAAAACGTGTCACCTTGATAGAGAAATAACTTGAAATTACTATATGTTCAGTCATCATAAAAACATAGTTGCAAAAGTTCCACATCGCGTGACAGGAATTTGTTCAATTCTTTTCAGATTGGGTTTTGCATACTATGGTAACACCTGAGGATTTATAGAATTTAGTTTGCTACCGTGCTAAATGGATTCCTTGACGTAAATCCACTTTATACAATAGCTTTAACATATTAGTCTTTGTTCATTGGATCTGTAATATTTACTTGACACAAACCTGTGTTATTGGAGAAGAAAAGACTTCATATCAAACATATAAATACAATAAAGAATAGCTACGAAGGAGCAGTTACAAGTGTGAAGAGGTTTTTTTTTTTTTTTTTGTGTGTGGGGGGGGGGGGGGGCATACAGAGGAGTTTCTCATAATCACGGATTTACACTTTGATATCGTACTTGTTTACCCTCATTATGGTTGGCATACAAGATGAGATTCCTTAGTATATGCTATTTGTGGATGATATTGTGTTTATTGACTAAACTAGTGAGGGTGTCAACTGCCAACCAAAAGGTTGCACTATGGAGAAACACTTAAGAAAATAACACCTTGAGGATAAGTAGAAGTCAGGGTGTATGCACTGCACGTTTAGCCAGCATAAGAGTGAGCAAACTTGAGGTGAGATTAGAAGACACTTTGGTGTCTAAATGCTGACAATTCAGCTGTCTTCGATGAATGTTAAGTAGAATGGCATGATAAATAAAGATATAGTGCATATAAATAAAAGTAGGTGGTTGAAATGGAGGAGTGTTTTAAGATTGGATGATACCTATAAAAGTGAAAGAAATTTTTTATGCTCCCTCTATTCTTAATATATGTGGCTGTAATTGATTGAGCACAAGGTTTAGAAATGAAAAAAATACTTTTGGAATTTGTTGTCTAAGAGATGCCAAAGACACTTATGACTATATAATCATGTCATTAAGGTAGAGAAATTTAAAGTTCATCTTTTTCTAAATATTAAGGTGTATCATTCTTTTTAGGACTGAATAAAAAAGAAATGTGCCACAAAAAATGGGACTGGGGGTAGTATAGTTAGAAGACCAAATAGAGCGAAAGTTTGGCCTCTTAAGTCCAATATATCACAAAGTGAGTGTTGCAAAATAGCAATTCTCAGATAGATGTGTTCCGGACCAAGTTAGATGAAATCACAAAGGATCACATTCAAGTAGCACACAGACGAGAGAAGATTATTTAATATAGTTTGATCATGTGCTATGTGGACATTCAAATGCACTGGTTTATAGGTGTGAACCATGATAATCGAAGATATAAAAATTGGACAGAATAGACCTAACATAAGATGAAAGAGAGTCGTTACAGAAGACTGTCAATTCTCAGACTTCATGCATATTTAGCAAAACCTAGGATAAGTGGAAGCAAAAGATCACTTTGGGCAACAGTGACTAGTTGGGCTTAAGGTTTAGTCATGATGCTATGCTTACGTCGGGCCTAGAGTTGGTAGGATCATTTTAAATTTGTCAAGAAATTTTTAAGTTAGTAGAAAACATTCAAAACCTCTAGTGTTAGATAAAACCAAATTAGTGAATGTTGGATGAAATGGTTCCACATAGAGTCAATTGGTTAGTAAGAATTGAAATGCCAACCTCATGTGTAGATGTACAAGCCTGTGGTTGTTGGGTGATGTATGGGTTAAGATATTTTGGTGTCATTTGTGTAGAAGTTACAACTTTCTTTTCCAGCATGTTTTATTTCTTCTGCTTTTTCACGTCATTCTTAATGCTTTGATCCAAGTGCAGTTGCAGTTTCTTATATGATTAGATGACCCGTTACTATTACTTTGCTCTTGTCTTCACCCTTAATATTTCAGAGCCTCAGCCTTGTGCTTTTAATATTAACAATATCTTATAACAAGGAGCAAGTCTCCCTTTTATTTTGTATTTGCAACTAACTCAGTTTTGATCATAGATGCTGGTCCCCCTTCTCCTGCTGCTCATTTGCGTGATGTCTTCTACAGGATGGGATTAAATGATAAGGTAATATATGTTCATAGATTCATTTCCTTGGTGATTTAAAGTTCCTCCTGCAGTATGTTAGTCAGATTTTGGTTTTCAGGAAATTGTTGCACTTTCTGGGGCTCACACTTTGGGGAGATCAAGACCTGAACGTAGTGGTTGGGGAAAGCCAGAAACAAAATATACGGTATCAGTCCTTTAACCTGATGTTTGTATTAGTCATCAACTAATTGAGGCTTGAGGCATTATTTTTGAGAAAATATATGTTTTGCCTTAAGGGTGTGTTCCGTATGGTGGAAAATATTTTTCAAGAAAATAAGTGGATTTTTTAGTTATTTTCTTGTGTTCAATTGAAAACAAAAAATATTAACCTAAAAGTATTTGTGTATGATCTAAACAAATATTATGAGATGTAGGGGTGAAGTAGGGGTATGGGTTGGTGGGGATGGGGTTGAAGATAAGTGTGTTGGAGAATGGGGAGAACACAATCAATATGGAATGACTTTTGTGGAAATTGTTTTCCCTGCTGCAACTAAGGATGCCATTTTCCTCATTTTAAGGGACTTATTTTTCTGGTGAATGTGTTGTTCGAAAACGTTGACAACCGAACATGAAAAAATTGAAACCCATTTTTTAAGAAATGTTTTCCTAATGCACCCTAAATCTTTAACTTTTTTTTTTCGATGTTTTTCTTGTCTAGAAATAGTTAGCTAACTTTTAAATTTATAGTTATTAACAAAAGAAAAATAATAAAATCAATAGATTAGGACCAATGAGAGCTTGTCACTTGAATTATTATTTCCTATCCAATTCAAAGTATATTCCATGAATTGGATAAGAATATTTCAGTTTTTATCCCCAACTATTTATTCTTATCCAATACATGGAATCTTTTAGGGATTGTCCACTAAAAGAGAGGGTACACAATTTAGGACTAAACCTAGACAATATAAACTAAGAGAGGAAATAACAAAAGGGAGCCCAAGGAACAAGCAGAGGCCATGACCACGGCCACACGGCTCAAAACTATACCATACTGTATAAAGTCTAAATGTGCATTAAACTTTAGTTGTCTCAATACACATCTGAAAATTAAGATGTTGTATTAAGTTATGAATGCTAAATATTTAGGACTATTTGTTTTTTCAACATCTGAATCTATAAAATTTGTCTTTTATTTAAAAATTAACCAAAATAAAGTATACTAACTTAATCTAATACTACTACTACTACAATTAGATACTCAATGTAATCTCACAGGTAGGATCTGGAAGGGTAGGATATATGTAGACCTTACCCCACCTCTGTGGAGTAAAGAACCTATTTTCAATGGATCTTCGGCTCAAAAGAAAAATTAATCTATGCTATATCAATAAAATATTTTTAAAAGGTCATATGGCGGTTGGTTGCGGTGATGACACTAGTAGTGGTAGTTGTGCGTGCCAATTGGGGATGATGTTGGCTAATGATAGTGTTGTGTATAGAGCTAGTAGTGATTGTGGTGGAGAGTAGTGGTTGTTGGTTTTCATTGGTGGCAGTAGATGATGGTTATGGTGGATGATATTGATAGCTAATGATGGTGGTGAATGATGATGGTGGTTGGTGGTGATGATGGTAAATGATGGTTAGTTGTGTTGACAAGTAATTGTAGTGATTCATGGTTATGGGTGGTGGTAGTTGATAATGATGAACGGCAACAACAGTAGTTGGTAATGATGGGCAATGATTGTAGCGGTGAATTGGTGAATTGTCATCGTTATAGAAACTTTTGAATAGACATTTTAATAATATTAAGACTACGTTATAGATCTTAATCTTTCAAATCTATTGATGGCACATTAAGTGGTTGTAGAATACACAAAAAAACGCACTTCATGTTTAAAGATCTGGAAGATTAAGATTCAGACCTAAAAAACCAACGTACTAAGAACTCGTTTGGATTAGTTGATAAGCTTCAACTGTTGAGAAACATTTTTAGTACTTAAATTGATTTTATAAATAAGCAATTACTTTTTCTGATAGAGTGTTGAAACTTTTCATAATTTGTTGATGTGTTGGGTAAAAAAGTGTTGTTAAGCATTCTTTTGTTAGAATGACTAGAAAACCCTTTAAAATTTTGCAAAAAATTATAAATTTAAAAGTTTCCTTATGAAGAAAAAGGAGGAATGACGTATTCAAAGTAAAGAAGAACTGAGGAGTTCTGTTTTGGGAAAGATATAGAATTAAGAAAGCGTAATAAGGATAAAATAGTAAAATATTTGGTCAAATCCAAAGCGTTTATTAGCTAAAAAGTCATAAATTGGGATGACCAACTTATGACTTTTGACTGATTTGGGTTTGTAAGTATTTTGGTGTTTACCAAACACGAAAATAAGCTAGAAAGTGTTATAAATTGACCAGCTTATAAGTTAAGCCGACCACCCTCTTAGCTTATAAGTTGGTCCAATTGGCGTATAAACACTTTTTAACTTATTTACGCGTTTAAAGTGCTTATAAGCTAAAATCAATCAAAAGTCATAAGTTGGTAATCTCCAACTTGTGGCTTTTCAGCTTATTAACACTTTTGGTTTGATCAAATATTTTATTATTATATCCTTAATATTTTTTCCAAAATAAAAATTCCACTTCACTCCAGATCTGTCATTCCTCCTTTTATTTGCATGAAAAATATTTGAATTTATAATTTTTTGTAAAACATTTAAGGATAGTTTATAGCCTGTTTGGCCAAGCTTTTAAAATCAACTTATTTTGAAAAGTGTTTTTTTTCAAAAAAGTTCATTTTGCAAGAAGTAGTTTGTGTTTGGCGAATAAATTTTAAAAGTAGTTTTAAGCTACAATTAGTGTTTGGCAAAGCTTTACAAAAGTGCTTTTAAGTCTATTTTTCTCAGTAGTGTTTTTTAAAAAAATGCTTTTAGGGAGAAACTACTTTTTTTAGCTTCTAAAAAACAGCTTCTACTACTCCCCAGAAGCACTTATTTTCTCTCAAAAGCTTGGTCAAACACCTCTTTTTAAATAATAAGCACTTTTATAGAAAAATAAGCTTGACCAAATATGCTATTAGTCATTCTGACAAAAGAACAACATATAAGCACTTCTAAGCAAACACATTAACTTATTAACAGTTTTAACATTTTTATCCAGACATATAAACTTCTTATTAACAATTTCAACATTTCTATCCAAATTTATAGCTATTTAATAAGATCAGTTATCTACCAAAAATAAAAAATAAGATCAGTTTAAGTGCTTATCAATTATTTACAATCAGCTAGGGGCTCTTCATAACTGGGATCTGTATGATTAAGACTAAGGTCTTGAGTGCAAACATATAAGGCCTTAGTTTATTTATTGTCTAGGTTTAGGTCTTTGTGTGTCCTCGTTTTGTTGTTAATTCCCAAAAAACCGTATGTATTGGGTAAGAATAAATGGCTTGGGAAGAAGGATTGGAATATTCTTATTCAAACCGTGGATATGCTTTGAATTGGATAAGAAAGTATATTCCAACTTACAAACTCTTGTTGGTCCTGGTCTTTTGATTTTCTGATTTTCCTTTTCTTAATAACTAAAAATGCTATTTTCAAGGAAACAATCTCTCTGTCCCACAAAATTAGGGGTAATGTCGGCGTACATCCTAGCCTCCCAAAGCCCACTTGTTGGATCCTAGCCTCTCGGAGCCCACTTGTAGGATTACATTGGACATCTTTTTTTCTTTCTGAGACCTTTTTTAAACCCCTCCCTTGGAGCTCCCACCTCTTTGCTTCCTTGGTGACTCGAACTCACAACTTCAAGGCTGGAAGTGAGGGATGCTTACCATCTGTACAACTCCCTCTTGTTGGATATCTGGTTGTAATAATTAAAATGTTAGCTAAGTATTTCCAGACTGAAAAATATATTATAATAGTAGTATTTTTTTTTTCCTCTTACAAATGAAAACAAAAGTTACCTCTAAAAAATGCAAGTATCTTTTTTGAAAGTTACCGGTTTAAAACAAAAGGCAACTATTTTTTTGGTTTACAATTTTCTCAAATAAAGCCAACTAAAAAATGAAATTAAAGTTAAAAGTTAAACCCTAGAAAGTATTTGAACACTAAAAAAGGGGTAAAATTCAGGTTCGGTAAAAAATTAGTTCACACGACTCTGTCAAAACACTTGTTTTCCTGGCATGAGTTTAGTAACATCAGTAGTGACCCTAGGCTGTGATCTATGAGCTATTCCAAACATACTATTGGATGATGCTCTTATGCAGAAAATTATATTTCCTATAGTAGAATAGCAAAAAAAAATGTACATAGAATTAATTATAGGAGTATTTTTCACGAGAAATATCTGAATTTGAAACAAACTATCATCAAATAAGAAGATAAGAAAGCAGCCATACAATTCGTTGATGTATATGTTCCGTGCTATTTGAGCAAAGAGCATTGAGGTATGCAACAACGTCAAAAATTTCAAATTTTAATCATACCTAGATTGTGCAGAACGGATGTTGTCTTAATATTTTAGTTTGATTTCTTTGAGACTCTGTAAACAAGAAATCAAATGCTGGAACGTATATGCTCTATATTGATCTATGTAGCTCGGACTTTTCAAAAATGTCATTGGGTAGGTGTTGAATCCTTCAAAAGTAGTGCATTTTTGGGGGATCCGACACGGTTGCGGCAGCATTTTTGGAAAGTCGGAGCAAATTAGCTATTGATTTCCTCGTGAAAATGATGTACCTGTGATGTCCTATCTTTCACTAATTATTGCTGCTGGGTTTTGCCCTCCTCCCTCTAATTCAACTGGTGTGATCTTCAAGAATGCGTTTTGTGATTACTAAATTGCAGAGTTTAGAAATACTGTGCATGAGCTCGAGAATCTCATTGTTCAATGTTGATTTCATCTTTAAGCACCTCCTTTTTGTCATTCTCATTCATTGGAATTTCTTTTTTGCTGACAACAATTCAGTCTTTGGTTCTTGTTGGTTTATTTGTACAATTTAGGCACGAGTTAACTTGATTTTGAAAATCAGAGAGAAACTTAAATTCTTGCATAGTAGTATTCTAACACCAATGACAGTGATGTTGCTGCATTGTGTTTGACATCTATATTTTTCTCATGTGTCTCTTTTTGGCTTGATGTATTTCTCTACGCCATGGTGCTTTTGCTTCTTCAGAGATCCTGAAGGAAACCAGATATTCATGTTTTTTCCTATGTGCAATTACCAATAATGAAAAGCTGATTTCTGCGACGAGCTTGTTGCCTGAACTGTTCTATTTCGCATTGCAGAAAGATGGACCAGGAGCTCCAGGAGGGCAATCATGGACCGTGCAGTGGCTGAAATTTGACAATTCCTACTTTAAGGTGCTTTGTGATGATGATAATTTGTATAGAAAGCCTGAAGAAACAACATGACTTAATTTGTTCTCGTTCTTCACCTAAAATTCTTGGTATAGGATATTAAGGAGAGACGAGACAACGATCTGCTAGTTTTGCCAACGGATGCTGTTCTTTTTGAAGATCCTTCATTTAAGGTGGAGTAGCATACCACAACTTCATGAATCTGTCATTACAACCTAAATTTGTTTCTATTGACAATTTAAGTGCTTGCAGGAATATGCAGAGAAGTATGCTGTAGATCAAGACTCATTTTTCAAAGATTATGCAGAAGCACATGCTAGCCTGAGCAACCTTGGGGCTAAATTTGATCCTCCTCAGGTACGTTTGCAGTATTTTCCCATCTATACTTTCTGTTTGAGTTGTACATCCAACCCACTCTTTGACTTACAATAAAATAGATATCTCAAATGATTCCCTTTTAAATGAACTAAAATTGTTGGCTCTTGTGACTATTTGGGCTTTTTATGCATCCTTCTCCCGCTGTCTGTCTTCCATGTGCTTGTGCTCTAAAAGCTTATTTTGTGGTGGTAATATACAGGCTTTACTTAAGCAGACATCCCCAGACCGTATACTTATCCAGTTCGCTTTTGAATATTATTTTAGTTAGCAAGTTATTGAAAGATGCTAATGTGTTTGGAATTTGCTTTTGTAGGGGTTCTCCATTTAAAATAGTTTCATCCGAGGTTAACCAGAGAAGTTTGTGGAAGCCTGCCAGTAAGGTTCATCTTGAATAGCTTATTACTTGGTCATATATTTGATATTAGTCAATATTATCATCCACTTTTGCATTTTAATCTCTCAAGACACCAACATATACTATAAGGTTAACCATTCCTCCTCTTGGTTGCTGCAGGACTAAGCACAACTTATCATCTCTACTTCTGCCGATACTTTAAATTTAGACAAGATCAAGCCAATAATCAAAACTTGAAAGCCTAGTGGACAGAAATAAATTCAACAGCCTTCCCTATTTGATTGCAGAGAGAGCTTATGTATGCTACGAACCAAAATATTCCAACAGAATATGAAGGTTTCGAGGGTAGGCCAGATAAGCCTCTTCTGACAAACTTTTTCTAAATATCATGATTCTAGTTGGTGTTGGCACATTTGACATCTCTGCTTGGGAGTTGAGGTATTTTTGACCGATATGATAGGAAATATGCAGTGCGTTTTCAGTTCACATTCTTGATTTATGAAAATCTTGCAATCACTGATGATATTGTTTGGTTATGTATGTGCTACTTGAATTAAATGCGTTGAAATTCACTTAAATAAGGACTGGAATGGCTGTGATTTTCTACTTTAAACCTTTGCTGCTGCTTCTGTGGCTTTTATGATCATTTATTCTTGTCTTGTTCACTGTCCTATATATTGTCGTCAAATCTGGCATCTTTTTACGCGCCTGCTTGGATCTTCCTCGTTCCTAGTAAAACAACTGAATAAAACCCTCACTATCTGGTCCTTCCATGCAACTGTAGAGACTCTTTTACTAAAGAGTGATGTTCCCTTTGCGTTTTCTTTTTTTATTTTTTTGGTTTTAAAAAGTAGAAATTACGAAGATTTGAAATTTAAGAAGTCCAAAACGTTCTTAAATCACGCATTCTATCTCTGAAGAAATGGATGTTGCTGTTTATGGTAATATGTGCATAGACCTGATGATTATTGTTCACTGTGGTAATAATAATACTGGACATGTCTTGATCCTTAATGATTACTGTTCATTAGGAACGACGCTAATCTTGCTGGAACAACAAGAATATATATTACACTAACCAACTATGAAGTTTTCTCAATCATCAATACAATAATGACTAGTTGAGAAAGAAACAAATGTAATGTTATATCTTCTGTGGGGGAGCATTTCGAACTACTAAACTGTTGAAATCGAGTATTAACAAGTCCAAACATGACGTACAAAAGCTCAATTGAAACCATTTTCCACTTCGGACCAACATTAGATCATCATTTAATGGAAAAAAGTCCCCTTAAGTTTTTTTTTTTTAAACCAGAACTAGAAGACTGGAAAGTTGCATTGTAAGAAAGAATGCCTCCTCACTAGGGCCGGGCATAAAATACTAAAACCCAAATTACCGAACCTAACTGAAAAATTTGGTAATTGGTATTCAGTAATTCGGTATTTGGTATGGTATTTGGGAGCAAAATTTCAATATTCGGGATTGGGTTTGGTACAAGATATTAAAACCGTTTGATATTCGATAAATACCGAATATCGAATATATATAGAGAGAGTCATTCCCAATAGATAATAGTATTGATCATCCCAAAGAATCTCTTGACCTTGGTTATATATTCGTAAAAAGCAACAAAAAGAATTCTAAATATGGTTTCTATTAAATATACTCTTTGAAGTTTAAACGTACATTTGCACATCTCCAACTTTAATATGGTATTACCAAATACCGTACCGAACCGAAGTTTAATTTACCGATTACTAAACTACCGAACCGATGTTTATAAGTATGATATATGGTATCTATGTTCAAATATCAATTACCGATTTACCAAACCCGAACTTTAAAAATATGAAACTGAATACCGAACGACCACCCCTACCTCACAAAGGAATCGCAGTGACCAGGCCGGAGCCTTTTGGATAAATTGCATAAATTCTCAAATATTCTTTATCATATTTACTTGTTCTCCCACTAACTTCAATTAATTACATAATGTTTCACAATAGCCTCAGATATGTTCATACATGTTATAACTTATAACCATGCGGATACATGCTGCAACACTCAAATACATGCGGATACATGGTGTAACCCCCCTCAAATATATGTGAATGCATGTGACTAAATCCGAATAAATGCAAGTATTTCAAATTGAACCATGTATTTGAATACTTTAATTGTGTATCCAGATGTCATACAATGTATTAATCTACAATGTATTCACGACTATACAATGTATTCGTATCATTTTCTAATGTAATATTATGTAGTAACGAAAACTTATGAGAAAACCATGTATTTATGATGCTTACCCTTACCTTGTGCATATGAAAATCAAAAGGCTTTCAAACAACATTAAAAAGAAGCTTCTAGCTCAGAAAAGTGTAAGATGAGCCGGAGTCGCAAATATTAAGCGGTTGGAATGACGCTCCCTCCGTTCATTTGCAGATGTCCACAATAAATTTTATACGTCATTTAAGAAATAATAAATAAAGTGCATATATTTTATGATGATACACACATCAGTTGGCATGCTTCAATTTTTGCGTAGATTGTTGCTAAAATAAAACAAAAGATTTGATGTTCCGGGAGCCTCATTTTCAATCGGATGCCGTTATGAGTTTCTTTTTTGCACATTTGGATGTGATCTAATATAATACGGTTTGAAATTATGAGATTTTAAGTTTAAATTTTAATAGAAACAAAAATATGAGAAGATGATTTTCCTTTTTAATTATGTGTCAAAACTTGTTGGATAGAGTTGATCAACATTTATGCTGGTAAGAAATAACATGTACTCATAAAATTAATTAAGAACACTAAATTCACTCCCTGTATTTAGTATCAATATCCTGAATTGTTTTGTCACGTCGGGGCCATACCTCAACCTATCCTTTTATGTTTTGTACATGCATGGTTGGATGATACTATAAATCCATGTTGGAACAGGTTTTATCCTGTATGGTCTATGGATAACTCTTCATTCTATGTAATTATTTCTTCTCTTTGTGCTTGAGGTTTTGGTCAGAGGCGGATCCACATGTATAGGTGGGGCGTACGTGCATCCGTTAACGTTAAAAAAAATTATATGTATATATGTGTATATACTTTGAGAAATTGAAATATATGTAATAGTGCACCCAAAAAAAAATGAATGTGCACCTTGGTGCGCTGGTTGAAGCCAGTGCTTCCCCCCACACGACTAGGGATCAATCCTGCAGCAGCACAATATTTTTTATTTTATTTTTAGAGTTTACTAAATTTATTACATTTTCAGTGCTTTAGAGTTCAGAGTTTACTAAATTTATAACATTTTCAGTGCTTCAGAGTGTACTAAATTTATAACATAAAAATTGCTGCAGTGGGGAGATTTGAACCCGCGACCATCTTGTATGATAAATCCACCTTGACCATTAAACCCACCTTGACCATTAAGCTATTGAAAAATGTTAAAAGTCAACATATTAGTTGAACTTCATATTTTAAGAAAGTAAAGTTATTAGCTTGGAACTCATACTTGTTTTATGTATTTATTTTTCCAGTACTGTTCATGCCATTGGCGACCAATCAAATATGATAATATCCCTTAATCGATACTGAAAGTTTTGCTAACGTCTATGTTAAGATAATATTGGTGCACCACAATATTATCAAAAGCAAAAAGCGCAAAAAAAGCTTCAGGGTCTATTGTGTTTAAGCACAAAGTACAAATAAAGCATAAGATTTAACGAAAAAAGGCATAAAGGAAGAAAAATATAAATAAATGTCTAGTCCAAGACTAATAATATAAGCATGAATGACAAATATATGAACAAAGAAATTGATTTTTTTTTATAAAGTGAAATATCATTGTTTAGTGTTTGTCTCTTCAAAATGCCTCATTGACAAGGAAAAGCATGTCTTAAAAAATAGAACCCAAACTGCACATTAAGTAAGGCGAGAGCTCAACACATTTTGAGTCTTGCTTCAGGGCTTATGTGCGCCTTTGACAACAGCGGTGCACCCACAGACTTCAAATCCTGAGTTCGCCTCTGATTTTGATACAGATAATCTAATACATCAAATTTTACGGGCATCACTCTATTGTTTCCACTTGATATTCATACTATTAAGTTTTCGATTGGTTCATATTTATATCACACGAGGTTCATTAAAAAGGAGAAGGGCCCTTTATCGTGATTTTTTCGTACTTAAGGTATGAATTCGAAGTTTTTGGTAAAGAGTAGAAAAACTTGTTAGGGACATACCAATTTTAAAAGTTATTTATTAAAAGAATTCAATAGCTTTGTATCAAGCCTTATATTTATATTTAAAAAAATTGTTTAATGATGATTAATACCAAACTTAATAAACAAAAAAGATTGTTATTCTAAAAATCATAAATTAAACATCTTGATGTCGCCTTTGAAATTAATGCATCACGTTGATTTTCAGTGATAAAGGTAGTTCGTTGGCATTGGTAGAGTGTAGAGCAACGTAGCTTTGTTTGTAGGGGCATGTCTTTGTCTCTGTCAATCTTACTCTCTACCTTCCAAAATAATTAAATTATTAAAATAGACATACATCTTAAGAAAAAAAAAAACATATAAATTAGTCATGTTTTTTTATTTTTATCATTTTCAAATTCCAAAACATTAGTGATGATTACTGGAACTCATCCTTGAAAATTTAATTAAAGAAAGGTAAAATTAGAAAAAAAATTCACCATCTATCTTGAATAATGAACAATTCAATTATTTTGAACTTTAAAAAATACTACAACAATTTAATTATTTTGAAACGGAAGAAGTAATATATTAAAGCCTTCTACTCTAAAATAAAATATACTCAAAAGTATCTTTTTCTTTTCTTGGATTGAAGATTTTTAGTAGTAATATTTTAGTTATTAAATTGGCATAATTAAAAAAGAAAATATCAGTAGACAAATTAGTCTAATTGTACAAACTTTACAGGTGTAATAAGAACTTGACATAACAATTTTCATTTTTAACCAGCAACAAATAGAATGAAAATTCTAATGTATCATCTTGAATATAATAAATTTAATATATTCCCTCTAAGAATGAAAATTTTAATGTAATAAATTTAAGAGAAAATATATTATTTCACTCTTAAACTTGTCCGCATAACTTACTTCAGACCCTAAACTACACGAATAATTATATGCCTCCCTTAATAACTTTGGACTGGATTAAATTCAACCTCGCAGAGCTTAACTGAAGTCAAGATTGGGTAGTGTTGGACACACGCATTTTGATTCGTCCATGAAATTAATGATATTATATATTTAAACCCGATCCAACCCTTATTAAAATTCGACCCAACTCTTAAAACTTGATCCAACCCTTATTAAAATCCGACCCAACCCTTAAAACCCGATCCGACCCTAACAAATACTCCAAATTTCTTAACTCTTACTTCTTCGGTCAAAATTGCGGCCTCATCGGATATGTAACAACAATCCATAATCCTTGGACACATCTTTATTCTCACAGGAGCAATTCACAATTACTTTCAAGGTCACATTATTATCCTGAAAACTGTTATCATTGGCACAAACATTATATGTAAATACATGACCCCAATATTCGCCATTATTAAGACAATCACAAGGAAAAACTACGTTAACTCTGGATGCTGTTGGAATAAACGTGCTCGTGATATTAGTATTTCATTCAAGGATAACACTCTATGAGATGTTATCAAATAGTCGAGATATTATAGGGAGGTACAAGTCAGGCCAGATGAAAAAGGAAGCTAAAGCTATACCACAACCATTTATATATGTTGTACAATTTGAGGATAAGTAAATCAGGACTATGATAAAGCATGAAATGAAGAAAAACTTCAAGTTTTTCAACTGATTGGAGTTGAAGTATTTTCAACATGAGTTCAATCTTGTGACGTTGATTGAACCATATTTTGTGTTTTGCAGTATTCAAGTACAAGAAAGACGCTCACAACGTGTATAAAGTAGATCAACAAACCTTCAAAAGTTTTGGCAGCTGAATTGGGAGCCTCTGCTCCTTCACCTTCTTCTCTTAGTGGTCCTACTTCTTGGATTTCACCTAATTTCAAGTTCGTTGCTATGATTGTTACTGCATTCGCTACGTTTGTCGTGATCGTGGCTTGAGGATTGAATCAGTTCGCATTTTTTGGCTATATGGAGGGGTGATCTGATGATCATATATCAATTTTTTGTGTTATTTGTTTTAACATTTCAATAATTTAGATAATTGAGGCAATCAGGAGTGATGGATGTATATTATCTCTTCTGTTTTACTTGTGTTATCCAAGATTTGTTTACGTCCAAGATTCAACATTGTTATGTGTTAATTAACCATTGTGTAAGTTTGATTGTTATTTATGTTGTTGCCTTGTCTTGTGGTTTTTATTCTGACTGCATTCTCTTGAGTGTTATTTTCTGTTTAGTGTTCTGATGTTATTCTGATAGTATTGATGTGGTTCTGGCTTTAATAAAATAATCGTGCACAAGCAATATTACTGACCAGATTTTCTTTATCAGTTCAATTCTTAATACAGCAACCCAACAAGAATACACCCAGTACAACTAAGGTCGGGAAAGGGTAGAGTGTACACTGACCTTACCAATACCTTACTGGAGGTAGAGAGGCTATTTTGAAAAGACCTTTGGCAAATATTACCTACCCCTGAAAAATTGCCACATAATGAAGTACAAAGCATTTAGCTGAAATCCCATGAACTTATTCATATTAAGGATTCAAGCTGAACTAAAACATCCAAATTGCACATTAGCACAACAAACTACAAAACACTTTACAAAATTTTAATGCTTACACTAGCTAGAAGGCACACCAGTGATTTCATTTGATTTCTTCCTAGGGAGTTTCCGATAAAAGCCAAAGTCTTGTCACGAACAATTTCCAAGAATTGACTAGCATCAGAAAGTGGCAACTCACAATCATCTGGCTTCCATTTCCAGTGTATGAAATCACTATCAGGCCTTCCATGCATCATGCAATTCAGCCGATCATCGATCACACAGCTTGTCTCATTTGTATAATATAATTCTTTTGGATATGATACCCATTTTCCTACAAAGAAGTTACATGTTTGCTGCTTTATCGATGCCTTTTTTAAATTGTTAGTGCTAGTAATTCTCGGAGACAAGCATTTGGTTAACGGCCTTATGCTCTGGCTGATCAACAGGGAGTGATCCATTGAGACTTGATTTAAGATTTTGCAAAAGAAAATCAGTGGCAGTATCAAATGAAGAAAAACTAATCTTGAGTAAGAGCAGTAACATCGCGATTGGTAGCAGAACTTTTCTAAAGCTGTCAAAGAGCTCTGCCGGACCAGCCTTCATCTGCAAGTGATGTTACTACGATCAAATTTTTGTGAGCAATTTATATAGTAGGAAAATCAATGATTAGCAAAGTTAATCTAGTTGGTGATATTGGAACTTGGAGGTTTTTTGGGTTAGTGAGAGCGTGAGAGTGGAAGAAAGAACGCGTGTGTGTTGTCTCTTGAATTCTCTATAGATTGGGTCGGTCGAATTTATTAGAACCGGGTATGAGTTATATAATTTAGGGTGGGTTTAATTATTTAGGGATAAAATAAATTAAAAAGGACAAGTGAATAAGATGGTGACACGTGTACAGCCATTAGTGATAAAGGTATATTTGTACCTTTTCATTAACGGTAAGGGTATATTTGTACTCAAAGTATAACGAAAGGTATATTTGTATCATTTATTAAAGTTCGAGGGTATATTTGTAACTTTTTTTATTTTTTTTATTTTTTTCAAATTAACTATGAATTTTGTGCAAATTACATTGAGGTTTCATCATGGAGGAAAGTTACAGCAAAAGCCTCGTAAAAAGTGTCATGAAGTACTATTACAGACTGTTTTAATGTCGATGTTGACAAATTTTCCTACTTTGAGTTATTGGGTATATTAAAAAAATTAATTATAATATTTTCTCGTGTATTGTCTATATCAGACCTCCTAAACGTAAATATCTAGTAAAAGCAACTTGTGATACAGATATTTTGGGCATTGTACGTCAACTTAAAAATGGAGATATAGTTCAGCTTTATGTGTCACATTTAGTAGAAGAACCCCATGTGGTCCCTGCCATTGAATACGTCCCCCATGCGGATGGGGAATCTTCTACTTCTTTTGAAAAAGAGTCCAATCAAGACTGTGGGATTAGTGAAAAATTAAGATTTGAAGAGGACTTTGTAGAGGCTGCAACACCTCAAGAGCCTTTTGTGAGTGAAAATTTAAATAATGGTGCTGCTATTACTTGTGTTGAAGAGTTGAGTGATGTTAGTGTTGTTGGTTCTAATGGTGAAAATTTAGGTGGTGTGAAGGAAAATGTGGATAGTGATGTTGCTGCAACTGTTGAGCAGAACTTGAATAGTGCACCCTCTGCTAGTATTGTGAAACACAATGATGGTGGTTGTGTTACTACTACTTGTGAGCAGAACTTAAGTAGTGATGGTGGTGGATTGCTGCTACTGGTGACCAGATCTTGGATAGTGGTGGTAGTGTTGCTCCTCATGGTAAGCAAAACTTGGGCGGAGACTAGTTTTGTTACTGTATCAGACGTCCCAATAATTTCATTTGATTGGAAAAGTGAAACTGATAATACTGTAAATTTTGATTATGAAGACTTTTTTATGAAGGTTAAGATGAATATGATAGTTATGTTCATGAGGAGATTAGAATTTTTTGAAAAGAAAAGAGAGATGCCAAAAAAAAAATGGAAGAAAAGAAAGCCTAGAATTGAAAGGGGTAGTTTAGGTAAATAAAAAAAGAGTTGACTTAGGATATGATGAGTTCTTATCCAATAAAAAAAACTACTTTAGATGGCAAAGTAGCTGGAGATGAGCCATAGATTGATTCTGATGTAGATGTTAGCTTTGAAATAGATAGTGATAATGGTAATGATGAGGATGATGAAGTAGAACAACTTACAAGAAGAGAAGAAAAAGCAAGAAGAGCAAAAAGAAATCATAAGAGAATTGTCTTTGATCCTATTTGTAAAAATATAGGTTGAAAGCTTGGTCTTTGTTTTGAAAATATTCAGCAATTTAAAAAAGCTATTACTATGTATGTTGTGTAAAACATGTAGAATTAGATAAGTATGTCAATGAACCAAAAAGGGTGAGAGTAAAATGTATTGATGATTGTTTATGATTTTTGTTTGGAATCCATGATTCTAGAAGTAGAGATTTTCATGTGAAGAAGTATAATTCAGTGCATATATGTAATGCCACAACTAAAAATAAACTTGTGAATTCAAAGTACTTGGCAGAGACATACAAGGACAGACTTATTTCTGAGCCTGACATTAAAAATTTTTAGTTTCAAAACTTGATGAAAAAATAATCAAAGGTGTATATTGGGAGGACAATGGCAATAAAAGTTAAAAATATTGTATTGCAACAGATTATCGGTGACCATGTAAAGAAGTTTAAAAGGATTTTGAATTATAGAGATGAACTTCTAAAGACCAATTCAGATAGCATAAATGTGGTGAGGCTTAGTGGAGAAACCTTTGAAGGTGAAAAAAAATAGTTTCAATCATTTTATATACGTTTTGATGCTTTGAAGAAAGCATTCAAAGCTGGGGCTAGGAGATGTATTGAATTTGATGATTGTTTTTTGGATGATATTTGTAAAGGTCATTACTTATGGCTGTTTGTAAATATGAGAATAATCAGATGCTATCACTAGCCTGGACAGTGGTTGAAGTTGAAAATAATTTCACTTAAAGATGATTTGTTAAACTTATGAAGCATGATCTTTAGCTTAAATGGGTCTGAATTAACTACTATCACTGATATGCAGAAGGTTATGTATTTGTTGTTTCTCTTATTCATTTTATTTATTTTTTCTTGTAATTGTATTTTCTGTTTCTAACTATAATCTCTAATATTTATTATTTGATGAAGGATCTTGACAATGCAATCGAATTACTGCCAAATGTAGAACAAAGAATGTGTGCAAGACATTCTAGCCAACTGATCCAAATATTAAAAGGATATTGAACAGGGAAATTATTTTTGGAGATGTACCAAATCTACATATGAGCAGGAATTGAGAAAAAAATTGGATCACATGAAGTTATTAGGAGATAAAAATTGTGAAGACCTACTGTATTACAACATTGAAAGGTGGTCCAAAGTGTACATCAAGTATCATAGTTGTTGAGACAGTGTTGACAACAACATAACTGAAAGTTTTAATTCATGAATATTGAGGCCAAGACAAAAGACTGCCATGACAATGCTTGAAGAAATACGGATCAAGGTGATGAAAAAAATAGAACAATTAAAACAGTATGTTAATACTTGAATAATTGATATTTTTTCAATGGCATTACAAGTATTGCAAGATAACACATCAAAATCAATGAAGTGTAACTTTGAGTGAAATGATGAGTTTAATTTTGAGGTTAAGGATAGGTGGGGCAATACTTTCATAATGAATTTGAGAGGTAGAACTTGTACTTGTAAGTCTTGAATTTTAAAAGGTATACCTTGTTGTCATGCCATAGTTGCACTACATTATAGGAGATTAGAGTCAATTCATTATGTTGCACATTAGTATACCAAGAAAATATACCTCAAGACCTATAATTACTTCATTCAGCCTGTTACTAATATGCAAATGAGCTCAAAGTCAACCAACCCTTATGTTTTACTTCCAACAATAAAAAACATGCCAGGCAGACATGACAAATATAGAAGAAAGGAGCAAAGTGAAAACAAGACTGGAAAGTTGTTTAAGCATGATGTTGAGATAAGCTTCAGCATATGTCATGCCAAGGATCATTATAAGAGGGATTGCCATTTGGCTACAAGTTCAACAAGATCAAGTGTAGGTTCTTCTACAGTACCAAGCACAAAAAGAGAAAGAAGAAGACCAAAAGGGTGTACAAATGTAACCTTGAACTTGTCATTTACTACTAGTTTATTTCTCTTTTATTTTCTTATATTTTTTGTTATATATTGTAGGATATTGTTGTTGCTGGTAGAGGAAGAGGAGTTGATGTTGCTCCTACTGTGATTGGTGTTGTAAAAGAAGAGTATCTTCTGTTGCTGCTACTGTGGGTGGTGTTGGTAGAGGAAGAGGAGCTTCACCTTCTACTATTGATGGCAATGATAGAGGTAGAGGAGCTGCAGCTTCTACTGTTATTGGTGTTGGTAGATGTAATACTCCATAATTTTCTTAGCTTAAATTCATTCCTAGAATATTGAGGAATAGCTTTCTAAATGAAAAAAAATTATTTCATGTGGAATTTTACAGATTTAGACCTTTCATTGTGTGGAAAATTGAATAAGCTTTCCATCGATATTAAATTCGCCCAATTTCGATACTCGGTTGAAGAGTTAGAGCATTTTAAGTTGACAGTGTGTCACATGAGCCTTTGGCGCGTCACGGAGGTGGGCAAATTCATAATTGTCCAATTTCAGTGGCCCTCCGCGATAGTGGCGCATCGCGGAGAAGGCTAATTTCCCATTTGTCAATTTCCAAGGGTCCAGCGCGATATTGACACGTCGCGCCAGTAGCCAAAATAACACTACAAAAGGGCACCGCGATGGCTCCACATCGTGGAGTCTGCCCAGTTCCCATTTGTCCAATTTCAGTAAGCCACCGCGATAGTGGCGTATCGCGGTGGCCTGCCAGTTCGGAAAATATTGTTTTTTCAGTCCGTTTAAACTTTAAGAGGGATATTTTGCTCAAATCGCAAGGCCCCAATCCGCCCAAAATATAAGATTAAACATATTTCTAGCACTTTATGCTCATTATTCATCATCTTCTTCAAAAGCAAAATCCTAGAACTCAAAAGTTTCCTCCCCAACAAATAAAAATTCCCCATAGTTTCTCCAAGAAAACTTCAAATTAAAGCTTCTCAAGACAAGAAAATCAACAACTCATCATCAAGAACTCAACTAGGAATCCAAAATTCAAGATTTCTTCATCCAATCATCTACCAAGGTATGTGGGGTTATGAACAAGGATAATCCTTTCATCCTTGTGCCCAAAGACTTATTTTAATTATAAATTTTCTGAATTATATATGATTTTCCATGAAATTCAAGTTGGAGTTTATACCCATTGTTGTTATTAACAAGCTTATGATATTCCCAATGATTTAGAAGTTGAATTACTAATTATGATATTCTTTTTATGCACATTGCAGTAATTTTCAGATTTTTTGATGAATTATAAATGTTTACATTATCAAGCATGAATTTTAAGATATTTTATCATGAGATTGATACATGGGTCATTAATTCCTAATTAAAGATGTCATTAATGTTAGTTTTGTATATTTATCAATTAAATTTTTTTGTAGTTTAGTTGTGTAAATGTCATAATGTTAAAGTTTTGTATTTGTGCAATTGTATTCGGTGTAAAGATATATACATATATCAACATCATACAGTTATACTTATGTAAATATAACTATATATGTAAACATATACATATATACATATATATATACATAAAGTTATACATATATTCAATTCGATCAGCATATAGAATTTTTATTTGTTTTATGATATGTTGTTGTATACAATTAGTTTATGGATGAGGTTTTATATACATTTGATAAAATTTTTATGATCATTTGTGTTTTTTTGGTTCAATGGGATAGTAGTTTTGTCATCACAAATCTTTCTAAGAAGTCCCCGCAAGTTTTGTGTTATGTGGAGATGAAGATATTTGATACTTTAAAACAAAAGCTATCCAGTGTTCAGCTTAGAAGATTTATGAAAACATTCTTTGGTAAATACGTCACTATGCTGGAATCATGGGTTCAGTCTCAATTATTTAGGTGCGCTATGTCCCTTGAGCTGAAAACCAGTTCAACAGATGCTATAATGTTGTGATTTAACGAAAACACGTTAAGATTTTCATTAAGAAATTTTGTAATTATATCTGGTCTGAACTGTATTGCTTTCAAAGGTGATTTTGTATTTGACACAAGCGTGCCCAATAGATTAATACAGACGTATTTGGATGGTGAAGAATAACCATACAAAGCAACGTTATTTCAGGCATTTGAGGATAAAGAATGGGGTCAGAATGACGATGATGCTTTGAAGATTGCTATTCTCTACTTCGTTCATCATTTTATTATGTCTGACGAGATGCATACTATTCGAGTTTCAAGAATTCATTTTGATGTGGTTGAGCATGAACGATACATGGATTATTGTTGAGGCAAAAAAGCATTCGAAGAGCTTGCCAAGTCCATATCAAGGAAGCTGATATCTGATGGACAATATTATCGGCTTCATGGCATGTTATATGCTATGCAAGTATAGATGTATGAGTGTTGCTCGAAGGTTGATAAGCGACTTGCCGAAAGGGTTGGTGATCGAATTCCGAAGTTTCTTAATTGGAAAATCATAAAAAATCGACCAAAGTACAAATGGCGTATGAAGAACATGTTTATGTGCAAAAAGGTAAAATTCAGTGTCTTAGTAACCTCAAATACAAAGTTTTTTATAAGTTAATATTTCTTTATTCATATATACAAAACTAATTACTAATCCATAATTGATGTCTAGATTTTCTTTCGAAATATCAAGGCATCCGCAAGTGAAATTGTAGCTTTCCAACTCCCACCAGAAATTATTGACAATGTTATCGTTGTGAAATCTCCAATGAATGATTTTGTTAATTCTGACGATGACTTTCAAGACATGTCTTCAATCTCTATTGTTTGTAAAGGAAAGAGTAAAATAGGTGTCTCTGTATCACCCTCAAAAAGAAAACAAAAGCAGAAACAAATGTCATCGGGTGCGTCAATATCAATCAAGACTCCTACAAAGGCGGTTTCAAATGTGGCAGCCTCTAACACATCTCTGCTTTTGATTAATAAAAAGTTTAAAAAGTTCACCATAAATAAGAAGACAGAAGAGGAGCAAATTCAGTCACTGCATAATATTGAACCACCTGTGATCAATGCAGCAGTGAAGAGAACCATTTTGATTCATGATCTCAATATTTTCAATCAGAAAGTCGATGCACTGGAGAGTTATGTAAGTATATTATAATCATCTTCAAATTTTAAGAAATTCATATTATTAAATTACCAATGCAAATTCATTATATAAAATATAGGTGAAGACGGAATTTTAAAATCTGCGTAATTTGATAAATGTCAATCATAACATCATCATGGATGCTATTAAAAGTAAGGATATTGACGAGAAGGTATGATGTATACGAGCATTATTTTCAAATGAATCATACATAATTTAAATAATGATTTATAATACATATTAGGATTTCATAAAAAAATCGTCGGTTAATGAGCAAGGAGAAATTTCATCCATGAATGTGCATTGTGCTCCTGGCAGTAGCAATTATTCAAAGATAACTATTTTTGAGATGATATAATGTGTTTTTACAACATATGTTCTTACGTGCATATAGCAGTTGTTCTGATATGTAGTGTTAATACATTTACAATACATATATGCATAATGAATATATATTGGACTATTGGATTGAGCCAATTGCTTATGAATATATCTTAAATTGAACCACTAATTTAATGTTCGAAGTACTAACTTACACGTATTGCTTGTTATCAGAGTAATATGGACGTCAACGGTACCCCTTCCTGTTTGAATGTTCCTGTTGTATGTGAGCATGATGCGAGCGTAAATGTTCAACTTGAGAAGGCCATTGATGAGGTATTCTTTTCTAAGCCGCAAATTTAGTATTACTTTTTTTTATCATTTTTTCAATTACGCTTAGTCATTTATTGTAAGCAGTGAATTGATTTTATATATTTTATTTATTATTTTCTGAAATGAGTAGAAGTCATTACTAAATTCACACTTTTTATTTTTTAATGAATTTTTTGAATGACATTTTAACGAACTTTTATATACTAGTTTTTGAATACAGAATCAATTTTGAAGGTTCAAAATGCTGAAATTCATATTGAAGAGTTAATTGACGACTTCAAAAACATAGACAGTGATCATGAAGATGTTGAAATAAAAGATCATTCATTCGACCCGATGGAGGTACGTGTACTTTTTATTGAATTACGTTTAAGAGATGATATAATATGTATTTACGACATATGTTCTTACATACATATAGCAGTTTTTTCTTGATGTATGTCATGTTATTCAACAACCACATACCCACCAACCAGATACGATAATATATATGTGTCAAACTAAATAAACATACATATATGTATATACTATTAGACTTTTTTGTTGTTTAGTTGTATAGAATGTCATATTGTTAATGTTTTGTATGTGTGCGTTTATATTCTGTGTAAAAATTTATACATATATTGACATAATATAGTTATACTTAACTATATATAACTGTATATGTACATGTATACATATATATATGTATACAAATATACACATATTTAATTATGCCATCATATATAGCTTTTATGTTTGTTCTGATATGTAGTGTTAATACATTTATAATACATATATGCATAATTCATATCTTCATTTTAAGTTAAGTTTTGTATTTTTATGTTGATCTTGTATATACATTTATGCTTTATAATTCATATATACACATAGTTGTATCTACATATGTCTACATGTTCTTATGATTATATTAGCATATGCACATATAAATACATATAAATATATATTGAATTACTGGATTGACACAATTTCTTATTTTTATATCTTTAATTGAACCACATTCTTAACGTACGAAGAACTAATTTACCCATATTGCTTGTTATCAAAGTAATATGAACGTCAATGGTACCCCTTCCTGTTTGAATGTTCCTGTTATACGTAACGATGATGCGAACGTAAATATTCAACTTGAGAAACCCATTGATGAGGTATTCTTTGCTAAGATGCAGATTTAGTATTAATTTTTTTCTTATCATTTTTTCAATTATGCTTAGTCACTTATTTTTAAGAAGTGAATTAATTTTATATATCTTTTTTTTTTATTTTTGAAATGCATAGTAGTCGTTACTAAATTCACACTTTTCATTTTTTAACGAATTTTCTGAATGACATTTAAATGAACTTTTATATACTAGGTTCCGAATACAGAATCACTTTTGAAGGTTCAAAATGCTAGAATTTATATTAAGAGTTAACTGACGATTTGAAAAATATCGACAGTGGTCATGAGGATGTTGCAAAAAAAGATCAGTCATTCGACCCGATGAAAGTACATGTACTTTTAAATGAATTAAGTTTATACTATTCCTCATTTATTTATATTATATTTATAATCATTACTTTCATGTTTGTTTTAGGTGGATGAAATTAAAGTTGATTGTGAAGAAGGTGATCATTATCATATAAATGTACAACACGATCTTCAGATTGTTTCAGACTCGGTTCACATGAAAAATTCAATTGAAATTGAGCATCCAAAGTTAATTTAGGATGAAACGGAGTCTCAGTGTATATTTTCTGATGAACTACTTCCAAGTTTAAACACTGAAATACGTATCATAGATATGCACAGAAGGAAACTGGCAGGAGAAACACCAAAACTACCCCCGAGAAAATGAAAATCAGGTCGATGAAAAACATCTCCTTACATGACTGATTTTGAATTTGAATTTGGTAAAACAATAAGTAGATTATTTTTATAGTTGTGATATACTATAAAAAATTATTATTTAATTAATATTTAATTTTCAGGTAGCTCATCAAGGTTGTCTAAGGTTTTTGGTACAAAACATCCATTCGTATTTAACATCATATATGGACCGCACAATCAAGATTTATACAATCGTTTTTTGAGTTGGGTACTTGAAGGAACACTAAAGAAACACACTTTCAAGTATTTTATTTGTACCTTATTATTTTAGATAACATAAGTATTATATGTGTCAATCTAAATATTTATACATATAATTATATACTATTACATTTTTTTGTTGTTTAGTTGTACAAAATATCTTAATGTTAAAGTATTGTATGTGTACGTTTGTATTATGTGTAATAATTAATATATATATTGACATAAAATAGCTATATTTATTTATATATAACTGTATATATACAAATATACATATATTCAACTATGCTATCATATACAATTTTTATGTGTGTTCTGCTATGTAGTGTTAATTCATTTATAATTCATATATGCATAATGTATATATTCATTTCAATTTAAGTTTTGTATTTTTTATGTTGATCCTGTATGTACATGAAAAATAATTTTACTTTGATAGGAGTTCTGCCGAGGATCACTACTTGAGCAAAAGATCAGTCATCAAAACACCTTTATTCTTTGATTTTGAATCAATTGAGGATAAAAATTGATTTTATATGCTATCATTTTTCAATCAATTGTTGAATGACTCGGTTAGTTGATATTCTTTTTTTTGTTAATTCAGCTGAATACATTACACATTTACTCTTTGTGTGAAGCATAATAATTCCTTTTGTGTATAGCATATTGATGTGATTTTGTATTACTTGCATAAGAAATTCAAATACGAGCCAAACAGTCAATACAAATACATTATAGTTAAATGTTTATTCATGACAACATTATCGGATATTTTTAGCAAGCATGCAGACAGTACAAAGGAGTATAACCTGACAAATTATGAGTTAACAATCGTTGAATACATCAATGGATTTAGACTCTATGCTTATGTACCTTAGCATACTATGGATTACATTTTTATTCCAGTTAATGTTGGCAAAATACATTGGGTGTTGGTTGTTCTGTCATTCAATGATAGATGTTTGTACGTGTATGACTCTCTTAGTTTTGCTCGTCATGATGCATCTGTTGCCCTTGAAGTGAATAAGCTGTCAGAATTGTTACGTACATATCTAACAATTTCTGATTTCTACAAAAAAGGATATTGATTTTACCTCACATCCCAAGTACATTGATCGCGAAGAATCCTCCCAAGATGTGGTATTCATGGATAATTTACCACAACAATCTTCTTGAAGCTTGTAAGTTGTTATTTTAATGATTTTTATTCTATCAATTTTTTTTAAATACAAAGATGTATTCTGATAGTAGTATTTACTATTAAAAAAATTAATTCAAGAATTGTGGAGTCTTCATTGTTGCATATGCGGAGTATCTTAGCCATAAAAAAGATATACCACCTGAATATTTTGATGCAGAAGCTTTTTGTACCCGTTATGATACTCTTCTATGGCAGCATGGGACTCACAAGAATGAAATTGGTGCAGTTAGTGATGATGAGAGTCCAGACAGGCCAGTAAGGCCTCAGTTTGAATGTGAGAGTAGTGACATGATAATTATTCCTTAGGCAGTACATATGTTTCTCCATTTTATTGGTTTTAGTTGAAAATACAAATTTATCTTCAATCTTTTTTTTTAATCAAATACCGAACATGATTCTCCATTTTGTTGGAAGTTGTGCAGTGACGTATTTTTTTGAATTCTAATTTAGATTTTGTTATAAGCGTGTTGTCTAAAGTCATTATGGTATATCATCAATCTTTTCAATTGTTGTTGACAAATCATGTCTTTATATTCACAAATTCAATCTCTTAACTTGTGCTTGACATTTAATTTGAAACATACACTATTTTATAGAATATGGTATACATACATACATATACATTTATACATATGATAGATTTTATGATGATTAGAACCAACGGCATATTACATTAGACTACATATATGATTAACAACTACATTACTGATAATTTATTTATACATTTGAAGCTATTAAATAAAAGTTAAGCAGAATCAAATTAAAATGTATATAACTATTCAACTAGTCGTACTTTCCTACATATATACATACATATCAACTGACATTTTTTTATATATGTTAATTTAACTGAAAATACATATATTCATATAAATGTATTACTCATATTATTAAACAATTACGTTTTATATAATTTAATTTGATACATATATAATCTTCAAATTGTATAAGCATAAATATATGTATATATACATTATGAGTATATACAAAAACATATGCACATAATATGATAAACACCATGATAGTGAGAACCGATAAATTATTACAACAGACTACATAAGTTTACAGTTATAATGTAAAGTGAAATATATATGTAATTTGTTTTTTTAAAACATGTTCATATAGCGTGAAAAATTATAGTTTGAATGTAATTTACAAACAAACTATATATCAAAATGCGTCATGTTATTGTTCATTAATTCGAACATAAATCAGTCACAAGTCATAACTAATATTTTATTTCTATAGATGGAAATATTCAAAAAAAGATAAACATAAATAAATTAAAATGTATAAAATTATTCAACTCGACGTTTTTCCTACACGAACGCCTATTGTGACCATTCATCCCACAAGCACTGCATGAATTAGTGAATTTAGTTTTGTAAAAATCTCCAACAAACTTTTCTCTTTCTCTTTTCTTTGGCCTTCCGGGGAGACGTTTGTACTTTGACGGCAAAATAATTTCGCTCAATATAAAATTTGGTACCTCCCATGTAGACCTATCAGGCAGTGGCAATAGAGGAATCTCATATATGCCCAACACCGCTACTGGCTTGTATAAGTTAGAGCAGTAATCATCAGCTTCAAAATATTTGCTCTTTAACACTGCATAAACATAAGCACATGAAATTTCAATAATTTAAAATCTATGACAAGTACATGTCTTCTTCTCCAAACAAACGATATAATGTCTATCTTCATGTAGCACAGCATGAACATAGTCTGTTGCAGGTACAACCTGTGATGAATAAATAGTTATATATATATATATGTATATATAGATATGTATATATAGATAAGTATATATATGTGTATATATTAAAACAAAATATTAAAATTATTTATTTCTAATAAATTACTTACCCTCATTCGTGTGCTTTTGGCCTCATTTAACTCAAAAAGATCATTGTATCTTTCGCAAAGGGGGGTGTGTGAATGTCCCAACTTGTCGATTGTTGTGATTCCATCTGCCAAATATATTTCTAACTTCCTCTAAGAAATCATAAATAGGCAATTTCCTCACTTCTTTTAGATGCCTGTTTATGATTTCTGCAATGTTTGATGTGAGTTTAAAATCACGATTTACAGTAGCATACTCCCTAGTCCACTTGTCATAATCAACCTTCTGCAAGTACTCTTTCACCCTAACATCTATTTGTTCGACCTTCTTCATTAGACTGTTATATTCAGAAATTGTATATGCTTTAGTCATTGCGTAAAACACATCAACTAATTTTGCATGCGACTTTCTGAAATTGATTCCGATATTTTTTCATAGATGTCAGATGCAAATATATTGTGCAACACCATCATACACCGTTGACATAACCCTTATAATACTCTCGTTCCTGTCGGACACAACACACATATTTGATTTTATACCATGAGCTTCTTTTAACTGCTCAAACCAACTCCAAGCTGCATAACTCTCAAAATCTAGTATTCCATAAGCAAGCGAAAATATATGTCCTGCATTGTCAAGATATACATAAATCATTCTACAATGTATTTTTCAAATAATGTATTCAAAATAATACTGTATTTACTAACACCTTAACAATGTTTAAAGTGAAATTAATGTATAAATAATAATTAGTGGACTAACCTGCTCCATCGAGTGTACTAGCTGACACAAAAGTTTCATTATATATTCTCCTAAGGTGACTTTAATCAACAACAATAATTGGTCTACATGAATCAAATCTTTTAATTAAAGAATAGAGCGATATAAACACATATAGGAATTCACTGCCTTCTATTTTTTTTCATCCTTATGGGCGAACCAGGGTATATTTTTTTCAACATGTATAAATATCGCGGCAATCTGTTTTATGATGCATATGTTATACCCCTTAATGAAATCAAAGCTTTCTCTCTAGCCCTCCAGGTCATTGTATAAGTCAGATTAAATCCAAGCTTATTCTTAATATCCTCTTGTATGTGTTTCACCGTATACACTCTTTTATGGTTGGATAACTTCTGCTTCACAATGCCCTCAATCAATGCACTACTAACATATTTCTGCTCATACACCCGATCCTTTAAAGGACACATATGCTCCCGACGAAATCAGTGAATCTTATAAAAATCAGACTTCTTGTTACTAGATGCCATTAGCAATCAATCACATCCCTTCGATTTACACACCAAATTATATTTGCGATGTAAAACTTATATATTAGTAATTTATACAAAAAATAGTTCAGTATTTTTAAAGCCTTCTAACCTGATTTGTTAACGTATACAATTACGTTTACTAAATTTTGTATGAATAGTAATGTATAGTAACAAGTGTATGTGATTAGTTATACACTAATATGAATAAACTTTTTGCTATTATGTATACATGAATACATAAATACATTTTTTACATAACACAAAAAAATGTACAAAATATACACACAAATGCTTTAATAAGACAAATACACTTACCCGACTGTATTTGATTGTATCGTATTGAATTGTAATCTATTTCTGATTGCATAAAGCGTTATCACCGATTTTAAAGTGGCTTTGTCCTTATAAACTTGTCCAACGAGCACTTCATTGTGATTTGGATAAAAACTAATTGTCTGATCATGTCCATTTACATCAACAACTTCAATTAATGCACCATGATTTTCAGAATTCTCTTTTTCCTTATCAACAACAGAAATAGTGCGTTCAACATTCAAGCAATCACTCTTCTTTTCCATGAAAAAATTAAATACATAAACACATAAAGGATAGTTTTCAAATCTTTTTGCTTCTTCCCTTACCATTACATAAACTGTCAATCCCATGTCGTTATGTATCTCCATTCTTCTACTACTAAAGTCAATTTTATATTCAACTTTCAATGTTTTTAAATTCAACTCAACACAAAGTTGCTTACCAATCAATTGAATTAAATCATCGTATTTTTATGTTTCTTCAAATGCAATTGAGTCCAACTCGTATTGTTCATACTCATTATAACAATTTCATACGCCTGATTGCTTCATAACAATTGGGAATGGCCCCATTTTTTTCAAAAAAAAAAAATCGTCAACAAATACAGTATGTAAATTGTCAATAACTATGAATTCAAAACAAACAACAAATTATCAGGTTTCAAAAATAATACAAAATCGTTTGTTAAATCACAAATTAAAATTACATTATACAAATTGTTGGTAAATCGAAATTGCCTGTTTGTTTATCATTAATTTGTGTTAAATCACAAATTGAAATTGCAGTATACAAATTATTGAAATTTCAACCAAGATTTACCAATATACTCGGAAATTGAAAAAAAAACAAATATATCAATATAATCGCAAATTGACAAATTAGATTTTCAAAAAAAATCGTATTTCAAGAATTTATAAATAAAATTTGAATTGAAAAAATACCTGTTAAAAATTATTGTTGAATTACTCCTCTTTCTTCTTTCTAATTTTCCCAAAATAATTTTTTTAGATTTAATATATGCCTTAAATCACAGATAATGAGCTTTAATGCTTAGTAATGGATGAGCAATTAGTGAAAAGTTGGAGTAATTTAAGGGAATTTACTGCTTTCAAATTTTCTTTTTTATCTCTTATTTCGGTTAGGTTATTTTTCTACTGATTTGTATAATTTTGTTATATATATACAAATAACTATTAACTACTTTTGCCTATAATTTGTAATTATTGAAACTCTCACTAGGAAGTTAGTTATAGGTCTTATACTTTGCCTATTTGTGAATTTTTGTCATATTTTATTTCAATTTTATCCTTCATATACACTTTCTAGGTTATGAGTTTCAAGAGATTTAATTGATTTTTATTTAATGTGGCTGAAATTTCAAGAGTAATTTGATACTTTCTCCGTTTTATTTTAGTTGAGAACATTTCATTTTATACGGAGATTAAGAAATCGTAAATAAATGATGAATTTTACTATTTTACTCTTTACTCATATTAATGATATTCATTGGGCATAGGAATGGACATTGAAATTGTAATTATCACATTTAATGTATACTATTAATTGTAGTGGTAAAATGAAAAAAAAAATTAATTCTATTTCAATTTAGTAAGTATACGGGATATTTACTTTTAGTAAGATGACCAACCAAAATGAAACGAAAGGGATGATATCAAAAAGGATAAATATGAAAAGTAAGGTGCAATTTATGTTCTAGGTTTTTTCCTTAATAGGTGTACATTGAGGTAAAAATTCATTTATTTTGAACTAGAGAAAGTAACATTTTCAAAATGATTATAATAGTTAATAATAAGAATAAATTAAAAACTACTCACTTTATTTCAAAATAACTGATGTTTTTATTTTTTCATTTTATTCAAAATAAATGGGTCTTTACCTGATAAAAAAACATTTTCTTTCTTTTAAGATTATCTTTATTTTAATATATCGAACTTTAAGAGTCACTTCTTTCTTCAAGACATTAATAAAGGGTCAGATAGTAAAATCCTTATTATTGTCTAGGAATGATTAATTTTTTAAAAGGGTGTATCCAAGTTAAAAATATCATTTTTGTTTTAAGGAATAATTGATAAATTATCTCTTAATTTTATCACATCACTATTTAAATATTATTAATTTATTATTTAAAAAATACATTATTTAATAAACAATATTTAACATTAATGATAAAATATTTAAAAGTAGATAAATTATTTATTAATTTTTTAAACTAAATAAATAATACTGAATATTTATTTTTAATAAGTATTGATGGACAGGGACTTTTCCTTAAACAAGTATTGATGGACAGGGACTTTTCCTTAAACAAGTATTGATGGACAGGGAGTAAAAATGAACATTTAAGTAGTATTTGTTTGTCTTTATTGATTAGCTCTCAAAATTAATTCATTCATTTTTCTTGACATATGTATAATCGATTGAAGAGTCAATTCTAACTTTGACAAAGAATCTTAGCTGATTTGTTGGATGGACAAGTTTGGTGGTCACAAACTCCAAACAATACATAATGACAGGTAACTAACCATATTTATACTGAAAAAATCTTTTTGGCCACAAAAATTTATCCACAATTTGATCACAATAGTAAAAAGTCTTATTCACTCTATGAACTAGTTAGTTTTTAGATATTTTTGCCTTTTTTATTTTAAATTTGAAGAAAATAATGTACAAGGATATGTAAGTCTTTTCACAATTGTGATCAAATTTGGACCAAAAAATTATGTTCATTTATACTGGTAGGTGTCTCCCTCTTTCCTTCAATTGGTTTCCACTAAGGGTGCATACTTACACATCACATGACTATGATTTCCAAGTTCCAACATTTGTTGGGTTTACCAAAGCAGTCTATTTTCAACATCCACTTTTTACAATCTTGTTCTTCAATTATTTCCACTACTTATCTTAGTTGATGCCCCCTTCTTCACCAATCGAGGCTTAGTCAAGTGGTTGTGCATCTTTCTCGTCAATCAATAAATTGACCGTTTGAGTCACACCGACGAGCAAGAGAGAATATTATTGATACTCCTAAAATGAGTGGGGGGGGGGGGGGGGAACAAAGAGAGAAAAAAATGTGATCAAACGTTTAGAATAAAGTAGATTGCAAGTAAGTTTGTCATTTGAAGATAATGTTTACCATTTGCTTTAAAGAGGAGAGATAGGAGCACACATATACATAGAATATACATAATTAGTGTATAGATTTTGAATATTTCAGTCATATTGATAAAGAAGTTTAGTTGAGCTGTACATAATACATATTGACAAGTTTACCTAATTTTATGTTCCTTGGGAGAAAATTTAATGATTGTTTTAGACTAATAAAAAGATTCTTTTTTTTTTTTTATCAATTAGCTTTTATTATTTTTCTTTTCTTACTATGAACCATAAGGCACAACTCACAAGATTACTCCACAATTCCTAAAAGGAAAATAAAAAGAGTAGTTGATTGACGTTTTATATAAAGCTGTCTCCAATAAAATATAAAAAATTACCTAAAATCACAACATAACTATCTAAAATTTTAAAAATCTCCCCACTTCTTAAAAATTACTAAAATCCCAACATTTCTTATTTTTTACTATTTTTGAGATACAAGTTAACCCTACATGTATCTAATGTATGTATCTACTGTGATACAAGTTAATCACATTAGATACATATATCAGCAGTATGTATCTAATGTAATTAACTTGTATCATCAGAGGTCAAATATTGAGATTTTAGAAGATTTTGAAAGATATTGAGATTTTTAGTAATTAATGATAAACATGTCGGTATATATGTAAAATTTACATAAAAATATGTTATACTTTCTAGTAGTTACTGTGACTAGTCTACCCTTTAAAAGCTAAAAAGCGACATATATCGGGGTGAAAAGCAAAATATAGAATGAAACTTCAACATAAAATAATAAAAATGAATTTTATGGGGCTTTCGTTATCAATTACTCCCTCCGTCTCAAATTACTCATTCCAAATTAAGATGACACATTGATTAAGAAAAATAATTAATAGCATGGCTAGTTTACCATAGTATCTCTATTAAATGATGTTTACATTTTAATTTGAAGAAAAAATAATTAATGCAAAGGGTAAAATATGAAAAAAAAATTGTCTCTTCTTGATTAATGAAAAAAGACAAGTAAAATGAAAAATCAAATTAGAAAATTTGAAATGAATAATTTGAAATGGAGGGAGTAGTAGACTTAAACACTGAAAATAACATCACGTAGAAATACAAGAAAAGATTGTATATAATAAATTCTTATATGATTGAGTTCTTCCTTAAATCCTATATACGGCGAAAGCTTTAATTCACCGAACTGTCCCGTAAAGAGAGAAGCTAAACAAAATGGTCTACTTATTTAGAAGTCAAGCAACGACATATCCAAAACAAACTAAAAATAGAAATGACAGAACGAAGAATGAAATGCTACGACAATATAATAAAAATGAAAGTCACGAGGATTTCTCAATCAATTATTTTCTCTGTCTTAATTTATATGACTCACTTTTTTTTTAGTCAGTCTCAAAGAAATAATATATTTCTATATTTAATAACAATTTGACTTTAAAATATCTACTTTACCCGTAAAGAAATAATTTACAGACAACAAACATCTATCAATTATTTTATGCCATAAATTAAATAAAAGAAAAACTATATTGAGTCAAACCAACTCGTATAAATTAAGACAAAGAGAATAGTAGCCTTGCAGTAAGAGAGAAGCTAAACAAAAAGTGGTGTACTTATGAAAAACTAAAGTGTATTAAAAAGGATTAAAAAACTGTTAAAAATTGAATTGAAGTTTGAAAGAGATTGCGGAAAATTGAATGATAATTTGAATGAATTGTTGAATTGAATAATTTAAATGAATTAATGATAATTGAATTGAATTGATTTGAATAACTTGGATAATTTGAATGAATTGAATTAATTCAATAATAAAATTGAATGTTTATTGAATTATTAAATTGTTGAATGAATATAACTGATGTATAATGTCTTATTTATATAAATAAAAGATTGAATTAATCTAAACTAAAGGTAACACTAAACCAATTTTAAAATTCTAAATAAGGTAAAAATCTAAGTAAGAAACAAAATAAATAAGAGATACACTCTTAAATAAGGTATAAAATATCATAGATAGATATTAAAGATTTATCTAGAATATATATAAAAAAAATAATATATAAAAAAAAAAAAATTGAGCTAAAAGCCTGAAATCAATATGTCGAGGCAATTAAAATCAAGACTGGTTTAAGCCATTTACTACAACTGATAAATATATAATGAAATAAATAAATAAATAAATCATCACAATCCAATAAATAGATACAACAATATTCCAATAAAAACTCATACAAAGGAGTAGGGATGTACAGACCAAACCGTCAAGTCAAACTGAACCGACAAACCAAATCAAACCGAGAAAAAAAACTGACTTATGGTTTGGTTTGATTGGTTTGGCGTTAGGAAAAAAAAATCGACCATTCTTAGTTTGGTTTGGTGTTAACAAAAAAAAAGTCATACCGAACCCGAAACAAACCGACATAATATATATATATAATATTCGAACTTTTTTATAATAAAATATTAATTATAATCTACTTTTTAAATACTTTTTTAACTAGTTTTAGTAATTTTCAATAATTTGAAAGTAGATGTAGATATATATTGAAAAAAATACATAAAATTGCATAATTAAGTATTAAATTACAAAAAATAGCAACACTTTTATCAAATTACATTTTGTAGCATATATATTTGTATGTATTTGTATTTTTGCAAACTTACAAAAATACAAAATACATATCGATCATAAGGGCATATATATTTAGATTTGGGCCTTTAAATTGTAATAGTTGTCCATTAATTGCTAATTAAATTATCGAAAACCCAATATAAACTTAAAACCTAAATTTTTCACTTTTCATCTCACTTTTTAGTTTATAGAGAGTTTTCCGCTCTTCATTTTTTCATAATTATGATTTTTCATGGCACATGAATGAAAACATATTTGATCTAATCTTCGATCACAATATAATTGTAAAAAACTAAAGATTATTAAAAAAATGAAAAAAAAATGAAAAAAAACAAAAAAACGACTAAAACCTAAATCGAAAAAATTAATTTATATTGATTTGATTTATAATTTTAATAAATAAATATGATTGATTTAATTTTTTTTAATAAAAATTGAACCAACTCAACCTATGTACACCTACAAATAAGCAGGACATACATAGAAAATGGGGCAAAATGGGGTCTGAGAAAAGTTAAATTTGGGCTTGAAGTTGAGTGGGCCCTACACCATTAGCCATAACTATTGTTGGCCCACATACTATGCTTCAAGAGCCCCACTTTATTGTCATGATATATGGCCCTACTCTTGCTCCTTTTTATAAAAAAATTAGAGAAAGTAGCATACTTAAGACTATAATTACAATAAATAACAATTTTTTTTATAAAATTATAGTTTATAGCAAGAGTAATATTATTTTACTCATTAACTAGATAAATGCATGTTTCACTCTCACTACTTTCTATTTTTTTATTTTCACTCCACTATTTCACCTCCTCAAATATAGTCATATCTTTTACCCTCTTTTTTTTCATCTTATTTTCTTTATCATTTTATTTTTTTATTTTATTTTATTTTCTCTCTTATATTTCTCTTCTTTTTTTCTTTTTCATATTTGAAGATAATTATCTTCATGATCTTCAAGATTTTAAAATAAAACATCATTACTGTCTTTCACTATCTTATGTCTCTATCTTTTTTTTTCTTGTTAGCTTTTTTTCATCTTATTTTTTTTTATTTTATTTTTTTCATTTCCACTTTATTTTCTCTCTTCTATTTCTCTTTTTTTCTTTCCTTATTCGTCTCTTTTTTTGATTGTATAGTATAAAATAAAATAAAAATGATATGATCTGATATACTGTACTATATGACATTGTAGCTAAATGACGTAGGTTGCAGGTCAAAGCAAAACACATCATAAAAGGAACAAATAAAAATAAATGATGGTGTTTTTTTATGATTATATTTCAAAAGTTTTTGGCAATGGAAAGACAGCTCCATTTAATTTGTTCAAATTCAAAATGTTTTCACTTGCTAATATTCTTTTCACGAGAAGATAATTTCAAAGGATAGATATCTTTACAAATCTACCATCCAAGTTTTCAAATTATGCTGAAAATTAGAGACGTAAAATGGATGAGTTGGACTGAATGTAAACAAATCAAAATAGATTGAATTGATAAATGAATAAATGAATGATTCGCTCGAGACTGTGGGTGTTTGAATTGACTTATTTTTAGGTGTTTTTAGCTTTTAAATATTTTTTTTAATTTTGATGGTGTTTGACAAAGTTAAAAAGTGTTTTTAAGCACTTATTTTTAAATAAAAAAATATCAAAATTAAGTCAAAATCCAAAAAGTAGGATAATACCAACTTATGACTTTTGATTTTTGACTTATAAGCTCCTTATTAAAAGTCAATTCAAACACCTCCTTAAGCTTAAATGAGCTAACATGTAAATTATAATTCAGTTTGTTCAATTCTTACTAAGTTTTGATTCTTTCATTCACTTTATAAATTTTTAGTACTTAAAATTGTTATTTTTCTTTATCATGACTATATATAATATATCAATTAAAAATATATCTTTTTGAAATACTTTAACAAGATTTCCATAAATTAATTTAGAGTACATATAGACCTAAATTTTAACGAGCTAAATGGATGGATCGACTTCGACCCTACTGAAAATGCTCCTCCATTCTTCCTATCTTTACATGTTCGCTTTTGACTTGACATACAACTTAAGAAACATTAAATACTAGAAGTAATTTTACTATATTACCCTTTGAATATAATAAATTTAATATTTTAGAAAAATACAATAGGTAATGCATATTTCGTAGTATTGGGCAAATTATTCACAATAGAGGTAATTTTACTATATTATTCTTTGAATATAATAAATTTAACGTTTTGAACAATGCAATAGGTAATGAATAGTATTTTCTAGTAAGAGTAAAATGGGTACAAACGGACAAATTATCCATTAATTTTTCAAACTGGACAAGTATTATTTGACATCTATTTTTAGTAATATGAACAAGTAAAGATGGATGAAGAAACTACTTCCACCAATTAAAAATAATTGACCTTTCTTCTAAAGATACTAGTGTACATTTCCGCGCTTTGCACAATTAAATTAACAACAAAATTCTTTTTTTAATATTTGGATATTAAAAATAGTGCTATTAATGTAATTCTATTATTTAAAAAGATATTTTTTATCTAATAAAATAATTAAAGTTAAAAATATTTGTAATTGACTTCTTAATGTTTCAATTATTTTCATCATATTCTTATAGTAATATGAGAACTTTAACTGTTTTCAAATTTTTTCAAAAATTAACAAAGAAAAAGCAAAAAAAAAAAAAAAGTCTTCTTTTGCTTCTTCTTATATCTATGCATTTACAACAGTTAGAGCTGTAATTTTTCTGAATAACCAAGTATATTTCTCTTTCTTCTCTAATTAATTAATCTTATGAAAAAATTCAAGAATCAGTTTCCTTGAATAGTTTATCCTATCATTATAATGTAGTATTACTTTTTCTTTAATTCAATACAGAAATCAAGAAAAAATAGATACAAGATATTCAAAAAGAAGAATATGTGACTTGAAGATATTATAGAAGTCGCCTCTTTAAAATTAGGCATTTTTAACTTTCAAAAGGTAAATATATTATATTGAGATTCATACAATAGCTACGTACAAACTTGCAACAAACTAAAGAGAGAAACAATTGCATATGTGCCTAATAATAACGTATTCATAAATCTTGAATCCGACGAATATTCATGAAAAGATATGAATTTTTTTTTACAAAAAATATCAAATGAAAAGGAGTAAAATCATAATAATGAAGAATATGAGAAAAAAGTTCATAGAAACGGAGAAAGTTATGCAATAAAAAGCACGTCTCTAGTATTAATAGTAACTAAAAAGTCATATTAAATAAATATCTCAATTACTATCGTTTTATGTTGCTTAAAAGAATAAAACTCTTTGACCTTTTTATGTTCTTTATAATACCAATAATAATAAAAGTATTAAAATCTCATCAAGTTCCGCTTTATAAATTTTAAAATTATAAAATAGAAAATAAAACTCTTACTTTCATTAACACGTATAATCAAGAAAATATAGATTATAAATTAAGTGTATTAATTATTTGCAATAAAAATCATTTAAAATGAAAAACAAAGAAGGTAAAGGAGATATTTAAAGAAACTTGTAAATAGAAATAATGATTAGGCTAAGGGAAGAAGAAAATGGTACTTCCTTCCTCTGTTCGCTTTTATTTGTCATTAATTTTCTAATTCAATTTTTATTTTTACTTGTCATTTTTGACATATCAAGAAAAGACAACTTCTTTTTTCTTATTTTGCCCTTAACGTTAATTGTTTTTTCTATAAATTAATCTCAAAACACAATATAAATATTATTTAATAGGGTACTATAGTAAAATAGTCATGTTATTAATTTTTTTCTTACTTGGTATGCCAAATCAAAATATAACAAGTAAAATCAAACGAAGAAAGTATATAATGTACATAGAAAGAAAATGGAGAGTATTAAGAAAATTAATTAATCATATTAATTATTCTTAATATCAATAAATTATTTATGTTTGCATTGAAGTCAATCTTTACCTAAGAGTTTATTAATTTGTAATTAAAAATGAGATAAAGATTAAAAATTTGATAAAAACATAAATGTTAATGCTTGGTGATATAAATTGGTGGAGGGGGGATGAGCCAAAAATGAAGTTTTTTTTTTTTTAAAGAAAATAAAAATGTAGCTTTTCTTGCCCTATAAAATGTGCCACATTTCTGCGCAGATATGAAAAATATATATCAATAGTTGATTGGATATTTATGTCATAATTATATTAAAAAATTAATAAATTAATCATTCTACCAACTTTTTAGTATTAATTCTTTTAATAAAAAAGTAAAATTTTCTAATAAAAATTCAATGATAAAAAGAAAATATTTTTTTATGTGTTAGTGGAAGTCTTAATTCTAAGAATTAAAAAGAGAGAAAATAAATGATAAAAAAGTAAATAAAGCTACCCTCAATCCTCAGTAATTGAGGAAAGAACGACAACACTAATAAAAAATATTTGAATAACCTTGAGAAGGCTAACCTTGCACATCACCTCTCTCGAAGGATTTATGAACAAAACGTTTGCTATTTTTATTCACTTAATAAAGTACATATTAGAAATTAATATTAAACAACACTTTAAATTATGCATGCATTTTTAATTCAAAAGACAAAAATATTTTAAAAACTATTACTTAAAAAATGTAATGAAGAATATTGAGAATGCAAATTTAATCTGTCATTACGTTTGTTTTCTTCCTCTAAGCATTATTTTTAGTATTTGATTTTTTTATATGAAGTATGCACAATTATGTTAACATTGACATAATTTTCACTCTCTCAGATAAAAATTATAAGCGAATGAAAAGAGGACACCCACAAAAAACTTTTTTTTTGTTTTCTTCCTTATTTTTTCCCTTTTTTTAGTGTACTCTATTTTTATCTGTTTAATTTAAGATATCTTAGTTCTAAAACAAATCAAACAATAAAATTTAAAAGTTATACTACGAAACAATTGTTTTGGTTTTTATTTTATGTATCTTATACTAATTACTAAATAATTAACATAAAATATTAGATGGCAAGAAAATGGGAAGTTATTTAAAATTTTGTTGTTAATAATTTTCATATACATTATTGAAAGAAAACAAAAAAAATTGAAAAGAGATCCGAAATTAAAGAAAAGAAAATTTTGACTTCTAAGCAGAGTTCCCCTCTATTTTTTTTTCATTTGCCTTTTCTGTTTGTTCCTCCTCTTATTCCCCCCCCCCCCCATTAATTCTATTTTTAGCTACTCAAGCAAATTATCTTAATGAACATTCTAATTTTTTGTAAATTTCACAAATAATTTTCTTTTTAGTTTAATTTTTCTTAGCATTTTAGAATGGGCACGTCATAGTTCATATGTGTGTATAAAAAAGGAGGAGGAAAATGAAAATATACTTCATAATTCAGAGAGACTTCAAGGATGTACATATGATTGAAGTGTAAGCCTCCAAAGAAATATAGGAGTAGCAACAAATGTATAAAAGATATGAGTTTCACACAACTATATTCAATTAGACTTGACTCACATAGGTAGACCAAATATTTCAACTCCTCTTATTGCTTAATCTTCTTGAATAGTCTCATTAGATCTCCTGAGAAATATTTTCGCTGTGGAATTACTCGGCTCAAATTTGAGGGAGTTTGGTAAATTAATTTTCATCCGTAGCAACTCTTAGTAGATATAACCATGCGTAACGTAACTAAAGTCTACAACTTCTAGTGGTTCAGTCTCCTCGTACTTCCTGCAGATTATCAAATTAAAATACGCTCATTAGCAAAAATAAATATCCAAATTACTATAAGATTCAAAGTCAAACAAAGATACTTACATATCAATGATCATGAAGGAGTCAATGCTACTTAAAGACTTTTTTGAATTTTCCTTCTGTACGTGCTAATGCTCCTATTAATAATTAGTTAGTTGGTTTTAATTTTTTATTTTTGTTTTTTGTTATGGATTTACTGTTGCTAGTGCATAAGAAGAAAAACCAACAATTTAAGAGAAAGAAATCCAAACTTACACACCCAACTCCTTCAATTCTCCTTATATATACAATTCAATCTACGATTAGGAACTTAAGAGTTGTCTAAAATGTGGAGGAGAGGAAAAGCCTATATGACTTTAAAAATAAATTTAATACAAATTAATATGGATAATTATAGACTTAGTGATAGATTAATTAAATTTTCAGCAAATATTTTGAAGGAAATATAAGAGAAAAAAATCAAAAAATACAAAGAAGATAAATACTAATGGTGGCCTTAGAAGTATGTCACAGAAGCAAATATCTAAGCCTCTTTTATATATGTATATATATATATATATATATATATATATATATATAGAGAGAGAGAGAGAGAGAGAGAGAGAGAGAGAGATTTAAGATTCAAATTTTGAAGAAAAAATTATACATATTTTCATTTTTTTTTTTTTGGTTAAAGTGTTTTTTTTAATAACAAAACAACTGAAAACCTAAATAAAGGAACTCCAAAATTTAACATTTATAGCAATACCAAATATAAATTCTCCACACATATTTTCATTCGTTTGTTAGATAGTTAAATTAATCACATAAAATATATTATTTTCTTTATTTACACGCAATAATCTCAAGTTGAAAATATCTAGGTTTTCCGACACTTATTGAAGTAATTACGTGTAATTAAAAAAATAACATATTTATATGGTTAATTAGTAAACTTGGTCCGCGCTTTGCGCGGCCATAAAATAAGTTTTATGACATTTTTAAAAATTTCAAGTCAACAGAAGATACATTTAAATATATAAGCATATAAATTTTAATTCTACAAATTGAACAAGTCACTAATATAAGAATTTAGCCTATTTTATTATATAATCATTTTATTTATTATTATTATTATATAATAATAATAAAAAAATATGATTACATTATTATACTATTTTTGAAAGTAATTTTTTGATAATTCTACATTTTTTCCTATTTTACATGTCAAATAAAAGGAGAGAGAGAAAGAGTATCTACAATCTATAATCTATAATATATTAAAAGTGTGAAGACTCTTAGAAAAGTGATTTGAACTTTTTGCCCTTCATTAAAATATTCTGCAATAGACAAAATCATCTTTTCACATATTTTCTTCAATTATTATTTATTTATTTATGTAATATTTAAAATTTTAAAATTAACTAAATTAGTAATTAAAATTTTTCTTATTATGTTAAAAATCCTAAATAACAACGAATTTTTTTTTTGGGTTTCCCAAGGTATCCCCACAGCCGTGAGACTAATCTTCCGTTCCTTCGGTCAGCGCACTAAACGGTAGGGAACTGACCACAGAGTTTGCTCTGTTCGCCAGAGGTGGGAATTGAACCCCCAACCTCTTGCTTAAGAGGTGAGATGTTGAACCACCACACCAACCCTTGTGGTTAATAACAACAAAATTAAGAGTGAAAAGTTTCATGCTTGCAAGGGAAAACAAGAGATTTTTGGGTAGTTTTTTTTTCTCTTTTCTTTAGTTTCCTTTTCTTTTTTACTTAATTAATAAATCTTTAAAATATTTAATGGTTATAATTATTTATCAATATGAAAAGAGATACAACGTAAGCTGGGTCATTTTTTACTCTAATTAAAATTAATTCGCAAATATATTCTTAACCAACTTTATATCATTTTCTATACTTCTAAATTAATTAAATTTTACCTTATATACACATTGAAGAATTTCACAATTCTTCTACAAGAAACATACGTTCTTTTTACATTACCTTCTACTTTTCTTCTATATTACCTTATTTCTTTAGTTAGTAAATTTAAAGATTAAATGAATTATACATAAACAATTTTATTCTTTTCTTTTAATAATTTCTCATGTGATTATTGATTCTACCCTTTTAATAATTTCTCATGTTTCTCTTTCAGGTGAAAATTTTAGAATGAAAGTGACTTCCTCTATTGAAGGTTGGTTTTGATTCCATGTACTTTTTTTATAATAAGGTTTGTGAATATAACTATGTAACTATTCTTTATGTGTCCACAAGCTAGACTTTCGTGCTTCTTTTTTGGTTGAATGAAGATATGACCTGCTTTATTTGTTATATGTATAAACAACAAATTATATATATATTAGTGATATGAACATAAACATGTACATTATATATTATTTGTTGAGAACTATATGTACACAGATCAGTACGAGAAAAGCCTATATCTATATTATTTATATTTATATTTATAATCTATTAAAAGTGTGAATACCTTTAGAAAAATGATTTGAATTTTTTGCCCTTCATGAAAAGACTCTCCTATGAACAAAATTATTTTTTTCACTATTTTCTTCAATTTATTATTTAATTTTTTTATTATATTAACTAGACTTCCTAAGATATATGACTCCTAAAATATATGGAAAGAAAATTAATTAATATTTTCCCTTCTACTGTTCAATTAGAAAAATACTCCTAAAATAGGACTATATTAAGGAGTTACTTCTATAAATATTGAGATGCACATTAAACTAGAGAACAAACCGGTTTGCCTATTGGGAGAATATGATTGATGCCCATCTAACTTGATTCAATTGCATGTCTAGATTGGTGGATGCTTGATTTTCTAACCCTTAACGTCACTATTTTTGTAAGCATAATAGAATTCAACGTGTGTGTATATATATCTTCTTTGTTTTCATTCAAGTCATTCTTTAGGGTCAAAAATTTTGCTCAGACAAGAATTAGTTTGATCAAAATCGAAGTTTTATGATCACTATTATATTATTATTTTTACAGTTTACAGGTCGTAGATGAATGTCGGTTGGCTTTGAAGAATTTCTTGTGTAAAGGTTAGGTTTAATTGTATTGTTTTGATATCTTTATTATATTATTTTATTTTAATTTACAGATGTTAGATGAATGTCGGTCGGCTTTAAGATTTTTTTTTTAGGTAAAGGTAAGGTTTAATTGTATTATCGTAATATCTCTATTAGTTTATTATTTTGTAGTAGTTTACAGTTCGTAGATGAATGTCAATCGACTTTGAGAAACTTTTGTGTGTAAAATTTAAGTTTAATTGTATTATTATGATATCGCTTTTATCGTATTATTTTGTTGTAGTTTACAGGTGATAGATAAATGTTGCTCGGCTTTGAGAAATATTTTTAGGTAAATGTTAGGTTTAGTTGTATTATTTTGATATCTCTACTTTGAGATTTTTTTAATGTAAAATTTAGGTTTAGTTGTATTATTTTGATATATCTATTATCGTATTATTTTGTTATAATTTACAGGAGGTAAATGAGTGTCGGAAGACTTTGAGAAATTTTTTGTGTGTAAAGATTAGATTTAATTCTATTATTTTGATGTGTCTATCATTATAATATTTTATTGTAGTTTACAGATAGTAGATGAATGCCGATCGACTTTTAAAAATATTTTTGGTAAAGATTAGGTATTTTAAACAAATATTCCATTTAGTGTAATGTTTAAACTTGTTAGAGTGAGGTACACGCGCAAGGCGTACACCTAAACTAGTATTACCAAAAAGAGAGAAACATATCGAAAAGTGAATAAGAAAACTAAACTCAAACGAAAAAGAAAAATCTAGAATGTTTAAATTTACATTTCAAATTCCTTTCTTTTCTATGTTTTATTTCATCATTTATTCTTAGATTTTTCCTTATTTTTTTTCCTTTTTATCATATTTGTTTTCCTTTTTTATTTCTTTTTGTTAATTCAATCTTTATTATCCTTAACCATTATTTTGAAATCTTTTGTTCATTTTTCTTAATAAGCATTTCAATATTCAACACATGTTCTATATAAATCAGAGGGTAAAAGAAAATAATTAAAATTCCATTGCATACAATCTTCAATTTTTATGATAGAGTTCAATATAACGAAGATTTTAAGGGTTTCACATTTTTAATTCTATGGGTTTTTTTTTTTAGAGAAATTAGATTTAATTTTTATTTTGTAAAAATTTTCAACAATTTTTTTCACAGAGAAGGATCAATCCACACAGGTACTATTCTTATTTCTTATTTTCACGATCTAAATGTTTGTACGTTTGAATTAATTTATCTTATTAAATTTTATACTCCGTAAAAATCATTTAGGAAGAGATATACATTCGAAAAAAAAATATATTGTTGAATAACAATGAATTTAAAGATATAAAAAAGATAAATCAAGATTTTGAGTAATGTACCTGATAATGTTAAAAAATTCCGGCAATAACCTTTAATAAGCCTAGAACAAATTATTCTATTCATGTCAAAAAAAAATTCCTCAATATAGTGACATTGGCTTCCTTTGTGACATTGGCTTTCTGATTTTCATCAAGAAATGGGAATTAAGGTATGTCTATGCACAAATATAGTGTTTAATTCATCAATTACTCGCTTTCATTTTCATAAAACTGAACTGTTTCTGTGTGAATTTGTAGGGTTTAATGAAACTGTTGGTGGATAATGCTCCATCTAGTATGAAGGAGCAGATATTTGAGAGCTATTTCGGTCGTAATAGCAATTGACGCTAGTATGAACATTTAATCATTGGAGGTTATGAATATAAAAGGATTAGGAGTTAAGAATATTATTAACACTAATTAAGAGTATAATTTATGGGTATAAAGAAGTGTGAGTTACGGAAATTATTTTTTAAAATAAATTTGTAAAAAAATGAGAATGAAAACCATTGAGAGGTGTCACATCAATAGCCTCCAATATCTCCTTTATTATTATATATAGATTTGTTTCCATTTTCTTATCCCTTTTATGAAATGAATTTTTTTTATTATATTCGTCCAATATTAGTTCTATCATTAAATAATTAAATAAAATTATATACTTAAATTTATAATATTCGTCCAATATAATAATTTTTTAATAAATATTTTTATAAGAAAAATGCTTGACTTAAAGGGAGGACCAACTAATTTAAAACAAATAGGATAACAATTGCTTCAGTTGGTAATATCAAGGCATGCATAGTAAATCTATATCTATAATATATTAAAAGTGTGAAGACCCTTAGAAAAGTGATTTAAACTTTTTGCTCTTCATTAAAAGACTCCCCTTTAAACAAAACTGTCCTTTTCACTATTTTTTTCAAATTTTTTTTAATTTTTTTTTTTTTGGTAAGTAAACATTTTAGCTCATAGTTCTCTAGCATCATCTGGACAGCCCCAAATGTGCCTCATCATTTCTTTCCTCGTCGCCTAACACATCTGTGGAACTACCCAATATTAAGGATAAAAGTTAAGCTTAGACAAACCCCTGCTTAGCCTGCTCCACGTCCATGCACCTCCTGCACAATTTGTTTCACCAGTACATATGCTTCCACCTTTTGTTGTTGAAAGACTCGCCCATTCCTTTCTAACCAAATCTTGTACACACAACATGCCAAAGCCATTCGATAAATTTCAGCATTGGTTGCACGTCCTTTCTCACGTTGAATAGCCCACTGTACTTTCTCAGACCACTGCATAGTTGCCCTTCGAATCCCTTGCCATGCGAGAATTTTACCCCACGCCAAAGAAGAGTAATGACATTTGAAAAATAAGTGTTCATTGCCCCCATCTTCCCTTTCACATAGTGGGCACGTTATTGTTTCAAGAGCGCTCCATCTAGCCACTCGATCCTTTTTTTGCAGCCTGGCTTTCAGGGCTAAGTACAGTATAAAACACCACTTTGGGGCTCCTAGGTTGTTACACACTAGTCTTCGCCATCGCACCTTCTGAAATTCTCTTCTTAACTTAGCATACATGCTCTTAATAGTGAACTTTGGCATTTTCACCACATCATTCTCTGAGTAACCAGCTTCCAAGAACACCTCTTTTGCCCTTAATATTTGTTGAATTGCCTATGAAGCTTGGGGCACTTCCAATTCCCAGATAGGCTGCCCTTTTATGTGGTATGTATGTATCCATTGAACCCACAGAGTGTCTTTTTTCCAACATAGATTCCACAATAATTTAGCAATGGCCGCTCTGTTCCATTGATATACATTTAGAATATTCAAGCCGCCAACTGTCTTGGGCCAAGTAAGAACCTCCCACGCCACTAAAGTTTTTTTGATATATCCGCGACCCTTGTCCAAAAAACCTTCTACACAACACTTCTATCACTGCTAACACAGTCTTAGGGAGCAAGAAGATCTGAGACCAAAATACCTGGATAGACATTAATATCGATTGGATTAATTGTAGTCGACCAACATAGGTGAGAAACTTTATGGTCCAGGCATTTATCTTCGCGAGCATCTTATATATTAATGGTTTGTACTGACCCACAACAGTCTTTCCAGTGCTCAAAGGTATTCCAAGGTATCGAAAGGGCAACGAACCTTGTGAAAACCCAAAGTACTAAAGGATTTCTTCTTTCACCGATTGGTTCACCCAACCAAAATAAATGGAACTCTTTTCCGTATTTGCAATCAGCCCAGACACTTGAGAGAACTTGGTGAAACAAATGAAAAGATATGTGACAGATATTAGATCACCCCTACTAAACAAGAGTAAGTCATCTGCAAATCCAAGTTGTACCAGGTTCAACCTCTTGCATTTAGGATAAAATTTAAAGTTTGGTACTCTACAAAATGATTTTATCAACTTGGATAGATACTTCATTGCTATCACAAATAGGAACGGTGGCATAGGGTCGCCTTGCCTAAGTCCTTTTTTTGCACTAAATGGACTAGAGAGTTGTCTATTAATTGTTATGGAGTATGACACCGTAGTTATACATTTCATGATCCACGCAGTGAATACCTCAGAAAAGTTCAAATAGGTCAAAATCTGTTTCAAATAAGACTATTCCACAAAGTTATATGCTTTTCTCATATCCACTTTGAGCATACACCATGGTGATACCCCTTTCCTTCCGTAACATTTCACCAATTCGTGACTTATTATGATGTTATCGGTAATTACTCGTCCAGGTACAAATGTTGTCTGGTTATTATTTATTATAAAGGCCATGGTGTTTTGTATTTGACCTGTGATTACTCTTGAAATTAGCTTATACAAATTTGTGCAACAAGATATAGGCCTGAACTCTATCACCCTTGAAACATTAGAAACTTTGGGAATAAGAATAATGGTGGTACAATTAATTGACAAATGCATTTTTCCTGTGGTGAAAAATTCAATCATTGCCGCAATAATATCTTTACCAATCACAGGCCAGGCAGCTTTAAAGAACAAGGTATTATATCCACCGCATCCTGGTGCTTTTAAGTCCTCAATACCTGTTAGTGCCCTTACAATCTCTTCTTCTGTCATAGGCACAATGAGAGGGAGTTGTTGATCCCAATTTAGACAAGGCCCTTTCTTCATCACTTCCATATTGACTGTGGGTAAATACTTTGCTGCACAGCTTAGAAAACTCTTGTAGAAGCCAACTATCTATTCGTAAATACCCTCATTCGTATGTATCCAGTCACCTCGAGCATTTAGCAAGTTGCGTATATTGTTTTGGGCTAGCCTGCTTTTTATGCTTGCATAGAAGTAAGCATTATTAGAATCCCCAAATTGTAACCATTGTACCCTCGATTTTTGCTTTGTGATACTTTCTTCAATGTTATCCCACTTTTCCAATTTATTCTTAATGAGTTTCTCTTGTTCGAACAGATTGGGATATTGTGTGGGTTCTCTTAGATGCACTTGGATTGATGCGAGCTGCTCTTTTAGTACTTTAAATTTATATCCAGCTAGTCGATACTCACTATTATTTAGATTCTTTAGCCCCATTTTTACAAGCTTTAGTCTTAGCCATACTCTTTTCATCAGTGTTCCAGTAACTTGCTGCTTCCATGTTTCCTCAATCACTGCCTTAAAACTATTATGTTTTGCAAGACAATTAAGAAATTTAAAAGGTCTATGACATTGTTGTTCATCATTTGTTATCCAAACACTTAAAGGGGAGTGATCTGAGCATCCAGGATCCAAAATATTAACCTCTAGCTGTGGAAATTGCATTACCCATTCCGCATTTACAATGGCCCAATCAATCCTACTCCAAATAGTCCATTCGATAATGTAAATTACCTACCTACCGATTTCAATACAGTTGTAGAGGTGTCCAGCAAGAACTCATTAAAATCTTTAATTTCAATATCATGTACCGGGTTTTCCCCCAGTCGATCATTCACTGCTAAGAGAGCATTAAAATCACCCTTACAAATCCATGCTTCTTGCATCGTATTCCCCTTTGCTGTTAATTCCATCCACAAATTCACCCTATCATCAATAGTGTGTAATCCATAGACAAAAGTAGCATTGGAATTCCACCCCAACCTTGGTATTGAAATCACTCCATGAATACATTGCAATGAAATATTACTTATTGTAAAATGAATCATGGCAGGATTCCAGATGATCAATATTCTACCATTATTACTAAGATTGAGATTGTGGTAATAATTCCAACCCGGTGCAACTTTATTCACTACTTTCTTAATATTCCCCTCTTTTACTTTGTGTTCTAAGACTGCTATAAGTGCACTCTTAGTGTTATTCAAATTTTTTTTTAGCTCCACTTGCTTATAGCTCTTATTCAAACCTCTAATATTCCATGTAGTCAATTTCATGATACCACCTGTGATGGACCACGATCCAAATCCTGCCTTCCCTGATCTTCCAAGCTCTCCTGATACCCCTCAACTAACACTCCAAAATCATTGTCAATTCGCACACCTGGAATAATTAGTTGACTAGTCTGCTACCTTTCACTTCTTCCGGCGATATGTGTCCATTTCTGCTTTCCTTTTGGGGGCGTTTTCTCCTCAATTTGCATTTTTTCTTTCTGCTTCATCCTATGTTTCTTTTTATCCTCTACATGGTCAACCTTTTGACTGTTATTCTCCCCACGTTGTGTTACCCAAGCCCGGACTTGCTTCTTCGCAGGAGCCTTTGGTTTTTGTGGCTTGGGTTTGCAAACATGACCAACAGTGAGACATGTGAGGCAAAATTCTGGTACCCAATCATATTCAACACATTTCTCAAACAGTCTACCATTGGGATCAAGCACTTTTATTGAATCAGGGACCTTCCGGGTGACGTCCAATTCCATCAGTATCCTTGCATATGAAATTTTATTCACTTTCATAGTACAGGCGTCTGCGTATAAGGGTATCCCTAGAGCACTACCAATCCTACTATAAGTGAATCCATACCCCAACAGCTCAGAGGTAGTTTTGGTAATTTAGCCCAGATAGGTATTATCTGCAGTACCTCCTTCTTGAAATCAAAATCGATCGATCAAACTTTTGGGATTACAGGCTTACTCCCCATTATATATGGACCCGTGTACAATACCTCATCTCCGTCTTCTATGGAATTCATTCTAACTAAAAGTATCTATCATTGCGATAGAATACTTTTGGTTTTGCCACAAAATTCCAACTGTTAGCTATAAATCTCTCCACTGCTCCTATTGTGGGTGACTCTCCAACCACATAAACAATTAATGCTTGTTTCCATTTGGTACTTTCCTTTTCAACTTCTAGTTTATCTAGTTGAATTACCTTCTCCTCATTCTTTATGAGTAGCTCCTTATAATTTAGCGTCATACCTCTAGCTCCAAGTCGATTCCCCTGAAATAAGCCATTCCACTGCTTGCTCTCAGATTTCTGATTTAGCTCTAACTTCCTCTGTGCATTTGGGACTTGTTCAGGCTTCGTGGCCCTCTCAATTTCTAGGATTATGCTATTCGACTTCCCTCGCAATAGGTGCAACTCAACATCATCTTTGTCCCTACCTCCAGAGCTTGATTTTTGCACCACCCCTTGGGGTAGAGGTGTCACTATTATTGGACCTATTGGAGGGGTCTTATTAATCAGGGTCCTCGTGTGTGTTCTATTGCTCAGACTTGGCCAAGCCTCCATCAATCCACCTTCCAACGTAGCCACCACGACAGTAGCTCCCACTCCACTCCCTGTGGCTTTCATGTTCTTCAGCTCATCTACGATGCCCTTCTTCTGACCTTTTTTCTGATCCTTTCGCGGTTTTCCTCGCGCCGGCATTCCGGCGAGGCATACGTTTACATTAACATCTTTAATTTATTATTTAATTATTTTTATTATATTAATTAGAATCCTAGAATATATGAGACTCCTAAAATATATGGAAGGAGAATCAATTAATATTTTTCTTTGTATTGATCAATTAGAAAAATACTCCCGAAATAGGATAGGATAATACTCATAAAATAGGACTATATTAAAAGTGTGAAGACCCTTAGAAAAGTGATTTGAATTTTTTGTCCTTCATTAGAAGACTTTCCTTTAGACAAAACTGTCTTTTCACTATTTTCTTCAATTTATTATTTAATTATTTTTATTATATTAATCAGAATCCTAGAATATACGAGACTCCTAAAATATATGGAAGGAGAATCAATTAATATTTTTCTTTGTACTAATCAATTAGAAAAATACTCCCAAAATAGAATAGGCTAATAATTAAGAAAATACTTCTATAAATATGATTGATGCTCATCTAACTTGATTCGGTTGCAGGTCTAAACTGGCGGATGCTTAATTTTTTAACCCAACATAATAGAATTCAACGTGTGTGTATATATCTATATCTATATATTTTCTTTGTTTTCATTCAAGTCATTTTTCAGTGTCAAAAATTTCGCTCAGACAAAATTTATTTTCATCAAAATTAAAGCTTTGTGATCACTATTGTACTATTTTATTGTAGTTTACAGGTTGTAGATGAGTTAACATGTAGTAGACAAATGTCGGTTGGCTTTGAGGAATTTTTTTAGTTAAATGTTAGGTTTAAGTGTACTATTTTATATCTCTGTTTTGAGTTTTTTTTGTGTGTGTAAATGTAAAGTTTAGTTGTATTATTTTGATCTCTCTATTGTCGTATCATTTTGTTATAGTTTACAGGTGGTAGATGAGTGTTGGACGACTTTCAGAAAATTTTTCTGTAAAGGTTAGATTTAATTATATTGTTTTGATGTCGGCTTTGAGATTTTTTTTTGGTAAATGTTAAGTTTAATTAAATAATTTTTTCAAAAGATGTTGAATTTAATTATTGTATTCATCTTTATTATTTAAACACATATCATATTTAGTGTAATGTTTGAACTCAATAAAGTGAGGTACACACGCGAGACGCGTACACCTAAACTAGTATTACTTAAGTTGAGATTTCGGAAAAGGGAAAATTGACACCCCTGGATTACGAAAATATATAATTTTTTGTTATTTTTCTATTTGTATCTGGTTGAAATTTCATCGTGATACAAGTGGTACCAATATAAATTCATATTACAATCAAAATATTATTTTACACCGAATTCAACCTGAGATAATTTATGTGAAGGATTATTTTACGAAACAAAACACATAAAAATCCAAAATATTCATCTTTCTGTTTCTTAATTATTTTAAAATTAGAATAAGATTTTATACTTACGTATATCATATACATCATACACATTGTTCTAATGTGATGAACCACCCTCTTTCTTTTAAGAAAAAAACTATATGCACTAAAATTTCAGTAATGACTGATTTATGTCTAACTTTTATATCATAACTAGATATCGATATATGTTATTTTTTATCGCAATTTAAATTAGAAAAAAGCACACTCTATAATATTTTTTAAAATAAATAGTCCAAGTTTGAAAACTTTTCGAAAAGTGGTCAATCGGATATACTAGTTCCGCTTTATAGTCATTTCCTAATTTGGATCATTTTGGCCTACGTAGTCCATATACAATACTGATACAGCCTATATACAATACTGATACAATATTCAACTTGGACAGATCGGCCATTTTAAAATATATATATATATATATATATATATATATATATATATATATATATATATATATATATATATATATATTTTACTATAAATTTTTTAATTGATCAAATATTCTGCTTTTTAAATTGTTTAGAAATAATAGTTAAATTATATTAAAAAAATATGATTGTTAAATAGAATATGTATCTATATAAGATATATGTATAGAAATTGTATAATTCTATCAAATATGTATATGTATAAAATATATATAAAAATATATAGAAAGTGTATGAAAATTATATAATTATTGTATAAAAATTGTAAAAAAATATACAATTATTGAGTAAATTGTGTATCAAAACTGTATAATTTTCGTATAGAATATTTATATGCATAAGATTTGTATAGAAACTGTATAGAAGGTGTGAAGAAACGGTATAGAACAAGCCAGTAAATTGAAATGGCTAGAAAGTGGAATTTAAATTTCATGGTCATTTTCATGGAAATAGTTTAATTTGAAATGTCGTTTCTGTCCTTTTCTCAAATTATTAAAATAATTTATGTTTTAAATTATTGTGATTTATAATATTTTTTTCCTTCTGTTTCAATTTAATGATGTTGGTATAATTTATAGAGTCAGTAAAATATTTCATATTTTTAAAATTTCTTAAGTTGTTAATTATGCGATTTATGATGTCTTTTACATTATTTTTCAATAATATATGAATATTCTTCCTGTCTCAATTTATGTAGCACATATAAAATTTCGACAGTTAATCAAATTTTTTATATATATATTTTTATATTAAGTTCTTAATTATTGTGATTTATAATACTTTATATTTTATTTTCGAATAATATACGTTATTTTATGTCTTGCTCTGTCCCATCCCAATTTATATGCGCTAATATAGTTTTGATAATCAATCAAATTTTTTATGTTACATATCATTTTATGTCTCTTTAACCTTTTTTATGAAATATTATCAATTTTTCAATACTTAGACGCTCATAATAATCAATTAGGGGTGATATAGTGAAATCATAATGAAAACAATGAAGCACACATGTCTTAAGTGACTTGTAATAACTAAATAGAAACGACATAGTAAAATTACTACAAAAAATACTTGTATAATAATTAATTATCGATGGTATAGTAAAATTACGATTAAAACAGTAATAAATGTCTATTTTATTTTTTTCTAATTAAATATTATTAATCTTTTAATATGTAAATGATTTATAATATTTAATTAAGAATATAATAATTAATGAGGGATGATATAGTAAAATAACGATTGAAGCAACTGAAGCAGACATGTCATAAATATTTATTTTAATTTTTTATTAAATATTATTAATTTTTTAATACATAAATGACTTATAATAATTAATTAGGGGTGATATAGTAAAATTACAGTTGAAACAACTGAAGCAAGCATGTCGACCTCGTACTTGCTTTTCTGATACGATAAAATTATGATTGAAGCAGCTGAAACAGTCATAAATATTTATTTTACTTTTTCTTAATTGAATATTATTAATTATATAATATGTAAATAACTTACAATGTTTAATTAGGGATATAATAATTAATTAAGGGTGATATAGTAAAATTACGGTTGAAACTGCTGAAACAAACATGACATAAATGTCTATTTTAATTTTTTTATTAAATATTATTAATTTTCTAATATATAAATAATTTATAATAATTAATTAAAAATAATATAATAAAATTATTATTGAAACAGCTAAAACAGACATGTCGACCTCCTACTTGTTTCAGCTCCCTCTCATAAATAAGAGAATTACCGCGTAACTTATGATTTTTTAACTTAAATGATAAATTCGCCGAATGGTCAGTCATGTCATGTCATGCCATTTTCCCCAGACAGAACAATATAATTTTGTTAGACTATCATGTCAAAAAGTCTAAACTTGAATAGGTAAACCCATTTTCAATGTCAGAAAAACACATTTTTTTAATTCTTTATAGTTTTAAATTCATATAAAATAATAATGTTATTAAACTAGTGTCAAATATTTTATTGTAAAACAACTATAAAAGGGCTATACGAGTTCAGATGAGGGGGAATCAACTTTTTAGTATTTAACTAAATAATGAAGGGCACATTTTACGGGTTCAATATTATAGTTTTAAATATATCTATCGATATTTAATTAGTTTATGAAAAAATTAAATTAATATTTTTAAATAAATATGATAAAAATGATAATAGATATCATACTTTTAGAAAATTATATTTTTTATTTTTATAAAATCAAACAATAGTTTACAACTTATTTAAATTGTCCTAATTAAAATTAAATAAAATATGCTTCAATGCTTATTTTAACATCAGAATAAACACACTTTTTTGAATTAAATAATTAATTTTAGTGTTTTTATTTTTCAATTTTATTTGAAAATTATACCAGAGGATAAATTAAAATTACAAGTGTCAATACATTAATATTTTCTATAAAATCTTATGAATAATATTTTCTTAAATATAATCTTCTTACCTAATATGCCACATAAATAAAGAAAATACCGTATTTATATTAAGGAGATAAAAGATTATTTTTATCCATATAAATAAATAATATATTCATTTTCATAGTGAAATAATATAAAAATACTAAAGATAAATTATTGATAATTGAAAATTATCTATAAAAAAAATAGAGCACAAATCAAATTAATATTGGTGGAGTTAAAATTTGGATAAAGGAATTAAAAAAGTATATGTTATTTAATGTTAGTTTAAAGAAATTTTGCATGCAAGTTAATTTATTTATTATATAGTGCTCTCTTCATTCCTTTTTATTTGCTCTATTTGGGTTAGATACACACCTTAATAAATCTTTTACTCCTATAAAAACAAAAGTAATTTCACTAATATACCCTTATTTAAATTTTATACCTCTTTTCAAATCAATAATGTTGTTGTTGTTTTCAAATCAATAATGATTACATCTATTGAACAAGAGCATAATAGGAAGATTTTGTTCAAACTATTATTGAAAGATTAAAGGAGCAAATATTTAGGAATATAAGCACAACCTGAATGGAGCAAATAAAAAGGAATGAATGAAGTATTATATTATCTTACTTTTAAGATTACAAATCTCAATTTTTATGAAAGCTTACATATAAATATATTTATATTATATAGTAAAAAATCTTTACACTGACCATTTAATGTACTTCATTCTCTTTTACAAAAAAAATGTCTTTTAAATATCTGTTTTGCAAGTTGACATGCATGTCTATTATAATTACACCTACAATCCATAAGTGAAAACAAAAATTGTGCGTACGAAGTTTTATACGAATATCACATATGTAATTCTTTTTCATTTCTAGTAAAACATTTATAAACTGATTTAATGATAGTTTTTGTAAAATTATTTGATAATGAACAAAACATATATATTTGAATAGGTTAACAACTTAAATTTTAATCCGTCAAGTTTATGCGTGATAGCATTTTTTGTGAAAAAACTAAAATATTAGAAGTTTGGAGTATTAAAAATTTTGACGGAGTCAAAATTATCACTTAGAAAGTTTAAAATATAAGAAAATAAATATATGAAGAAAAAATTCAATATTTACCACATAAAAATTAAAAAATTATTTCTTTATAAACAATTTAATATTTCGTGAAAAGAGATTCAGATTATGTATTTAAATTTATTTAAAATATTACTTCATAAATAATGTGGTTGAATAAGTTGGAACTTTGAAGTAAAAATGTTGTTAGACACATAATGGATCCATTGAGAAAATAAAATATTATTTCATAAATAATGTGGTTGAATAAGTTGAAACTTTGAAGTAAAAATGTTGTTAGACACATAATAAATCCATTGAGAAAATGTAGACACATAAGCTAGCAAAACAAAAATGGCTAATGAAATTCTTTATTAATATGACTATTGACTAATAATTGTATCTTTTAGACGTGAATGTAGACACATAAGCTAGCAAAACAAAAATGGCTAATGAAATTCTTTATTAATATGATTATTGACTAATAATTGTATCTTTTAGATGTGAAATGATATTTATGTCCTTGATTGTCCTCCAACTCATATTTCTATATAATACTAGAGAAGCATATCCCGTGTCAGTACGGACCCAACGTTAAGATATTTTTACTATGTACAGTAAGTTAAATTGATATTAGTTCGAATTATGAATTATAAAATATGAATAAACAAAACATATTAACTGCTTGTAGTACTTTTCAAGGAGTCAAGTCTTACAAGATAATTATGTATAACTTACTCATATAAATAACAAAATTTGATGCATATAGAAGTCTATATATTTAATCATATGATTAAGATTTGCTACATTAAGTAGAAAATACGAGATTAAAATTGATACATAAGACTTGACGCTTGTTGTATAAAATAGAGAATAATTGTTGAAAAAATAAAGGGTTATCTAGTCATTGCATATTAAATCACATGTGGGTTGCATTTAATAACCCGCATTGTATTCCCTTACTAAGCCGCCATAAATATCATTTGCTTTCATTTTCTCCTTCTCTTTTATTTGTCAACTTGTTCTTTAAAGTTAAACTAAATTAATATTTTAAATTCAAATTTTAAGTGTTTAAAAAATTATATAGAACCATCTTTCATATTAATTTAAATTATTTGACTTTAAAAACACGATAAAACATACTTATGTAGATATTTTATTGAACTTTGCTTTTGTATATTCTCCTTCCATTCAAACGTGGAGTCGTTTGTTAGAGTGTATAAAAATAATGTTGATAGAATGTACTCCCTCCGTCTCATTTTGCCCGTCCCAAATTTTCTAATCTGGTGTCCCATTTTACTTGTCCTTTTTTACTTATCAAGACAAGATAATTTTTTTTTCCATATTTTACCCTTTGCATTAATTACTTTTTCTTTAAATTAAAATATAAACATCATTTAATAGGGCTACTATGATAAACTAGCCATGTTATTTATTATTTTTCTTAATAGCTGTGCCATCCCAATTTGGGACAGGTAAAATGGGACGGAGGGAGTATTAATAATGTTTGTATTAATAATATTGGTATTATTTCTGCTTACATTATTTCTTATACACTGTTTGATGTACTGTATTAGAACTTGTATTTTCAATTTTGATATATTTAAACAAAAGTTTTTTTAAAAAAATGGATTGCATATACATCCTAAGATTCATCTGGGATCGAGAGTCAACCAAATATTTATATCGTTTAAATTTTAAGTTGTTAATTATTGTGATTTATAGTATTTTTTAAAAATATATAATAGATCAAATTGTTTTTAGATATTTCAAGTTTTTAATTATTGTAATTTATAATATTTTTTTATGTAATTTTAAAAAAATATATACTACTTTCCTTGTCCAAAGTTTTGTGTCATTGATAGTCAATTATATATTTTTAAATAATTTAGATTTTTAATTATTGTGTAAAACTTTTTCTACTCCAATTTAAGTGACATGATACTTAGATGACCATAATAATTAATTAGAAGTGATATAGTAAAATCACGATTGAATATATTAGGAAAAAAATAAATTAGGTGAAATTGTATTAACAAATAAGAAAGAAAGTAAATTATATGTTTGATATGAAATTAAATAAGGAATAAAATTCTTTTAATTGCATCAATTATAATTAATTTTTACAGTAAATTGTCATCCTACTAATCAATTTACTTAAATATATTTGAAACAATTTTATACATAAAAAAGATAAATAAAATTGAAAAATAAATGGAAGATAGAAGGCCCACATGTGTGGAAATATATGCAAATGTGTGATGACATTATGTTACATGACATTACTTGTAATTAAAGAGAAAAAAATGAGCTTTTATTCAAACTTTTGATGAGGTTTCAAAATCAAAGCACAAAAACTAATTAAATTGAGATTATAATTTATTGTAATGACTTTAATACCCTTAAGTATGAATTTAAAGACAAAAACTACCATGTTGAAATCACCTCTTCTATAATCTAGAAAAGAAATATAATAAAATAAATATAAAATAAAAGAAGTGTTTGACAAAGTAAATTTGAGAAGAAATCAGCGATTCATGGTAGGGATTTGAAACTTTATTCAATAATTAATAATACATATACAATTAAAACTAGATCATTGCTATAGTTACTTCCTTGTTTTTTTTTTTTAATCCATTATGTTAAAATAGATATTAATTTTAAAAATTTAAAAACATTTATCACTTAATTATTAATTATTTTTTTGATAACCACGGTGTCCGGCCAGCTTGCACATACCTCGACTAAATTTACGAGATATCTGTCACCTCCCACAAGAGGGGAAAAAAACATCTAGTGATTGTCTTTGAGAATTAAACCTGAGACCTCATGATATTCATTCCAACTTTATTGAATCACTAGGCCACATCCTTGAGTGCTAAATTTATTATATTTAAATGATGATACAATAGAATTATCAATTATTCATTGTTATAAAAAATATAAGCTAAATTAATACTGAACAAGTATAAATAGACAAAAGGAGTATATTACTAGACCTACCAAACTTACACCAAACCAAAATTTAAGCATCGTTTGATTGGGAATGAGTTATTTCGAAATAATTAATTTTAAAATTAGTTATTCCAAGATTAGTTATCCACCATATATATGTGATAACTTATTCCATTACTAAGACATAAATGATGGGATAAATAATTCATTGACTAACTAATACCTCAACTAAACATGAGATAAAATAATCATACATTTTATTTTGTGACTAATATAAATTATACTTCACACTAAATGACCCCTTAGTATCTATTTGGACAGAAGAGGCAGGGGTAGAGATGGATCTAGAATTTTAAATTTGTGGGTTCCTTGAACAAAATAAATCTTTTTTAAAAAATATCATTGATGGGGTTAAAAACCAGAACCAAGAGGGCAATAAGACTCCAACAAGCACCTTTCTTGCCACTAAATCAATAACACACTTTATTATGGGTTTTCAACTTATAATTTTTATATATTTACTAAATTTCTTAATATAAATACAAGGTCCACACAAAAGTTACTGGTTTTCCGAAAATTCCATCCAAGGCTCTAAATCCGCCCTAAAAAGAGGTCTCTTCTAACATTATTTTATGGAGATATTGTTCTGCTACTATCTACTGTTTTGCTATTTCTTATTGTCTTTTATATCTACTTTTTAACTTTTTTTTGGATTGATTTTTATCTTGAGCTGAGTCTATCGAAAACAGTCTACTCAACGTCATAGATAGTAATATCAACAACATATACTTTATTCTCCCAAACTTCATTGTGTGGGAATACATTGTGTGTGTTTTGTTGTTGCTGTAAATTCTTTTGAAATTCAAAAAATTCAAAACATTTTTTGCATTAACTTATTTATAAGAATTCAAAAACAACTTAAATTTATATTTATATTCAAAATACAAATCTAATTTTCATCTTTTAAATAAATATTTTTTTTTAATTTATTTTTCATTAAAGTAAAATATTTTTTATGATAAAAAACTATTATTTTAATTAAAATGAAATAATTTTTTTTAAAAATATATTTTTTTTTTTATGACCATAGCCTACAAAATTTAAAAAACAAATTCAAATTTATATCAATTTCAATTTAACCTTCATTTTTAATTTTAAAAAATTATTATTTTAATGATCAAATTTACCCTTAATCATGTCAAAATGTAAACGTACCAAAACAAAAAATAGAAAGAATAAAAAGTTATTATTATTTTTTTTTAAAAAAAGGAAGTGAAAAAGGGGCTTACCTTTTTTACAAATACAACACTAGGCAACAAATGTTAATAATGGCATTGTTCACTGTCCACGACCTTTCTTCTTCAAAACCTCTGACACTCTCCCCCTTTTCCACTTCCCTTCTTCAACCCTTTGGGCCCATCATAAACCCCTTTTCCTTTTTTGTTTTTGTTTAAGACAAATTTAAATTTGCATATTAGACCGAGAAAACAAAAATCACGCATGACAAAGCAATGGAGTAGAATTAGTACAAGAATTTCAAACATGAATTACACTTCTTTTTTTTCTTCTCTGTATCTTTGTTTAGTGAAACTTCTGACAAAATTCACAAATCTCTATAAACATCACTTATCTCAATACATACATGTTTCTTGAATTGGGCATGTAAAAACAAATACATACATGTTACTGATTATTATTATTATTATTATTATTAGAGTAAAAACAAACAATTTTGTCTACAAACTTCCATAGATCAGAGATTCGATTGATTTTGTTGCCCCCCAAATTCGTATGGGCGGTCAAGATTCACCCCCCTCAATTTCAAAGGTCAGATTCTTATCCCCTCCTACCTTTCTTTTACTACTTTTTACTAGTACTAATACTTGCCAAATTTAAGGTCATTGTTTTCCCTTTTCACTTGGGATTTGGGATTTTTGCATTCTTTTCACAATGCAATTTTGCAAACAGGTAAAGAGATGACCGGAGGCGGTGGAAAAGTTACAGTTATTAAAGGGGCTACATGGCTTGAGGACTGTTTGGTTATTCTTGATTTCGTTTTTGTTGTTGAGATGGGTTGTAATGAGTCTAAATCGGTGGATACAGAACTTGTAATTCGTTGTAAAGAGAGGAAAGAACTGATAAAGGCTGCTGCTAATTACCGTTATGCACTTGCTGCTGCTCATGTTTCCTATTTTCATTCACTTAAGGATGTTGGCGAAGCACTTAGGAAGTTTGTTGATGAAGAGCTTATTGTTGGTTCTTCATCTTCTTCCCTTTCTACGCCTTCTTCTCCTTCCTTAGTATTGCCTGGTGAAAGGAAAATTGCTGGTGGAACTCATCATAAGCATAAGTCTTCTGGATCTTCCATATCTGTTTCGTCTTCTAGTTCTATTTCGCGTTTCCATGATGAAGATGAACCTGTCCACGACCACGGCCACCTGCATTTGTCATCAGATTCATCTGAAGAGGATGATGAGGAGCATCTACATATGCCCCAAAAGGGTCATAGGAATGTACATAAACATGATGAGCCTTCGACTTCAAGGGGTCGTGGGAATGCACATCAAGATTATGAGGGTGGAAGAGGTCATGGCAATGTACGTGAAGACTATGAAGGTAGAAGGGGTCATGGGAATGCAAATCAACATTACGAGGGGATTCATATGGTTGAAGGTGGAGAACAATCAATTTCACCATATCCACAACCAGGTTGGTGGCCGGGGCCGAGGCCTGGGGGATTGCCATATGGGATGATGATGAATAATGAAGCTCCGCCACCACAAGGATTTTGGGATCCATTTTATGGAATGAATCCACAATTTCAAGCTCCTTGGACAGGAGGACAACAATTTGGTGGAAATCCAAACACGTATGCTTACTACATGAAGAAATCTTCACCAGTGATGAAAACAGTATTTCATGAAGCAGATCCAGTGCCTACTGGGTATTCCAATTTGCATTGGAGCTACCCAAATGAAAATGGTGGGTATGGCTACCCAAATGGAAGTGGTGGGTATGGCTACCCAATGGCTCCTCCATTTGGTGAAAGGGGCAATCAGAGTAATCAAGGTAAGAAACCAAGTCCACCTAAGGAGCCACCGCCGCCTCCGGCTCCCAAGGCCTCTGCGTGGGACTATTTTAATCCGTTTGATGCTTTAGATAGTGGTTATATGGGCTACTTTTCGCATAAACAGAACAGTTCTGCATCAGTTAGTAGTAGTCCTAATTCAACTGAAGTGAGGGAGAGGGAGGGCATTCCTGATTTGGAAGAAGAAACCGAGACTGAGATGTATAAGGAGTACCATAAAGGAAAGAAATTGAGTGATGAGCCAAAGACAAAGCGCGCGGAAGCAAATTCATCCAGAAGTAGTGACAGTGGCAGAAAATCTATGCCATCAGTGCCTCATGGCATTGATTTAAGGGGTGTAGCAGGACACAGTAGTATGGGCAGTTCAAAACCAGATTCGTCATTACATAATTTGGATGGCTCATCAAGTTCAAAGGGAGTAAAATCTGAGGGTAGTGGTGGCAGGATGAAACCGATATCAACAATGTACGATTCAGGTTCTCACTATTCGACTGCAGAACCATCACATAGTAGTGGTGGCAGTACAAAGCCAATATCAACAATGTACGATTCAGGTTCTCACCTTTCGAGTGCAGAACCATCACATAGTAGTGGCGGCACAGGTTCAATTGACATTACTGAGGAAAAAAGCAATTTTGAAACTCTCGTTTCAGGAAGCCCAGAAGATGTGCATATGAAGAAGAAAGGGGTGACCTTTGAGGTGGATGAAATGTCAAAGAATGAGATTGAATCACCCAGGTCAAGTAGCTTGACCACATCACATGCTCAGGGCACCAGGGATCTACATGAGGTTGTTGCTGAAATTCGAGATGAATTTCAGATTGCTTCTAGTTATGGAAGGGAGGTTGCTTTGATGCTTGAGGTTGGAAAGCTGCCTTACCAGCCTAGCTTTGTTAAAGGTATGGTTTTGCCAATGTTCCTTAATCTCTTGAGTCAGTTGATGCTGGGTTTCCTTTACGTTTTTACTTTATGTCTGTATAATTTTTTCCCATTTCATTATGTTCGTAAGCTATTTCATGTTTTGCTGAGTGTAATTTGGTTCTGCTCAGTTTGATTTCTTTTCATGCCATATATTCGTAAATCTATTCAAATCAGACTAACTTGAAAACCTTTTCCATGGAATGATCGTGCAAATAGTTGCAGCAGTAGTGTCATTTTATATTGTTATTGTTCAATAAATTTGATACGATACAAACTTGGTATGTATCAAAAACACCCAAAAACAGTCCACAAATTCTAGACAAAACCGAGAGCTCAATAAACACACTTCTCGGCCAACAATATCAACAAAGAAGAACAAGATAATGAGGTGTTTTAGCACCAAATCAGCCAAGCACAAACTAACCACAAACTAAGTTTAACAACACAAGATGAAGAACAACATGTGATAACAATAACAAGAACACGGCTTCACTAGAAAACAAGAACAAACGGATACAAGTTACAACACTAACAAAATTACAATAAGATAAAAAGGATAGGTAGATAGACAATTGAAGATGTAATCTTAAGAACCCAAGAATTTGGTGGACTCTTGGACCCTTAACACCACACACAACAAAAACCTATCTCTTACGTGACACAAGATCGGATTCCACCTCTCAAGCATTGACGTTTCCAAGCAAAATGCAAACACAAGTGATTCCACACTTGTATAAGCCCTAGTTTTGGGTTGGTGGTCTTCTAGGAAATGTTTCAAGTGTTATACACTCACAAATATCATCTAAAACTAATGAATGGAAACCCTAATATGTCCCTTGTATAGTACATTACAATTAGAAGCTAAAAATGACCAAAAGGCCCTTAAGTGATGGGCGCCCATCAAGTGTAACCAAGTGTAGTGTTTGGACGGTTTTTGGTGCATAATTAGGTCCTCTTTGGCTCTTCAATTGCACACACCAAGTCTCGGATCCAACATGCACTCCCATAAGTCCATATCCGTGATTATTCTTGTATCCAAATCTGCACAGGTAGTTTGTACTGAGCATACTATATTGCTCATTATTTATGTGATGGGAAAATATTAGATCTCCAATGTAATTCGTCAAAATGTGGTACTAAATTCTAGAATTAATTATTGAAGCATGAGACTCTGTTTACTTAATGCTAATGTTGTTGGGAAATAGATAAAAATTTGACGCATTGCTTACATTCAAATTTCCGTTCATGTTGTCATTTGTCTTTCTTGTGCTTGTTCTCTGTCTCAATGTAAATTATGCATTCCCAGTGGATGTATGTGTTGCCTAGCTATTAGTAGTTTGTTAAATTATAATGTGAAAAGCATAAATGGCTATGGCCTGTGAATGGAAATTGTTCCAATGAGCATATCTAACGGCATAAGTTCACCCAGTTCAAGTTTCTTCCGTGATCAGTAGTCACTTATTTACCTTTATCGGGATTTGCTTGTTATCTTGGCTATCTTGGTAAATTCCCTGGGAGAAATGTGATGACATCCTTTTTGCTTGTCTAATTTTTACTATAACATCTATTTTTCTGCTCAGAGCTCCTATCCAGGATTCTATACCTGATTGTTCCATCCATGTCGGTTTCCCACACGGCGACAGTGCAGACAGTAAAGCTGGCTGCCAAAACAAGAAAGTTGGCGAAATCCTATTTCGGAGATGTTGGCCAAGACAATTCTGTGAAGCCTTGTAACCTGTCATCTACGCTGGACGAGCTATACGAATGGGAAAAGAAACTATATAAGGAAGTTAAGGTAATGAAAGGACCACTACTAAGATCTTTGTCTCGATTCTTAGTTTTTATAAAAAGGTTTATTCGTCTATATAATTTTTTGTCAAAATGTTCTCTACAAGAGAAGAAAAAAACATGGTATTGCTCGTGTGCCATGTGAATTGATAATTATCCTTGAGTTAAAGCCATTTTGTCTGATATGGTATTTGGTCTCTAGGGGGCAGGTCTTTTGATTTTCATCATCATCAAGAATTTTCATGTTATTCATAGTCTTCATTAATGATTTTAAGAACTTGTGCCCTTGTTAGAATTATAGAGGATAATGTGAAAGATTGATGGATTAAATTGGAATGGCAATGTACAACTTTATTATATCCCACAATGATGTCAAGATCTCAAAGTGCTCAAGTCAGAGATGAATTAAAGAAGTCTTGAGTTCTTTCTGGTTAGCTCACTGAAGTTAGGAATTTGGATGACCTTATACTGACAAAAACTAGAACACTGCCTTCCATTAAAAGGCAAAAAGACTTTGGGGTGGGGGGTGGGGATACTAGTCTGTTCTATTTCCCCCTCCCTCCCCCCTCGTTTTCTTCTTAAGGATACTGCAAGCGTGAATGATCTCCAAGTGGTTTAGCTGACACATTCAGATGATTCATCCATTACTAATATTTTTCATTTACTTTCCCAAATTTAAAATTATTATCACCGTTATATTGTGGTTCTGTACTTTGTATTCATTTGGGTGGTTAGTCTGATGTAGGATGAAGAAAAACTGCGGATCATATATGAAAAGCAGTGCAGAAGGCTGAGGAGTTTGGATGAGCAAGGTGCTGAGTCTAGCAAGATAGATGCTACTCAGGCATCTATCAGAAAATTGCTGACAAAACTTAATGTCTGCATAAAAGCAATCGGTGCAATTTCAAGCAGAATTCACAAGTTAAGAGATGAAGAGTTGCAACCCCAAATTGGAGAATTAATCCACGGGTATGTGCCTTCTCAAATTGGATCCGGGTCTTCCTTTAGTAGCAACTTTCCTTTTCTTCCTCTCTCAGTTGCCTTCAGATTACTTGAAGTGACATGTATCACTTTGTCCCCTTTTATATCTCTAAGCAACAATTGTATGTTTTCCTCTAGAGTTTAACTAACATCCACTTATTGTGTGAAGAATTTTTACACTATGAGATCAATTTACTCGATTTAATGGATAACCTTGGGTGACCTAAGAGTAATTCTTTACACTGATATATATAAGTTAAACTCTTTACAAAATACCTCTTCTCCCTCTACTTTTTGCATTCCTGAGGCATATATTATATGTATAGATGATCGAGTGTCTGGTGTCCCTCATAGAGAACCATTTTAAGTTTTTTTTTAATTGTTTGGTATACTACTTGTTGAGGCGAGTCTAGAATTTCTAGAACAGGGGTGCACCTCTAGAAAAATAAGGAAAAATGGATCTAATGTGAATTGATCCCTAGTTCTCAAGGTAAATAACTCAACACTCAACCAAGTGCACTACTTATCCTTCTCGTAGCATGGGTGCTCAAATACAATATTATATTAATTTTAAAAAATATATACCAAAAAATAACCAGTTTTACGGAGAGCACCGGTTCACGTGCCCCATTTTTCCCTTTAAATTCGCCACTGAGTCTACTTGTGCGCGAGTGGTTTTTTTCCTTTTTTTAATAAAATTATTCAACAATGCCTCAGCCCAAATAAGTTGGGGTTGACTATTTATCTATTTAAGCTCATCATACTAAATAAAATAGAAGTGAAAAATAACTTAAATATTGTAAATTATAGTAGTAATAATTTCGATATTTTGCACTGGCTTATATATCTATGATAAGGTCAAAATACTCCTAGAAAAGCAATAGATCCAAAATGAATGTACTAACAAGACTAAAACCTATTCCTAGCTAGTAGATGTCACCTATATGGATCTTTTTCTGCCATTATGCCCCATCTTTAGCCAAGTCTGAATTGATTCCAAGTAATGGTAGTTCATTTGAGACAACTTTCCAAGTAATTTTAGGTTTACCTCGTCCCTTTTAACACTTTCACTCACAATCGTTTTATCTAGATACTTGTGCATTGGTAGGTCGTTTAAGGACATGACCAAACCATCTACAATGGCCTCTCATTTATCTTCAATCAGTGCTAGGCAAATGTGGTTGTTATCTAATCTTTGTTTGGCTGCATGTCTATCTTGGACCTCGCATCTCTATAATTGTGTTGGTGAAGTTATTTCGGTTTGTTAGGCACCCTTATATCATATAACACCTGGGTTGCATTTTTCCATTTCAACCGTTCTTTTTTTTTTTGATAACTATGGTGTTCTGGCAAGCTTTTGCACTCCTTGACTAAATTCAGGAGATACCTACCACGTCCCATCAACAACAAATATTAGGTAACTTTGTCCACCAAGGCTACAACAGATGGAAGAGTCACCTAGTGTTTTTCTGGTCTCTGCTGAGATTCGAAACTGAGACCTCAGGTTCGAAACCCACTTCATTGACCACTAGGCCACACCTTTGGGTGCTCAACCATTTGGTTATAATTCAATGAACAATATCATCTATTATTGCATTCTCTTGAAACGGATTTTAGATATCTAAATTGTTTGCGTTTTGACACTAGAATCCCATTTAGTCTCACCTCAATTCATTCTTCTCATGCCGATTAAACTTTAGTCAGTAATGAATCTACATTGTGTCCATTGAGTGCTCAAGCAGCCATTGTTGTTTACTCAAACACTATATTTTATATTGGAAATTGGTAGCAATATGAGAAAAATAATGATTGAGCACCCAATCTTAGAAAGTAATCCTGTATTAAAGGTAGTTGAGCACTAACGACTCAAATCTTTGATCCTCCACCGGTTGTAGTGCGTGTATTCAGTTTGTCTCTACTTATCCTAAAACCCTTCTCGTTAAGTGATTTTCCATAGTTCAACCTTTTGGTTGACACCCTCGTTAATTTCGTCAATTAACACAATATGTCAGCAAATAGCATATACCATGGGACCTCATCTTGTATTGTGTTGGTTGACTCATCATAACTAAGGTACAAATAGGGGCTCAACGTGACCCTGATTTACACCCATTGTTACATCAAATTCCTGTGTATCTCCTATTACTATTCTCATGCTAGTTACGACCTCCTTTATATGTGTCCGTTGTGGCATTTATATTTTTAGTATATTCTTTTCCTTCATTCACCAAAGGACCTCTTTGATGCCACTCTATCTTATGCTTTTTCTAGGTCAATGGACACCACGTGTAGATGTTCCTTTACTGTGCAATAAATTTTCATCTATCTTCATAGCAAGAGTATAACTTCCGTTGCACCCAAGGGTGCGGCCTATTGGTGAATGACGTGGGTTGAGAACCATGAGGATTTAGGTTTAAATCCCAACATATATCACCAAGTAATTTCTTCCCCATATGTTCTAGTCTTGGTGGACAGAGTTACCTGTTGCTGGTGGGAACTGACAGGTATCATGTGGAATTAGTCAAGATGCATGCAAGCTGGCTCGAGCACCACAATTATTTTTAAAAAATAATATAACTTCTATTGTAGGTCTGCCGGGCAGGACAAAGCAAAGAGGGAATATAGACATGGCCGTAGGAGGGTAGGGAGGTCCTTTTGTTAATATCTTCCTGTGTCTAGAAATGATGGTGCAGTCCTGTACTAAGTTGAATAAGCGTATGGTGGTCATGTATTGACTAGTTAACATTTCACTTTCATAAGAGATTGGAAATGCTTAGTGGTCTGTAGTGTTTAGCCTTTGAATCTGCATTACAAATTTTGGACTCTCCTCTTCAGCAAGTTGAGAAGGTTTACAATATTTTTGGGTGTTATTGTACTTGGAGATGTTAAATGTCCTCTCGGGATATTTATTCGATAATAGTATTGAATTTTATCAAAAGAATTGACTGCATCTCCTTCTTGTGTGAATTTATTCTTAGGTGTTGGTAGCTTTAGTGTATAGCTGTGCATAATTCTTTTCTTCTCTTTTTTGGTAGGTGTAATTATCCAGCTGTTAAGAAACTACTAACTCTTAAATGGTTTCATACCTTGTGTAAACTTACGTTTGCTGTCAAGATATAGGAGTGTTTTTATCTGAAGGTTGGAAGTGGTTTTTCTGAGTAAACCGGATTTGTGTGTTCCGTTGGAAAAAGTAGCTAGAAAAGAAGATTAAGTATTGCAAGCTTGCTTGTTCTGCTAAGTTTGTCTTGCAGGAGTTTGACTCGCTATTAGTAGTGACTACGATCAGTAATTGCTGAGTGAATTCTTATTTCTTGTGTTATTTTTGTTTCTTTTGTTCTCTATTCACCTTCTTAAGCCAGCTTCTCTGTTAGTATTTAATTGTATTCCTGCATTCAAGTAATAGTATGAACTTTTGCTTTATCATGATTGTAATGCGTCATGAACTTACGTTGATAGTTTATTTTGTATTTCTCCACTCAAGATGGTATGTAAATGTTTAATTTGTCATGCATTACAAAGTATCATAAACTCAGCATTGTAATGCATTTTTTTTTTCCATTCTCCCTTCAATAAATAATACTATGAACTTCTACTTTTCATGCATTGTAATGCCACATGAACTGAGCATTTCTTCCTAACATCAATTTTGGTGAAACTTTTACCCTCATGCATTTGTAATGCAGCATGAAATAACCCAGTCACATAATTCTCCCTATTGGAACCTGATTCACATGCTGCTGGTGCGCCCTTTTAGACCTGATCTGATGATCTTCTGTATGAAAATAAGCAGGCTGGTAAGAATGTGGAGGTCAATGCTCAAGTGTCATCAGAAGCAGTTTCAAGCAGTGATGGAGAGTAAAACAAGGGCACTCAGAGCAAATACTGGATTTCAAAGAGATTCGAGCTTGAGAGCTACTCTTGAACTTGAGGTGCAGCTTTTGTCATGGTGTAACCACTTCAATGATTGGATTTGCAGTCAGAAGTCCTATGTAGAATCCTTAAATGGCTGGCTTCTACGATGCCTTAAATATGAGCCAGAAGAAACTCCTGATGGACCTGTCCCTTTTTCCCCTGGTCGTCTTGGAGCTCCTCCAGTTTTTGTAATTTGCAATGATTGGAGTCAGGCAGTGGAGGCAATCTCTGAAACTCGGGTAGCAATTGCAATGAATGAATTTGCTTCAAATTTGAGGCAGCTATGGGAACGACAAGATGAGGAGCAGAGACAGAGGATCAAAGCAGAATACATCTCAAAGGACTACAAGAAACGGCTAGCCATGCTTCAGCAAAAGAGAGGGAGCTTGGAGCACCAGCAAGATGCGAGGTCTGATGGAAGTCACATAATTGTCTCATCTGAAAAAGGGATTTCGCCATTGGATGATCTAAAGGTGGACTTGGATTCGTTCAAAAAGAAATTAGTTGAGGAGAGAACAAAGCACAAAGATGCCATTAAATTAGTGCATGATGCAGCTTCAAGTAGTTTACAAGGGGGCTTACTTCCAATTTTCAAGGCTTTGGAGAACTTCACTTCAGAAGCTCTGAGAGCGCATGAACAAGTTAGGTTACAGAGTGTTAGAGATAGTTCGTAGTTTCTCAATTGAATCCTAACCTTGTTTTCCTATTTGGCTAAAAGATGGTTTACAAGAGTTGCGCCATATCAAATGGATCAGTCGCCGTGTCATATGGATATTACCAAGGTAGGTAGTAGCCAAACCTTGAAAGAGAGGTAAGAGTAGGGGATTTCATATTTTTGACATACGCTGGTTAGACATGTGGATCGTTGCACGTGGAGGATTGCTATTTGATGACGAGGTGGCTAGAAGAAGTGCAGCTTTTCAGAGGGTAACTTTAGCATATTTAACAGTTGGTCATATAGTTTCAGACTCGCCCTTTGACGTTAATAGTAGGTTTCTTGTACAGTTATTCATTTATTTGTTTATTGGGTCGTATGGGTGGATGATCATATTCTTAGGGAGTTAATGTTGCACTTGTGGTTTATCAAGGTTGGGGAAGGGGTGCACCATGGAAGTTGGAGATTTTTAAAATCTTGATGATGAATGAAAATTTTGGCAATGATGCAGAAAATAAACTAGTTCCGCCTTCCATCTTTTTTTTTGGTAATAAACTGTGAATGTATTATCAGAAGCCAACAAATTATACAACCTAAGAGCATCTGGTGTCATTGCCCTCTTCTAGGAAGATTGCAATTGAGCATCCAGACCTCAAGAACAAAACACAAATCTCACTGTTTCTATACAGCTTAAATGCAAATTTTTTGAAGTAAACTGTGACATTTCCTAGCTTTCTTTGAATTGGTAGTCATCTGTACTCTCTCCTTCAACTCCTTTTGAATTTTGTGTAACTATAAACTCCCTATTTACATTTATTTGCCTGAAAAGTTTCCAGTTCCTTGCCTGTCAAGTGTAATATGTTAGAGCTCCACAAATTGCAGCCGTTATCTCCTTCTTGAGTTGCTTCTACCTTCGACCCTTTATCCATTGTAGACTTTGCCTGGCAGCTTGTTTTGGAAATGCAATCCCAGCCCAAGACGCCAGTGTATTCCTCAATCTGCATAACAGAGGCAGCAGTTCTCATTTTCTACATACGGAAAACGTATGAATATACTCCGAACTTTGATAAATGGTACAGATATACCCCTCGTTATACTTTAGGTACATATATACCCTCGCTGTTAATGAAAAGGTACAAATATACCCTTATCACTAACGGAGAGACACGTATCGATTTTCTATTTGCTAACTTTTTTTTAAATTAAATTCAGCTAAATTCATCAGAAATCCAACCCAAAATAAAATCAAACCCGACCCAACTTAAAACCACACCCGACCCGGTCACTTGAACATTCAAACGCGTCTCTTGTACGCGTAAAACCACATCCGACCCGACAACCAGACCTCAAAAAATCATGATATCTATCACATAGGACGCAAAATAAGCAATTAACCGTGTGAAGTTATTGATAGAAACATCTGCAACCTGTCACCAAATAAGAGATTACAATTTAAAGTGGACAAATCAAGTCACGATTAAAATTGCTATACACCTGTCACCTTAAGTTCTTTACTTTTATAAACCAATTCTTATACTTAAACTGAGCCAAACACTTTAAAAAGTTTTCAACTGATCTATTCTATTTTTTTACAAAGACTACAATTTATAGCTTAAACCTGTTTCATGGAATTTGACTGAGATCAACCACTGCACAGACAATTGCACCAGCAGAACAACCAGCTTTGAAGGCACAACTTAAGTGCTTCCACAGCTTCCACGCACTGCAGCATAAAGGCTGATTATTTGGGGTTGAATGAAGATACAGATCATCTACTACTGAAAATGGTTGAAGCAGGGGATAGTTCTTTAACTTCCCCTGAATACTGGGGCATCTTAGAATTTAATTAAGACGCGTACAAGAGACGCGTTTGAATGTTCAAGTGACCGGGTTGGGTGCGGTTTTAATTTGGGTCGGGTCTGGTTTTAATTTGGATTGGATTTGAGATTTATTTTAACTAAATTTAATTTTAAAAGGCTAGCGAATAGAAAATCGACACGTGTCCCTCCGTTATTGATAAGGGTAATTTGTATCTTTTCATTAACGATGAGAGTATATATGTACCTAAAGTATAACGAAGGATATATCTGAACCATTTATCATAGTTGAAGGATATATTCGTACCTTTTCTGTTCTACATATATGTTCCAACTTTTTCATTCTCTCTTTAGTAAGCAATCTGTTTTTGTATGCTAGCCACATGATTACTCTTTGCTTTGGGAGCATGACTGAACTCCACTGTAAATCTGCTTCCCTTAATCTAGGAAGGGCACCTAATAATTCAATGTTACTACAAGACACTGAGTAATTGCCTCCTTTAGTCAACTTATAAGTCCCTCTGTTGTACCAGTTTGCCATCTCAACCTTCAAAGTATTTAATTTTCTCCAATACCAACTAAATTTCTGAGGTGGCGTATGACTCCAAATATCCCTACTAGTCTTCATATATAATTTATGGACCCATTTTACCCCCTAAAACATCTTTTTTCACTGCAATTGTCATACGAGTTTGCCTACAGCTGCAACATTCCAATTTTTACTTCCTTTAATATTCAGCCCACCACACTTTTTTGGAGTGCAAATATCTTCCCAAGAAACTAAATTCATCTTTCTCTGACCTTCTGAAGCTCCCTAAAGAAATTCTCTACATCTCTTATCAATCTCCTGGAGTACACTTTAGGGGAGAATAAATACTGCCCCCCAAAAATTATACATAGAGAAGAAGACTGAAGTGATAATTTGTATCCTTCCAGCACAGGATAATTGCTTTGCATAACCTGTCCTGATCCTATTAGTAATCTTCTCAATCAGGGTGTGACAATCCACTTTAGACCACTTCTTTGAGGTTAATGGTAGACCAAGATACCTCATAGGCAATGTTCCAAAATCCCCTGTTTTGTGCTCACATCAGTACCAACTAAAAAGAGATTTGATTTGTCCATGTTTACCACCAGTTCAGACACTTCACCAAAATGTGCAAGTAATTTCATAATCCTATTAACAGAGGTTATATCTCCTTTACAGAATAACATCAAATCATCAGCAAACACCAGGTGGGTTAATTTTGTAGCCTTACACATAGGATGAAAAGTAAAATCAGGTACTTCACTCATGCATCTAAGGCTCCTACTTAAGTACTCCATCACTAGTACAAATAGAAGTGGTGATATTGGATCACCTTGTCTCAACCCCTCTTCCCTTCAAATTAGCCATGCCCTTCACCATTAATCTTGATCGTAAACTTTGTAGACGTCGCACATGCCATTACTAGGCTTACAAATGGTATAAGAATCCATACCTTAGTAAAAACTCCTCCAAAAAATCCCAACTTACCATGTCATAAGCCTTCCTTAGATCAATTTTCATGAGACATCTAGAAGTAGTCTTTCTATTATAATGCCTGAGAAGATCATGACAAATTAGAACATTATGAATCAAAGATCTCCCCTCTACAAAAGTTGTCTGGTTTTCAGCCACCACCAAGGCAAGTTTTTGTCTAAGCCTCTTGCAAATCATCTTTGAAATGCATTTATAAACTACATTACAACAAAAAATTGGCCTGTGCTGGCTAGCATACTGAGGTTTGTCAATTTTTGGTATAAGAGTGATGATAGTAGAAATCACCTGACTAAGAAGTTTTCCATTCGCAAAAAAATTCCAGGACTGCATCAGATATCTCCTCCCCTATTATATTTCAAGCATCTTTGAAAAAACCGCTCCCATAGCCATCAGGGCCTGGGCTCTTGGTGCTACTTATACTGAACACGGCAATCTTTATATCTTTGGAAGTGTAAGGTTTAAGAAGGTCAAGTTGTTGCTGAGTAGTCAATATGTAACCCTTCCTTAGGAAACTTTTAAAAGCTTTGACTCTGAACTTTTCCTTTACACCCAACATAGCTTGATAAAATCCAACAAATGTGTCTGCAATAGTCTGCTTATCAGTATGCACCACATGTTGCTCATCCGTGATTTGCACAATGGCATGTTGTAGCTTCTTATGTTTTATTAGTGAGAAAAAATACCTAGTATTATCATCCCCTAATCGTATCCACGTAGCTTTACTCCTTTGTAGAAGGAACATCTCGGCCAAGTATGAGGATTCTCTAAACTTTTGGTACATCATTTTTTCTTCCTGGTGTAACTCTACATCTAGAGGTCTTTGGTGTAGTTGAGTTTGGACTTGGGCTAAGACCATTCTATCATCATCTGCTACTGATTATATTTCAGAAGTATTGTTCATTTAATTTTCTCAAACTCTTCTTCAAAAGCTTGAGCTTCCTGACTATCTGCAACATCTTGCACCCTACCACTTCTGCATTCCATCCTTCCTTAACAATTTCCAGAAATTTAGGATGTTTAGACCACACATTACAATATTTAAATGTTGGTCTCTTCGTTCTCTCTGCACCTAATACTTGAAGCTTCATTGGGCAATGGTTACTAATCCCTTCAGGCATATAACAAACACTGTAGGCAGGCATAGTATTCAACCATGTAGTATTGATAAACACCCAATCGATCTTAGATAACACTCTATTCTCACTTTGTCTGTCTGTCCATGAATATCTACTTCCCTGGTGAGGCAATTCAACTAAACCACATTTTTTTACACACTCTTGAAAGTCTACAATCTCTGTCATATTTACTGCAGTACCTCCCACTCTGTCACTCGTACTTAGCACAGAATTAAAATCACCCATTAGTAGCCAAGGTAGATTCACTCCTGCGTACACACTTTAATAACTCCACTGACTTCTTCTTTCCTCCATTATATTGAAAGCATACACTATAGTGAGTATAAACCTCTTATTCAACCCAAGATGATCAACATGACATGTTATGGCTTGAGCATTACTACTTAATAAGTGAATTTGGATCAAGTTAGGCCTCCAAGATATTGAGATCCTTCCATTATAATGGTCAGTCAAGTTATTGATATAACCCCATCCTCTAAATATTTTGCTTGCCACTTTGTTGAAATTAATCACTTTCACTTTAGTTTCCACCAATTCCACCAGTCCAATATTCTCTTTATTACAAAGGAGCATCACCTCCTTTTGTTTGTTAGGGGCATTCAAGCCCCTAACATTCCAACACGAGATGCTATCCATGAGCCAGGAGAGGTCCTTCCCCTCCTCTCAAATTTTTTATTGGACTATCTGCAGTCTGCTTACTTTTACCTTCATCTTCTAATGCATTGAAGGAGTTTTGTGCCGGAGCATTCTGTTTTGAACCATATATCAACTGTCTAGGCCGAACTAAATTCCTACTTGGTGGTGTTAACCATCCAGTTGTTACCAACTTGGCACCATTAGGAGAAGTATTAGTCTCAGAACGAACTTGTTTCCCTTGTTGCACCTGCACTTTTCCTGCATCCTGTACCCGCTCATTCTGTTGCATTGTTGGTTCTTCATTTCTTTGGGGCTTCTTCTCCCCTGCTGTTGTCTTTGCTCGACAAGCATTTTCATCATGCCCATATTTTTCACAGAACTTGCATAATGTGGGCTTCCAGTCATACTGCACCCTCTGTTCCACCAGGTTTCCTTTCTCATTTTTGAACAAAATTTTCTCCAGTAATTTTCCATCCATTGCTACTTCAATTAGCAATCGAGCAAAATTCAGCCCCATTTTCTTCTCCGTATGGCTGTCCACGATCAAAGGTTTCCCAATCAAACTATCAATCTTGCTCAATCCCTTAGGGCTCCAGTACTTGAATTCCAAGCCTGGTAGTTTAACCCATATGGGGACTGTGTATAATTCCTCCTTAGTGAACTCCATGTCCGAGTGCCAAGCTTTGACGATGAACTGTTTGTTATCAAAGTGGTATATCCCACCTTGAATAACCTCAGTTTTCCCTGCCTCAGTATCAAATCGAACTAGAACTGTGCCATTTTTAAGCATTGACACCTTGTTAATTCCATGCTTGCCCCATAGTCTCCGTATATATCCATTAAACACATTAAACGGGGGATGACACATAACAAACAATTGCATTCTTCCAGTATTTCAACTCCGTATCAATGTCATCCATCTCAATTTCACAAACCGTTTCCTTTCCATGTGTTGCGGGTTCAAAAAATTCCAATTTAAATCCTGCATTTGCCACTTTAGCTCAGAGGCGGATTCAGAATTTCAAACTTGTGGGTTCCCAAGGCTCCTTTCCTACCACTAAACTATCCCTTGGTTTAGTTATGGGTTCCCACCTATTAATATTTATAACTTTGACGATTTTTCTATGTAATTTTAAGCCTTACGATAGCGGGCGTGGGTTCCCGGGAACCCACACCTTCTACTCTACATCCGCCACTGTTTTAGCTATGTCGAAATTATCCCAAACTGAAGCTCGTTTCGTATTCTCCTCCATGGCCTCCACCTCCTCTGCCCAGGACATCCGACTTCGACTACTGGACCCTTGATTCCCCTCAGTCTGGACCATATGTACTGCTTCTGCATAGTTAATTTCTTTGTTTGATTGTTGAATTGCTGACCCAATTCCTTTGAGGACTGGGTGTTGCTCCCCTGTTAGCGATTCAAGTGTATTCCCTTCTCGGACATCGGTAATTCCCAATTCCGACATCTCCAGATTCTCATCGTCTTCATCACTCAAAAGCACCTTCTGATTCTGACTTTGATCTGCTTCCTTGACTTCCCTTGGACTGATGCCCCCCTGGTGTTTCCATTAGTAATTCCCCTCGATTCTTCGCCTTTGTTGTACCCGTCTTCCTCTTTTGCTGGTTCATAGTGTGTGTATTTGCTTCCTTCGCCATTTGTGCCTTTCCAAGTCAGGGTTCGTTCTCTCCTCCCCATGGGCGGTGCAGTTAAGCTAACATGCACTGAGAGAAAACGATCCCTATTGAAAAGTTCCGCCTTCCTTGCTGTCTAGTTAAGTTCATAACTCTTTTCTGGATTGGAATGCATTTTAACCACAACCAAGTTCTAGCCTCCCGGCACTACTTGTTCTATGACTTGCTTGTTACCACTGCCTGTGGTATGCAAGAATTGCATGGGATGTAAAAGGATGCTCAATGAAGTCTCTCATGTCTTGTGGTTTGCCTACTCTCCCACCAGCTCTCAGCAAAAGATATCCTCAAATGATTATGAACTTACATAGAACGTTGGATGGGTGCACCCAAGGGTGTGACCTAGTGGTCAATGACATGTTTTGAGCACCATAAGGTCTCACAGAGTTAAATGATATTTGTTGATGGTGGAAGGTGGCAGGTATCTTTGGACACCACGGTTATAAAGAAAAACCGTAAAGCCGTAGGATCAAGGATGGGTCGTTAAGAGGATCTTTGGCTTGCCTTACCTTGCTCTAAATGAGTCTCAGAAATGGAAACAAAAATGCTTTTCTGCCCCTACCAAGTCGATTTTCTCAATATATCTTATACAGGCAACGTATTTGGGAGAAAGTAAGTTCATTTCTCACCAAATAACAAACGAAATTATGTCAAATTAAATACATTATAGATGTGATTCTGAAAAAAGACCAGGGTTATCATTAAACTAACTAAAACACTAAAGTAGTTTGTATGAAGTAAAACTAATATTTTCAATTTTTATTATATATGGTTGCTCACAAAATTTTAAAAAGAAATCGCTTTCCTACCAGAAAGGAAAAACAAGTTTCTTAAGTAACACCCCAGGTGTGTCCGATATGGAGGAAACATATTTTTTTAGGAAAATAAGTGGTTTCTTATTTATATGTGAAGGGGAGAGAAATGTGGGATATTAATCCAAATTATTTTTTTATAACTGTGGTGTCTGGACCACGCACCTCGACTAATTCCACGGGACATCTTAGATGTTACAAAAGATAATGATGTCCAAGAAGCCAACAGTGAGGTATATTATAGCCAACAGTGAGTATATTCTTTGTAGGATAGGTAATAAAATTGAGATAAAACTTTATTTTTCAATGTGTTTTCGCTTCTGCTATACGTGTAAAATTATTGCGACGGCTCGGAACATGTAGATGAGCTTTATAGGAAGAAGTGGACAGTTATGAAATATGAATGGGAAAAAGAATTAAGGCAGAGTTTTATAGGATGACACTGTAGGAATAGCGTATGCTAGATTTCATTAAAGTATGGCTAGCATATTATTAATTGATTTTATATTTATATGTATGAAATTATATATAATTACTTTTTTTATACGTAAGTATTATTTGAGGGTAGTTCGTTGGAGATGATTTCTACTTTGATGAGATGGATAAAAAGCATATGAATGTGGAGTTAATGTATGGTTACTGCCTACGGGTACGATCCTTTTCCAAATTCCTATTAATACATAGGAGTAATATTTTACGCACCAAAGTGTTTTTTTTTATCCTCTATTTAGCTAGAAAGACATCATATAACCTTGGGGAGTCAAAAAAGACAGTCAAGGTAGTTATACAAGAAGTTTCTTCAAGAGGATTGCTGCGAACTAGGCTAAGAAAATATATTTACAATGACAGACATTCAAGAAAGATCGCTCGATATGAAAAGGCATTTTTCTGTGTATTGCGGCAAGAATAATAGCGTGTTTGGCCAAGATTTCAAAATCTACTACATTTTTTACTAATATTGGGGAATCGTTTGGTCATAGATTTTTTCAAATAGTTTTTAGGAAAAAAACTTGGCAAATAGTGTTTGGCCATACAATTTGTCATTATTTGATAAGTATTTTTGGCAAATAATTCAAATTTTTAAATAATAGAAAGAATTAGTATTTGGGCTAAATTTCTTTTTTTGTTCAAATTTTATTTATTTTTATGTTCTTTGTTTGTAATACTGTTATTTGTCCTGAATCGGGGGTCTATCGAAAATAACCTCTTTACTTCATCTGAGGTAATGATATGGACTGCGTACACTTTATCCCTCCCCCCTTCCCCCCAACTGCACTTTGTGGGAGTACATCGAATATGTTATTTTAAAAATTTAATTTTACATTAAATTTTATCTTTTATAAAAACACCCTTTATTTGTTGATCCCAACAAACGTATGTATCTGCGGCCGAATGAGTGAAAATAATTTGACAAGCTTGAGAAACGCACTATAAAGGACTCGCTCACCTTATGTACTGTATTTTTATTTATGACATATTTTTTTGTTGTTTGACTCTCGATGGTATTTTCACATTGCATTTGTAAAAAGGTAACGTGGGTACAAAGTAAATGTTCCTTTTTAACGTTCCTAAGTACTGCTGCATATTTCTTATTTTTGTTAATATAAAATTATGATTATTTTTAATAATTTTTAAAACTTATGGCTATAAATCATTATTTCTTAAAAAGTAAAATATATTTTTCAAATACTAGTTTAAATCCACGTGCGTTGCACGTGTATATCAAGTCATGTAGAATATAATACTGAAAGATGATATTAATATATTTAAAATAAAAGATTGGATGAATAATTTTATATGAAAGATAAAATATACATTTTTGTGAGCGATTAATACAAATTTTAGGAATATAGTAAAAATTGGCCATGGAATTTTCAGCATTTAATAAGAATGGTCGGCACACAAAACATCAATGAAAGCTTAAATCAAAGCAAAAGCCAAAGACCTACAAGAACGACACTAATAATAATACTCTCAAACACCATAGTTATCAAACAAAAATAATCCTAAAAAAGATGAGGTTCAAGCATAATTATTGAGCCTATATCACATAGAAGCGAGAGAAATGCTCAACTATCAACTAACCTTCTATCCTAATACACGACCTTCAAACTCTCTCCTATCTAAGTTCATGTCCATGGTAAGATCAAGATGAACCAGGTCCGTCTTAATCACTTCCCTCGATACTTCTTTGACCTCTTCCTCTGCTAATGCCCGCCACTACCAATGATCACACCAAATAAATTCTACTTTACCACGAAGTAATTAGGAAAAATAAAGCAACACAATCAAATCAATGAGAAAGCAGATGGTACAATTGAATTGTAAAATGTGTTATTCTAACATAACATCAAATACTTCAACTAAAAAGGTATAATCTTAATATTCAAGTCCTAATGATATCTTGCGATTGTGTAAGGCAACTAAATATAGAGCTGAAGTTAAACAACTGAAGTTGCATTCATTCTATGATCTTTACCATTTCATAAATAGAAAAACACAAAACACTGAAGATTGAGCACAGGGAAATAAGAATTTGTTGAATCCAAACAATTAAGTAAAGAAAATAATTAACAAGCCAGTAATTCATTTCAAAAAAAGAAAAGAAAAGAAAGTGAGCTTAACTGCCTTCTAATTATAAAAGCAAATATCCGAAATCAAATTGAGGCTAAAATGAGCAAAAATTCATAGAATCCTAGCTATGGAATGAATTTAAAGATACTACTACTAAAATTCTAACAAATAATACATAAGGTTCTAGTAATGAAAATACTACAGCAATAACATATTGTCACGTACAAAAAGAATTGAAAAAAATGAATATTAATGAAGTACCATAAGCTTATCGCAAAAAGGAAAATCCTACATTGATCAGGCAAAGTGCATGCAGTCATAGAATAAGGGCAGGCCTCATTTTCTTCTAATATTGAGATTTAAAGGTCTTACTTTTTTTTTTTCAATAAACGACTCCAAATATTTCTATGCCATAGCAGCTTTCTTGACACCTTAAGCAGTTCCATTCAAACCATCTAATCTAGAAAACAACAATCTCATCTTTCCCCGTGCTAGCAATGCCTTAGACTCCTCCCTCGAAAAACTATTCATGTCGTATAGATCACTAAGGCGTTCGATATCAATAAGATGTGTTTTTTTCCTAACACAAGTAGACGCCCAAGTAAAATTCTAGCCTACAAGCACATCTAATATTTGCAACAATAACATACGTGCACGCAAAACCTTTCCCTACCCTATTATTAGTATTTTTATGGAGTAAAAGATTATTTTTAATAGATCCTAGACTGAATTAATAATAATAATAATAATAATAATAATAATAATAATAATAATCATAATCATAATCATAATCATAATCATAATCATAATCATAATCATAATAATAATAATAATAATAATAATAATAATAATAATAATAATAATAATAATAATAATAATAATGCTTCAAAAAGAAAACAAAAAGAAAAATCAATAGACACATCATATACCTTGACTGTATTCCATCGTCTGTACAATAACTTCACAATTGATAATTTGGTGCACTTGAGATACCCATGTTTAAGACATCCACACTTTCTAAAAAATGTCATCGTACATAACCAATCTTAAGTACCTACAAACATTTGATTTGAGGGTGAATATCTTCTCGTATCTGACATTGCTGAATATAGAAGTTGCAAAACTTTCAGAACTTATATCTTCCCCATTCAAATCAAAATACTTGAGTTAGAGTTAAGTCCCTTAGAGTTCGATATGAATACAAAAGAAACTATAAATCATGCAACTGTTGCTGCTAATCAACGGCTAGCGACATCCAGCAACACCAACAATGCAAAACAATGTATCTACTATGAAGTAAAATACAATTATTTGAACATGGTTTACCTGGCTTGAGTGAGGATGGACCAACTTTGCACTGCTACTACTATTAAAGAGGCAAATCATCGGGATAGTATCTTTGGGAAGGACTTTTGGACCTACCTTTGTTTATCATTAACATGAAACCTTGGAAACATAAACTCTATAACTTTCTCTTCACGTATCCCTTTCTTCATCTTCTTGTACCTTAATAGTATATATTTACAGAACCTTAACCCTAGAATTGAAAAAGAGAGAGAGCAACATAATCGACCGTCTCTTTATGCATTATGTATTTTTATTTGTATTTGTATTTGTATTTGTGGGTTTTATTAGAAATCCTTATATATTAATTCCTCTAATTAATTTGTCTTACCATATTATAGTAGGAAAATAGAATAGGAATTTGTAATTTAAATAGAATAGGACTTTGTTGGCTAATGGCTAAATTATAATAAATTTATGATAGATAATATTTAATATCATAAAAGGAGAAAAGACAATTTTGTCTAAAGGTGAGACTTTTAATGAAGGGAAAAAAGTTCAAACGACATTTATAAAACCCTTCACACTTTTAATATAATAATATAATAGAGATAGAGATTGATTAAACACACGGTAAAACTTTACCTAAATCTTCACCTTAAAACAAGTTCTCAAAAATATTTGTTAATCCATGGTCAAACGCTAGTTAGAACGGTGCTTTGTATTTGGCCAGTATTTCAAATACTTTCGATTAAGAAAAAACTACTCTTCTAGTTTTTGAAAGACTATTCTTATTACTACTAGAAGACACTTATCTATTCTTTAAAAATTTAGCCAAAAACACACTAAAGGACAACCCTGTTAGGATTTCCACTAAATTTCCTACTTTACCTGATTTTCTACCATAATTAGAATTATCTTTTTCGGTGAAAGAAGTTTCCTATTAGATATTTTTGTAACTCTATAGAAGTTTCTCTTCTCAAGACAAGAACACAGTAGCATCCATAATGTAGTCTTTTAAGAGTTCCGTTTAGGGGGAGATTTTCTCTCTCATTAGTTTTATACCTTTTTAATACATCCACAATGTAGTCTTTTAAGAGTTTCGTTTAGGGGGAGATTTTCTCTCTCATTAGTTTTGTACTTTTTAAATATTATTTTTAATATTAGATTTTATATGTAGGCAATTGGACAAATCATATAATAATATTATGTTTTTAGTATTATTTTCTTTGTCGTCTGATTTATCCTCTCATAGTTTGCACCAATTAGCTTCCGCATGATGCCCTCTCGATTTTGAACCCAACACCCGGTGTATTAACGCTCCCACTATGCGCAGGGTTCGGGAAAGGGTTCCACTGCAAGGGTGTAATGTACGCAACCTTACCTTGCATTTCTGTCGGAGACTATTTCTATGGCTTGAACCCATGACCTCCTGATCACATGACAACAACTTTACCAGTTACTCCAAGGCTCCCTTTCAATTTTCTAAATAAGGATTTTTGAATATATATAAGAGTAGTCTTAGGTAGGGGTGTTCTGCTAGCCTCCTATATTGATATACTGTGTTTTAATAGTGACAAACTAATAAAGGAAATATACAGGATACACTGAAGAGGTTATCAAGGCAAGAAGGATCGTTTTTGAAGTTGAACTTGGAATAGCATCTCACAAGATCCCTAACTTCAAAAAATTCAGAGCTAGATTCGGAATAGCATCATGAGAAGATCTCATTAGATTTCTAACTACAAGAAAGCCAATCGTACTAACGATAGATCACTGAACAAACATGAAAAATAGATTTCACAAGGAATCATGGAAAAAAGAAAGATCACACCATCTATATGGGCATATCTAATATTGACATTATGACTTGTGGGTCTATTTTCGAGAAAGAAAGATCTTATTATACGCCCAGACATATCTGATATGGATGTACCGTATAATGTGAATCCTCAATCAATGAATCAATTTAAATCCTTTATTGAGAAGAATTTTGTTGGGTTTTCCTTTTAGAGCAAAAAAGCCAGATCAGATGAAGGTATAAATAAAAAGATTGAAAACCGAAGATAACACACAACTTCACAGGAAACTCTTAGTGTCTCAATCTTAATCTTCATAAATCTTTATAATTTTTGATTTATAATAGTTACAAAAAGAGAAAGATTGAGTCAACTTAGTTATACAAGTTGAGGTTGTGTCACAAGATCTGGATAACAAAATAAGATTAAAAAATTGTTTTAACTTTTCTATAATTCCATTCTCTTTTTGAAAGCTCTAAATGAAGCCCTTGTAACCCAAGGGGACTGGAGTAGGTACCACACTGGTGATCCGAACTAGGATAAATTTCAGTATTTTTACTTACTTGCTTATTTACGCTTTCAGTTTTAATTCGGTTTTGTTTAGTATATTAACATGTAGGTGAGTTGACTGTCAAGATTAATCAGTCAACTCAGAAGAAGTTTTCAATTCACCTTCCCCCTCTTGAATTTCAATTGACCCCTTTTGAATTTCAGTTGGTATCAGAGCAGATCTCACTAAAGTGTTGCTTAACCACATGTCAGAAAAGATCAAATGGCCAACTATCAGATTCCAAGAGCACTTCTTCAAGACGGTCACTAATCAACAAGACCATCATACTTCAATGGACAATACCACTCTCATTGGAAGAAAGATTCAAGATCTTTGTACAGTCAAACGACTTTCAAGCCTACGTGGTCAACAAGAAAGGACCAAAACCTATATCAAGGACCAAAGACAATGAAAAATAGAAAGATAAGGAATCAAACAGCTTTGACTTGGACGACTTCAAAAATTTTGAAATCACCAAGGAACAACAAGAGACAATTGAAACTAACACAAGCGCTATAAGTCATTGTGTAGTTAGCAGAGCAGAGTATGACAAGATATCAACCTGCGAAATGGAAAAAGAAATGTGGGATAAATTAAAAGTTACCTACAAAGGTACTATTAAAGTAAAAGGAGGCAAAGACTAACGCTTTGGTCAATGAATACGAGCTTTTTGAAATGAAAGAAAATAAAGGCGTGGAATCAATGTTTGCACCATTCAACAAAATTGTTTATGAACTAAAATCCTTAGGAATGATCTACTCAAATAGTCTTCAAGTCAAAAAAAGCTTGTAAGGAGTCTCCCAAAAGCATAGGGAACTAAAGCTGCCATTCTAGAAAATGGGGATCTTCACAAGATGACCTATGACGAACTAAGAGGTAATCTTATTGCTTATGAACAAAATCACATAAATAGGTACACCAAAGAAGAAGAAAAAACTTATGGCCTTCAATGCCGTAACCCGTGGAGAATAAGAGCATTTAGACGAAGATAACAATGAAAGAATGACTCTCATAAATCGTTGAGTAAGGCAAATTTTAAGGCAGAGGCAGCAGAGACCTCAAAGCTACAAGAACAATGAATTCAAAAGAAATGATGATCGCTGCTATCATTGCAGTAAACCTGGTCATATCAAACAAAATCGTCCAGAGTTAAGGAGAAGATCATCAAAGAAGAACAAAAACTTTGGAGCATGGAGTGATGAAGACGAAACTGAAGATGATGCAGAAATGACCAATATGTGCTTCATGGTAATGGGTGAAACCAGTGTAGTAAGACCTTTCAATTTTCATAATTCCAACCTCCTTCAGTCAAATCTCGATGTGATTACAGACGAGCTTAAAAAAACTATCGATGAGTATAATAAAATTGCTCAAGAAAAGAAAAATTGGCAAGCTGAGTTAAAATAAAAGCTTGAAGAGGAAAAAAGGAACTGACAAATTGAACTTAAAGCAAGTCAAATTGAAATTGACCTTGAAACAACATCAGAAAATTACCAAGTCATAGTTTTGTAAGATCAAATTTTCTTAGGTCTAAATCAAGCTCTTCATCAGATTCTTTCGATTCTGCTAAAACTTCTTTCTCTTTTCATCGACAAGTTTACTACACCTGTGGTAAAAAGGGGAACAAATCACATAACTGCAGAAAGAAGTATAAAGGATTATGGGTTTGGATACCCAAAAGAATCACATCTAACCCCAAGAATCCAAGACCACTTGCGTATCTAAACAAAATTCATTTTCTTGTTTTGCAGTAATATGTCTGCAAGAACTACATAAAAGGAATGTAGATCATAGACAATGGATATTCCAAACACATGACCAGAAGAAATAAAAGTTTTACTCTATAAATAAAATTGAAGGCGGATCAGTCAGGTTTGGGGATGATACCAAGGAGAAAGTTATCACAGTCAGCTCTATGAAGCTCAGCTTCTCTCGTGAGCTTATCAAAGTGTATCTCATGGATAGCCTAAAATACAACCTGCTGAGTATCAGTCAACTGTGTGATGCAGGATTTGAAGTATCCTTCAGAGCTGAGAGTTGCTCCATTAAACATGAAAAGAGGAATATCTCTCTTATTGATGACTGTATCGATAATATTTACGTTCTCAATAATCCTGACTTTGCTACTCTGACATGCCTTACTGTTCAAATCAATGACACATGGCTATGACACATAAATCTTGGGTATGCTAGCATGCATGCCATTGAAAAACTTTCTAGACTTGAATTGGTGAATGGTTTGCAAAAACTAAAGTTTGAAAAGAATCACATCCGTGATGCTTGTCAACTTGTTAAACAAACGTGGACACCTTTTAAATTCAAAGACATTGTCAGTACTACCAAGCCTCTTCAAACAATTCATATGAATCTGTTTGGTCCCACCAAAATCGTAAGTATTAATGGCAAAAGATATGTATTAGTCATTGTTGATGATTATACTCGTTTTACTTGGGTAATGTTTCTTGCTCACAAGCATGAAACATTCACTAATTTTGAGTTTTTTTGTAGAAGAGTACAAAGAGAAGCATGATATTTCATCACCTATGTTCATAGAGACCATGGAGGAGAATTCAAAAATAAAATATTTGAGGAGTACTGTACTCTCAATGTTTATTCTCAGAACTTCCATCTCCTTGATTCCCTCAACAAAATAGTATGGTGGAACAAAAAAAAAAATTCTTCAAGAGAGTGAAAATCATGCTTCTAGAACAAAACTTACCTGATCACTTTGGGACAGAGGTAGTAAGCACGACATGTCATATTCTCAACAGGTGTCTTATCAGACCAATTTTAAAAAAAACTCCTTATGAACTGTTGAGAGGAAAGAAGCCTAACATCGCCTATTTTCATCCTTTTGGTTGGAAATGCTTCATCCACAACAACGGTAAGAATAACTTAGGAAATTTTGACCTGCGAAGCGATGAAGGTATTTTTCTTGGTTATTTTCCCACTAGTCGTGCCTATAGAGCCTATAATAAATGTACACTTTGTGTCGAAGAATCCATGCATATTATATTTGATGAATCTAAACCCTCTTCTATGAACTTGAGTTTTGATGAAGAACAGGTAAATGAATCTATGTCAACAGCTAGGCCAGACATAAACTTCTAAGCTAGTCACCTTTGAGTCGACTATGGCTCAACTAGAGTCAGCTCCTGTTGCTAAAATATTAAAGATAAATATGCCAAGGGAATGGATACATAGTGCAAGTTTTTCAAATGATTTTATCATTGAAAATTCAAATGATCAGATGCAGAGACTTACTAAGAAAACAAGCATCAGTAGCACTTGTGTCTGAATTGAACCTAAAAAAGTTGATGAGGTCCTCAAAGACGAATCTTGGATTGAGGCCATGAAAGAAGTGCTAGATCAGTTTGAACGCAATCAAGTCTGGAATTTATTTGAAAGGCCCAAGAATTACTCAGTTTTTGGAATCGGATGGATTTACAAAAATAAATTGAATGAAAAAGGCAAGGTCATCTAAAATAAGGCTAGGTTAGTAACTCAAGGATACTCCCAACGGGAAGGTATTGATTACGATGAAACTTTTGCTCTTGTAGCAAGATTGAAATCGATTCAAATTTTGTTAGCATTTGCAGCTTTTAAGCGCGGTAAATTATATCAAATGGATGTTAAGAGTGCTTTTCTAAATGGTTTCATTCATGAAGAAGTTTACGTTAAATAACCCCTTGGTTTTGAAGATCCCCAAAAGCTTGGTATGAGAGATTGAATATCTTTCTATTAAATAATAATTTTTAAAGAGATAAAATAAAAACTACTCTCTTTATTCAAAAATTAGACTCCAGTTTACTCGTTGTACAAATTTATGTGGGCCATATCCTATTTTTACCTAAGTTAAAATAAGTATGACCTATGAACTCTAAAAGAATTAATTTTTATACAGAGTCGCCACTTAATTTTTAAGAAAAATAAGAAAACTTATTTATTTATTAACATGTATGACTTGTGTTTTTATCTACGAACCAATTTAGATTTTATGTAAGGATTCATTTGTTTTTTTGAAGGAAAGGGGTTAGACATCCTTCAGAATCCACAAATATGATTCCCGACTAAACTTAGGCAGGGGCGACTCAATGACATTTGTGACCTAAAACCAAACTTTATTTTCTAGAAAAAAAAATTATAATAGTAATTAAAATAATAAACTTTCTTTTGAAAGTATAATATTCTACTAGTTGAATTTGCTTATTGTAATGTTTGAAAAAATTGAAGGAACGTGTAATTTAATTTTTCAATGTTATCGTGATATTTTTTGGAGAAATGTACAAAATTTATTAACGAGAAAGATAAAAAGAAGAGAATATCACTAATATGAAATTAAATTATCTAACTATAATTAGGGCTGGACATTCGGTTTGTTCGGTTTGAGAGTTTAATATCGGTTCGGTTTTTTAATTCTCGGATTGACAAAAATGACAACCGTAACCAAATCGAAATAAATTCAGTTCGGTTCGATTTCTACAAATTAGGTTCGATTGTTTCAGATTTTTATTTCGGTTTTGAAGATTAAAGTAGTGAACCTCTCTTTGTTATGACTGGACATTTAAAATTAATAATTTTAAAAAATAATAATTCAAACCTATTTTTTATTCTCAAATATAAATAACTCAACATGAATGAAACTAAATGATATAACCATAAGTTTAACATAATAAATAACTTCATTATGCATGAGTTTGCATAAACAGTTGAAACTCGGAAGAGTGGTCGCTACCGGAAAGACCACAGTCGGCACTGCGGGCTGCATCCCATAATGGTCGTCTGGTATCCGGCTCTGGTGTTGTACAGACGACAATCTCGCCGGCGGTCTATGGTTCGATCGATTGTTCGACTATTAGACTGATGTATGCTATTAGTTGTGTGTGGCGTGCTATTACATATTAGTTATTAGGGTTGTTATTATATATTTATATTATATTATTATATATTAAATATTATATATATAATAAAATATATATATTATTAATTATTTATAAAATTTTGGTTAATCGATTTATCCGAATTATTTTTTTGAAAAATAAAAAACCAAACCGTTTAATCAAATTTCAAAAATTGAAAATCGACAGGTCAGGAAGTTAAGATCTAGATACATTGCTTCAGTAAAGGTGTTACGGAGGAACCAGAACATAGAAGAAGCCACGTGGAAAACAGAAACGGATATGAAAACTAAATACCCTTATTTATTTCAAAAAATATTAAAAGGTTCTTGAACTACTTGTCCCTTTATATGATCGTTAGTTTCTACTATATTTTGTTATGTTGATATCTAATTCTTACCTGATATGTTTAGGTACATGATTTGTTCCTATGAGCCCTGATATTTACATGGAAATAGCATGCACATGCAGAGTATAAGGTAAGTTACATGGTTGATTATGACTTTTAATTGTGTGTAAGGCCAAGAGAAGCGCCGTGTACTATTTTTTAGGTTTAAGGCCAAGCGGAACCTCGTGTATTAGTTGTTGAGTATTATATATGTTGTGACGCTCTGTGAAGCATATTTGGATGTGTTCTGGCTAGCTGACAGGTACCCGATAGTCCTATTTACAAAGGAAACTCTAGCAAAATTTTTAGAAATTTAGAGAGTTAGTCAATTTTTTTACTATCATTCGATAAAGACCGAACTTAGTTAAATGTTATAATGAAGGTGTTGGATCATGGTGGAATGGATAATAAGATATAAGCATCATTCGAGGACGAATGATCCTAAGTGGGGGAGATTGTGACACCTCAAAAAGTTTTGAATCCAAGTTTAATATTTTAAGTGAATATAAGGTGTACGCATTTTACGGAGAATCATAGTGTGTGCATATGTATATAATTGTAGTATATATAAGTTATATGGTGGCTACTAGTAGAAATAAAAAAGAAAAGAGAAATGGAAAAGTCTTATAAAACTTCAAATTAGTACTTCCAAGTAGGGGCCACTTTAAAGTGAAACAAAAAGAAAAGATTTTGGTTTTGGGGGAAAACTAACGTACAGTACATATATTTATCCAAAAGAAAGGCAGCAGGTACAAAATGAAAAGTTATTAGCGCTAGTGGCTTACCTGCTACTATTATTCTTTCTTTGTTCCTTCTTTCCAGCAACTACGAAGCAAATCAAATGATTTAAGAGGAAATAAGAGGTGGCAGCTGGACTACTTGAACTCAATTTTGTTCTCTTCTATCGGCGTCCAAGAATTCATTAGAGGAGGAAGGGATTTTTATAATAATTTTGAAATAATCTTGGAGAAGTGACTTTAATAACCTAAAGTTGGAATTGAATTCCTAGAGGTAATTCTCTATCCCTTTCTTTTTGAATTTAATTACAGACAAGTATTTGGGGTATCTAATTTAAATTTTTATACTAGTTTTTGAAATGGGTTCATGAGAAGAAAAAGGGAGAAAATGAGCAATTTTGGTGAAAGAGGAGCTTTTAGGGATTTCTATCAATTGGGTGAATTTACCATTGAATTGTATAAGTTGTTAAAGTTGGAATTCATTCCGAATTCTTATTAAGGAATTCAATTGGTTCCGACCATAATTGAAGATTTTTGGAATAAATTATTAAACACTCATACGAGTCATTGATGGACACATCTTATCCTTGAAGTTAATCGATTGGCTAGTGGATACGTGGAATTAGTGGTTGGAAGGATAAGGGCTACCTTTTGGTGGGTTAAATTGCTTGAGGCTCGAAAAGCTATCGTAGATAGTTAAGTGCTAAGGTATGTAAAGCTAAAACTTCCCTCGCCACTAAGGCACCACCCTACATTTCATGCTCTTGCCCAATTGATGTTAGTATAACTCTCATGAAATATGAAAGTGGAATCTTTATATTGCCTTCACATCATTCTCTCGTTCTACCATCAAGCTTATAAGTATCTATCTTTCCTTTGTGTTAAATTTCTACGATACTCCCATATTATTATAAGTTTCTATACTTGAAGCCCTTTCACTTTAGGAGTGAATAGTAATAGCATAGTTTTACTTGTGTATGGCAGGTAAATGATCATTATCGTAACTCACATGTCATAGTCCTTCAAGGCATTAATTGATAAACATTAACGACGGGAGGGTACATAGGTTTGGCTTGGAATATCGCTCGACGTGATTCTGTGGACAGGATCGAGACCAGACCACTATAGCGAGCCTAACCATTGGGCGTACCCGCCTTTATAGGATCATTTGTGTTTGAAGTCAGTTGGAACATCTTGTATTGGTTTCCCTTGACTCGAGCCAACATATGGCATGTATGGCCTGCGGGCAGACCCTCACAGTGAGCCCCTAGGTGGGGCGTACCTGATTACAGACTGTGGTTACAGTTACACAGATGAAATCATAGTAATGAGTATGTGAGCAACATATGCTTTATACTTGCCTCGGATCGCCTTCGAAAGGCCATCTTGTGATCATTTGTAAGACTTATAGGATAAATGCATTACTTAGGCAAAGTGTAGGCCCTACATTATAATGAATGTTTTTCTAAATATTATATATGATGCTAATAAGGTTGGTGCATAAGTTATTAGTTCATATCGCATATGTGTTATTTGTTGGCTCATACGTTTCTCACTTTACCATTTGACTCATATGAGCTTCTGTACTTGTCCAACTTTTATTTTGTCTGCTTTCATACTAGTACATGTTGTTTATGTACTGACATCTCGGGCCCACCATATTTTATTAATGCAGGCTCAGATTCTCAGGATAACAGACGTCCATATTAGACTCTTTTGCCGTTTCCAGCTGGTATTTTGGTGAGCTCCAACTCTCTCTGGAGCCGGTCTATACCTAGTATTTTTTATTATATGTATAGGTCTCTGGTTGGGCATGATGGGCCTAATACCAACTAGTCACTTGTAGTATAGTGTGTTAAACTGACTAGAGGCTTCATAGACATCCTATAGTATTGTATAGTTTTGTAAATATAACTCCTTGTGTATATATGCAACGTTTATTGAATATCCTACTCGTTATTATCCCATAACCTCGTGTACGTCATAGAATACTTGTCGAGTAAGTACATGCGGTTCTTGTCCGTCATTATAGTTTTGGGGCGTGACAAATCGACATACTATATGTGACATAAGCATATTAATATATTTTAATATGTTAGCATATTAATATATCTTTAGCATGTCAACACATTAAATTGATGTTAAGCATGCCATTGTATGTTAAAGCATATTAATACAAATCTAAGCATGTTAGTATTTTGAGCATGTCAACAATTAAATTCCTGCATATTAATATGTTTGTAGCATGTTGAACATTAGAATTAAGCATGTCAATGTTAAAATTGTAGCATATTAACATAAAAATTTCCGCGCATTAACATATTTTTCAGCATGTCAAAAATAATAGAGTTAATGCATTTTTTAAAATATTAATGTAAGCATTTCAGTTGTTAAAATATTAGATATTAGGCGTTTTTAGCATTTTTCAGCATATTAATATGAAATTTCTGCACTATTTGCATAATTGCCCGCATGATAAAATATAGGTTTTTGAGCACTTTTTAACATGTTAAAACACTAGATTAAGTACATAATTGTGTTCCTTAGCATGTTAATGTACTTTCAATGTTTTGTTATATTTGCATTAGTTTACAACACTGAAATTCGTGAGTACAACAATTCCTTGACATATTTACCACACTTTAGACACCCTCTTTTAACAACTTGACAACACATTGTTACATCCACGAATCACAGTTACATTTTGTCACACTATCACTTGTTAAACACTTAGATATCATGCCCATAGGTTAATGACACAAAATAAATAATTATTTGTCTTTTCATGTTTATCACATTAATCAATTTTAATTAACCAAGAGGCTAAACTTGGAATAATTATGTGCTACGTGACGTCCTACTTGTTACACGTTTCGAGTCCTAGGCAATATAGGCGGGACGATAGGAATTACTAAAAACGTTAGTTTTATCCTTGTCCTAGAACGCCTTTAGACTTGACATCCAGCCTAGGTGGGGTGAGATGGGTAGTCATTCGGAAGTGATAATTTCCAACACACGTTAAAGGTAAGACATATGACTTGTCTAAGAGTTCGGTCGGTGGGCCGAATGATGATTAAACAAGTTGGGATTTTAATCTGAATGAGACCAAAAACATTTCTTTGTTTGATTTGACGAATTCTTTTATTTCTTTTATTTTCTTTACATTTTTATTTATTTGGGGTAGTTAGGTTATTACGTAAGCAGTCCCCTTTTGTTATAAACTATGTCATTTCTTTCTCCTCGCTTGTCTTATTACATGTTTTATTGACTTTTATCACTTAGATAATTAAGAATTAAAAATAATAAAATAACATCTGTTTGTTTATTAATTACTTATCACTTAGTTAACAATTAAGTTAAAATAAGAGACCTTTATTTGATCACATAGAATCCCTACGTAAAATACGAATTCGGTCGGGAACCACCTTTGTGAACCTCAAAAGGTGCCTAACACCTTCCCTTTGAGGTATTTTGAACCCTTACCCGAATCTCTGGTGAACTAAGACAAAACAACAAAATAGGTTCGTAGTAGCCTAGACCGGTGCCCTAACGCACCTTAATTCGTTAGGTGGCGACTCTTCACACTCACCTTCAAACAATCTCAAAAAGAGTGGTCACGTCGAATCTCGCTTTTTGCAAGAAAAATAGGGTGCGACATGCGTCTTTCACCTTGAATATTCGTCTGTAATTTACACGTATTCAATGCGCTAAAGGAGATGGGACTAAGAAAGGGATAGTTCATGTAAGCACTCAAAAAGGTATAAGCTCAGATGTTGCTGTTTAAAGAAAAGGTTTTAGGCTCAAAAGAGGAAATGCTAAGGATTAATGTCATTTGATAAATTATGGAAGGCACAATCGGGTCAAAAAAGGCCTACGATCCTTTTCTAAACCAAGTGTAACTCAGAATTTTGCCTCAACAGACATTTAGGCCAAGTGTTAGATCAATAATGCAATGCAATGTAGTAAACTAAATCTCACCACACAATGCTCATGAAACAATGAGGTTGGCTTCGTTCTTTTCGTGGATGTATGCAAGAGAATTTTTCAAGTGTCACTCAGGTGTGATTAAAGGTACCTAAAGAATCTATGATTTATAATGAAGTCGGTCCTTTTCATCATACCAATTTATTTTTTCTCATGCACACTCCTAACTGTATTGATACCAATCAAGTCAAAATTCTATATTTTTTTTTATAAAAAATGAGATCAAACTCAAATAAGGATTGTCTATGTATCTTGAGAAAACAAAAATCAGGTTTGCGTAGTTCAGGAAAATTTGTGAATTTGTATGCGGCAAATATGACTACAAAAAAATGGTGGTCATCCTTGAAAACGATGTAAAAGAAGGAAAGAACTGTTTTTAGCATCAAAATTATTTTGATCAGACAATCGAGAGGATGGTTGTCAAGCATGAGGCTTTGACACTTCTTCAGTATGCTGACAAGACTGAGAATGTCAAGCATTGAAGAATTTATTGCATTATTTTACCGCAGTTGACAGGATTGTTATGAGTGAAAGAGTGTTGAACCCTTGCTTCTGAAAGTGAGGATCGATACGCCATAAATTTAATGATTTAAGATGTTCAAAAGAAGAAACTAGGTATTCTCAAATCAAAATTGGGTGAAGATCTAGAGGTAGGACAGATAGGCACTAATGTCATTGAGATTTGAATTTGAGGAGCTATTGATTTGTGATCTTGAAGACCTTTGAAGATCGTCTTTGAACTGTTTCAGAAAATTGCCTCAGTTTGAATATCTGAGAAATTATTCTAAATAGTGAAGAGACCAAACCCTAATATAGGGTTGCCTAAGTATCTTATCAAGACAAACATCAGGTCAAAACATAGTTTAAACCTTTACACAGTTAGTGACTATGTTGCTAAGGTGCATCTTTTAACTGATCTGTTATGCAAAACAAAGGTTAGATTACACCTTCCCTATTAAAGTATAACTAATTTAGAGCAAGAAGCTAATATATAAGCACAATCATCCTTCAAATATGTACAGAGACTATGATAATGCGTCACTTGGGTTGTGAACCCTTCAAACATTTGGATAAAATTGACTAATATGCATGTACCTAAAAGGTATTGTTTTTACTTTATCCTATGTTGACTAAGAGTGGGTAGACATGGATTTGGATTTCCTATATGATAAGACACGTAGTCCTACGACAGTAAAACTCTCACTCACCCTCGTATGCGTCGACTCTCTAAAATAGGGTGATTTGAATTTTTTTTTAGAAAGTACAATGTACAATTCGTGTGTACAATCCATATGTACAATATGTATGAGTGTTAATTTTTCGAAATTGAGAAAATATGAACGGAACGTCAATTTATATAAAGCGATAGACAAATAAAATTTTTATACAAAATAATAACAAATAAATAATTTATGCCATATAAATATGATAAATTAACACAATTAGGATGAAACAAATAATAATGTATAAAAAAAAAAAAAATTACCTAAGTCTGTAGTGGTTAGAACCTGCTTTACCAGCGGAGTCGCCAAACTGTCATGCCCTATTATTTCCTAGGTTAAAACAAGCATGACTTATGAACTCTAAAAGAATTGATTTTTATATAGAGTCACCACCTAATTTTTAAGGAAAATAAGAAAACCTATTTATTTATTAACATGTATGACTTGTGTTTTAATCTACGAACCAATTTAGATTCTTGGTAAGGGCTTAAATTATTTCGAAGGAAAGAGGTTAGGCATCTTTCAAAATTCACAAATGTGGTTCCTGACTAGACTTAGGTTTATTACAAGAGGAAAAGAAAGAATTAATGTTTGTAAATACAAATATACAATGTGTATTAAATAATATAATCCGTATATTATTTTAAAATATATTTATATATATATATATATATATAAACGTATGTGGAGATATATAAACAAAAGTATACAAGAATATGTATGAAAAGAAAGACCAGATTGAATAAAGAAAATTTTGTTCAAAAGAAAAGATTACTTAATATTTTTAGTGTAAAAATTGTAAATTATTCGATTAAATAACTAAATCAATTTAATTCTTTTATATATTATATAATAACGACCTATATTTGCCTAAACGCGCGGTGAAGATTGTATAAGTAAAGAACATCCCCACCCAACGGCCTAAAAATAAAGTTTTCACTATAATAAATATTTTGTACAAGTGTATAAAATGTAAAAATACAAACATAAAAAATCTAAACTCTTCTTTTGAGTGCCACTTCCAACAAATATTTCCGTGAACCTTTACAAAACACTCATTGTAAAATGTTAGTAACAAATAAATATTTATCAAAATAAATTAAGAACTACGTATGCATATATGTATATAAGAAATAGATTTTTCATTAAAAAATAGGTTCGAATGAGATTTTAAATACTCCATGTCTACGAAGTGGCTGATCGATTGATTGACCGTCCTAAATCGCCTTGCCACGATACAAATCATAAAATCCTTGTATTGTTATAATAATTTCGTCATCGCCCAAATTTATTTATTTTTATTATGTATTTATATACGTAATATCCGTCTTTTTATTTATGGAAGCCTCGAAAATCGACATAAAATTTCTTCATTGGCTAAAATTGTAAATTACATTAATTATACTCTGAATTTACTAAGAATCTCAAGAACAATAAATTGACAACTAAAATATCACAAGGCAACAATAATGATGGAAACAATACTAAGATTTTTCAGAAAATAATATAAAAGAAATTAATAGTCAATGAAAAATGCAATCAAATAAAATCACAGTAATAAACAGAATTTGATAACCATAAAAAATTAAGAGCACATAATGAATGAGCTAATGAGAGATAACAATTAACTATAATACGACAAAAATAATGATAAATAGTACTATAAACACTAAGCCTATATAAACTATGAAGTAAAAGAGGGTCACCAAAAAAGCTAACGAATTTCACTAGCGTATCACCGAAAAACACCCAAATGCTTTCGGAACAGTACAAGAGAGCAACAAGATGATGTAAAAAGAAAAACAACAAACAATGTAATGAAGGTGAATCATGAAATTAGCAACAAAAGATTAGAAAAAAATAGTCCAACAATCAACGGAATAACCACACATCATGACAATATGGGTCATTATCAACATGGCTCGCCAGAGATGGTATTTTCCAACCAAATCTCAATCAGAGTTTGGCAACAAGAACAAACACAACAAATATGAACAAGAAATTAATAAAATAATAAATACCATCAACCATTTTCTCCGTAGTGGCGGAGAATAACGAAAAGAAGGAGGGGTATTGCTTCCACGACTTTCGTCGGAGCAACAGTAAAAGAACTCTGGACAGATCTAGTCTGTAAATGGAGTGGCAACGATGAGGGGGATAAAGAAATGAAAGAAGGTCATATTTGTTGTGGTGGAATTGAAGCTCGTCGGTCATCACTTTCGGTGAGCCAACGACGACGGAGGAGGAACTGGGAAGAGGGGGAGAGACAAGAAGGGAGAGAAGAGGATGAAAGTGGTGGTGGTGGGCGGCGTTGGTTGATGTACTCCGGCGGGGCTTCACCTGATAAGGAGCAACAACAGTGAAGGGGAAAAGAGAGAAAATGTTTTTGATGTATGTGTGCATATGCGTGTGTATTGTATTTTTTGTGTCTGTGTATCTATGAATATATATTTTTTTTAACAATTAAAACCCTCCCCCTATTTCTAATATAAATTGGCCCTTCTTATTATCCAAAAAATAAAAAAGATAACTCTCTTGTCTCTTCGAAATATATTTAGTCCAAAAGTTATTAATCAATGATTTTTTTATTTTTTTAATTAATGTGTAAAGATTCTTTATCCAAAGGATGAAAATTTCAACCCGACACCTTTTCTAAAGGTAATAAAACCTTGACTTGACTGATTTGTTACTTTGTGTATTAAAATAATTAAGCCGACATTATCATTTACAGACCATGTTAAATAATGTACAAAATTGTGAATATCGATACATAATTACAAAAAAATGCAAATATTAGATTAATATAATTATCCTTAAAAAAATTTATTACGCTATAAATAATTAAAATTATAATATGTAAACAAAATATTGCAGTGTTATATTATGTACGTATGAAAATGACTGTAGAAAAATATTAAAATGATAATAAACTGATAAAAAATTTAAAATTGAAGAAATTAAGAATAATTATCTATAAATTATGCAAAATTAAAATATGACAATAAATTGGTTAAAGTTCTAAATGACGATTATCAATAATTTATTAAAAAATATGTAAAAATTGGATTTTATGCCCTTTAACGATTAGATTGCCTGAAAACATTAATTTTAAGTATGGAGAGCCAAAATTAGGTGTCAACAATGTGGATGACATTATTTTTGGTAGTCCTAACACTTCTCTGTGCGAGAATTTTGCAAATTTTATGAAGGAAGAATTTGAAATGAGTCTCATGGGGAAACTCACATTCTTTTTGGGACTACAAATCAAGCGAACTCTCAAAAGGCACCTTTATCAGTCAAGCCAAATACACAAAATAGAAATAGAAAAGACGTTCAGAACTCCAATAAGTCCCTCAACCAATTTTAATTCAGACATATCCGAAAAAGATATCGATGAAAAGACATACAAAGGGATGATTTGATCACTACTATACTTGACTGCAAGCCGACCGAACGTTATGTTTAGTGTTTATAAATGTGCAAGGTTTCAGTTAGCTCTCAAGGAATCCCATCTGACTTTCGCCAAAAGGATCATTCTCTATCTCATCGGGACTCAAGATATTGGGCTATGGTACCCTCACTCTTCTAATTTTGATTTAGTTGGCTATTTAGATGCTAATTTTATAGGTGACAAAAATAATAGAAAGAGTACTAGTGGAACCTGCCAGATTCTTGGTGATGCCTTAATCTGATGGCATAGCAATAAAAAAGGTTCAGTAGTTGAAACTTCAGTTGCTCTATCAACTACTGAAGCTGAATATATAGCCATTGAAAATTGTGGTACTCTTCTTTGGATTATGCATCAATTGCTTGATTTTGATTTATTCTTTGAATCTGTACCTATAATGTGTGATAATACTAGTGCAATTAGTCTTCCAAAATATACAGTGCATCATTCTAGAGCTAAGCATATAGATATCAAACATCATTTTATTTGGGATCATGTAGAAAATGAAGACTTCTCCTTATAATTTGTTAACTTAGAAAATGAACTTGCTTTGATATTTTTATTAACCCTTGTTAGAAGAAAGTTTTTATTTTTTAAGAAAATCTTAATTTTACATGCATTAATGACATTTGATTGTACTGTCCTTTATTTTGACAAAAAAAAATTTACAATTTTTTTTTACCCCTCTGACTCATCATCATTACCTTTCTTATCCACCTTTTTTTACACCTTGTCCGCCTTCCTTTTCTCTCTCCACTTAATTATTTTTACTTTACCTTTTCGCTTCCCCAGACGACTGCAAGTTTGCAACCCTTTCACTTTATAAGTCACCTTCGTTCACTTCACCTCCTTTCATATTTCCACTGTATCACCTTCCTTCTTTTCTTTTTATACTCTCTTCAAACTTCTCTTCTCTCATTCCTCCATGCTTCAAACAAGATTTATGACAAATCTTACCAAAAATTCTTCAGACTGTCATTCCGATAATCTTGACCCAATTTTTATCTTTGGGTCCTCTGAGGAAATCTCCTCTCATTCTTTGCAATCGACTATTAATAAAGAACATTCCATCTCTAGCCTCAATTCGTCCTTCAAGAAAACTCGTCTCTATTTTTTGGACTCTCTTCCACCAGAGAACATACATAAATTCTGGACTATTTTACAACGAGAAAAGTTTGTTGCTTTCAAAAATCAATCAGTTGTGTTCGAAAGAATTGTGAATCTCTCTCGGTTAAATAAATCTCAATGCAATGTAAGTTCTTTCTTCAAAGCCTAAGATTTATCTCCTGTACTTCGTCTGTGTGGTATAGAAGTTTATGAAGACCCTGCGCGTATATTCTATGCAAATATTTACCTTTCCCAAGATAACTGTGAGTTAGAAACTCTTGTGATTGGACAAGAATCATTCTTAATGACTTTTTATTTGACAAAATTTTTGACACTAAGTTTTCTGGGGTTATCCCCTTTATGAATGGTACATGGACTGAAAACTTCGAGATTAGCTTTAAGGAAGCTAAGAAGATTGTTTTTGATCCGAAAGTAGGTTTATCAAGTTTTGATCCGTTATCACTCTGCTTTAAGTATAGAATTTTGGTGCACATTATCGCCGCCACCCTAATTCTAAGTAATGGTTCACTCAATAATGTGACTTGTTGAGATGTGTTTGTGTTGTATTGCATGATAAAAAAAATACAAAATTAATTGAATTGTATAATTCCACGAGTATATGTTGAAAAGTGCTACAGATGCCCATATTTCTGCTACCTTACCCTATGGACTGTTAATTACAAGAATCTTTATGTACTACTTCATTGATCTTTCTGAGTATCATATGGTCGAAGTCTCTGCCACATATGATTCTAAAACTTTTACCAACATAGGATATCTTCTTAAGGGTGTCAAACGGGAGGGGCTGACCCGACCCACCTAATCAACCCGGCCCGGTTTGACCGACCCGATCAGCCCACAGGCTGTAGGGTCCTGGGCCAATTTATTATTGATCTTGGACTCGGTTAACCCGGCCTGGATCAAGCCCAGTCCAGGCCCGCCGGTTAACCGACCCGATTTTTTTTTTATTTTTTTTAAATAAATTAACAAATTGACCCGTTGGGCCCAAAGTAGTCGTTGGCCCAACGGCTATATAGCCATTTTTGGGTCCAAACGGCTACTTTTGTCATTTTAATTAAAAAAAAAATCATTTAAAATTATTTTTTAACCCCAAAAAAATTTCTATAAATACCCTAACACTTTCAAATTATTTTCCATATAATTTTTCATTCTCTCAAATCCCATTCTCTCTCAAATCTCAATTCTCAATTCTCAAATATTCTATATATTTAATTTCCTAAAGTGCTCACTTTAATTTTTTAATTTTGCGATTACAAAGTACGAGTGGAAGTTTCTAAAGTCGCAACCTTCGGATACTTTCAAAATTTGGTATTGTCGTTCCATCTCTTACGTTTAATTTTTAATTTGTGTATTAATTGTTGAATATTTGATTTTATTATATTTGTGTATTTTGAATTTTTTTAGTTTAATTTATATTATGGATAAATTAAGAAACCTCGCCACTAAAGGTATTAAATTTTTTTGTCCCGACAGTGGTAGTAAAAAGCGAATTACTAGCAGTAGAGGTACTTCAAGTAGTAGATATACCCGTGTGCTTTCTCCTCCGGTGCCGCTTAGTCAACCTTTTGAGAAAGAAATAAGTGTAGGTGCCCACGATATGGATTATGTAGAAACTCAAAAAAATTACGGTATAGAAGAAGAAAATGCAGTTAATTTAGACAAAGATGATGAAAATATTGGTGAGACACACGCAGTAGGAAATGCTAACGTTAGATATGAATCGGTTAATCTCCCTTCCCGTCCTCTCCATGCCCCAAGAGCTCGTAAACCAACTAGTATTGCATGTCAAGTTTTTGACCGTATATCAGATATTGAGATGCAATACAATATTTGTCAACAAATATATAAGCATAAAAAAGGAGGCAAGCAAGGGGGTACGGGTACGTTAATGAGACATATAAGTGATAATCATGAAAGAGAGTTAAATATTGCACGAGGTAGTGCGGATGTTGGTGTGCCTACACAAACTAGAATGAACCCAGCAACCGGTCAGGTAATGAAGAAGTATAATAAATTGAGGGACCGGAAGAAATAACTAAAATGGTAGTTGTGGGTTGTTTGCCTTTTAGTTTTCCTTCTTCTGATGCTTTTATTCATTATATTCAAGCAATTTATAATTCTATGTTTAGTGGTATTCCTAGAACTACTTGTAGGGCCAATATTTTTAGACTTCATTCGCAATATTATTTTTATTTATCAACATTGTTAAAAAATATTAATGTAGAATGTCCCTAACTTCTGATCTTGATCGTGCTGTAAATAAAAATAATTATTTAACCATTACTTGTCACTGGATAAATAGTAATTTTGTTATGCAAAAACGTATTCTTGCTTTTTTATATGATGAAGATCGTAAACATATTGAAGATTTTATTGCTGATTCGATTGCTAAAGTTACAGAATTTTACGGTATTGAAAATAACATCTTATGTATTGCTTTTGATAATGCTTCTAACAACAAGACTGTTGTAACAAAGTTAAAATCTAAGCTATCTCCGCCGTTACCTAAAACTTTTCATGTTAAATGTGCTTGTCATATATATAATTTAATTGTAAGAGTTGGTCTTGAGTTTTTTGAACTTTATATTGAAAATTTTTGGCTTGCCGCTGGTTTTATTCAAGGAAATAATCATAGAAGAAGAATTAAAGACTTTAAACTTAAATGTGAACAAAATGGACTTGCACCGATATTGATGCCTGAAGAATGTGATACTAGATGGAATGTTACGTATGATTTTTTAAAAATTTGTTATAAATATAGAGTTCCTATTACATTATCTTTTAACCAACATTGTGGTCCGTTTGCTGATTCTACCCACTGCATGCTACATGATTCTGACTGGGCTGTAATTAATGATCTTGTTAAGTTTTTGAAATTTTTTTATATAGCTACGGTTAAATTTTTTTATGCTTATTATCCTACCTTTTGTAATATTTTGGCATATATAGCCGATATTTATGGTTTGCTCAAAAAATATAAAAATAAAGAAGGTTACAAAGAAGCTGTTGGTGCCATATTTGCTAAATTTAAAAAATATTTTTTTTCGATTCCCCCTATTTACTTGGTTGGTGCTATGCTAAATTCGTGCATGAAATATACTATTATGTGCCACTTTAGTACTCTTATTTATGATAACTTAGAGATAAATACTAACAATGATTTCGATGATGAAGAACAAAAAAAACTTGATTTGTGGATGGCTATGGCCGATGCGAATGCTTACATAGATAAATTATATAACCACTATGCTGATTTAGTTAATTTAGCTGTGCCGACAAATATCACTCCAACTGTCATTCCTCGTCCTCCCGAGGAGCCATCATCTTCTAAAAGACCGGCACATAGTGGTTTTTCTGATCACTTTTATGATTTACCTTGTTGGAACTGTGTTGAGGAGGGAGCTTACACAACAACTTATCGGGAAGAGCTGAAGTATTATCTCCGATCGTCGTTAGAGGATCTCAGACGACGGATCAACACGTTGGATTGGTGGAGGAATAATGAAGCACAATATCATGTGCTTTCCAGATTAGCTAGAGATATCCTGAATGTTCCAATGTCAACCGTTGCACCGGAGAGCGTTTTTAATCAGGGACGACAACAGCTTGGAGACAACCGACATTCATTGGGAAGCAATGAAATGAATGTTCTAGTTTTTCTTAGAGATTGGATTAGCGTCGAATGAAGAAATCAAGGAATGGAAGCGGAGACGAACGACGAGCAGAGACTTGAAGAAATTATGACTTCACAGGAAAACTCAGCAGAATCAAGTCCAATGCATGATTTTGCCCCCGTTGACTTTGACTATCCTATGCAAGTTCCCGTTAATATTAACATGATTGAGTTGGAAAAAATGATGCAAAATTTGTAGATTTTTCATCCATGTAAATTATAAATTTTGGATCATTTTGCAATCAATAAAATTCAACATTCATTCACTCCTTAGTCCTTACTTTGTAATTTTTTTCATTTAATGATTTAAAATTTAAATTGAATTTTTAGTTTAAATTAAATACTTAGTTTTAATATATTACTAATTTACCATAAAGTATTATTAATTTTTTATATTAAGTAGCATATGTTTTATTTAAAGAAATACATATATTTTATATGTGTACGCATATATTGAATGGTACGTATATATGTATGTATATTTTCTAAAGTAGTATATATTTAACGTATACATGTGTATATATTTTATAAATTAGTATATAACTATATATTTAGTGTGTGTTTATATTGTAGTATATGTTTTATTTAAAGTAGTACATTTATTGAATGATACGTATATATGTGTATATATCTTCTATAGACGTATATATTTAACTTATACATGTGTATATGTTTTATTAACTATATATTTAGTGTGTGTATATACTGTAGTATATATATTGTAGTATATGTTTTATTTAAAGCAGTACATATATTGAATGGTACGTATATATGTGTATATATATCTCTTCTATAGACGTATATATTTAACGTATACATGTGCATATATATTTTATAAATTATTATATATATCATTATATTGTAGTATATATCTTGTAGTATATGTTTTATTTAGAGTAGTATATATATTTAACTAACATATAGTCGTATACACATTGTTTATATGTATTATGTGTATTTATTTTTTAAATTCTAATGTAGTATATACTATATATATAGTGTATATATATTGTTTAACGTATTTAAAATGTATATCGGTGGGTATATATAGTGTATATTGGAGAAAAACCTTTTTTTTTACTGGTTTTGATAAGATTTTTAATCGGTTTTGACCGAATTTAGGTGGGTTGGTCCGGATTGGGTTAAGTGGGCCGGTTCAGGGTTGTTTTTAAAAATTTTACTGTTGGGCCCGAAATCGAACCGGCCCATTTAACCAGACCCGGAACCGAATTGGCTCACAACCCGGCTAAATCTCACGAGCTAGTTCCGGGTGGAACCGACCCGACCCACTTGACACCCTTAAATTCTGCTCGATAGTGAATGGTGCAAAAAGAAATCTACCAAAGTAAAGACTAATCTACCCAAGATAAGCCAAAATATTTCTAATCCTATGCTTCATGATGAAGGAAATAGAGAAACTCAAGGACCGACCAAGTCGATTGAGGGAGGATTGCTGACTCTTCAGGAGTCGACTAGCAGGTTGCTGCAGCTGAGTAAGGAAACTAGTACTAATGTAGGCAAAGTTTGCTTAACAATTGATGCATTGAAGCAGGAGGGTGTCAACCACTTTAACACACTATTTGCTAAAGTGGACTCTATCAAATTCTAGGTCAACTTCTCCAACAACGAGCTTATCCTATCAGTCCAGAACTTCTACTTTATTTTCTCCAAAAATATTGAGAAGTCTTATGAACGCTTCTGTCACAATATCCTTACTTACTTTCTGGCAAAACGTCTTGTGACTGCTTATTCAAAAGGGATTTTGTTTTTCTACTTTTGGTATGTACCTAATAGTTTTTAAACTGACTCTGACATACACTCTGCTTACCTCCCAGCTTCCTAGTTTTTGCATAAACATTGACTAGTTGTCTAGTATACAGTCTGCTTGCTTGTCATATTTGTCTATTTTTGCAATCTCTGTTTTTTTTTATTATGTCAAGAAGGGGAGAAGTCAAACATAAGATAGGTCTTCGAGTAGGGGGGAGCCATCCAACTACAAATATAAGTGAGTCAGCTAATGTTGACACAAAAGGAGTCAACAAGTAAAGGGGAGCCAGCCGACTACAAACACAGGGAAGTCAACAAATGTTTATTATTGGTCATTATAAAAAAGGTGAAGATTGTTAGCCTCCTCTATTGATATACTATATTTTAATAATGACAAACTAATAAAGAAAAATATGCATGATACACCGAAGAGGAAATCAAGGCACGAAAGATCGTTCTCGGAGATGAACTTGAAATAGCATCTCACAAAATCCGTAACTTCAAGAAAGCCGGAGATGGATTTGGAATAGCATCGTGAGAAGATCTCATTAGATCCCTAACTACAAGGAAGTCAATCGTATTAAAGAAAATCACAGAGCAAACATGAAAAGCAGATTTCACAAGGAATCACGAAAGGAAGGAAGATTATACGCGCTACATGGACATATCTAATATGGACATGTATGACTGTGGGTCTATTTTTTAGAAAGAAAGATCGAATCATACGTACAGACAAATCTAATATAGACGTACCATATAGTGTGAATCCTCAATCAAGGAATCAATTCAAATCCTTGATTAAGAAGAAATTCCTTGGGTTTTCCTTTTAGAGCAAAGAAGCCAGATCAGATGAAGGCTATAAATAAGAAGATTGAAGACCGAAGACAGCACACAACTTCACATAAATTTTTTAGTGTGTCTTACTCGTTAGTCTTCATAAAGCTTTGTAATTTTTGATTTATAATAGTTACAAAAAGAGAAAGATCGAGTCAACTTAGTTACACCAGTTGAGGCTGTGTCACAAGATCTGAATAAAAAAATAAGATTCAGAAATTGTTCAACTCCTCTGTAATTCCATTCTCTCTTTGAAAGCTCAAAGAAAGCCCTTGAAACCTAAGGGGAGTAGAGTAGGCACCACACTGGTGATCTGAATTAGAATAAATTTATGTGTTTTTACTTACTTGCTTATTTTACACTTTCAATTTTAATTTGATTTTGTTTAGTATACTAACTTGAAGGTGAGTTAACTCAGAATAAGTTTTCAATCCCCCCACCCCACCCCCAGAATTTCATGTCATGATTCGGTGTAGATCTATTTTTTAAGTTTCTAAAATCAAACAAAATCAAATAATAAAAATCATTGGTTTAATCTTGTAGATTTGATTTGATTTTTTCAATTTTTAACTAACTAATGATAAATTGATAATGATAAAATAATGAAGACGTAAGACAATAATTTAAATGAACATTAAGAATCAGCGAATTTCTCTTCATTATTAAGTGTATTCATATCTTCAAGTATTTTTGAATAATATTTCAATGTTTTAACATGTTTAACTTGCATAATTATAGAGGGTACTCCACATCACATGTCTAACATCCGCAAACATATAGCTTTAAATAAAATGATTAATTCTGCAAAAATCAAAGGAACAAGACATTTAAAAGCACATGGATGTCTTTGACAAAGAAAATTACATATAGACAATTAGATTTAGAGTGTTGGTTTGAGCATATCTTTTTTTAGAAAATAGAACTTAAAAATGTGGTAATACATGTGAAAGAAATAAACTAAAATTAAATTAATGATTAAAAAATATAAAATACTTGTAATTATTTATGAAAAGCTAATATCATATATTTTATTAATTATAAAATTTAACGATTAGATTTTTTGTTTAGTCAGTTAATTTTCAAGGTGGACATCAGAGCGATTAAGGACATGTATGAGGGGGCGAAGACGCGGATAAGAACAGTGGGAGGAGATTCCGAGCACTTTTCGGTCTTGACAGGGTTGCACCAGGGATCAACTCTTAGTCCGTTTTTATTCACCTTGGTGATGGATGTGTTGACGCGGAGTATACAAGGCGAGGTGCCTTAGTGTATGCTTTTTGCGGATGATGTAGTTTTGATTGATGAGTCGCGTTAAGGTGTTAATGATAAGCTGGATGTTTAGAGACAAACCCTGGAGTCTAAAGGGTTCCGGTTGAGTAGAACCAAGACGGAGTACTTGGAGTGCAAGTTTAGTGACTCGAGGCAAGAGGAGATGGGAGTGAAAAGTTGGATTCCCAGGCGGTTTGCAAGAGAGATAGTTTTAAGTTCCTTGGGTCTACTATTCAGGGGAACAGAGAGATAGATGAGGATGTATCTCATCGTATTGGAGCAGGTTGAATGAAATGGAGGCTCGCTTCAGAAATCTTATGCTATAAGAAGGTGCCCCATAAGCTGAAAGACAAATTCTATAGAGTTGCAGTCCGACCGGCTATGCTTTATGGAGCGGAGTGTTGGCCGGTCAAGAATTCTCATATCCAAAAGTTGAAGGTGGTGGAAATGAGGATGTTGCGTTAGATGTGCGAATTTACTAGAGCTGACAAGGTTAGGAATGAGATTATTCGGGAGAACGTGGGAGTGGTGTCGGTGGAGGATAAAATGCGGGAAGTGAGGTTGAGATGGTTTGGTCATGTGATGAGGAGGGGCACGGATGCCCCGGTTCGTAGGTGTGAGAGGTTGGCCTTGGATGGTTTCAAGCGGGGTAGGGATAGACCGAAGAGATATTGGAGGGAAGTGATTAAACGTGACTTGGAGCCATTACAACTGACTGAGGATATGACCCTGGATAGAAAGGTATGGAGGAATAGCATTAGGGTCGAAGGCTAAGGTGGGTGGATGAGTCGTAGTCAGTATGACAATGTACAATTTTGTGTGGATGTCGTACCTATGTTATTTTTATCGTGTTCCATGCTTTTGATGTTTTATATACTATCCTTTGTCTTGAGTCAGGGGTCTATCGAAAACAGTCTCTCTACCTCTAGAGGTAGTGGTATGAAGTGCGTACACTCTACCCTCCCCAGACCCCACGATTTGAGAATTTACTGAGTTTGTTGTTGTTGTCAGTTAATCTTCAATAAACTAAACTAGATATTTTAATTTTTAAAATTTAAAACTAAACCAAACCAAATGCCGTTTTTTAAATCAGTTTGATTTAGTTCACGGTTCAAATTGGTTTTCAATCACTCCATGAACGCCCCTAGCCCTCAGCTTTCCTCCAAGTTGGCGAACTTGGCCGAACAGTATGATAGGCAACAGACATTACGAAATTGGTTCGAAAACAAGACTGCGAAAGCATTCAAAAGTGAAGATTCACTTCGCTTCGTAAATAACTTAAAATTAACAAGTTTCTCTACAAATCCATCCAACATACTGAAATGCAACTAATCAAGCCATTGAGACTTTGCTATGATACCTAATCCTCAGAAAATCCTGCTCATCACAAAACATTTGATTACAGACCTATGGTAAGAAGGCGCTATTTTTGGGGTTTGAGGGAGGGGTGGCAGAGATGGAAATGTTGTGCGCTTGTTTCTTTCTTCTCACTTGATAGGAGCTTGTAAGTCATCATGGCAGCCAACACAATGCCAACTGCAATAGGAGACTTCAAAATATCCTCTCCTTCATTTTCATCCTATAAGAAGTATTCTGAAAATTTAGACAACATAAAGCAAACAAAAACCAGTGGAAGATGATTTCGAATATTATTAATGTCTAAAAGCACGTTAACATTTTCCCTATATGGCATAGTTGAGAAAGGGAAAGTCTCAGGCCTTTCCCTTCTCTTGTTTAGTTTAATCACTCGAACCAAACACAACAGAGAAATATTTTCCTCTACTTCATCCACAGTTTCTCTTTTCCTACTTTCCCTTTTTTTTCTCTTCTTTTACCTAGATCCAGACAAAAGAACAGAAGACGAACATCCTTCATGTTTTACCCAGTGGCTGACACTAAATACAGAAAATGGAGCTTTTTCCAAAAATAAATAACTGAACAAAAACCAGAGAGAATGCATCCACTAGATATTTCTCATACATCTTAACCGCTGATTAATTTCATTTCTTGTCCATCCATTCCAACTACTACAAAAATTTACCTCAATAATTACCCCTTTAACCGGCACTGCTGAAAACACCAGCTATGGTTAAATCACAGGTAAACTACAATTCAGACTGAAGAACTCCAAGAGCTATGTTTTACTTGACATGTGGTAATAATGTTCAGAACTACCAAGTGCACTTACCTTTAATTATAGCTCATCTTTTCCTGGACCTTGCTCTGCAGCTTTATCCCGATTCTTCTGGATATAGTCAATAAAGCCTTCTTTGGTCCTTTCACCTTGATACGGCGAGATCTTTCCACTTGCTGACTTGAAATAAAGAGTAGGATAACCTTGGACCTCAAAAGTTCCCTGTGGAATATCATTAGCAGTAGCATCCTACATAACAAAGCAAAAGAAAACTTTGTTAGAAATTTCCAATACTGAAATTGCAAATATTTAGAGAAGACTGCAGTAGCTTCCCGACAAAGGTGAACCTATACACTAAGGTGGAAGAATAGTGAGATGCATTTATAAAATAGAAGGCTTCCAACACTGTTCTTTCAGATAACCAGAACGACATTTAAGGACATTGTTTCACATGTTAAGCTTGCAAAATCTGCTAGGTAACAATTCATACAGCATGTCCAAGTCTATACTGGCAAGCAGATGCATGATGCTCAGGCTTGACTGTTTTACCTTCTGTACTATGTAGCACTTCACTATGGTGGTAAACACTCTGCCCTAGCTATGAGAGCATCAAAGTGAACAATGGATGGTACTTTGTCCAGATTTGATGTTTACTCATTTTTGTTATCAGGGGCCCAATCTAATCCGGTTTTACATATACTACAATTACACACTACACGTGGCAAAAAGTTACAGAACCCACTTCTAATTCCTAGAATTTACATTCTTCCATTACTGAAAACCAAAAAGAATTTAGTGGCACAACATGTTCCTCCATTTTTACTCTAAAGCAAATTAACAAATTCAAGGTTCACAATATATATTCCAGAACTATAAGATAATGATGAGCTTTGAGTAGGAATCTCACAATTTTGGCAATCATAACATCTGCATCATTTTCAAACGAGGCAGCCACTTCATCAAGTATTGGGGCCAACTGCTTGCAGTGTCCACACCAAGGGGCATAGAACTCGAGGAGTACTATAAGAAACAACAACCGCATGAATTATTGTTACTGCATATCCAACAAAAATTCTCACAAAAGAACATGAATGAGTTCAGGAAGAAGAACAAGTTGAACACAAGGATGATGAGCCTCAGGGAAAATGGAAGAAAGAAATTGAACCATGCCACATAATTGACTCGTTATTTCCCATGTGGCAGTGAATAGTGATAACATGACATCATACTGCACGTAAAAGATTATGATGCAGCTTGTTTAATTAATGTTACGCCATTTTCTGCAGATGTTGATGTTACTTATTCACATTTTCTTAACAGCCAAAAACAAGAAGTTCGAGTATCTCCACATAGCCACTGTTTTAATTACTCCCTCCGTTTAAAAAAGAATGACCTATTTTGACTTGACACGGAGTTTTAAGAAAATAAAGAAACTTTTGACTCTTGTGGTCTTAAATTAAAGTTGTGTCAAATGTACCAAAATGCATTTTAATCTTGCGGTCTTTAACATGCCATGTGGAAAGTTGGAATTAAAGTATTGCCAAAAAAGGAAAGGGCATTCTTTTTTAAACGGACTAAAAGGAAAAGTAGGTCATTCTTTTTTAAACGGAGGGAGTAATTATATACATATGTCATGCTGACAAGCCACACGAGATGGTGAAATACAATTTGATTTTCAATTATTTATACTCCCTCAATTTCATTTTAGTTGGTCTTCTTTCTAAAAATATTTGTTTCAATTTAGTTGTCCCATTGATAAATCAAGAGGATTTTAATATGTTTTTCCAATAATAACCTTATCATTAAATGACTAAACAAGTCGTATATATTCAAATTTATATTTTCAAAGCATAATTAATAAGGCAAATTTGGTAAAATAGACCCCTAATAAATATTTTTTTTAATGGGTGTGTCAAGTCTATGGGGCCAACTACTACGAAACGGAGGGAGTACTACACAAGAATGCATGACAAATAAGACAATAAAACATATATGAACTACCTAAGATGCAACTGAACAAAATGTCAATAAATTTTGCACATTTGGTAGGGAATACCATTCTTCCCAGAGTTGAAAACCATATCCTGGAAACTGTCAGCAACCACAACTTTAACAGGTTCACTGTTAACCTCTGGGGCAGGTTCTGATTTTTTGAAAGGTTTCACCTTGCCATCCTGAAATATGATCAAGAAATTACTTTAAAAACTATACAAGAAACAAATTGCCCACTGAAATAATGTTTCTTGAGGACTTCTCTTTTCATTCAGTTTGCTTACTTATTAAGCAAAACTTTGAATTTAAGAAGATAATAGAATGTACAACCAAAGAGATAATAAGATGAATTTAATAGATGATGGGAGAGAAAACCTGGGAGAAACAAGCAAAAGAAAAAAATTAAAAAAAAAGGGAGCATCATCACCTTAAACTCTTTAACCCATGAAGCAATGTGATCAGGCTCAACATTTGGTTTGAGATATTTCTCTCCATCATTTTTCTGTATGATGATCAGAGGTACCTGATCCTCTTTAAGTCCAAAGTACTGCTCAATGAAGCCAAATATATCATCATGTTAACATCATTCAATAAGAAATGATTCAAATGCAACTGATAAGAAACCTTACCTGGAAGGCACCTTGACTGGCCTCAACATCACCAATTAAGAAACTAATATCGCTGCCTTTGTACTGCTTGGCAACTTCATGATACTTAGATTTGAAAGTATCAATTAGGTCACTGTTGAAGTTGACGAACAACATGGCCTGCAGGTTCCGCAATCTATGATTAGAAACTACTCCCAAATGTGGTAGGGAATCGTGGTTGGGTGGAGGGGTGTGGGTGGGTGGGTAGTACTTCAGGAAGTGCTTATGCTGATTGCAGAAATGAAAGAGAATCTAAGAACGAGTGCAATTAAAGACCATAACCAGAATTGAAGAAAATAACTGTTTCTAAACTGATTTGTTTTTTATTTTTTTGAAACTGATAATTGAAGAAGTTATCATAAAAAGAACCTACCCAAAAAAAACAACTTAAAAGAAAATCCTGTTCCAAGTTTACTCTTCTAATATATCAAACAATATTCCTCCAAAATGGAAAACAAGATGCACCAAGAGAAGCTAATAGCATGCGTTATGCGATTCATCTGTATAGCGTCTTATATGTTTAAACTAAAGAGATCTATCAACAAAAAACAGATGCGGGTTTAGACAGCAAGGAGACTATCAGAATCTCAACAGACACTATAAATCTGGTAGAGACCAAGTAAACGTCGCACCTTAGCATTTGGACTGTTGAAGAATTTAATAACAAATGGATGGTTGTTGGGGTCCTTGTTAAATACAGTCACGGTAGGAATAGTTGCTTCTTCAACTAACTTTGCCAAGGCATCCACATCGAACTCCTACAAGTACATATGATCAATTGTTGATTGTACATCAGAAAATATAGAAGATTTTCACACAGATATAATACCTGGAAATCTACGAAAAGCTCATCAAAGGGCTTGAATAACCGAACCACGGGGCCAGAAACTGATGAATCCCCACGAGGAAGGAGTTTAGCATCCGAAGTATGACCAAAATCATAGTCAGCACGCAATCTCTCAGCCAGAGCTGTAAAATTCTCAAATTTCTCCCCAGAGAACTCAGGAAAGACACCAACCTATAAGAATTTTCATACTTATCAACTCCAGTTCTGTATATTTCTTGAGGTTTAAAAGAATACATAACAAACAGTGAGAGAGAGTGGTTGTTTGTGTATTGGGTCACTCCAGTGTGAGCAGATGTATTTGTGGCCGTGTGTACACATATAATGAGAGAGATGCAGAGAGGAGCAGCCACTCACAATATTGATCTTATTGACATCGATGACAGCATCTGCATCCTCAGAAGATTTAATTTCAGCAGAAGCAGGGCCACTTTGTTTCTTCACGTAAGAAACAATACCATCCGCCTCACGTGGTCCTTTATAATCTTGAACAACGCTACCTCCATATCTCAAGATCTTAATTGTGGGGAAACCTCTTATCTCGAACTCACTGGCAAGAACCTTGTTTGCCTCCTCATTGGCATCAACTTTGGCCAGAAAAATTGGTGGATCATTCTTGCTTAAAACTTGCGCTGCTTTCTCAAACTGCAAATTAACCAAGCAAAATGTTTAAATATATTGTCCTTCCTTATGCTCCAAAGTCTATTACTCTTTTAAAATACGAAGGAATGTGTTACTGGTTCTTACTTCTGGAGCAAGTTTCTTGCAGTGACCACACCTATAAATATCAAAGCAATTAGTAAACTTGGAAAAAAAAGGTAATTTGCTTCTAATTTGAGGCATTGAATGTTCATATAACTTGAATAGAAACAATCATCAACAGAAATGCAAATAACTTCATTGATTCAATTATCAAGATGCACAAAAGCTTCTAGCTTTGACCGTTTAGTCAGAGTCTCAGAGAATCAACTGTATCATTAAGTAAAAATATACATCATTCTCGCTGAAATTATTTCCTTTCCAGTATTTGGTTACCGTGAATTTTGGAAATTCAAGGAAAAATGGTAGAACGACCGTATCGTCCATAAGTCACTTTTCTTTATTAAAACAAAAAAATATTCCAACTCTTGTTTCATATGACTTACTACATTCAAGACTTGGACATTGTAATCAATCTTCACTACTCGAGGATATCCACAATAATTATCCTGCACCTCGTATGAATAACCATATATCTCCAACTTTCAATTCAAATTAAACACCAGAAAATAATTTCACAAAGTAAAATATTTGCCCAGCAGAATATATTTTTCATGAAAACCATACTGTTTCGCAAAAAAGGCAATCTAGATCTAAAATAGTAAAAGATCCAACTTATGGTAATCTCCGTAGCTTTTTTTTTAATAAGCCTGATGTCCCGGCCAGTATGCACGCACGCACCTCGACTAAATCAACGGGACACCTAGCAACAGGTATCACATACTCTGTCCACAAAGGCTAGAACATACAGGAAAATTTCACCTATTTTTTTTGTTTCTGTTGAAAATTGAACTTGAGTGCTCAACCCACACGTCATTGACCACTAGGCCGCACCCTCGGTACTAATATAGCATCTGTTTAAGCTTACATTTACAGAATCCGGATCGACTTCCAATAGTAAAAAAAGTATACAGACAAAAAATCAGTCTTTTAACGGAATCGAAAAACAGATAAAATATCTGAAATTTGCGTTCAAACAAAGAAGCTACAGATTCAAAAACAAATAGCAAAATAAAATCAGAGCGATATTTAGTTACCAAGGAGCGTAGAATTCGACGACGATGAATTTGTGTTGACCTACAAAATCAGAGAAATTGGAGTGATCCAGAGTAACAACGAATTCCTTTGATTCGCTCTCAGAAGCGTGAGGTGTCAATCCCAGCAATGCGAAAATACAGATAAATAAGGCAATACAAACCCTAATCGCCATTTTTTCACTCTCTTTTCAGCTCACTGAATAATACTAATATCTTTCACTTTTGCTTCGTATAAACGTATTGTGTGTGTGGATCTCGACAGGATTTTATATAGGATGCAGATGGGAGTTATGTGCGGAGTCCTTTTTCACAATTGTGAGGAAATATCTAAAATAGCCCCTCCTATCTTTTATTTCACATTCCAATTCTCTCCTAATAAAAATATACTACAAAAATGGAATTTGATTTTTATTGAAATGTTTACTACTCCTATAATCTTTTACTTTCTCTGTACCGGGCAGCTTAGCACATATTCAGGGTTCTCTTTTGACAAAAAAATTATATACTTCCTTCGTTTAAAAAAAAAAATGACTTACTTTCTTTTTTAATTTATTTAAAAAAAATGATTTTTTTTCCTTTTTAGCAATACTTTAATTTTAACTTTTTACATGACATATTTAGGACTACAAGATTAAAAAATATTTTGGTACATTTGATACAACTTTATTTTAAGACAACAAAATTCAAAAATTTTTTTTATTTTCTTAAACTTTGTATCAAGTCAAATGGAGAGAGTAATAAATGTTGAACATTCTTCAATTATTTTATGTATGTACTTTTAAATTCTTTTAACAAAACTCTTGGCTTCACCATTATCTTGTATGTAGGTTCATTTTTCTATTTTGTTAAAGAATTTTCACTTTATAGTTAATACTTTTATTAAAAAGGCTTTTTATTTGATATTTGATATTCATATTAAAGTCTAATTAATCAAAATTTGTGTCAAATAAGATTTTAATTGAGAGTAACACACCCTATCAAGATTTTTCCATTCTCATAACTTAAAATCAAAATCTCTAATTTAAATAAATAAATAAAAAAAAAAAAACTCATTCATTACCTCCCATCCTTCGCTGGTTAAAAGCTTATATACGCATTGAACACGAATTCTTCGATATGTATATATCTAAGTAAATTGATATTTAGGTAAAATCATAAGTAGAAATATATCCTTCATACTCTAATTTTAAATATGTATTCTGTAATGAAGCAACATTGGCATCAGTTATTTTGCTTTTGTATGTTCAATTCGGATTTAAAGGGGAGCCGTAAAGTTTATGGTAAATAGAGTTAAAGATTATGCTATTCAAGATTGTATATAATATACCTTTGTGGTTCAACAGTTTTTTATACTCTACACATCAAGAGTTTTAATGATTGGGCTGCTCTTTATATTCAATTTGGATTATTTGAATTTATATAATGTAATGTTTATTAAAGGAAAAATGAGTTTTGTTTAAAAAAAAAAATAGTATTTAAATTTAAGTTCGATTTCTAATTAAAATTTGAAGGAATCTTATTTATCATCAATGTTTTGTGTAATAAATATTTCTTATTAATCTAACAACTAAAGTATGTGAAGATAAAACATGTCTTAATTTAATTGGGCATGAAATTTAAAAAATTAAAGTTTTTTTTAATATTGTTGTCCTTTGAATCATGTCGTCTTAGTCTTATTACTAGTTTCACGAGGCACGTGTTAAGTTCAGACCCAAACTTAAAGTATAAAATAATAATTTAAATTTAAAAATATATTTTATATTATATTTTTTTTACTTTATAATCAGTATATCTAATGATCTGTTAAACAAGTCTTGTTGATAAATTTTAATAATTATTAGAGTTGTTAATCACACAATTGGATAATATTAAATAAAAATATTATTTATGAGGAAAAGGATATTATTAGAGAATTACAATATATTAAAAAGCTACAAGTAATTTGATATTTTATATAATTAAATAGTTAAAATATTTAATAATTACGCTTCGATGAAGATCATAAGTAGAAAAAAATATTGATATTTTTATAAAATTTGTAAGTATATCTTATAGAATCATTTTTAAAAAAAGTCAATGCTTTTAAGTTTATATTATAATAATTATAATCTCAATTAAGAGTCTTTATATAAATCAACTTAATAAGGATATATAAGGATATTAAATGATAATTAAACTACATTAATAGATTACTCTATTCGATTTATCTATTTATTATATTGTTTTTTACACACTCCTTACAAAAGTAATCTATTCGTTTCATTTTAATTATTATTTTATACTTTTTTTTTCACTATGAGAAATAATAGATATAACATATTATGTATTATACTATAATATCAAAAGGAATCATGAGATTGTAGTTAAGATCATTGAAAACTTTAATTTTGTATAAAAAAATAACTTGATTTTTTTTGAGTTAAAGTGATTGTTGATTTAAAATGAAGAGAGTTTTAATTTAAATAGTAATCTAACATATGACAAGAAGAGATCAATTATAAAAATCTAAGTGAAATGGTTTTAACAAAAGGAATAAGGGCGAAACTGAAAATATGTGATAAAAATATACTACCATGTGTAGTAATTTTATTTCACTAAAAAATTAAAAAATCAAAAAATCAAAAAAGCCTTTGTGAGGACTATCAAAATTTCAAGATCTAAAGAGATATTCTAATCTGTAAGTATATAACGTAGAATGTTAAAATAAAATAAAAAAAATACTAAATATTAAAAAGACACTTTTTAAAAATTAAAATAAAGTAAGACAAATAAATCATTCCCTCTGTTCCTATTTACTAAATTAGAATTGTTCAAAAATAGAAGCAAGCCATATCACTCCATATATTTATTTTTATCTATCACGATTTTTTTTTAGAATCAATATTATGAATTTTGATCAATAATTTAAGATATATTTTTTTAATTATATTAAAATGAAGAAAATGTAATTTATAGTATTATTTATATAATTTCTAAATATTCAAATTCTAACTTAAAATAATAAATTAATTCTATTTAATTTAACTTTAAAAATTAATAAAATGGCAAAATGACCTTCTGGACTCCTGTAATATGTCGGTTTTGTAAGTTGGACACTTCTACTTACATGTTTGTCAACTGAACCCACTAAAAAGTAATGTTTTAAACTCTTTGACCGTTGACTTTGCCTATGTGGCATTAAAATGCTGACTAGGATAAGGAGAGTGATTACACTCGCCTATAATGCAAGTGAGAGTCAATTTTATATTAAAATATTTTTTTAAAAAAATAAAAATAATATTAAAATTTAAAAAAATAAAAAAGATCCTTTTTTCCCTCCATCTTTTTTAATTTAAAATATTTTTAAATTTTAAAAATAATAAATTTTAAAATAAAAAATAAAAAGCCCCCTCCCCGTCCGGCCCACCCTAGCCTTCACCCTCATTCAGCCTCCTTCCCCAGCCTCCTCCCCGCGCCTAGCCACCACCCCACCCCACCATCACCCCCGTCTAGCCCCCTCCCCGTACGAGAGACGTAAATTGAAGAACAACACAAAATAAGGGCAAAAGTACAAATGACTCGGTATACAACTGTACATCATTCTAATTGGAACAAACTTAAATGTAAACAAATTTCAATTATTTAGAATAAATTTGATGTTTAACTAAATTTATTGTGTTTGTGTATTAGAATTTATAATTAAAAATTTAAATTTATTGTTGAAAATTTAAATTAATTTAAATTAAAAATTTATTGTGTTTGTGTATTAGAATTTCTATAATTTATAATAAGAATTTATTTAATTAAATTTATTTTAATATTTAATTTCTTATCTAGCATTTTAAAAATAACATAAAATTTAATGTAATACTTAAAAATGACGTGGCGGCTGACATAGCAGCTGACGTGGCGAGAGTGTGTTACACTCACCCAAAAAGTGTTTAAAATATTATATTTTAATGGGTTCAAGGGTTTAGATGATAAACATGTAAGTAAAAGTATTTAACTTATAAAATTAATATAGTACAGAAATTTAGAAGATCATTTTGCCTAATAAAATTAACTATTGGTAAGCAAAATATAGCAATTATTTTTTAAAAATAGTGTGTATATATAATTGTTCTAGACTTGTAAATTATTATTGAAAAGGACACTAAGGTTATTTAATAAGAGAAGTAGAATTCTTGGAGTCCTTTTCGTGATCCAATGGCCCACAAATTTAAAAAAGAATTGCAGTAGCTGTTAGAGAAGCGGACAAACGAGGATACTGCCTCGTGACTGGACACTACACCACTCGCGAGGCTAACAATTAAACAACACACTCGCTCACTGCTATGTCACATGTAACACGTGGAAGAATATGATTTGTGGTTGCATATCAGCTGCCAAATGAAATCCAGACAGCTCTTAAGTGTTACGTGCATCGTTAACGTCGGGAGAGCCGCACGTGCTGTGCATGTGTGTTCTTACTGGATGCTCAATTTCTTCAAAAATACTGTTGTATTTAGTGCCACTCAATAGAATAGTAGTAGTAGTACTTAGCTATCAACAAATGGCGTTACAAGAAAAATCAAAGAAACGTGTGGCGTTTGGCGTTATTAGCCTTAAGACATGAGGCCGAGCCACAGATTTTTAACACGGTAAGAGGTCGTTTGGGATGAGAGATAAAAGTAAATAATTTGGGGATAAAATTTTAATATTTTATAATTATTTATTTGATTGTATAATTTGAAATAATTTATTTTTGAATTATTAATTAATATTAATATCGGGATAAGTTATTCCTCCATCATGGTATAATAATACCATGACAAGTTATCATTGATTAAAACAATTAAAATGACAAAAGTATCCCATAAACTCTTTTTGTAATCATTTTTCACATCCATACATATTCACAATGTATTTAATACCATTTATAATAACATTCACAACCTTCACTACTCATTATTTTATGACAAAGGTTTATATATTTTTATTCAAAATATTACACTATATAAATATATTTTTTATTTATGAATATATTACATGTTAAATTTGTTTGACTAATTATTATGTTTATTTATATATTTTAATTTCTCTTAAGAATAATAAAAATATTGACTCCATTATTGAATTATATATTTTAAATTAAATATTTTTTTAATCACTTGAAAATTGATATTGTATATATCAATGAAAATGAATTTTAATATTTTATAGTGTATGAGTGATATGTGTTTAAGTGAAGTGATATAAACAACAAATTCTTTTTTACTTTAACAAATTTTAATTGAAAGTTTTATTTCAAATTAAATAAGCTGTAGTAAGTTTTTTTTTTAAACACACCGGACATAATCATGGAAAGGCACACAAAAAAATTAAGCTAAATAATTTAAAATTTTTATTTTTAAATATACACGACATAATCATGAAAATGCACATAACAAAAAACTAAGTTACATAAGATGGAAGTTTTATTTTTAAGAATGTATATTTAAAGTTTGAAAAAAAATTATATAATAAAAGCTAAATAAGATGGAGAGTATTTTTGTAATCAATTGACTTATTCTTAGAAATTATACCATGCATATTATTTTGAATACAACAAACCAAACACTAAATAAGAAATAATCCCAACATAATTAATTCAGTATAACTTATCCCAGCATAACTTATCACATCATAACTAATCTCAGTATAACTTATATTCAAACCAAACGACCTCTAAGGGTCGTTCAGTAGAAGAGACAAGAAAAATAATTTCAGAATAAAATTTGAGATTAATTTTATCCCATATTTGATATAAAGAAGAATTTAAATTATTATTATTTTATCTTGTTATATGCTCGAAATTCTTTTGATAGAAATAGTAGGACAGTTATGATTGGGTATTGGGGGTGATCTCCGATCCTGATTGGACTTGAGATACCCAACACGACTAGGCCCTGGTTAGAGTTGTGTCAGATTGGTATCAGAGCCCTAGGTTCATGGTCAATTGAGAGTCCACAGAGCCGTATTGAGTAGAGTCTTTTTAAGGGGTGTGTAGCGCGCCACACTCATAAGGGAAAAGCTACGAGGCATTTAAGAATATTTCTCTTTCTTGTGTTTGTTTGCGAGATGTAGAGTTTAAGGTCCTAAAATTTTCTCTAATACCCATTTTGTTCGCTTTTCAGATCATGCCTCCCCGATGATCTGAAGCTCAAGATAACTCTTTTGTCCCACCGAGGATAATGTTGATGGAACACATCCTACTTATGAGGTACAGACTCGATCGAGGGGTCCAATTCTTGATTGTTCTCCTGGTGTTCCACCAGTTCCCTCCAGTTTTTCTCGGACTCCTCAGGCTGATGTGACGAATGCTGAGTTTCGTCAGTCTATTCAAATATTGGAACAGTTGGTAACTTCTCAGGCCGAGCATAGTGCTTTTATTACTCTATCTTCTTCTGAGGCCACAAGGGTTGGACAGTTTATGAGGTTGAGCCCTCCTGTGTTCACTAGTGTTACGATTGAGGAAAATCCTTAAGGTTTTATTGATGAGATAGAAAAGATTTACCGCATTATACATACTACTAATGTGAAGGGTTTGGAATTTGTTACCTACCAACTGAAAGGCATAACATACCAATGGTATGGGGAATGGGAACAGTCTAGGGGAGACGATGCTGAGTCGGCCCTGTGGGATGATTTCTCTAGTGCTTTTTTAGACCGCTTCTTTCCACATGAGCTGAGGGAAGACAAGGCGAAAGAGTTTGTTAACCTGAAGCAAGGCAATATGTCAGTCAAGGAGTATGCCTTGATGTTTCACCAATTGTGTCAGTATGCTTCGGAGTTGGTTGCTAGCATGGGGGCTAGAATGAGGAAGTTCACTTTTGGGTTGTCTCGAGACTTGATTTTGGAGAGTAAGGCTGCCTTGTTGAACAAAAACATGGATATCTCCACGTTGGTTGTGTACATGCAACAGGTTAAGGAAGAGAAGAAGAAGTAGATGAAGATTGGGAAAAGTCAGAGAAAGAAGTTTAGATTTTCTAAGCAGGGTGATGGCTAACAACAGAGTGGCAGAGGTGGTGAAAAGTGGTCCAAAAAGAAGTGGGGCAGTTCTGGGTCTTACTCGATGGCTAGTGCTCCCTACCCAAAGATTTTGGGTGACAGGAATTTTTATGGTGATGACAATTATAGGGCACAAGATGCCCAATCTCAGGATAGTGGGGCCCAATCAGCTTCATCATATCCTCACTATAAATTTTATGGTCGATTGCAGCGGGGTTATTGTGATGAAGGAAAAGAAAAGTGCTTCAACTATGGTCAGCCAAGGCACATGATTAGAAACTGTCCCGTTGGTAAGGTTGCTTCTGTGGCAAACAAGGTTCCCGTTGCCTCTTTATCAGCTCCGGCACCAAAGAGTGCACCATCTGGCTCCGGCACTGATCAAAACTGCCTCTACACTCTTACTACCCGTCAGGAGTCCGAGGCATCTCCTGATGCGTTACTGGTATGTTGAAACTCATTTCCCGTGATATTTACTATTTACTTGATCTGGGGTCCACTTTTTCTTATGTGACCCCATTTGTGGTTGTACATTTTGGTTTTGATCCCAAGTATATTTCAGACTCTTTTTCTATTTCTACCCCAGTGGGTGACTCTGTGGTTGCCAGGAGAGTCTATAGGGGTTGTGTGGTAGCTGCGGGTGGTTGAGAGAGTTTGGTCGATCTGTTTGAGTTTGACATGGTTGATTTCTATGTCATATTGGGGATGGATTGGTTGCACTCGTGCTATGCTTCTCTAGACTACCAGACCCGTAAGGTCATCTTTAAATTCCCTAGTGAACCGATTATTGAGTGGGAGAGTAGTTCCCTAGCTCCTAAGGAGAGGTTCATATTATTTCTTAGAGCCTGCAAATTAATTTCCAAGGGGTGTCTCTATCATTTGGTCGGGGTTAAAGATTCTAACTTATAGTGTCCTTCTTTACATTTCATCTCAATAGTGAATGAGTTTCCCGAGGTCTTTCCTAATGACCTTCCTGATGTCCTCTCGATAGGAAGATTGATTTTGGGATAGATCTTGTTCTGGACACTCTTCCTATTTCTATTCCCCCGTATAGAATGGCTCCAACATAGTTGAAGGAGCAACTAAAAGATCTTTTAAAAAAGGGTTTCATCCGTCCTAGTGTGTCTCTGTGGGGTGAACCAGATTTATTTGTGCATAAGATGGATGGTTCCCTTCGAATGTGTATTGATTATCGACAATTAAACAAGGTGACGGTAAAGAATAAGTACCCTCTTCCAAGGATATATTATTTGTTTGATCAACTTCAGGGTGCTAAGTGCTTCTCCAAGATTAATCTTTGGTCTGGTTATCATCAGCTAAAGATTCGGGAGGTGGATATTCCTAAGACTGCCTTTTGTACCCGATATGGGTATTTTAAGTTCCTGGTTATGTCTTTTAGATTGATCAATGCGCCAACGGTATTCATAGACTTGATGAATAAAGTCTTTAATCAATTTCAAGATTTGTTCATCATTGTGTTCATTGATGATATTCTGGTGTACTCTAAGAGTGAGGTGGATCATGCCTATCACCTCCGCATTGTGTTGCATACCCTGAAAGTACAACAGTTGTATACCAAATTTTCGAAATGTGAATTCTGGTTAATGTTGTCACTTTTTTGGGTCATGTCATTTTTAGTGAAGGAATCATGGTGGATCCCCAGAAAGTTGTAGTGGTTAAGAAGTGGCCTAGAACCATGACTCCAGTCGATATTTGGAGCTTCTTGGGTTTAGCTGGGTACTACAAGAGATTTATGAAAAGTTTTTGGGGTGCCCCATTTACTAAGTTGACTCAAAAGAAGGTAAAGTTCTCATGGTCAGATGCTTGTGAGGGTAACTTTGAGAAGCTGAAGGATAAACTGACTTTGACACCGGTCTTGACGTTGCCAGAAGGCATGAATGGATTTATGGTTTATTGTGATGCGTCCTGTGTGGGGCTTGGTTGCATTTTGATGCAGTATGACCAGGTGATAGCTTATGCCTCTAGACAGTTGAAGGTGCATGGGAAGAATTATTCGACTCATTACTTAAAGTTATTGGCTATGGTATTTGCATTGAAAATTTGGCGTCACTATTTGTATGGAGTGCATGTGGATATATTTTCAGATTATAAGATCCTACAATATGTGTTTACTCAGAAAAAGTTGAACCTCAGGCAAAAGAGATGGCTTGAGCTGCTCAATGATTATGACATAAGTCTTCACTACCATTTTAGTAAAGCTAACATGGTTTCTGATGCTCTTAGCAGGTTATCCATAGGGAGTCTAGCTCATGCGGATGAGGGAAAATGAGAATTGGTGAAAGATGTTTACCGTTTGGATAACCTTGGAGTTTGCCTCTTAGACATTGAAGATGGTGGTGTGTTTGTTCAGGAGTTGGCAAAGTCGTCCCTGGGTGTTGAGGTGAAGGAGAAACAAGTGTTAGATCATATCCTAACGAGGATCAAGGGTGATGTAAATGGGCAGAAAGTAATGGATTTTGAGATTAGTGGTGATGGTACCTTATGGTACCAAATGAGATTATGCGTTCTAGATATGGATGAATTAACAAAGAGGATCTTGGCTGAGGCGTATTAGTCGCGCTATGCTATTCATCCTGGATCGACAAAAATGTATCATGACCTTAAGAAAATGTATTGGTGGAATAACATGAAGCGGGATGTGGCTAGTTTTGTGGCTAAATACATGGTGTGCCAACAAGTAAAAGTTGAGCACATAAGGCCCAAAGGGTTATATAAAGAGATTGAGTTGCCTGTGTGGAAGTGAAAAGTAATCAACATGGATTTCATTACCGGTATTCCTTGGTATCGGAATCAGTTTGAGTTGATTTGGGTCATCGTGGATAGGATGACTAAGTTTGCTCACTTTTTGCCAGTGAGGACAAACTATTTGACAGAGAATTATGCAAGGTTGTACCTCCAAGAGATTGTGAAGTTGCATGGGGTGCCTGTTTCTATCATCTTGGATTGTGGTACTCAGTTTTCATCGCACTTTTGGTGGCTATTTTAGAAAGGTTTAGGGACCAAAGTGAGTCTAAGTACTGCTTTCCACCCGCAATTGGATGGGCAAGAGGAAAAGACTATTCAGACATTGGAAGATATGCTTTGTGCTTGCATGATTGACTATAATGGTAGTTGGGTTGAGTATTTGCCTCTTATAGAGTTTACATATAATAATAGCTACCACTATAGCATTAGAATGGCTCCGTTTGAAGTCTTGTATGGTAGGAGGTGTAGTTCTCCTATTGGGTGGTTCGAGGTTGGTGAGGCAGAAATATTTGGTCCGAATTTGGTTCACCAAGTCATGGAGAAGGTGAATGTGATTCGGAATAGGCTTAAAGTTGCCCATAGTCGCCAGAAGTCCTATGCAGATGTGAGGCGTAGTAAATTTGAGTTTGAGGTTGGGGATAGAGTGTTCTTGAAGGTGTCTCTCATGAATAAAGTGATGCGGTTTGGGAAGAAAGAGAAGCTTAGTCCCCACTATATTGGTCCGTACTTGGTTATGAGAAGGGTTGTCAATATTGCGTATGTGTTGGAGTTGCCTTCTAGTTTGAGTTTTATTCACCCGGTGTTCCATATTTCTATGTTGAGAAAGTGAGTGGGTGATCCATCGCAAATTGTGCCTATCAAGGGTAGTGGTATTTTGGATTCCCTGTCTTATGGGGAGGTCCCTATTGAAATCTTGGATCAACAGGCTCATCAGTTACGGAACAAGGATGTAGCTTCGGTAAATGTTCAATGTGGGAACCACAAGGTGGAAGAGGCTACATAGGAAGCTGAATAGGACATGAAGTCCAAGTATCCATTTTCCCATTCCAAAAAATCATGCTTGAGGTATGTATTGTTCTTAACATCTCTATTTTCTGTCATTGTTAAAGGTAAATTGTGAATTCCTTGGTAATCTATTTTCTGTCTTAAAGCCTAAAGGTTAGAGTAGAGATTTTTGGGGGTTTAAATCGTGCTAGTCATTGCCTTGTTCCATTATTCGAGGATGAATGATCCAAGTGGGGGAGTGTAACACCCTACATTTTTGGACTAGAATTCAAATCATTGTTCCTATGCATACAGATCTGAACCTATTGAATCTATGTCTATGTATGTGTGATTATCAATTCTATAGTGTGGTGATATCTTTATATATAAATCGAGATCATAAAAATCTCCTAACTCAAAGACAAGTTAAGGACTCTTCTATCGATAGAGTTTTAACGAATTCTCCAACTAGGGTCCAATTTAGATGAGTGTATCCCCTAGAAGCTATCAAATCAGGTGTCCTACTATATATCAAATGAAAGGTATTTGAGTCTTCTTTCTAATGCACTTGATTTTACCTTAATCCAATATCAAAGTGGAAATTTATGCTTATTTTACATCAGCATGTTCGTCTGTCAACAAGGTGACGACTTGAGGTAATAAACCGTCCACTAAGTGATGAATTTTCAACCAAGTTGCTAGCCTTAACCAGAATGTGATCAACTCCAGATACAAAGTGACGACTTGAGGTTATAAGCCGTCAACTAAGTAACGACTTATCAACTAAGTCGTCACTCATAACCAAAATATGATCAACCTCAGCTACAAAGTTACGATTTGAGGTGATAAGCCATCAATTAAGTGATGACTTATCAGCCAAGTTATCACCCTTAAACAACAAGGGTCCAAAACAAACTATGGGTTGACGACTTAAGTTGGTAAGCCATCAACTAGTTGATTAGCTATCAACTAAGTCATCAACTAAAAATTTCAGCAATTCTAATTTAGCTTCGGAGGGGTATTTTGGTCTTTTTCTTACCTCAAACTTTAACCCTCCCCCCACGACTTAAATTACCTCATAAGCGTATTTAGTCATTATCAATTAGTTTTTAAAAGCCATTAACCCTCTTTATTCTCAAGAACAAGATTAGGGTTTTCTCTCAAGATCATCTCTCAAGAACAAGATTCAATCCCTTCTTCAAGAAAACCAAGAAGTTGTGTTTCCCAATCCAAGAACGTTCAAGAAAAGTTAATTCTCTTACAAGATTAAAACTTTACGGTATGTTTGATGTTCATCCTTGGGTCCCTTTCACCCCTGGAGTCCAAGAATTCATTTTCAAGATTTAAAATTATGAATTTACATATTTGCAACGAACTATCTCCATGAATCCTTATGAATTTCGATTTTACATGGTGTTTACAAGTAATTATTGTTGAAGTTAAACCTTACAAGTTGGAATGATGATGTTTTCATATTAAATCCCAAATTTATGGTTTAGTATTGTATCCATGTGATTAATTATATGTTTTAAACTATTCCCATGCTTTAAATTCATGACCCTCATGTGTTTGATGAAATGTCTAAGGGATGAGTTTTTGAAAAATGGTTCCTATCATGGTTTTAAAGTGTTCATGTGTTCCTATTGTTATTGCTATCGAGTCCTGGGGGTTATGAATACCCAAAAACTTAGCTATTTCCTTAGTCTTAGTAGTTTTAGAATGGTCCCAGATATGTAAAGAACATTAACTGTCAGTCAGCTATCATATTCAGTTAAACTTAGAACAGTTCAGAAGTCAGTGTCTTTCAGTTAGGAGTAAAACTTAGCACAAAGTAAAATGATGTACTTGTATCCCCCGTCAGTAGGCATGAGACGTTAGTAGTAGTCCCTAGGTTCCAGACCTACAACACCACCGTAGACTTTGAGGGGTCCCCGTCAATTAGGCATGACACTCTCGTCCTTCGAGATATCAATTTAGTGGATCCGCACAATCATTGTCAGTACCCATGGCACGGTACTGACACCCTTCCAATAGGGGTTACAGGTTGGACCCTGATAGTACATTAGGACATGTCAGTTATAGCTAGCTCCCACAGTCTCAGTTCAGTTTTTAGTACAAAGCTCAGTTTCAGGGTTGCTTGACCATATCATACACCTATCAATTATTCAATATCAGTATTTTAGTATTTCAGTTTATAGACTATATCCAAAACATGTTTTATGCTTGGTCATGCATTCTCAAATTTTACAGCATTCACACATTCATACCAGTTATTCAGATACCTCAAAATATTTAGTTAGTCTTTTAATTCAAGCACATAACCCATGCATATCAACCTAACCTCATCTCGCATACCAGTAAATTTAAAGTACTGATCGCATACTTATTTCTTGCGCTATGCTATCTTATATCATAGGTTTAGATGCTCAATTTTCCGACCGTACTTAGACATAATAGCACCTCAGCAGAAACAACAGTGGTGAGTCCTCTTATATCAAGGATCGTTTATGTTTATTTTGGTCTTTCAGTTCAGTAGTCAGTCGGAGTTAGTTGGAGGCTTGTCCCATCAACTCCTTAGTCAATTAAAGGCTTTCAGACACTTTCAGATAGTCAATTAGATTATCAATTTTTATTAGTTTTCAGAAAGTTGCTTTCAGTCTTATGATTCAATATTATTTTCATTTTCTAATACTTTATGGCATTATCAACTGAATTTTCTTCATATGTCTTCATCATCATTATATTTTTCCGTGCTCACACTAGGTACTAGATTATTGGTTAGCTTGTGATCTCTCCAGGGACCGTAAGCATCGTGGGGAGACCGGGGTGTATTTTTGAGTCATTACAAATTTGGTATTAGAGCCTAAGGTCTTAAAGTGTCCTGGGGAGTCTGAAAGCCGTGTTGAGTAGAGTTTTATGCATGGGTGTGAAGCGCACCACAATTATGGGCGAGAGGCTACAAGACGTTTTAGGAAAAATTTCCCTTCTTTCATGTCTCAGATCATACATTAGAAGTGTTCTCTAAGGAACTTATGCAGATTCTCACGTTACTCTATTTGTGCCAACTTTGCCTTATTCTTGAGGCAACATAAATAACCAAGCTTAAATCCTTTCAGATAGAACTTTCTCAGACATTCCCCACAGACAGTTATGGGATTGTATGCCAGATTAAAAGGATCCCATCAGTGCCCTCACGTTCTAAAGTTTGAAATATTTCATTCTTGATCATGAAAAATTATGATTTGACCCAAAGCCAGATGTGCTTTCAGATCCCTCCTCAGAATCTTATGACAGTGTATGACCTAGAGTTAGAAGCATGAATCCAAAAGTTTAGTAGCAGTAAAGTGAGGGGATAGTGTTATCTGAATTTGGTGGACTATGTATCCGTGGGGCTAGTTGTATGAAAGGTGAATCAATAGTCTTGATAACAGTGTATGCATGAATTTAAGCTAAGTATGATGGTGTGGGTGTGCTTATATAGTACCCTTGAGTGCTAAGTCTGATTGGGGGCTAGAAATGTAGTAATTGATGTTCTTACCAGCTCAGTTATGGGATGTAGGATGTTGATGTCGGATGTCCACGTGTAATGGTAATTCTCATGGTTTAGGGAGAAATATAAGTTTAGAGATATGATATTAGTAGGCTACGAAGGAAGTTAGTATGGTTCCTTAAAGGTTTGAGAATATCCATGATAAGTATTAGAATCTAAGTATGAATCTTGGAAGATTGAGCTAATAGAAAGTAGAGTTGACACACTAAATGGTGTGAACTCATGATATGGTGATACTCCTAGAAATTCTAAGTTAGTCAATGTTTAAGTTATAGTATGATGGTGATTGTCAGGAATACAGAAAACTAAGAATTGCATATCTGAAGGTAGGGGTGGGCATGGTATGGTATATACCGAATTACCATACCGAACCGAAATTTTTGATACCGTGGTTTTTGGTATTATGGTATTTGGTATGGTATATGGTATACACTTTAAATTTTTTTGGTATATGGTATGGTATACGGTATTTACAAATGACATACCGAAATACCGAATACCATACCGAAGCATATATAGTTGCATAAGTAACTTTTATATATAGTTATATATATACACACATAAAAAAATTACTTAGTATTAGTATAAAAATGTTTAGACTTTGAAACTTTCGTTACTCTATCTTGATTGAAATATTTTTTTCATGTAATTGACTGATAAAAGGAATTGTTTGTACTTCTTTTTCAATATTCTACATATGTAATGCATTTTTATGATATAATTAAGACATGCTTTTGAAAAGTCGAAGTAATAATACTCTATATCCGAGTATATATTGTCAAAGTTAAACAAACCATGGTTACTGATTACCATACCACAAAATACCGAAACCGAACGTCAAAAGACCGAACCATACCAAATTAATATGGTATGGTAATGGTATAATGTTTTCAAAAACCGAATACCGAAGTTACCGTACCGAAGTTTCAAATACCATACCATACTATACCATGCCCACCCCTATCTGAAGGAAGTACTAGCAATGGGTCTTACATTATCAGGCATAGTCTTTCAGGGTGAGATTATCTTTTATGTGTGTTATTTTACCATCGACTTAGGATGATGGATTGAAGCTAAGGGGGAGATGATAGGACCAGTATCCAAGTCAGGCTATCAGATTCTTGTAGTGATGGCAGCATGTTGTAGAACAAAACTAGGGAGGAAGATGCCCGGTCAATGCTTATTTTAGTATTTGTACTTCAGTTATCACGATGTGTACTCATGCCTTACATGTCAATTCTATGATCATAGCTCATATTCATGCACTTTCCATAAAATTATGTATGCTCCTAGTTCTTAGTATGAGGAGTTCCAGTTCACTCATCAGTACGAATCATGTTCCACGAATTTATGAACTCCAAACACAGGTCATGTAGCTCATGATTCATGTACTCATGCTTTACAGTATGTTCAGTTTCAAACACTCATGCTACATTCTTAATGGTCACCAAAATTCAAATTATGTCATATTATCCTCAGTTTTGATCTCTATAATGAATCCATGTCGTGGATACTCTATTCCTAAGGCCTCAGTTAAGTGTCAAAGTTATGCATAGTATTCTTTCATTCTTCAGGATCTCATGTTCTAACTTTTTAGTGACCTCCCCTTTATGAAATGATGGTGATGATGAGTAATTTGCTTAGATGCGAGAGAATAAATATTTCATGATAAGGAAAGATTATTGCATGCTTGTTTTACACAAGGATATAGACTTGAAGAATAATTGAGGCAAGGATTTTGATACATGTCATAGTTAGTTAAAACATCATGTGTGTTTTCTTGGGGAAAGTGCCTGGAAGTTTTATTGATAGAGGTATTTGAGAATATTAGAAAGATGCTTTTATGGGTGTTGTTTAGAAGTTCATATGTAGTTATGAAGATAGGCTTGAATGTCATGTTGGTGTGTAAGTGGATAAATGCATTATGCGTTAGTGAATGACTAGTAAGAGGTTGAATATAGTTATTGAAGAGGTAATAAGAATTATTCATGAGATGAGAAGTTGTGAAAGCGCAGGGTGTATTGAATTCATGATTCAGACTAGTATTATAGTGTTATGTGTGCACTTGGTAAATTCGAGTAAGCTTGAACATAGAGAGAGAATTCAGTTCAACCCAGACTTCAGTAGGTAGAATTATCAGTGCTCATGTAAGTATCTTCAGTAGCCTCAAGTGTAGTGCAGTATTGAAGAAGAGTGTATAGTGAAGGGGCATTCGGGGAGTATGTCTAAGCTTGAAAATGACAGTTGCATTATTTAAGGCATAATAATTCTATCCCAGCTTATGTTTCATAGGCCTATGTTCCATGTCCCAAAATTATAGCCATGTTGGGATTCCTTATACAGATGTCTTATTCAAATAATTCCCAAGATTCTCTGCTCTCTAATATTATTAGAACGTCTTAGCAAGAGTGTTAAAGAAATACTCTAGTTGAGTATAAGCTTTTAGTATGAGTTAGTCTGTAATGCCAGTAATTCAGTCTAGCAGTTAGACAGATAAGTTCCTATAGTTTTTTTATTTTCCATATGGTCATACTATCTGGTCTCATGAATATGGCTATTCCAAGAGGTAAAAATGTTTACATCTTGGTAATTTGCGAATTCAACTTAGTTCTTGCATCATGCATCAGTTTTATATTCTATATATTTAGTCATGATTTAGTCCATAAGTGTCCCGTGCATCATCTCAGTCTTTCCTTAGTATTTCAGCTAAGTCAGTATTATTCGGGGGACGAACTATCCCAAGGGAGAGATGTTGTAATACCTCCGAGTTTTTATGTACTAAATCTCTCAACTTTTCTTCACGAAACAAGATCCAGCTTGAAGTAATAGGTACTCATAAGTTGACTCTCTCATTTTTATCTCAGCCTTATAACCATTCTCATGTCATTGCATGTATTCACGAAATTAGTTCAGTTATGTATCATGTTACAAACTCAATCATGTGATCATATATATAGTCATGCATGTTTATTATATGATCTCAATTCTCCCAGTATTCTCAGTTAACTAGTTTCATTCGAAGACGAATGTTCCCAAGGAGGAGATAATGTAACACCCCATATTTTTGGGCTAGAATTCAAATCATTGTTCCTATGCATACAGACCTGAACCCAATAATTCTATGTCTATGTATGAGTTATTTTCAATTCTATAGTGTGGTAATATCTTGTTATATAAATCGAGATCATAAAAATCTCCTAACTCAAAGACGATTTAAGGACTCTTCTATTGATAGAGTTTTAACGAACTCTCTAACTAGGGTCAACTTTAGACGAGTGTATCCCCTAGAAAATGTCAACTCAGGTGTATTACTATATTTTAAATGAAAGGTATTTGAGTCTTCTTTCCAATTCACTTAATTTTACCTTAATCCGATATCGGAGTGGAAAGTTATGCTCATTTTACCTTAGCATGTCCGTCTGTCAATAAGGTGACGACTTGAGGTGATAAGCCATCCACTAAGTGACGACTTATCAACCAAGTCGTCAACCTTAACCAGAATGTGATCAACTCCAGATACAAAGTGACAACTTAAGGTGATAAGCCGTCAATTAAGTGGCGACTAATCAACAAAGTCGTCACCCATAACCAGAATATGATCAACCTCAGCTACAAAGTAATGACTTGAGGTGATAAGCCATCAACTAAGTGATGACTTATCAACCAAGTCATCACCCTTAAACAACAAGGATCCAAATCAAACTATGGGTTGATGACTTAAGTTGATAAGCCATCAACTAGTTAATAAGCTATCAATTAAGTCATCAACTAAAAATTTCATCAATTCTTATTTTTCTTCGGAGGGGTATTTTGGTCTTTTCCTTACCTCAAACCTTAACCCTCCCCACGACTTAAATCACCTCATAAGCGTATTTAGTCATTATCAATAAGTTTTTAAAAGCCATTAATCTTCTTTATTCCCAAGAACAAGATTAGGGTTTCCTCTCAAGATCATCTCTCAAGAATAAGATTCAAGCCCTTCTTCAAGAAAATCAAGAAGTTATGTTTCCCAATCCAAGAACGTTCAAGAACAGTTAATTCTCTTTCAATATTAAAACTTTAAGGTATGTTTGATGTTCATCCTTGGGTCTTTTTCACCCATGGAGTCCAAGAATCTATTTTCAAGATTTAAAATCATGAATTTACATGTTTGCAATAAACTATCTCCATGAATCCTTATGAATTTTGATTTTACATGGTGTTTAAAAGTAATTATTGTTGAAGTTAAACTTTACAAGTTGGAATGATGATGTTTTCATATTAAATCCCAAATTTATGGTTTAGTATTGTAGAAATATGATTAATTATATGTTTTAAACTATTTCCATGCTTTAAATTCATAACCCTCACGTGTTTGATGAAATGTCTAAGAGATGTGTTTTTGCAAAATGGTTCATACCATGGTTTTAAAGTATTCATTTTTCCTATTGTTATTGCTATTGAGTCCTGGGGGTTATGAATACCCTAAAACTTAGTTGTTTACTTAGTCTTAGTAGTTTCAGATTGGTTTAAGATATGAAAAGAACATTAACAGTCAGTCAGGTATCATAATCAGTTAAACTTAGAACATTTCAGAAGTTAGTGTCTTTTAGTTGGGAGTAAAACTTAGCACCGAGTGAACGTAGAGAGGGCGTCTCCCCTGTCAGTAAGCATGAGAAACTTGTATCCCCCATCAGTAGGCATGAGACATTAGTAGTAGTCCCTAGGTTCCAGGCCTATGGCGCCACCATAGACTTTGAAGAGTCCCCGTCAATTAGGCATGACACCCTCGTCCTTCGAGATATTAGATTAATGGATCCACACAACCATTGTTAGTATCCATGGCACGGTACTGACACCCTTACAACTGGGATTACAGGTTGGACCCTGATAGTACATTAGGGCATGTCAGTTATAGCTAGCTCCCATAGTCTTAGTTCAGTATTCAGTATTGAGCTCAGTTTCAGGGTTGCTTGACCATAGCATACACCTATCAATGATTCAATATCAGTATTTTAGTATTTCAGTTTACAGACTATATCAGAAATATGTTTTATGCTTGGTCATGCATTCTCAAATTTTACAGCATTCACACATTCATACCAGTTATTCAGCTTCCTCAAGATATTCAATCAGTCTTTTAATTCATGCACATAACCCATGCATATCAGCCTAACCTCATCTCACATAATAGTACATTCAAAGTACTGATCGCATACTCGTTTCTTGAGCTATGATATCTTATATGATAGGTTCGAATGCTTAGGTTCCCGATCGTACTTAGACATACCAGCACCTCAGCCGCAACAGCAGTTGTGAGTCCTTACATATTGAGGACCATTTATGTTAATTTTAGTCTTTCAGTTCAGTAGTCAGTCAGAGTTAGTTGGGGGCTTGTCCCACTAACTCCCCAGTCAGTTAGAGGCTTTCAAACACTTTTAGACAGTCAGTTAGATTATCAGTTTTCAGACAGTTGCTTTTAGTCGTATGATTCAGTATTGTTTTTATTTTCTAAGACCTTATGCCATTATCAGCTGAATTTTTTGTATATGTCTTCATCATCAGTACATTATTCAGTGCTCACAGCAGGTATCAAATTATGGGTTAGCTTGTGGTATCTCTAGGGACTGTAAGCTCCGTGTGGTGATCGGGGTGTATTTCTGGGTCGTTATAAGGAGAATTAAAACACCCTAGATTTTGGCCTTGGAAAATTTGTGAGCTTTAAGCTCATTTTCCTAGTAACGACTCATCATACGAGTCATATGGTGTGGGTTTCAGGTGACCCTAGTCGTTAAGTATCCAGTGAGTAGTGGTTGGGTTTTTGGTCCTGGTAGTGACTTGGTGGTATGGGTCGTTAGAGATGGTGACGGGTCGTTAGGACAATCATTAACCAAATCAGTAACTTAGTGACTTGACTTGACTCTGAGTACGATTGGTTCACTATGAGCCGTGAGGATACGTTATAAGTGGTAGGCTTGAGTTGTATGTTGTTCAGTGTCCAATTCCTTGGGTTCTGTCTTGGATACGACTAGACCATACAAGTCATATGGTCAGGTCATGAGTGGGGTCATGGAGCCATATGATGGACAGTATATGGATTTCCAACTCACTATCTTGGTGACGATTTAAGGATGAGAGTCATATGATGTGGTGACGAGTCGATGGGTCAACTCGTAATCGAGGACACTTTTTTTACAACTTTAAGCTGGGGGAACTTTAGGCATTTCCCACTCAAAACCCTTAAGACCCCACGTTCTTATAACACTTTTTGGTCATTCGTTCCATACTTTACCAGATTAAATTTCCTCTTTACTCCCTCAAAATCCTCTCAAGCAAAATTGGTCAGGGTTTTTCCAAAGTGGTTATCTAAGGTCTTAAGGATCCATTTCTGTTCATGAATCTTTGTAATTTAGGCATGTGACTCTTCTCTCATTATTAGTTTACTAAAAACACATGTTTAAAGCATTGTTCATGAATCATTAATTGTGGTTTTGAAATTAAGGTTGAGGGGTTTGAAGTCATATTATTAATATTATTTTCTATGGTTTAAGTTGTTATTTTCCATGTTTTAATTATGGTTTTGCACATATGGGTGGTGATTTAATGAAGGGGTCATTGTTGATCTCCAAATTCTAAACTCTGAAAGACCCCATTTTATGCTATGAACTTCTTTTCATTATTGTCATTTCTTTGGTCTTGGTTTTGGCTATGGTCGGGGGCATGTCCCGATCGAATTTTCTTTAATTTTTGTTAGAAGCTTTGTCAAACTACTATGGGCATGGACGACGTCGGTATTAGTGTTATCCTTGGTATTGGTATTAGCATTGGGATTGGTATTGGTTGGACACTCGGTTGTCACTGTTTGGTTATGGTTATAGACTTCATCTTATGTCTTTAAATTATTATTATTTTATCATATTATATGCTCAAAATTCTCTCGACAGAGGGAGTAAGGAGATTACGATTAGGTATTAGGAGTGGTATTCGGTCCTAGTTGGACTTGAGAACTCGACACGACTAGGCCCTATTTCGGGTCATGTCAACTTCTTCCTTAAATTAGTATGAATTTAGTAAATATTTTTTTTAAATATGCGATTTTTCCCAAATGAGTGACTCTTACTTATTTGGGTTAGTAACCAATTATTTTTTCTTGTCTTTTAGTTTAATACTCTTACATATATTGAGAGAGGAAAAATATATCCTCCAATGTAGGATAACAAAGAATTTCCTTTAACCTGTAAGTTCTGGATCTATGATATGGCGCATCACATGAGGCAAGAGAAGGTCTTTATTATTATGATTTATATAAACTAGTTCACCCAGATACGTGTATGATTGATTATTAATTTATTACCTATACTATATACTTCATAGTCTTAGAGTGCGAAAATTAATTTTTAAGGGGTGTCTATATCATCTAGATTGGGTAAAGGATTCTAATTTTGAGGTCCCTTCTTTGCGATATGTCCCTGTATTCAATGAGTTTTCCAAAGTCTTTTCTGATGATATTCCTGGTATTCCTTCTGCTAGGAAAATAGACTTTGGAATTGATCTTCTCTTGGATACTCGCCCTATCTCTATCCCTCCTTATAGAAAGACTCTAGCTGAGTTGAAGGAACTTAAAGAGACGTTAAAAGATCTCCTTGATAGGTATATGCTCTTTTGATCATTTCTTTGCATGTACCTGCAGTAGCATTCAAGTTATGCCCTTTGATTTCACCTGTTTCGGTATGTGCTTTATAATTTTAGTTTATATTCAAACTAAAGTAAATCAAGCCTACGCGGTCACGACATCTTGTTGGTATTGATTGAGGAGTTTGATGGAGAGTCTTGTGAATCCAACACAAACTCCCTAACTTTCAATCCCAACCATCCTATCCTCTTCATCCAATATAATACATTCCTTCCAAATCCCATTTCAAACACAACAATTTTCAACCAATAAGAATCAAGGCCTCAGAAATATCGTTTAAACTTTTTGCACTTCATTAAAAGTCATTGGTTTAGAGAAAATAATCTTTTATATTTTTTTTAATATTTAAGAGTTGAAAATTAATTAAATGTATTTATGATAAAATCTTTCCTTTTTAGAATTCATCAAAATTAATGACAACATTTTCATTAGAGTAAGAATTCTAAATTAACTATATTTGATTTTAAGAAGATTTGAAAACTTTTTTCACTTAGAAATAAAATTATCTTTTATATTTAAAAAACACTTCTTCATTAAATTAGTATGAATTCAATAAATATTTTTTTAAAAAGTATGCGATTTTTTTTCAAATGAGTGACTTTTCCTTATTTGAGTTATTAACCAATTAATTTTCCTTGACTGTTAGTTTCATACTCTTACATATATTTAGAGAGAAAAATTATATCCTCCAATGTATGATAACACAAAATTTCTTTTGACCTGTAAGTTATGGATCTCTGATATGACGCATCACAGGAGGCAAGGAGAAGGTCTCTATTGTTAAGATTTATATAAACTAATTCACCTAGGTACGTGCATGATTGCTTATTAATTTATTATCTATACTATATACTTCATATATTTGTGATTCAAATAAATCTATTTTTATTTTATTTTTCATATATCTTTTAAACATTTTAAGTTATCAATTATTGTAAGTTATACGTAATCAATTCTATTGCATCTAGAATTCCTCGTCTATGTAATTTGTTTTTGATGCCAAACCAATATGGAATTCAAGTTAAAATCAATATTAAATTTTATGTTTCTTTCATATAATATGTGTATGTAATTAGTTATGTTCATATTGGTTTTGTAACTACAATCTCATTGCTTACACCAGGTGTTCCTCCAGTCTCGCAGGCTTCCACTTTCATCTCGACACACTGAGACGATTCTGCATTAATCTTGATCTCACTTTGCAAGTTTACATTTTCTGTAACAAATTAGTTTAAAGTCACTAACTGTAAGTTTGTGTAGGTCTCTATAATTACAAATACTATAGAACTAATTCAACTAGAATTTGTTATATTTGTTCGTGATATGAGGTGATAGGTATTTCGTGAAATTGTAATATTTTTTCTATTAATTAATTAAGTTTAATTATTCTATCAAAAGCATTGCGGGGATGGGGGGTGGGGTTAGGTTTAGGTTTTAGTAATACTAGTCATGGAAACTCTAAGCTAACTATATAACGAATGTTGTGTGTTTAAGTATCCTTGACCTGTATTCATAATGAAAATTATAAGTTCACTTATTGAATGAAACTCAAGAAAACAAAATTATAAATTTAAGTTAACATTATGAAGATCATCAAGTGCATGCTCCAGTAAATAATTTTATTGTTGATGAGTTACAATAGCAAAGGTATTAATTGAATTAGAAAAAATACCCAATTACCCCCCTGAACTATACCCAAAAGGTTTATGCCACACCTTAACTTAAAGGGGGTCCTATTACCCCCCTGAACTACTTAAAAGTGGAATTTTCACCGTCTTAGTGCCTATGTGGCACATACGTGGCACACACGCGTGCCTACGTGGACACTTCAGTGTATTGTGCCACGTAAGTGCCACATAGACACTAAGGGAGTGAAAATTCTACTTTTAATTAGTTCAGAGGGGTAATAGGACCCCCTTTAAGTTGAGGTGTGGCATAGACCTTTTGGGTATAGTTCAGGGGGTAATTGGGTATTATCTCATTGAATTATTAAAGTCTCTGATTATCTAATTTTAAACATACTTTTATATTGTCAATGATATTAATTTTTTAATACTATAATTCTTGACTTATGTTGCAGCGAAGAAGCCTACCACACAAGTTACAAGAGTGTACGACATTAGCTAAAAAAATTTACTCAAATTGCCAAGGTTAGAATTGATGTTTGTAAAGTTATTGCTTTGCTACGTTTCGATGAGTTTATACGGTCAATTCCTTCAAGACTAAAGATGTGAAACTTCTGCGAGGTGAGCATTTATCTAGGGGACAAATTTTCTATAAAGAATGTGACAAGAATGAAAATAAGTATATTGCAGATAGCAAGATAAATATATTGAGGGTCTTTTTTGAATATTAAGATTTCTAGAAATTCACTCTGTAGTCTTATTTGGGTTCTTCTGCTGGAAATGTTTATTCGAAGTTCAGCGATCTCGCTATCGGCCTGAGATGTTTAATTATTATCCTTGAATTATAGAATGTTTTGAGTTTCAAATTTTGAGCTTTGTTGGAAATAGATTTATTTTTAAATTGTTAATGTGTGTACTATTTAAAGGACAAAACTCCTAATATATAGTACTTTTTTGCGTTAAAACTGGCATAGCAATAACAATTAGCTTATATCAAAAGAAATTTCCACTGGGTTAGTCCCTTGTACAGGCAAAGTAGTAGAGTTTAGGATATTAGTAGACACATCCTGGCGTACTAGGTATATAGTGTTTAAGTTTATAGAGCGCAAAGTAAAAGATCCTAATTTATTCGCTTGGACTAGTGCTTCAATTGAAGGGGGAGGGGTATAAAAAATATGGGTAGCTCCAAAATTTAATTCAGCAAGTCCAAGTTTTGCTAGTGTATCCGCTACCATGTTTTGCTCCCTATAAATGTGGATTGGAGGAGATGCCTGAGTGTAATGCCCAGAGAGTACACCCTGGGCACCACACGGTGCTTACAGTCTTGAGGGACCACAAGCTAACCCATAGCTGGTACTTGCTGTGAGCACTGAGTAAAGACTGATAACAAAAGATCATATGCGGAATTTAACTGAGGAATGTCATAAGATTTTAAGTCATAAATCTGATAAAGTCTGTAAGACAAAATTAATAGTATTGATAAAACATTTTACAATGACAACTGAAATCTAAAAACTGGATAACTGTCTGTACTAGTTTGAAAAGCCTCTACTGACTGACTGGGGAGTTAATGGGATAAACCCTCAACTAACTTCGACTGAATAGAAATGATTGAAACTGATAAATTAATCTTAGCTAAATAAATCATGTCCTCGAAATATGAGGACTCACCACTGCTGCGGCTGATAATCTGGAAAGTCTACATGAGATCTGGGAACTGAGCATTCAAACCTATGATATGATACATCATAGAGCAAGAAATGAGTATGCGATCAATACTATGAATGTACTGGTATGCTAAATGAGGTAAGATGATATGTATGGTTTCATGTACAAGAGTGATAACTGACTGAATGAATAACATGAAGTACTGAATAAAATGCATAAAATCTGTAAATGCTGAGAATGTATGAACAAGAGTAAAACACATTCTGAATATAATCTATAAACTAAAATACTAAAATCTGATAACTGAATAACTAATATCTGTATGCTATGGTAAAGCAAAACTGAAACTGAATTACTGAACTGATTTCTGTACTAAGACTGTGGGAGCTATCATCTAACCGACATGCCCAAATATGAGCAAATTGGGGTCCAACCTGTGACCCCAGTTGGAAGGGTGTCAGTACCGTGCCACGGGTACTAACACTGGCTGTGTGGATCCGCTGATGTACTGTCCCAAAGGACTAAGGGTGTCAAGCCTAATCTAACGGGTGGCTCCTCAAATCCTACGTTGGCTACGTAGCTTTGGAGTACAGGAACTGCTACTAACGACTCTTCCTATCTGACGGGGAAGTCATCATCCTGACACTCACTCGGTGCTGAATCCTACTCCCAACTGAACTGACTCGAAATTCTGAACTATTCTAAGTTTAACTGATCATGATAACTGACTGAACTGATATTGCTCATAACATGTCTGAAACAAATCTGAAGATGCTGAGGCTAAGTAAACAGATAAGTTTTCAGGTATTCATAACCCCCAGGACTCGATAGCAATGATAGCAAAATAGTACTAAAATTTTGGGAACATAACATGAAAGCATTATTCAAAATCCCTTCTTATAGGCATTTCATCAAAAACTTGCAATGTATGGTTTAAGCTAAACATGGGATAGTTAAAAACTTGTAGTAATAGCACAATTTCAACACCAACCTCTCTAATTATGAATTAAATCCATGAACAACAACATTTAAACATGTGGGTTTTAATAACAACAACAATTTCATGTAAACATGATGTAGAATCAAAGTTCATGAGAATTCATGGTTAAAATCACAATTTAAAATCACAATAACTTGTAAATATCACAACTTTGAATTTAAAATTTGATATTTGAACTCCATGGGTGGAAGGAACCCATGGATGAATATTTAACATACCTTGATTTATTAATTTGTGAGAGTTGATAGTGAATTCCTGAGATTTGATCTTGAAGGCTAGGATTTTGTTCTTGAGAGATGATAAATTTCTTGAAGAGGATTTGTGAGTAATGGGGATCATAATGCCCCTTTAGGATTGCAATTACGTGTTTTGAACGAATTTGGGACTTTGAGAAATGACCAAACGGTCCCTGGAAAAATTAAGTTGCGGGCTGGAAATCCCAATTTTTGGCTCCGGCGCGACGCGGTGCTATCGCTTTGCGCCACCGAAAAGCTAAAAATTCCCATTTTCCCCTACGGTGTGACGCGGTGTATCATGTTGCGCCACTGGAAAAAGGACAATTCCGAACTGAAACCTTGGCGCGACGAGGTGACAATCGCGGTGCCTCACTGGAAAGTGACGAGCGCAAAAATGCCCCTTGGCGCGATGCAGTGCTTATCGCGGTGACATACTGGAAAATGACAAACGTGATTTTGGCCATCACCGAGACGCGGCCTTATCGCGTTGGGCTACTATTTCACACAAAAAATGTCATAACTTCTCACCCGAGTATCGGATTTAGACGAAATTGGTATCGTTGGAAAGCTAATTCAATTTACTATAATTTGGTGGGTCTTGAGCTGAAAAATTCTCAGTAGAATAAAAGATATGCTCATTTGAAGTTGACAAAAGCAATATTCTTATAAAAAATTCAATCGGTAAGGATTATTTTGATTCGTCTAATAGCTGGGAGTTATTTGAGGCCTTAATATATATCAAACTCACTCGTAAAAATTACGAAAGAACTATAAGGTATTATGCATGATCTTGGAACATGACGCTAACATTGATTTGAATTTTTGGCGTATTACACTGGGTCACCTTCATCAATGACCTGCAAGTAAACGAAACATTGTGATAATGACCGTTATCGGTTTGAAACATATGGGTTAGCTCTACGGCATCAACGACAATCTCAATTGGGTTTATATTGTTGGAGGCGGAAAGCTCAAGGCCTCTTTCGAGGGCAAGCAATTCAGCTTACAACGGGGACTAATATATAGTACTTAAGATTGACTAAAAATTAATTTCTGAAAATTTTCCTTATATGAACTATATGCGAAGTCCTTTTTTTGTAACAACACAAATTTTTTTTACCGCCTTCAATTTTATTTTTGTGAGGCTTTATTTTAGATTTACTGTAGCTTGGAATTCTTTATACCAATTAATATTGGACTTTTGGATATTAATTTGAAATATAACAATGCCAATTATTTCTATAGTGCTACTCCCTCCATTATTTTTTCATGTTCCTTTTTTTCTTTTTACAGTCAAATGATATAAATTTTGATCAACATTTTAAGATGTATTTATTAATCAAATTGAAAAAAGAAAACTACAATTTATAGTACTTTTCATATAGTTTTTGTATATCAAATTAATCAAATTGAACGATCAACTAAATTGCCAAAATTGAGGAGAATTGAGTTTATGTTTTAAAGCTTCAAATATTTTTATTGCCAATAGGAGATGGAAAGAGGAAGGAAAAACTAAAGAGTGAAGATGTGAGTAGGGGAATGAGGGTGTGGCGGCGGGTTTTGGTGGTGGCTGGCCGGTGGTGGTTTGTCGGAGATGGTGGAGAAGGTGGTTGCTCTTGGTTTTGAGGTTCTCTGTTAATGGATGAGGTTTATATTTGGAGAGAAGAGTAGTTAAAGGAAGAAAAAAAAAGGAGAGAAGAGTAATAAGGACATATTATATATACGTTTATACACTACTTATACTATAGAGATATGCTACATAACTATTAATATAATATTGATAAATTATATATATACACCAAATAATTATTTATACATTATATATACATGTTTATGCATTATTTATATAATATTGATAAATGTTTATACGCTATTTAAAACAATATCTATCAATTACATATACATTATGTATACATTTTCATTACATAAACAACGTGCGGGAAGTTACATATGAATTTTCCGGGTGATCAATCAAATTATTAGTTATAAAAAAAAATCACTTATCCATAGTTTTCACCATTTAAGTGGGTCTATGCATAGATAACATATGAGTTTTCTTTTTTTAACTTTTGGGCTAATTTTTTGATAAATAAAGACATGGTTATAGTTGTTGTAAATTTTTTTTTTTTGCTTGTATATATTTGAAAATTAGTAAGGAGGAGCTTATGAACATTATAAAAGTAGTAACTATTCAACATTATTTATTAAAAATAATTAATTTTTATATACAATTACTATTAATTAAATTGATATATGTGCGACTCACCTATGCTAAACTAGTATATTAAAAGTATGAAGGACCTTAGAAATGTTGTTTAAACTTTTTTTCCTTCATTAAAAATATTTGCTTTAGATAAAATCGTCTTTTTACTATTTCTCTAATATTTAAGAGTTGAAAATTAATTAAATATATTTATGATAAAACCTTTGCTTATTAGAAGTCATCAGAATTAATGACAACTAATACTTTTTTCATTAATTTGAGAATTCTAAATCAACTAAATTTGATTTTTAAAAAAATTAAAAAATCTACAAATAAATATCAAAGCGTTAGAATAAGAAAAATTTAAGAAGTGCCAAATTTTTAAAAGTTTTAAGTACGTAATAAGAATTTAATCAGTGATTTTGTAAAACTTTGACTTTAAAAATAAGAAAAGATTTTAAATATACATAAAAAATAATCATACCACAAATATGGTTCAAATTCATGTGTCTCTCTTAGCCTCTGGCAACAAGGAAAGAGGTACTGCATGACAAATACAAAAATGATATCCATCAACCAGACTCATAGTGGCAAAATATATGTGTTTAAACTAAAATATATGTTTATATTTATATTATTATATTAAAGTGTGAAAGATCTTTGAAAAGTGGTTTGAACTTTGTAAACAACAACAACAACAGACCCCGTGTATTCCCACAAAGTGAGGTCTGGGGAGGGTAAAATGTATGCAGTCCATACCGCTTCCTCCGAAGAAGTAGAGAGGTTGTTTCCGATAGACCCCCAGCTCAAGATAAAGAGTAGTACACAAGGTCGTAATGAAACACGAAACAGGATGGATGTCACAACAGAAATAAGGAATAAGAAATAATAAAGATAAATATCAGAGAAACATGAAATATGAAATACGAGACATACGAGCAATTCGAAATAAGAAATAAGAAATAGGGCACCCACCTAGTAGTAACATACACTCACGGGCCAAAGACACCCACCACACCTAAACTTTCCTGACTAGAAGCCCCTACACATAGACACAGTCCTAGGATTACTAACCCGACTACACAGGCGCTCACCTAACACCTTGACACAACCCACACACTCACACTAGCCTTCTACCCTTATCCGCGACCTCTATATCTTCCTGTCTAGGGTCATGTCCTCAGTAAGCTATAGCTGATCCATGTCATGTCTAATCACCTCCCTCCAGTATTTTTTTAGCCTACCTCTACTCCTTCTGAAGCCATCCAAAGCTAGCCTCTCACACCTCAGAACTGGGGCATCTGTGCACCTCCTCATCACATGCCCAAACCATCTCAACCTTCCTTCTCGCATCTTGTCCTCCACCGAAGACACTCTCACCTTCTCTCGGATAGTCTCATTCCTAACTCTATCCCCTCTAGTAAGTCAACACATCCAGCGCAATATTTTTATTTTTGCCACCTTCAATCTTTGAATGTGGGAGTTCTTAACTGGCCAACACTTCGCTTCATACAACATGGTCGGACGGACTGCCACTCTGTAGAATTTTCCTTTAAGCTTAAGGGGCACCTACTTATCACACAATACTCCCGAGGCGAGCCTCCACTTCATCCAACCTGCTCCAATACTCTTAGATACATCCTCATCAATCTGACCATTCCCCTAAATCATAGATCCAAAATACTTAAAACTATTCCTCTTATAAACATCCGGGGAATCCAACCTCACCACCACTTCGTCCTTCTGACTCAATTCACTAAACTTACATTCCAAATACTCTGTCTTGGACCTACTCAACCTGAACCCCTTAGATTCAAGGGTTTACCTCCAAACCTCCAATTTCTCATTCACCCCCCCGTGTCTCATCAATCAGCACTACATCATCCACAAATAACATACACCAAGGCACCTCACCTTGAATACTCCGCGTCAACACGTCCATCACCAATGCAAATAGGAATGGGTTAAGAGTCGATCCCTGATGCAATCCTGTCTTGACTGGAAAATGCCCTGAGTCTCCTCCCGTCATCCTCACCCGAGTCTTTTCTCTATCGTACATGTCCTTAATAGCTCTAGTGTACGCTACCGGAACCTCTCTCACCTCCAAAGAACCTTCCTAGGGACTTTGTCATATGCCTTCTCCAAATCGATGAACACCATGTGCAAATCCCTTTTTTTTCCCTATACTGCTCCACCAATCTTCTCACCAGGTGGATTGCTTCTGTCGTCGAGCGACCAGGCATAAAACCAAACTGATTCTCCAAAATGGACACGACCCTCCTTAATCTCTGCTCAATCACCCACTCTCAAATCTTCACAGTATGACTCAACATCTTAATACCCCTATAGTTGATTCAACTCTGAATGTCACCCTTGTTTTTATATAACGGAATCATCGTACTCCATCTCTAAGCCTCAGGCATTCTCACAGTCTTGAAAATGATGTTAAATAAATCAGTTAGCCACCTTAAACCTGCCCTACCAGTATACTTCTAAAAATCCACAAAAATCTTATCAGGCCTCGTCTCCCTAGCCCCACACATCCTATAAATAGCCTCTCCGACCTCCTCAACCTTAAAACGTCTATAGTAACTGAAATCACGGCTCTCCTCCGAGTGCTCCAGCTCCCTTAATACAATGCCTCTGTCCCCCTCTTCATTTAAAAGTATATAAAAATACTCCTGTCATCTCTTTTTAATGTGAACATCCTCCACCAAAACTCTACCATCCCTCCCTTAATGCACTTCACTTGATCGAGGTCACAACCCTTCCTCTTCCTAGCCTTAGCAAGCCTATACAACTTTTTTCCCACTTTTCTCCTCTAACCCCGAATACAAGCTCTCAAAAACTGTTGTCTTAACAACCGTTACTACTAACATAGCCTCTTTCCTTGCTACTTTGTAAACCTACCCATTCACTTGCTTCTCCTCTTCATCTTTACTCTCAATCAACTTAACATATGCCCTCTTTTTAATCTCCACTTTCCTCTTAACTTCTTCATTCTACCACCAGTCCCCCTTATGCCGTCCTGCCCAACCCCTCGAAACACCCAACACCTCTCAAGCCGTCTCCTTGATAGAGCGGGCAGCCTTATCCCACATAAAATCCATGTCCCCTCTACACTTCCACACCCCTATTCCCACCACCTTCTCCCCTATCTCTAGTGTACTATCTAGAGATAAGCCACTCCACTTAATTTTAGGTCGACCCTCTCCAGCCTTACTCCTCTTGATAATCAAGTCCATCACCAGAAACCTGTGCTGAGTCGAAAGATGCTCACTCGAAATGACCTTACAGTCCTTACATAAAACCCTATCCCCTTCCTAACCAGTAGAAAGTCAATATAAGTCTTGGCTAATGCACTTCAGAAGGTAATCAGGTGATCCTTCTTCTTCGGAAAGCTCGAATTCACTACCACCAGCCCAAAGGCCCTCGTAAAATCCAATAGAGCAACTCCCTCACCATTTCTATCGCCGAAACCAAAACCTTCATGCACATCATCATAACCTCCCGGTTAAACCCCAATGTGCCCATTGAAGTCCCCTGCTATGACAATCTTCTCCGAGCTAGGCATACTTCTTACCACCTCGTTCAAAGCCTCCCAAAATCTTGCTTTCACCTCTTTTTCCAAGCCCACCTGCGGCGCATAAACACTACACACATGCAACGTAAACCCCTCTCCCATGACCTACTTAATCATCATCAGCCTATTACTGACCCTCTTAACCTCCACCACCTTCCCTCTAAGCTCCTCATCTACTAAGATGCCCACTCTATTTCGACACCTCTCACTTAATCATCATCAGCCTATCACTGACCCTCTTAACCTCCACCATCTTCCCTCTAAGATCTTCATCTACTAAGATGCCCACTCTATTTCGACACCTCTCACTGCCTGAGTACCACAGCTTGTACCCATCCACATCCTTAGCCTTAAACCCTACCCACTTAGTTTCTTGAACACACGCAATATTGATCCTCCTCTTCTTAAGTATCTTCACTAGCTCAATGGACTTATCCTGAAGGGTCCCTATGTTCCAAGACCCTGCCTTTAACCTATTTCCTCTTGACTTTCACCTACCTCTCCCATCCCTCATCGAACCAGCCTGAACACTCAGCCTAGACTCCACACCCACCCCTGCCTCCCTCTCTCTACTCACTCCCAAAATTGCCCCCAACCCAGAACCCCTCGGATATGACCCTATTCCATCACCAACCTCCACAGCCACTACTCAATAATCGTAATAAAGCCCCAAATTGACCAGAAAATAGATGGACAAACAAACAAAGCAACAGTAGAAAAACAGTAGGAAAACAGAAGGCACACACAAAAATACACTATCCGGCCTAGCAGCTAGAACAACACAACAATAGCCACCAATAAGCGAGCCAGACACAACTATAATAACAAGAAACCGAAGAAAAAACACACAAAAGAAAAAAAACCATACAAAGGAACTAAACTGTAAAGAGTAACTAAATAATAAGGTTCGGATGTCACCGGAGTACTCCTGGGTGTGTTGGTTAAGACAATTTTGATATCGAAATTTGTTGCCAGAATAGAGTCGCCGAAAAGTGGCCGCTGGGGCATCGCCGAATGTCGCTGGAGCGACTTCTTGATGTTATCAAAAGCTGATCATCGGTTGTCGTCGAACCTACTGTTTTAACCGGTTATGATCGGTGCTGCACACTATGCCTTCGCCAGAGTCGAGCCAACAAAAATCTTAATTCCGCCGGCGATAACAGTGACAAGGTGTAAAAAGAACTGGGGAGAGAGAGAGCTGGGAAGAGAGAGAACTGGGGAGGGAGAGAACTAGAGAGAGAGAGAACTGGGGAGGGAGAGAACTAGGGAGAGAGAGTAGCCCTCACCTGTGCCGGCGCGTCAACGCCGTCGCCGGCGTCGGAGTTGGATTTGCCGGTCAGTCAAAGTGACCGTTTGGAATGACGTTAGATAAAATTATTTAATTTTAAATAATCAAACATTACACTCACGTGTAATTAAACTAGTATTAATAATAATACAAACAAATGATACATTTTATTTGGATTGATTTTAGTTTTTGATATTAAAATTGATATTTGATTTTAAATTTTAAACTAATTTATATTTGATCTGGCTTTGATTTAGCAAAAACATTCTTAAAGTGAACCAAATTGACGATGTAAATACCTATTAAAAAAAATATAATTATGTGTAAATGTGTGCATTTGTATTTTTATATAAAAATTTTAAAAACTTACACTACATATTAATATTTTGAGAAATCTGAATAACTAAGTTGATTATGCTTCGAGTTTTCTAATATTATTTATTTTACTTGGACTAATGTCTACTTCTAGATTTATTTTCCTTTTTCCCTTTGTAATTCTTTCTATTGTACCCGTTCTATCAACTCTTCATCAACATGGTACTATGGTTGTACAACTAGAGTATCCTATGAAGAGATTTTCCACCTTTTTGTTTTGTAGAGCAGGGATTGTGGGCTACTGTGCTCTATCTAGAATTCATCATGTTAGAAGTCTTACACTTTGTTTGGATGGTTGTTTCTTATGGTTTCATAATACATAGTGTTGTATAATATTGTGTTGTATCGTATGATAATATATTATTTTAAAGAATATAATGTTTGAATAGATTGTGTCATTTTTTATCGTTATATAATCTTACACATTAATAATTTGAAGGATAAATCACTAGAAAGTAGAATATGGGATAGGGCTATTATAAGAAGTTAGGATAAATAATAAGATATGATTATTAAATAATAAATAAAAGTAAAATAAAAAAATATAAGGTTACGATGCGATATCACCCAATCGATGGTTACATAAAATGAGGTTTTTTATGATTACCTTACTATGGAATCAAATCATACCATACCATACCATACCATATATTTTAAGAAACAATTAAAACAAGCATGGTACTCTTAGTAAAGATACCATACCATACTATATCTGGGCAACCACCATCTAACAAATTGTGAAGGTAGAGAGGTGAACTCTTATCTTATTGGTGAGGGTTTGATTTTCCATCTTTAATATTTTCCTTCTCGTTTCTCATTCCCCTACCCATTTTAAGAAAAATATATTAGTATTCTACACTCTTGATTCATAATATAGGTTCATATTTATATAATTCAATTTTTAACTTTATTTTTCAATTTCATATTAGTCTTCAACAACAACACACTCATTGTAACCATACAATGTGAGGATTGAAAGGGCATAGTGTAGGCAGATTTTGCCCATGTATCAATATGATAAATGATTTATCATATTTAATAAATAATAGTAATACAAAAAACTGATACATTTTTTTATTTGGATTGATTTTAGTTTTTAGTATCAAAATTGGTATTTGATTTTAAATTTTAAAATAATTCATATTTGATTTAGTTTTGATTTAGCAAAAACATTCTTAAAGTAAACCAAATTGACTATGTAAATACCTATTAAAAATATAATTATGTGCAACTGTGTGTGTTTGTATTTTTATATAAATATTTTAAAAAACTTACACTACATATTAATATTTTGAGAAATCTTAATAATTAAGTTGATTGACTATGCTTCTAAGTTTTGTAATATTATTTAGGCAAAAGCTCTATTGGACCCCTGTACTATGTCATTTTGTAAGTTGGACGCTTCTACTTACATATTTGTCATCCGGACCCCTGAACCCACGAAAAAGCTACATTTTAAACACTTTTTTGGAGAGTGAGGTGGGGAGGGAATTTTTTTTTTTAATTTTTAAAAATATTTTTAAAATGATTTTTTATTTTTTAAAAATAATTTTAAATTACTTTAAAAATATTTTAAATTAAAAAAGATGGAGGAAAAAAAAGAATCTTTTTTAATTTTTTTTAAATTTTTTTAAAATATTTTAAAATTATTTTTAAATTTTTAAAAATATTTTTAAATTTAAAAAGATGGAGGGGAAAAAAGAACCTTTTTTTTTTTTTTAAATTTTAATATTTTTTTTGTTTTAATTATTTTAATGTAAAATTGGCCAAAAATTAACCCCCACTCGCACCCTTAGGCGAGTGGTTACACTCTCTTTGTCCTAGTCACCATGACCTTGCCACAAAGGCAAGGTCAGCGGTCAAAGGTTGCGAAATGCTGCTTTTTGATGGGTTCAAGGGTCCAGATGACAAACATGTAAGTAGAAATGTCCAACTTACAAAACTGACATAGTACAAGGGTCCAATTGAGCATTTTACCTATTATTTATTTTACTAGGACTAATGTCTATTTCTAGACTTTTTTCCTTTTTCTTTTTGTAATTCTTTCTATGGATTTTTTATTGTACCTGCTCTATCAACTCTCATAATCAACATGGTTCTATGGTATTTAGCTAGTGAATGGCTAGTTGAAAAAGAGGACAATGGAAAATACTACTCCAAAAACTATTCCGATGCCTGATCCCCAACCGTCGGGAATCCTGCCCTTCCTGCCACTAGATCTACCGAAATCATCAGACCCAATGGCCATTGTACCCCCTATTATTACTAAATCTACAGATCTAGCAAGAGTAAGCTTCAAAGAGATGCTCATGAACAAGAGAAACTCCATAAACAAGAGCTATAACTGCATAATGGGAAAACATCCAATGCACCCAATTGAGGAAGGAAATATTATCCAGTTGACAAATGAGGCTAAATTGAGGATATATCAACCGTGGCAACATTCGGTAATTGTGAAGCTTTTCAACAAGCGCCTAGCGCACAACTACCTAAAAACTAAATTGGTTGACCCGTGGAAGCCCACTGAAGCACTTGCACTAATTGACTTGGGATGCGACTTTTACATAGCCAAATTCAATAAGCTAGAGAATATGATAAAGGCTTTGCATGGTGGACCATGGTTTTTAACTGGTACCTTCCTCTCCGTTAGGCAGTGGAAACCAAATTTCATGCCATAGAAAGTATCACAAACTCACACAACTATCTGGATTAGACTCCCCCAGCTTCCAACCAAATTCAATGACAAAAAAATTCTAGAAAGAATTGGATCGAAGTTTGGAGCACTATTAAAAATAGACACATGTACCTCTTCCACTCTCAGGGGGAGATATGCTAAAATTTACATCCAAGTACCTCTCAAAGTTTCTCTTAAAACTTAGGTTAACATAGGCAGCCACAAACAAATAGTGGTATATGAAGGCGATGGGATTCTATGTACGGGATGTGACAAGCTTGAAAACGTTACTGGAAAATTCCCCTATTTTACCACAACCACTCCTAAGGATGTGGAACCATCAACCTACAACACCGACTCAATTCATAAGGACTTAGATGAATGGCAAGTAGTCTCTTTCCCCAGACGAAGAAACAGTCCTAAAAAACCACATGCCAACCAAGGACGAATACCACCACTTCAGGAGGAACAAACTCAGGTAAAAACAAACGATGCCGCTTAGGTAAGAACCTAATCCATTCCTCTTTCTCTGCAATTTCTACTTGTCCTCACAATAGATCCAATAACTCTTCTTTCATGAGTACGAGGACTGGTAAGAATCTTTTCCATGGAAAAAAAGAATAAAAAATAAAATAGAGGCGGGACCACCTCACCACTGTGTTAATGAAGCTGCTGACACTAGCAGTATTTCTTCAGTCAACCCCAGCTACCAACTAAAGCATAACTTTAAATAATCTAACCACCCCATTCCCTTTGTTAAATACGCCAACTCTATCCAATTTAATTAGAACGGGCCCAAGGGGTCCCACCCCTACTAACAATAACGAGGCTTTAATGAAGGCCTCCATCTCTTCGTATTCTGGGGAGATAATTAACACTGCTACTAGAGATAATCATCACCATGAGATGATTGACATAACCGATGTAGTCATGTCAATTAACTATACTCCCCTTTTTAGCTCTAATCAAGAACTTAATCCCCCTATCACCGCTCCTAAACAACCTAATCTCTCTTCTAATTCTAATAGCAAACCCGTCTTTCTCAACTACAATAAATTTAAAGGAGCCACTGATATTTATCGCAGCTCCCCATCTACCCAATAAAATACCGATGTCCTTTACAGAACTTGTACTTAGAGAAAAATCAATCTCCTATTATATCATAGTGGGAGACCAACCAATAGTACTGGTTGTACAAGACTCGGCATGGATGGCATAAATCATCAAGGAAGGGGTGGACCAGATAGCAGAAGGATTGTGGTATCACTGTAGGTTCAAACAATGTTGCAAGCCCAGATGTTGGGGACTCTAAACATGATGAACTCAAATGATCTCAACTTTCTCATGAGTCACATGTTCAAAAGTCTACCCTTTTACCCCAATAGTCCCTACCTCTCAGATTTTGAAACACTGAGTTTTGTGCAATGGAATCCTACAACTAATCCATCACAGACCAATCCTACCCAAACAACAAGTACGGGGGGACTATAGAGGGAGAAGACCAAGAAAAAACAAAACCCTCTGTGCTAGAATAGCTCCAATGAACAATGCAGAAATGGAGCACTTATTGGTAACATTTAGGGATCCCAACACAAACTTTTACATCTTAGAAAAACCCCTTCATAAAGAATAAATAGAGCCCTTCAACACAGCTACTATAGTTCTCTGTTTGAAGGAGATGAATACATTCAAACTGATGTTGAGGAGCACGTCAGACGAGGTGAATACAAAAGTCTCCCTGAGCCCTTATTTGTAACAAGGCCAGCCTTCCTAGAAAGATAAAGAAAAGAGGCTAATACTCAACCACCCACCCAATCCAGCTGACCATATGAATTTTATCATCTGGAATACTAGGGGGCAACAATGTAGGATTTAGGCACCAATGTGAAGATCTTGTCAAAACTCACAACCCCACTCTAGTGGTCCTGTTAGAAACTAAGATAGTTGACCATAAGAATCTTACTGAAATCCTTAAGTTTGATTCTCATCTTGAATCAAGTGCTGTTGGTAGGGGGCCAACAATGTAGGATTTAGGCACCAATGTGAAGCTCTTGTCAAAACTCACAACCCCACTCTAGTGGTCCTGCTAGAAACTAAGATAGTTGACCATAAGAATCTTACTGAAATCCTTGAGTTTGATTCTCATCTTGAATCAAGTGCTGTTGGTAGGAGGGATGATATTATTATTATGTAGAAGGAGGATGCTGTTAAGCTTCAAAATTTCTCCATCTCTCCTCAGGGTAAACTTTGACCCTAGACCATGGTTATTTTTTACTATTTATGCTAGTCCAGACCCTAGCTTGTGTACCACTCTTTGGGATGAGCTTTGTCATATCTCATCCACTTATAAAGGGAATTGGTTGATTGGTGGGGACGTCAATGAGGTCCTTAGAGCTAACAAAAAATTAGGAGGGGATCCTATCAATAGTGCTAGGTTTTGTAGACTTTAGGACTATTTAAATTACTTTAATCTGGTGGACCTAGGGTTTAGAGGTTGCAAGTACACCTGAACCAATAAGAGACATTGCAATAGAATTAGTCTCATTCAATAAAGACTTGATAGGTGCGTCACAAATGACTCATGGATAAACCGTTTCCCCGAGTCACTTGTAACATGCCTACCTAGAACAAAGTCTGACCATTGCCCTCTACTTGCGTCCTTATCTAAAAAACACAAAGCACCAACAACATACCCTTTAGGTTTGAACCTATGTGGTGTAGTCACCATACTTTCTGTAATCTTGTACATGATTGCTTCATCCAAACAAGTAACCTCCAATAAGCTATCCAAACCTTCCAAACTTAGGCCTTTCGCTAGAATTAAACTGTGTTTGCAACATCTTTACCAAACTCAGAGTTATAACTGCCAGGTTGGATGACATTCAGAAATCTAGAAATTACAACACTAGCACTTTCCTCTAGAAGTTGGAAAATGATCTTCTTTATGACTATGAAGTTCTTCTAAAATGCGAGAATAATTTTTGGAAAACTAATTCCAGATCACCTGGATCATAGAAGGGGATGCCAACACATCCTTCTTTCATGCATTTACCAGAAATAGAAGAAGAAGACATATGATTAATTAGCTTCATAATGATCTGGGAAGTATGTATAGGGGAGAGGACATTATTACTTCTCATGTTCTCCATAACTTCACCAATTTCTATATGTAATGCCCCGAGACTACAACCTATGCATCACACGGTGCTTACAACTCTGAAGGATCACAAGCTAACCCATGACTGGTACCTGCTGTGAGCACTGAATAATAATACTGAAAATATATGCGGAAGTTAGGCTAAAAATTCCATAAGGTTCATTAACTAAAAATAAATACTGAATACTGATAATAAAACTGAAAAACTGAACATCTGTCTGAAGTAATCTAGTCAGAAAGACTCTAACTGTCTGAATGCGTAGTTGATGGGACAAGTGCCCAACTAACCCTGACTACTAAACATATTAAATTCGATAAAATACTAAAATAAAATAATGTCCTTGATGGATGTGGACTCCCTACTGAATCTGCCGCTGAAATCCTGAGCTGCTAAGTACGGTCAGGATCCTGAGCGTTCGAACCTATGATATAAGACATCATAGCGCAATAGAGAAAGTATACATCAGTACGTGGAATATACTGGTATGCTAAGTGAGGTAAGGATGATATACATAGGTTCATATGCATGAGATGATAACTAACTGAATGAACATCATGAAGTAACTGGATGAGTGTACATACAAAACTGTAACTGCTGAGCATACTGAATATGCAATATTACACATGTAGATATACATTATATATCTGAGATTATACTGAAACTGAGTACTGAATTCTTATGGTTGAGTAACTGATAACTGATAGCCATGGTTCTATAGAACTGACTGAGTTCTTTACTGAATACTAAAACTGAAACTATAACTGTGAGAGTGTTCATCTAACCGATATACCCCGATTATAGACTGAGTTGGGGTCCAACCTGTGACCCCAGTTGGAAGGGTGTTATCACTTTTCCACAGGATACAAACAATGCTGGGTAAACCCTAATCTGGCAGGAAGACTCATAAAAGATATATATGATGGTATCAACCTTAGTCTGGCAGGAGAATGACTTACCCTACGCTGGCTATGTAGTTCTGTAATGCAGGGAATGCTACTAAATGTCAAACCCTTTTCTGGCAGGAATGCCCCCATCCCTGGGTTTGCTCGGTGCTGAATCCTACTCCCAACTAAATCGACACTGAAGTAATCACTAGACTGTACTAGGCTTGACTGAACTAACACTGATCGTGTTGACTGACTGAACTGGACTGAGTTTACTGAGTTTTGTTACTGACCGAGTACCACTATTCTTGACCTTTGCTGGGACTATTTTATAACTACTGCAACTAAGCAAACGACTAGATTTCGGGTAATAAATACCCCCATGACTCGATAGTATCAATAATAAAATATAACAAATCTTGAATGCATAACAATAGTCAATTGTTCACAATTCATTCACCGAGACATTTTGTCAAATACTTAGAGGTCATGAACTTGTACATGAATGAGAACACATGATAACATGTCATGATTACACTATTCAATTCGCATAGATATTCTATCAAACACCTGAGGAGCATAGTTAATGCACATGGTAATGAACAACACATAAGCATCATGACTACACTTAAACTTGCAATTTCAAGGTTTTAACATTGGAATTACATCAAAAAACATACATGCTATCTTATGTTCATGCAACTTATAATTAAATCTTGAATCAAAACCCATACAACAACACAAACATGAATACAACCCAATTTCCGCATGTAAATCATGAATCTAAAAACTTGTAGTTTTAAAAAGGATTCTTGAACTCCAAGGGTGGAAGAAAACCCAAGGATGAACACCTAACATACCTTAATTGTTGATTTCGTGAAGATTTTTGGGGATTTATTGGAACTTGTACTTAAACTTGATGAACTAGGGCTTTGTTCTTGAGAGTATTTGTGAGATAATGAGTGAATTTTGCCCTTTAGGAGGTTTAATTTCGTGTTTCGGCTGAATTGGGTGAGAGGAAAAGGACCTAAATGCCCTTGAAAACTCATAATTAAGTGAGAAAACTATGACCAGCGATACGATATCCGCTGCACTGCATCAATGGTATCGACGCAATAGCTAACACATCACGTCGATGGGGACAATGCGATAGCCAATGCGATGTATTAAGATCACGTTGGATTGCTATTTTGGCCTTATAAACATGACTCAAACGATGTCCAAAAATTTCGAAACTCACCCAATATGACCTATTGACATCCCTGATTATGAATCAATTTAAAAATCGACAATCTAAATCCAGAAAGATCATAAATAATGCCATTGAAATATCAAGGCCAAAAATGAGACTAAGTGTCAATACTTCACTGAAATTTTCTAAGTCTGGGACCTCTTTTAGTATTCTATATAGGACTGAAATGACTAGGAATTTGCGGGGTCTTACAATATCTCCCCTTGGAAACATTCGTCCTCGAATAAGACTGACTGAACTGAGGGGAACTGAGGATCTGTACTTACACTGACCTGTATAACTGAAGCATTACTGAATTCTAGAGACATGACATATAATTGAACTGTTTCATGAATGCATGAATGATATGAGAATGTTATGTAACTGTAACTGAGCATGAAATAGAGTAAATCTAAGAAAAACTGTTACTTTAGGCTGAGTCTGAGTTTGCAGAGAAGAGGTGAGGATACTTGGTTCGCCTGTCTGCTTCTTCATCCCAAGTAGATCCCTCAACAAACTGATTCCACCAAAGAACTTTGACCAAAGGAACTTCTTTATTCCTTAGTCTGCGAATATAGCGATCAAGGATTTTGACTGGGACTTCCTCATAAGAGAGACTGTTCTAAACATCTACACTCTCTACGCGGACTATAACTGCTGGGTCACCTATGCACTTCTTTAGCAAGGAGACATGAAACAATGGGTGCACTGCTGCTAAGTCTGCAGGTAACTCAAGCTCATAAGCTACCTTACCAAAATGACTCAGGATTTTATAAGGACCAACATATCAGGGACTAAGATTCCCCTTCTTTCTAAATCTCTTCACCCCCTTCATGGGAGAGATTTTCAAATACACAAAGTCACCAATTTTAAACTCGAGATCTTTCTTTCTCACATCTGCATATGATTTCTGTCAGCTCTGGGCTACCCTAAGCCTCTTTCTGATTAATTGCACTTTCTCTAAAGAATCAAATACCAAGTTAGGCCCTACTACCGCGACCTTACCTACCTCAAACCAACCAATGGGTGATCTAAATTTTCTCTTATAAAGACCTCAAATGGAGCCATCTGAATACTGGAATGATAGCTATTATTATACGCAAACTCAATCAAAGAAAAGTGATCATCCCAACTATCCTTAAAGTCAACGACACACACTCTCAATATATCATCTAAAGTCTGAATGGTCCTTTCGGCTTGAACATCTGTCTGAGGGTGGAAGGCTATACTGAGGTGAACTTGGGTACCAAGACATTTTTGGAAGGCTTTCCAAAAGTGAGAGGTGAATTGCATACCTCTATTTGAAATGATGGACAATGAGACACCATGTAACCTAGCCAACTATCTAATAGAGATCCTGGCATAGTCTTCGGCTGAATAAAAAGTATGAACTGGCAAGAAATGGGCTGATTTGGTCATCCTATCCACAATGACCCAAATCAAGTTATGCTGATGACGAGTATGAGACAAACCCATCACAAAGTCCATGTTTAATTTCCCCCACTTCCAAGTGGGAATACTGAACTTCTGCATGGAACCACTAGGCTTTTGGTGCTCAATCTTCACCTATTGATATATAGAGCACTTAGCTACAAACTCTGCAATATCCCTCTTCATCCCACTCCGCCAATAGACCTTCCATAAATCATGGTATGTCTTAGTGGCCCCTGGATGAATAGAGTAATTCACACCATACGCTTCTGCAAGAATTCGCTGCCTCAAGCCATCTACACCTGGTACACAAAGTCCACCCTGACAACACAACACACCATCTCTACCTCGGGAGAAAACCTCAACCTTCTGGTCTCTGAATGACTCTTTTAGCTTAACTAAACTGGAATCCCTGTCCTGCTTTTGTTTTACGTCAAAAACCAAAGATGATTCCAAACTATTCTGCACCCAAACACTACCCTCAGCCGAATCAACCAAGCGGACACCTAGTCTGGTAAACTGATAAATTTCCTGGACTAAATTCTTCTTACCATCCTTAACGTGAGAAAAACTACCCATGGACAACCTACTAAGAGCATCTGCCCCTATATTGGCCTTTCTCGGGTGATATAGAACACTCATGTCATAATCTTTCAACAACTCTAACCACCTTCTCTGGCGCAAGTTTAGGTCTTTCTGGGAAAACACATACTACAGGATTTTGTGGTCTGTGAACACATCAACATTCTCCCCATACAAATAGTTCTTCCAAATCTTTAAGGCAAACACAATAGCTGCTAATTCAAGATCATGGGTGGGATAATTCTTTTCATAGGGCTTAAGCTGTCTAGAGGCATAGGCCACAGCCTTGCCTCTATGCATCAAAACACACCCCAAGACAACTTTGAAAGCATCACAATATAAAACAAGTTCGTCTGGACCATTGGGCAATGTCAAAATTAGGGCTGTAGTGAGTGGAGTCTTCAACTCTTGAAAACTCTTCTCACAAGAATCTGAACATTGGAACTTGACTTTCTTCTGAGTCAATCTGGACATGGGGGATGCAATAGATGACAATTCTTCAACAAACCATCGGTAATAGACAACCCAAGAAACTCCTGATATCTGACAGAGAGATGGGTCTAGGCCAGTTTCTCACTACTTCGGTCTTTTAAGGATTAACTCTAATGCCATCACCGAAAATGATATGACCAAGGAAAGCTACTGATCTTAGCCAAAATTCACACTTACTAAATTTGGTGAATAACTGATGGGCTATGAGAGTCTGTAATACTATTTTGAGATAGTTGGCATGATCATATTCACAACGGAAGTAGACAAGAATGTCATCAATAAAGACTATGATGAACATGTCCAAGTACTGATTGAACACACGGTTCATCAAGTCCATAAAAGGTAATGGGGCATTGGTAAGACCAAATGACATAACTAGAAATTTGAAGTGACCATACCGAGTTCTAAAAGCTATTTTTGGAATGTCACATTCTCTGACTTTGAGCTGATGATAGCTTGATCTGAGGTCTACTTTAGAGAAGTAACTGGCACCCTAAAGTTGGTAAAACAAGTCATCAATTATAAGAAGTGAATACTTGTTCTTGATGGTGACTTTATTCAACTGATGGTAGTCAATACACATTCTAAGAGAACCGTCTATCTTTTGCACGAATAGAACTGGTGTGCCCCATAGGGAGATACCGGGCCTAATGAATTCCTTATCTAGGAGGTCCCTGAACTATTCTTTTAACTCTTTAAGTTCAGATGGAGCCATTCTGCATGGAGGAATAGAGATGGGTTGAGTATCTGGAAGTAGGTCTATTCCGAAGTCAATTTCTCTTTCGGGAGGAACTCCAGGAAGATCTTCGAGAAACACATATGGAAATTCACTTGCTACTGGAACTGACTCAAGGTTAGGAGTCTCGGAACTAGAGTATTTGAATCACACCAAATGATAGACACACCCCTTGGATATCATTTTTCTTGCTCTAAGGTACAAAACAAGTTGACCCTTAAGTGCTGAAGTACTATCCCTCCATTCTAGGATAGGTTCATTCAGGAATTGAAAATAGACAACTCTATTTCTATAGTCAACTGAAGCATAACATGAATGAAGCCAATCCATACAGAGAATGACGTCAAAATCTGTCATTTCTAACTCTACTAAGTCTGTTGAAGTAACTTTCTGAGATACCATAATCGGAAAGTTCCTGTATACCCTCTAGGATATAATAGACTTACCCACTGGGGGAGAGACTAAGAAAGGCTCAGTTAGGATTTCGGGACTGACTCCAAAGTTGACAGCTATAGAAGGAGTTACAAAGGATAAAAAAGCTCCTGGATCTAGCAAAACATAAACATTTTAATAGTAAACTTGTAATGTACCAGTGACCATATCAGGAGAACTTTTTGAATATTATCGGGACTGGAGTACGTAGAGCCTGTTTGGACTTTGCCTACTGGTGGCACTGGAAGCGACACCCTGCTGAGATGGGCAACCAGACTGAGCCGAGGGATGATTATACTAACTCTGTGAACCCACCTGAGGGCACTCTCTGATCCTATGGCTTGGCTTGCCATATCCAAAACATACACCACTGCCCGCTTTACAGACACTCTAATGATTTCTGCCATATTTCTGATAAAGAGGATTTGTTCGAGTATTGCTAACACTATCCTAAGATTTAGAGCCTGGCGCCCTATCCTTATTACCATTTTTGAATTTAGGCACCAGAGCACTGTATGAGGACGAAGATGGGACTGAATATTTTGGGCAGAACTAAGGACGATTACTACCCTCTGACTTAGGTTGAGTAAAGTTGAGGCTACCTGTTCTAGCCCTCTTGTTCTCCCTCTCTTTCTCCTTAGTTTTCTATTTCTCAATCTTCTGAGCATGGATCATCAACCTAGCCAAGTTCATCTTCTTAATCAACATTACGGTCCTACACTTCTTGACCACACTATCAGATACACCAGACATAAAGTTACTCATCTTAGACCTGCTATTAGCTACCACATGAGGAGCATATCTGGCTAACTGAGTAAACTTGAGAAAATACTCCTTCACTATCATGCTGCCATACTTCAAGTTAATGAACTCTAAAACCTTGGATTCCCTCAACTCCAATGGGAAGAACTTATCTAGAAAGGCAGTAACGAACTCTTCCCATTTTATAGGCCTTATATCTATATCCCCATCTACCTTCCACTACTTAAACCATGTGTGAGCCATATCCTGCCACGAATAGGAAGCTAACTCAGTACTCTCACTAGCAGTTACCCCCATAATATTTGTTATCTTCTGCACTATGTCAAGGAATTCCTGTGGGTCCTCTTCAGACTTAGACCCTAAAAATGAAGGAGGGTTAATTCGAGTGAAGCCCCAAATTCTAGCTGCAATAGTATTGGCTACTGGGTTGGACTGAACAATAGTTAGGCATTTATTTTGGGTTGCTACATAATGAGCTAGAGTGGTGAAAGCTGCTCTAAATTCTGTATGATAAACATGCTCATTTAGGGGATCTTCCTGAATGAGCAAAGGAGCTGGATGGTTCCCAGTCTTTCTTTTGTTGGTATTTTGGGAGGCATGTTCTATAAACAGAAGGGAAAATTGGATTAGATAGAGAGTTTAACTTAAGTTCATGCTCACTCGCAACTCGCATGATATGAATACTGAAAGAAGGGAAATTTTTTCCTAAAAATGCCTCATAGCCTCTTGTCCATAAGTGTTGCGCGCTACACACCCATGTACAAGACTCTACTTGACGCAACTTTCAGACTCCCTAAGACTCTTTAGAACCTTAGGCTCTGATACCAAGTTTGTAATACCCCGAGACTACACCTTGGGCGTCACGCGGTACTTACGACCCCGAAGGATCATAAGCTAACCCATGACTGGTACCTGCTGTGAGTACTGAATAATAATACTAAAAATATATGGAGAAGTTAGGCTGAAAATGCCATAAGGTTCATAAACTGAAAACAAATACTGAATACTGATAATAATACTAAAAAATTGAACATCTATCTGAAGTAATATAGTTTGAAAGCCTGTAACTTTATGAATATGGAGTTGATGGGACAAGTCCCCAACTAAACTCAATTACTGAACATACTAAATCTGCTGAAATGCTGAAATAAAATAATGTCCTCGATGGATGAGGACTTACTATTAAATCTGCCGTTGATATCCTAAGATGCTAAGTACGGTTAGGACCTTAAACGTTCAAACCTATGATATGAGATATCATAACGCAAAAGATAAAGTATACGTCAGTACATGGAATGTACTGGTATGCTAAGTGTGGTAAGACTGATATACATGGGTTCATATGCATGAGATGATAACTGACTGAATGAACATCATGAAGTAACTGGATGAGTGTACATGCAAAACTGTAACTATTGAACATACTAAACTAAAGATGTAATACTGTGCACGTAGATAAATATTATGTATCTGAGATTATACAAAAATTGAGTACTGAATTCTGATTGCTGAGTAACTAATAACTGATAGCCATGGTTTTGTAGAACTGACTGACTTCTTTACTGAATACTGAGACTGAAACTGTGATTGTGGGAGTGTTCATTAACTGACATACTCCAATTGTAGACTGAGTTAGGGTCCAACCTATGACCCCAGTTGGAAGGGTGTTAGCACCTTGCCATGGGATACTAATAATGCTGGGTCAACCCTAATCTGGTAGGAAGACTCATGAAATATATAAATGATGGAGTCAACCCTAGTATGGCAGGAGGATGACTTACCCTACGCTGGCTACGTAGTTCTGTAATGCAGGGACTGTTACTAAGGGTCAAACCCTCTTCTAACAAGAATTTCCCCATCCCTGGGTTCTCTCAGTGCTGAATCCTACTCCTGAATCAACACTGAACTGATCACTAAAATGTACTAGGCTTGACTGAACTGACACTGATCGTGTTGACTGACTGAACTGGACTCAGTTCACAGAGTTATGTTACTGACTGAGTACTACTGTTCTTGACCTTTACTGGGACTATTCTATAACTACTGCAACTAAGCAAACAACTAGATTTCGGGTAATAAATACCCCCAGAACTCGATAACATCAATAATAAAATATAATAAATCTTGAATGCATAAATATAGTCAATTGTTCACAATTCATTCAGTGAGACATTTTGTCAAACCGTTAGATGTAATGACCCGAGACTACCCCCTAGTTGTCACACGGTACTTATGATCTCGAAGGACCACAAGCTAACCCATGAATGATATCTGTTGTGAGCATTGAATAATAATACTGTAATTAATGCAAAAATTAGGCTGAAATTCCATAAGATTCAAAACATCTAAAATGCTAATAAACAACAACATCTGATAAAAACTAAAATTGTCTATAAACTAGTCTGAAAAACCTCTAACTGAATCTGTCTGAAAGTGGAGTTGATGGGACAATCCCCCAACTAACTCCATCTACTGAACTAATACATCTACTGAAAATATGAAATAGTATAATATCCTCGAATGATGAGGACTTACTGCCAAATCTACTGCTGCTGGCTGAACCTGAATCTACTATGCGTGATCAGGAACCTGAGCGTCTGAACCTATGATATTTTGCAGAAAAGTATGCGTCAGTACGTGGGAATATACTGGTATGCTAGATGAGGTAAGGCTGAATGCAAGGGTTCATATACATGAAGGTATAACTAACTAAATGAGAATAACTAAACATGATAGTACGTGGAGAGTCTGAGAATACCTTAAATACTGAGAATGTAATCTATGCATATACATATATATATATATATATATAAATTGTAACTGAGCTTTTCTTATGCTAAGTATTGAATTCTGATCACTGATTAACTGATACTAATTGACTGTATCTAACAACCCCGATTCTGTAAAACTGACCTGAGTTCTGAACTGAAGACTGAAACTATGAGAGGTAATCATCTAACCGATATACCCCTCTCTGAACTGATTGGAGTCCAACCTATAACCCCAGATGGAAGGGTGCTAATACCATGCCACGGGTACTAACACTAGAAATCCAGGATGCCAAGCCTAATTGACGGGTGACACCTGGGCGGAGCCAAGCCTAATCTGACAGGTGACCCCTAGGAGGTAGTCAAGCCTAGTCTGACGGGTGAATCCTCATCCTGCACTGGCTACACAGTTCTAGAGTACATGGATTACTACTGACGACTCTGCCTATCTGATGGGGGAAGCCATCATCACTGCTCTCGCTTGGTGCTAAATTCTACTCCCAACTGAAAGACACTGAATTGAGTATACTGTACTGGAATGGACTGAGACTGAGACTGAGACTGACTTTATTGAGTTTTCCTAATTTTTATAATTGACTGAGTTTTACTGAGTTCTGTAATGTACTGAGAGTACTGATCGTGATATGACTGATACTATTCTGTAACTGATACTGGCTCTAGGTAAACAACTAAATTGTCGGGTATTAAATACCCCCAAGACTCGATAGCATGAAAAGTAAACCAAAGCATAATCTTGAATAATATAACAATGTTCACTTGATCATAATTCATTCATAGAGATATTTCACCAAACACTTGAAATGCATTAACTTGTACATAAATGGGATCACATAATAACATCTCATGATTCCTCTATCTACTTCACATAGGCATTTAAGAAAATACTTAGGGAGCATGAGTATTTCAAATGATAATGGTCATCACATAAACATCATGAATACAATACTTAATTGCAAATTCAAGGGTTTAGCATTTAATTCATATAATTTCCCCTAAATACTATTCTATTCTTCATGAATCTTATCATAATCATGGATTGAAAACCAAAACAACATCATAGATGCATTAATCACTTTATAAATTTATGGGTCTATCAAGATAATCACATATTTTTTATACATGCTATTTAATTTCATGAAACTTGCATTTAAATTATGGATTGGAACCCTACTAATATTATAAATATGAATTCAATCTAATTCAAACATGGAAATCATAAATACATCATTTTTGTACTTTGAAAAAAGATTATTGGACTTCATGGGTGAAAGGGACCCATGAATCAACATCTAACATACCTTAATTTATGATATTCTTGAAGTTATTGAAGGATTTCTTGATCTTGACCTTGATTTCTTGAACTAGGGTTTTTCCCTTTGAGAGAGAATGGCTTGCTTCTTGAGAAAATAGTGAATTTATTAGCAATTTGTGCTCTTTTAGGGTTTGATTGCGTGTTTAGGCTGACTAGGGCTGAGGGAAAAAATACCTTAGTGCCCTCAAAATTAAAACTCAGAACTGACTGAAAATCCCGATTTTGTAAACTGGCGCAATGCGGCGCTATCGCGCCGTGTCACTAGAAATTGCTGATTGGGAACTGGGCTGATGGAGCGACGCGGTGCCTCACTGGTTGCAAATTTTTCCTTTGGTGCGACGCTCCATGATATATAAAGTGACAATTAGGAAAAAATCTAGTGGCGTGACGTGGTGGTATCGCGTTGTCTTATTGGAAAATGAAAAATGCCATTTGGACTGCCTCCGCGACGCGCTAAAGTACCAGGTGGTACACTATCTTACTAAAATGGCTCTAAATCTTCGTCCAGGTGTCGGATTTGGGCGAATTTGGTATCGATGGAAAGCTTATTTAATTTTCCAAGAGATGAAAAGTTAAAATTTTGAAAATTCCACATGTATAAAAATGTATTCATCTTTAAAGCAAGTCTTTAATATTCTAGGGACGAATTTAAGCTAGGTAAAAGTACGGGGTGTTACATTAGAGGTCATGAACTTGTACATGAATGAGAACACATGATAACATGTTATGATTACACTATTCAATTCACATGGACATTCTATCAAACACTTGGAGAGCATAATTAATGCACATGGTAATGAACAACACATAAGCATCATGACTACACTTAAACTTTCTATTTCAAGGATTTTAACATGGGAATTACATCAAACAACATACATGCAATCTTATGTTCATGCAACTTATAATTAGATCTTGAATTGAAACCCATACAACAACATAAACATGAATACAACCCAATTTGCGCATGTAAATCATGAATCTGAAAACTTATAGTTTTAAAAAGGGTTTTTGAACTCCAAGAGTGGAAGGAAACCCAAGGATTAACACCTAACATACCTTGATTGTTGATTTCATGAAGATTGTGGGAATTTTTTGGAACTTGGTCTTGAAAGTTATGAACTAGGGATTTGTTCTTGAGAGTATTTATGAGATAATGAGTGAATTTTTCCCTTTAGGAGGTTTAATTTCGTGTTTTTTCTGAATTGGGTGAGGGGAAGAAGACCTAAATGCCCTTGGAAACTCATAATTAAGTGAGAAAACTGTGGCCAACAACTCGATACCCGACACACCATGTCAATGATATCGACACAATAGCCGATATGTCGTGTCGATGAGGACAACACGATAGCCAATGCGACACATTAAGATCGCATTAGCTTGCTTTTTTGGCCATCCAAACACGACTCAAACGATGTCTAAAAATTCCGAAACTCATCCAATATGACTTATTGATATCCCTGATCATGATTCAATTTAAAAGTCGAGAATCTAAGATCGAAAAGATCATAAATGATGCCACTGAAATATCAAATCCAAAACTGAGAATAAGTGTCAACACATGGCTGAAATTTTCTAAGTTTGGGAGCTCTTTTGACATGCTATATAGGACTGAAATGACTAGGACTTTGCGGGGTCTTACAATATACCACCAGTCAAGTCCAATGACATAATAGTTATTTCAATTCCACTCTCCTAATTAATGTGATCACTACTGAGATGAGAGCCACTTTAGCAGCCCCCTTGAGGGACACTGAGGTTTTACTAGCCATCAAGTCATCCAAGCCCTTAAAATCCCCTGGACTTGATGGCCTTCACCATCTCTTCTTTTAGAAAATTTAGACTGATATTGGTCCAAAAACTATCTCCTTCTATAGAAAAGTCTTCTTTACGTGCACCATTCCTGCTGACTATAACAATACTCTCCTCTGCCTCATTCCAAAGTGTAGGAATGCCTCTAGCCTAAGAAATTACAAACCTATTGGGCTGTGCAACACCAGTTACAAGGTTGTAACAAAGATCATTGTTAATAGAATCAATCCCCTTCTCCAATCTATCATAGAACCCACTAAGGCTAGATTCCTAGCTAGCAGGAGGTTCTTTGATCATGCCATCATCATCCAAGAGTATATCACTTATTTTGAAAGAATGAAAGTCAAGCATGCCAATATGATCCTCAAGATTGACCTTGAAAAAAGCTTTTAACAAGCTTGAATGGCCATTCATAAATGATATACTCCAATTCTTTGGCTTTCCACCCAATCTTACCAATATCATCTTGTCTTGTCTGTCTTCCTCCTCTAAAGCTGTCCTGGTCAATAGAAGAAGAACTACCTACTTTAACCACTCCAGAGGCACTAGGCAGGGGGACCCTATGTCCCATTACCTATTCATCATATGCATGAAGATAATGTCTAGGGACATTGAAGTAGAAGTTAGAGCCAAAAATTGGACCCCCATAAGTATCTCTACCAGTGGCCCCAAACTCTCTTACCTTTTCTTTGATGATGATCTCACTCTCCTTGCTAGAGCTAATGCTACTAATTACCGTAAAATTGTCTACATCCTCAAGGCCTTCAGTCACCTATTTGGACAAAACATTAACCATAGCAAGTATAATGTAATCTACTGTTAAAACTACTCATCGGCTCACTCCACTATGTGCTCCCAGATTCTTAACATCCAAACTAGATCTAGCTTTGGGAAATACCTTGGATATCCCATTTTTAACAAAATGCTTAAGAACAGTGACTTCTAATTCATAATTGACAACATGAGCACTGGGTTGGCAGGGTGGAAAACCAAGTTCCTTAACATGTTTGGAAGGACTGTTCTTGCCAAGTCTACTCTCAGTGCTAAGCCTACTCAAGTCATGCGTTACATAAAAATTCCTAGAAAAGTCACTGAATCCTTCAATAAAATCCAAAGGGATTTTCTTTGGATTAGTTGTGCAGAAAAAAAAAGCTCCACTTGCTTAGATGGGATGTCCTTACCACTATTAAGAAGAAGGGTGGCCTTGGCCTCCACAAGAGTGACCTCAGAAATAGGGCCCTTCATGCAATCTTGGCAAGGAGACTCTTCTATAACCCTAGCAGTCTTTGGGGCAAATTCCTTTTAGCTAAATACTACAAGCATCATGGACCCCTTCCCACCAGGAAAATTACTTCCAGAACCTGGAAGAACATCCGCAAAGGGTGGAAAGACTACTCTAAGGGTATCAGGTAAAGGGTGGGAAAAAGGGACAAAGTAAATTTCATAGAAGACATCTGGATCCCTCATTTAGACAACCTCAAAAGTATCATTCAAGGCCCCATTAACAACCAAGAATCCAACATCACTGTAAAGGAAGTGTACAATAATAACAACTGGGATTTTACAAAACTTTCTTTTGAAATCCCTAATACCGTTAAAGAGATTATCCTTACCACCCCGTTTAGACCCAACTGCAATGATGAAGATAAAGCTATTTGGAATTGCAGCTCCAATAACAATATTTACCACTGGTAGCATGTACTCTTGTCTCAGGAGTACCAATTTTGTTCCTCCACATGACAAGAACTTCCAACTTGTGTGGAGGGCTCACACCCCTAACAAAACTAAAACCTTTATCTGGTTGCTCATGCATAATAGGCTCTCTACCAAATGCTAATTTAACCATATAGGCATCAATGCCCCACCCCAATATCACTTCTGCAACAACATCAGTAAATATATGTAACACCCCAAGTTTGTACCTCAGATGCTACACGGTGCTCATAATCCTAAAGGACCATGAGCTAACCCATGACTGGTACCTGCTTCAATAACTGAGTAACAATATGTTATAATGCCGAATAATGGGCTGAAATGCCATAAGGTTCAAATAACTGAAATAAAACTGAGATAAGGTATCTCAAAACTAAAACTGAACAACTGTCTGAACATCTAGTCTGAAAAGCCTCTAGCTGAACTGTCTGAGCTGTGGAGTTAATAAGATAATCCTCCAACTAACTCCATCTTCTGAAATACTGAATGTAGTGAGATAGTAAAAAACAAGAATATTCTCGAACGATGAGGACTCACTGCTAGTCTACTGCTATTGGTTGAATCTAAATCTATCTACGTGTGATCGGGAGCCTGAGCATCTGAACCTATGGTATAAAACACCATAGCGTAAGAGAAAAGTATGCATCAGTATGTGTGCATGTACTGGTATGCAAAATGAGGTAGGCTGAATGCAAGGGTTTACATGCATGAACTATAACTGGCTGAATAACATGGACATGACTGAGTGAGAAATACATGCATGAATACAAGAGCTGTAACTGAAGTCATAATAATAATAAATACTGAGTTCACTTATAACATGGATTACTGATAACTAATATACTGATAAATGATATACTGTTACTACTGAGTGACTATTTCTTACAGTCCTGACTTTGATGGAACTAGTGGAGTTCCGTATTATGCTGAATGACTTTATCTGATAGTCATAAATTCTATAGAACTATCTGAGTTCTTTGCTAATGAATGAGATTGAGACTGTAGAAAGTAATTATCTAACCGACATTTCCCTTTTTAACAAATCTGGGGTCCAACTTATAACCCAGTTGGAAAGGTGTTAATACCATACCACGGGTAAGGACAAGCTGAGAGTTACCCTCATCTGTCTAGTACTCTAATAAGAATGGTGGGACCATTAAAACACAGGTTAAGCCACCTCATTAACCCTCATCTGGAAGGTTTGATGTCTCAACCTACACTGTCTACGTAGTTCTGGAACACAAGGACCGCTTCTAAGGATCACACCCTCTATGGGAAGGTAAGCCCTCATCCTTAGGTTCACTTGGTGCTAAGTCCTACTCCCAACTGAACAAACACTGAACTAAGTATACTGGACTGAGTTTACTGAGTTCCATTGACTGACGATATACTACTGAATTCTGTTGACTAACTGGATTTACTGAGCCGTGAACTAAATACTACTGAGTTTTTCCTGAATTTTGAGACTGGCTGAGAGTACTACTGATCGGGACATGACTGAGATAGATTCTGTAATTGACACTGGCTCTAGGCACACAACTAATTTATCGAGTATTAAATACCCCAAGGACTCGCTAGCATGAAGATAATAAGACATGACAATTCTTAAATACTTGACAATAGTCAACAACTCATAATACAATTTATGAGGCATTTTATCAAGCACTTAAAAGTTGTAAACTTGTACATAAATAGGAATGCATGCTAATATGTCATAATTTCATTAAACTAATCTCATGAACATTCCATCAAACACTTACAAGGCATAGATTTATACTTGGGCATGGACAACAATGCTAATACATCATGACTACCATATTAATTCATAATTCAGGGGTTTCTACCTAAGAGAATCAAAATTCAACTTACATGCCACCATAATATTAAGAAATACATTAAAGATTTCAACTTGAAATACATACCAAAACCTCAACATGATTACATTCAAACCCACAACTTATGTTTTTAAAAGAAGTTTCTTGAACTCCAAGGGTGGAGGGACCCTTGGATGAACACTTTACATACCTTATTGGTTGAATTTGGAAAGATTGATGGTGAAATCTCTTGAATTTGATTCTTGGATTGATAGCCCTAGGGTTTTATTCTTGAGGATTTTATGAATAATGATTGTATTATGCCTCTAAAGGGGCTAAATTTCATTTTATGGGGGCTTAAGGCGTGGGAAAAATACCCAATTACCACTTGAGATGCGACTTTTAAATGACTGAAAAACTGGGTTACCGATGCGCAGGTCAACGCGGTACGTCGATGGCATCGATGCGATATCCAATGCATCATGCCAAGTTAGCATAGACTCATTGGAATTTGATACTGGTAGCTGGAAAAAATATTAACCAATGTGATAGTCGATGCGACGCGCCAAGATCACACTGGTTCACTATTTTGGAATTCCAATGGAGCTTCAAATGATGTCCAAAAAATTTGAAACTTGTACGGGTTCACCTATTGACCTTCCTGATCATGAATTAACTCAAATATAGACATTTAAAGGAAATTAAGGTCACGAAGTAAGAGTGCCAACTTCTAAGGTCTAAAAATATAACTAAGTCGGAATCCTTAGCTAAATATTCTAATTCCGGGACCCTTTGACAAGCTTAAAGGACTGAATTAAGATAGAAATTTTGTGGGGTCTTACAATATCTCCCCCTGGGAACATTCTTCCTCAAATGGGATGAACTGAACTGAGAGTACTAGTAGGCTGAATCTACTTACTGGAAATGGACATCTGGGACATGACTATAGGACTTATATTACCGATGTATCGAATTACCACACTGAATAAACATATCTGATGCATGAGTACATAACTGAGCTGATTCATGAGTACATGACTGGGATTTCTGATAAGCTGAGTTTCTCATACTGAACGTGCATATCTATCTGAATGTTGGAGATCTACATCTCTTACCATAGAGAGCTTCAAATGGTTCCATCTGAATGTTGGAATGATAGCTATTATTGAATGTGAACTCAATTAAAGGCAAGTGTTCGTCCCAACTAACTTTAAAATCTATCGCACACGCTCGCAGCATATCTTCCAAAGTCTGAATAGTCCTTTTGGCTTGACCATCTGTCTAGGGATGAAAGGCTGTACTGGGATGAACTCGGGTACCAAGACCCTTTTGGAATGCCTTCCAAAAATAAGAGGTGAACTAGGTACCTATATCTGAGACAATGGAAAACAGAACACCGTGTAATCTAACCTATTCTTTGATATAGAGTTTGGCGTAATCCTCGGCTGAATACGAGGTATGGAATGGAAGGAAGTGAGATAATTTGGTCACCCTATCTATGATAACCTAAACTGAATCGTACTGACGATGAGTATGAGAAAAACCCATCACAAAGTACATGTTCACTTTTTCCCACTTCCAAGTAGGGATACTGAACACCTGCATGGACCACTTGGCTTCTAATGCTCAATCTTAACCTGTTGACATGTTGAGAACTTAGCCACGAATTCTGCAATGTCTCTCTTCATCCCACTTCACCAATAGATCTCCCGTAAATCATGGTACATCTTAGTGGCCCCTGGATGAATAGAGTAATGCGCTCCATGCGCCTCTGCAAGAATTTGCTGCCTCAAGTCATCTACACCTGACATACATAGATAACCCTAACAACGCAAAACACCATATCCCTCTTGGGAGAAAACCTCCACCTTTTGATCTCTGACTGACTCTTTCAACTTGACTAAACTGGGATCTCTATCCTGTTTTTCCTTTACTTTGGAAACTAGAGATGATTCTGAACTATTCTGAACCTACATATTACCTTCTGCTGAATCGACTAAGCGAAAAACTTGTCGGGAAAGCTGATGAACTTCCTGAACTAACTTCTTCTTACTGTCCTCAACATGAGAAATACAAACCATAGATAGTCTACTGAGAGCATCAGTCACTACATTGGCCTTACCCGGGTGATAAAGGACACTCATGTCGTAGTATTTCAACAACTCCAACCACCTTCTATGATGGAGGTTTAAGTCTTTCTGAGAAAATACATACTAAAGGCTTTTATAATCTGTGAACACATTTACATTCACCCCATACAAGTAGTGCCTCCAAATCTTTAAGGCAAACACTACTACTTCTAACTCGAGATCATGAGTTGGATAATTCTTCTCATGGGGCTTAAGCTGTCTGGAGGCGTAGACTATGACTTTACCATGCTATATAAGGACACAACCCAAATCTACTTTAGATACATCACAGTATACCACAAACCCATCCGAACTATCTAGAAGAGTTAAAACTAGAGCTGAGGTGAGTCAAGTCTTTAATTACTGAAAACTCTTCTCGTATGAATCTGACCACTGAAATTTGACTTTCTTATGAGTCTATCTGGATATAGGGGATGCAATAGACAAAAATCCCTCAACAAACCGCCTGTAATAGCCAACCAAACCCAAGAAAATCCTGATGTCTGATAGAGAGATGGGTCTGGGCCAGTTTCTCACCACTTTAGTCTTTTGGGGATCAACCATAATGCCATCACCGGAGATGATATGACCAAGGAATGCTACTGACCTTAGCCAAAATTTGCACATACTAAATTTGGAGAATAACTGATGATTTCTGAGAGTCTGCAATATTATTCTGAGATGGTCTGCATGATTATGCTCACTACAAGAGTAAACAAGAATGTCATCTATAAAGACTATGAGGAGCATGTCCAAGTACTGATTGAACACATGGTTCATCAAGTCCATAAATGGTGATGGGGCATTGGTAAGACCAAAGGACATAACTAAGAATTTGAAGTGACCATATCGAGTTTTGAAAGCTATTTTCATAATGTCACATTCTTTAACTCTGTGCTGATGATAGCCTGATTTGAGGTCTATCTTAGAGAAGTAACTGGATCCCTAAAGTTGGTCAAATAAGTCATCGATTCTGGGAAGAGGATACTTGTTCTTGAATGTAACCTTATTGAGCTGATGGTAAACTATGCACATTCTGAGAGAACCATCTTTCTTACGCATGGATAAAACTAGCTCACCCCACGGGGACACACTGGGTCTGATGAATCCCTTGTCTAAGAGATTTTTCAATTGTTCTTTTAATTCTCTGAGTTTTGCAGGTTCCATTCTGTATGGCGAAATAGATATGGTCTGAGTGTTTGGAACAAGGACTATTCCCTAGTCAATTTCCCTTTCAGGAGGAACTCCGGGAAGATCTTTTGGAAACACATCTGAATATTCATTCACCAATGGAACTAACTCAAGACTGGGAGTTTCTGAACTAGAGTCTTAGACTCGCACAAGATGAAAGACAAATCCCTTAGATATCATTTTTCTTGCCCTTAGATAGGAAACAAGCTGACACTTGAAGGATTAAGTACTACCTCTCTACTCTAGGACAGGTTCATTTGGAAACTAGAACTGGACAATACTATTTCTACAGTCGACTGAGGCATAGCAGTAATGAAGCTAATCCGAGAATGACATCAAAATTGGTCATCTATAATTCGACTAAGTCTATTGAAGTGACTTTATGAGATATCATAATCGGACAGTTCCTGTATACCTGCCGGGCTATGATAGATTTACCCATTGGGGTAGAGACTAGGAAAGGCTCTGCTAGAATTTTGGGACTAACTTCGAAATCAACTGCTATATAAGGAGTAACAAAAGACAAGGAAGTTTCTGGATCTAGCAAAGCATAAACATGTATATGAAAGATCTGTTACGTACCAGTGACCCCATCAGGAGAATTTTCCTGATCCTATTAGGACTGAAGAGCATAGAGTCTATTTGGGTGTTGTCCACTGATAACGCTCAAACTACATCTCTCGTAAGAGTGTAAGCGGTCGTCTTCAAATATAGAACCCAACTGGGTTGGGTGTCAAATCCCACAGGGAATACTCGGTAACTAAGTATGCAACTATTATTAGACTGTTAGTCGAAAATTCTACGAAAAAAAAGGGATTTGGATTGTGATGTTAAGTAATAAAATCAAAGTAAAAACAGAATGCTTGGTAGGTTTTAATCAATGAGAATTGTGAGTTAGGGTTATGTCCACCTTATGAGTTCTACGTATCTATTGGCTATGAGTTATGCTGAATTCAGACATGCATGCGCTTATAGAGATTCGTATTCTATGGTAAATCCTAGCGTCTTTTGACCATCAAGGATTATATCACTTTAACTCTTTCAAGCTTAAAGCGTATACTAATGGTACGAATTCTCCAAGAGGTTAATACAGTTACGGCACTAACTTTTAAACAGGGTTTAGTAGACCTATTTCCTTGTCATTCTCTCTTTTCCAGACATGTAACTTTTCTTTCGAACAAGTTAATGCTATACTGGCGTATTCTAAATGTTTGCAACCACAAGAATTCAATTAAGATGAAGAGAGTAATGATATAAGCAGCATACGTATCAAGAATTCACAAACTCATAGCAACCGATAGTATCTCATAAGGCTTCCATAACCCTAACAGAGAAGTTTAGCTTCTCATGAGCGCAACGGAAATCATAATAGATATGATCATCATACCACCACTTAGGATAGTCTTGGCGATGGAAGTGATAAACGTCAACTAGGGTTGGACGTTTTTGCTCCTTCCGTTCTTCTCAATAGAGTCGTGTTTCTCTGTTAATGTTTACAAAATATTGTAACGTGAAGTAGTAGCAAAAGTCGAATGGAAAATACTTGAATTAATGAGTGAATCGAATTGTAAGAGTTGAATGAATTATTCAAATGGAGAGAGATAATAATAAAAACTTCAGCAACATAGGGTATTTATAACACCCATATCCTATTCCTACTAGGCTACTGCGTACTTATCCTAATCCTACTAGGTTACTGCATCCTTATCCTAATCCTACTAAGTTACTGCTGATTCCCAAAGTCTTTAGAAATGCTGTTTTTGCCCGGGACAAGTTATCCATGCATCACTTTCAGTCCATAGGCGTCCAAACGCTGCTTTCCTTCTTTCGTGAAGCTTCCTTGGGCGTCAAGTTATCCATAAAGTGCTGGAATCTTCATCGTTTATACCTGAAAACTTGCTAATCACGTTTGTTAGCTCACTTACAGGAAAAAGGACTAAAAGTGCATGAATTATATATTTTGTTCTCAAAACTTAGCTAAAATATGGGTAAATTAAGGTGCTTTAGGCGTGTAAATACGCCTATCATCAACACCCCACACTTAAAGCTTTGTTCGTCCTCGAAAAATATATCATGTCCATATAAACATCTACTTAGGGTTTCACAGTAACAACACAAAATATTCATCAAGACAAGCACAACAATTATTAACAAAGAGTAGTTTTCTAATCAATTCTAGAAACAATTCAACCTCCGACATAGACTCGTGATGATGGTTAATTCGTATTCAAAAGTTAAGGCACAAAGAATCATACAAGACTACCCAAAACTCATCAACCATGTGTGTCTCACATAAGATATTACCCATAATCACTCACAAGTATTGCATTTTTCAGAACATGGGTATAAGATTATCCTTGCTCTCACTCTCACAAAGAATTCATATGTTGCAACTGATGACCATAGGCTTGCCCTTAGTGTAATGCTATACTAATATCAGAATGTTAAGCTTAGGATCAAATAGGTCTTTACAGATTGTAATGTAGGCTAAGGGACTGGTAGGACTATTTTGGCCAGAAATAGTGACTATGTTCCTAAGCGCTTTAATACATCACATTATGCCATTAACACTCTCTTTTAATCAACCCTGCTACCTTTCTTCCATCTATCACCCCTTTTCACCTATTTTGCCATTCAAGCATAACTATCTTTTTATTTAATCATAAACACAATTTATCATTTTGTTTTTCTATTTCTTTTTTTTATAACACACCTCTATGATAGCCACTCTTTTTCACAACAAATTCAAGTACCAATACACTCTAAGGCATCACTCTCACCCAATTTCCTCTTATTTTGTCACATGACTTCACAACTTAAAGTACTTAGGAATTTGGATCAAATTATGGTCTTGAAAAAAATGGATTAGGCTTACATATGAGGCTGTCAAAGAAAATGGCTTAAAGGCTCAAAGGGGTTGACTAGGATAATGTCCACGGGTAGGTAAAATGAAGGTAAACAAGTATCGGTTGCCAAAAAAAAGCCTAAATCATCTCCTAAACTCACACTCTTTATTTCGCTTTACACACACACCAGGCAGGTTCTAGCATCAGTCACAAACACAGAATATACTATCATCTCTCACACACAAGGCACATGGTCAACTTTATTGGGAGTATTATAGACTCTTGACCCTAACAGATGAATGAATTAAACCACACAATTATCACACAGTGAGTCACACTTAGAGCCTAAATGTCTCAATAGTAATGATTCTAGCACAAACTCTTATCATAACACCATGCCGCCTAATTTCATGCATCAAAATCTAAAATATGACAATAAATGTAGGCAAAGAAGTACAGCATACGAATACCAGCACCCCACACTTAGACGGGACACACTGCCCTCAGTGGAAAATAAATATGGAAAACCTGATTAGTCGGACTCCTCTTCTATGTCTGGGGTCATACCCCCTATGTCGGAATCATCATCAGAGTCGTCATCCTCAGAGTTTCCTCAAATTGTACCCCACTTGATCCAAAAGTGCGTTGAGGTATTTGTAGCGAGGAGGATTCATCTTGCTCTTTTCTTCCCCTTTTCTGGCCTTTCTGTGAGGTGGTTGCTTTGTCTTTTCCTTGGCGTGCTTTTGGTGCCATTGTACCTGAGATTAGAATGATAGTCATGTTAGCTTTATCTCGGTAGATACAGTTGACAAAAAAATAGTAGTGGCACCACCCCGCACTTAATTTGTTGGCACAAACTAATTAAGTGAACATTGTCGATTACTCAGACTTCATCGATATACGTTTAGGCGTTATGTTCCAACAATATGTTCAGCACAGTCATACTTTCATGTCGTCTTAACTATCCTTTCCAACTATGTTTCATGTAATCTTGATCATACTTTCATGTTTGGATTAATGCACTTTTTGAACAAGACTACTACATAGAGATCGTATCAAGTTATGGTATAGAAATAATTACAACATCTCATGCTTGTATTCAATCATGATCTTTATCTCGATGAACGAGTCATTCAAACATTCAAGCATTCAATTTTGAAAATTATGCAATTAACTTCACCATGTCGACTCCGCAAAAGTATGACAGTCTATAACAATCAAATACAAGTCGGAACAAAATCAAGAACACCCACACGTATTCTTTCACTCAAAGAGATATATCACAACAAGTCAACCATATTCAAATCACCAATACTACTTCAAGATTTAACAATTCATTATAGGCGTAGTAGTGTAGTACTTACGGAATATAAAAGAAGAACAAAGAAGTACTTACTTGGTTGATGGCCTCGGAAGATGTTCTTGCAAAGTAAAAGAGCAAAAGGAAAATTTTTGAGAGATTTTGGAGAGGTAGGCGGCACTTAGGTTGAATTTGCAATGCATTTTTGTTCTAAGACTAAGGTTCTATTTATAAGACAAGCTTGGGTCGGGTTTTGACCCATTTGGAATCGGATTTGGAGGCCAAAAGTGACCATAGGCGGCGCCTAATGCTTTGCCTATGCTTGGCATAGGCGGCGCCTATGCTATGGCATTGTTAAGCATAGGCGGCGCCTATGCTATGGCATACTAGATTCAGAGACAAAATGCCTTTGCATAGGCGGCGCCTATGCTATGGCATTGTTGAGCATAGGCGGCGCCTATGCTATGGCACTCTAGAATCTGAGAGCTTAGGCCATAGCATAGGCCATGCCTTGTTCGTGGCCTATATTTACATAGGCCTTGCCTTGTTCTTTGCCTATATTTTCATAGGCAATGCCTAACCCATAACCTTTTGCTTCTTCATTCCTAACTTACCACCTTCAACATGCAATACTTCCAAATCAAAATTTGAAACCAATCTCCTCCTTTACACTTCTTGTACCTACACTTACTCAAAAACAACAAAAACGATTAGAACGATGGGTTGCCTCCCACCAAGCACCTTAGTTTTGGTCGTGGCTCGACTCTTCTTTTTGGATTTTTATTTAGCAAAAATAAACTCTTAGTAAAACACAAAATGAAAAACGATGGGTTGCCTCCCATCTAGCGCTTGATTTATTGTCGCGGCACGACATAGTTACCTCGAGTACTTAGATTTCGTCGAGATAGATGGTGGCCATGCATTTTATCGAGTCAAGAGGACCGATATATGGTTTTACCCGTTGTCCATTCACCTTAAAGACAACACCATTATTGTCTTCTAGCTCAACTACTCCAGACGAGTAGACTTGGCTGATTTTGTATGGACCAGACCATTTGGATCTTAACTAACCTGGGAATATCTTCAGTCTGGAATTGAAAAGAAGTACCATATCACCTTTTTGAAAGTTTCGTTGAACAATCCGTTGATCATGATACTTTTTCATCCGTTCCTTGTATAAGTCTGATCTTTCATACGCATGTAGACGGAATTCATCCATCTCATTCAGCTGCTCCAATCTCATATTCATGGCATCATCCCAATTCAAATTTAGTCGCTTCAACGCCCATAATGCTTTATGCTCGAGCTCAATGGGCAAGTGACAAGCCTTCCCATAAACTAGTTGGTACGGGGACATGCCAATTGGCATTTTGAATGCAGTCCTATAAGCCCATAGTGCATCGTCCAGCTTCCGAGACCAATCCTTCCTATTAGCGTTTACAGTCTTAGTAAGGATCTGCTTGATCTCTCGATTAGAAACCTCTACCTGTCCACTAGTTTATGGGTGATAAGGCGTGGCTACCTTATGTTGCTTGACCCCATATTTCACCAACACAGATTTGAACAGCTTGTTGCAAAAGTGTGATCCTCCATCGCTTATGATGGTACGTGGTACCCCAAAATGAGAGAAGATATTTCTCTTCAAGAATGCCACAACACACTTTCCTTCATTGTTGGCCAGCGCTACTGCTTCGACCCATTTGGATACATAGTCGACAACAACTAGGATATATTTCATCCCAAACAAATTTATGAATGGGCCCATGAAATCAATACCCCACACATCAAACAACTCTATTTCAAGAATTTTTGACATAGGCATCTCATGGTGCTTCGAAATCGTGCCTTGTCTCTGACATTGGTCACATCTTCTCACAAATTCATAGGCATCTCTAAATATCGAAGGCCAATAATAGCCGCTTTGCAATACCTTCCTTGTTGTTCGACCACCTGCATGGTGTCCCCCAACTTGGGAAGCATGACTTGCTTCCAATATACTAGGCACCTCCACATGAGATATGCATCGCCTGATAACACCATCCGCGCATCGTCGAAACAAATATGGCTCATCCCAGAAGTAGTGTTTTACATCATGCATGAACTTCCTCTTTTGATGAAAAGATAGATTCGCAGGCATCACATTAATTACCACGAAGTTTGCAAAGTCTGCATACCATGGTAACTCTTCCATCATTGTGGCTAGGATCTCTTCATCGGGGAATGCATCATCAATCTCAAGATCAGGCTGCGCTATATGCTCGTTCTCAATTCTAGATAGGTGATCAGCCACTTGGTTTTCACAACCTCTTCTATCTTTTACCTCAAAATCAAATTCTTGCAGCAATAACACCCATCGAATTAGCCTTGGTTTTGCATCCTTCTTCGTCATTAGATATCTCAGGGCTATATGATCAGTATGAAACACCACTTTAGTCCCCAACAGGTAAGAACGAAACTTTTCAAAAGCGTAAATAACTACTAGAAGGTCTTGTTCCGTGACAGTATAGTTCTTCTGGGCTCCGTTCAAGACTTTGCTTGCGTAGTAGATTGGATGAAATAACTTTTCTCTTCTCTATCCAAGTACAACACCCAAAGCTACTCCGCTTGCATCACACATAACTTCAAATGGTAGGGACCAATCAGGTGCTACAATGATAGGGGCTTCAATTAGCTTTCCTTTGAGGCATTCGAATGCCTTCAAGCAATCTTCACCGAAGTCAAACTTTGCATCCTTCTCCAAAAGCTTGCATAACGGACTAGCAATCTTGGAAAAGTTTTTAATGAACCTTCGATAAAAACCTGCATGCCCGAGGAAACTACGAACTCCCTTTACAGAGATTGGAGGTGGTAGTTTCTCGATGACTTCAATTTTAGCTCGATCCACCTCAATTCCTCTTTCAGAAATTTTATGCCCAAGAACAATACCTTCTTTAACCATAAAGTGGCACTTGTCCCAGTTTAGCACCAAGTTGAATTCAACATATCTCTGTAACGCCATACTTAGATTCGCCAAGCACGATTCGAACGACTCACCCACAACTGAAAAATCGTCCATGAATACCTCCAAGGTGTCTTCAACCATATCAGAAAAAATGGACATCATACAACGCTGAAAAGTGGCGGGTGCGTTACATAGCCCAAATGGCATACGTTTGAAGGAAAACGTACCATATGGGCATGTAAACGTGGTCTTTTCTTGGTCTTCAGGAGCAATACAGATCTGATTATAGCCGGAATAACCATCTAAGAAGCAAAACCATCCTTTCCCTGCCAATCGATCAAGCATTTGGTCCATGAATGGCATTGGGAAGTGATCCTTAAGCGTCTATGAATTCAGCTTCCGGTAGTCCATGCATACTCTCCACCCTGTGACAGGTCTGAGTGGAATTAGCTTATTCATTTCATTTGCAACTACCGTCATGCCCCCTTTCTTGGGCACACACTGTACCGGACTCACCCATTTACTGTCAGAGATTGGATACAGTACCCCTGCCACTAACCACTTAATAATTTCTTTCTTCACCACCTCTTGCATAGGTGGATTCAAACGTCTTTGATGCTCAATAGTGGGTATGCAATTTTCTTCAAGCTGAATCTTGTGCATACATATCCCAGGCGGAATACCAATAATATCAGCGATGGTCCAACCGATGGCTCTCATGTATTTCCTTAGAACAACGATGAGAGCTGCAACTTGCTGCTCACCTAAGTCAGCCGCCACAATAACCGAGAGGGTGTTTCCACTTCCCAAGAATGCGTACTTTAGATGACTGGGTAGCTCATTCAATTCTAGCATTGATGGCTCTTCAATGGATGGTTTAGCTGGTGGTGTAGGCCGATTTTTGAGATCAAGGTCCAGCTTCTTAGGAGCATAAGGATACGACCCTATTCCTGTTAGAGCACAAATAGTTTCTTCGTAATTTTCAGCATTCTCACGCTCAATATTTATAAGCACTGCTGCCAATGGATCAACAATAAGCTACTCCTCTACGGATAATTCTTTCTCAGCATCAAAATAAACATCAGCTACCGAGAACACGTTCAGATCTTTGGGTTGCTTCATTGATTTGCATACATCAAAGCGAACTACTTTGTCATTCATCCGGAATAAAAACTCATTCACTTTTAAATCAATAAGCACACTCCCTGTTGCAAGGAAAGGGCGCCCCAAGATTATGGGAACTTCAGAGTCCACCTCACAGTCCAGAATAACGAAGTCTGCCGGAAAGATGAATGAAGAAATCTTCACCAATACATCATACAAAATACCCACAGGTCGTTTTACCGACCTATCTGCCATCACGAGCCGCATATTGGTTGGATTAGGATCCCCTAACCCCAACTTTCTGTAAATAGATAGCGGCATCAAATTGATGCTGGCTCCTAAATCGCATAGTGCCTTGGAAAAATTCAAAGATCCGACAATGCAAGGAATATTGAATGCACCGGGGTCAGCCTTCTTCTGAACTAGTGATCTGGTAGCGACTGCACTGCAATGATGAACAATATCCGTCAACTTATAACTTGCTTCCCGCTTCTTTGTCAAAAGATCCTTCATGAATTTTGCGTACCCAGGCATTTGTTCCAGTGCCTCGACCAAAGGAATATTAATAGTTAGCTGCTTCAACATAGTCATAAACTTATTGAACCTGGTATCATCAGCTTTCTTCTTCAATCTCTGAGGAAAAGGTGGTGGTGGAAGGGGAATAGTTTTCTCCATGACTTTCTTTTCCTCTTGCTTCCGATTGGTGATCTTTTCTAGCTGTGGACGTTGAGGGGTGACGTCACTAACAACCTCATCAGCTGCTTCGACATCTTTTGGTTCTGTAATAATCTCATTATTCGCCATATCATCAACTACTTGCTTGCCTTTGGACGGATTTTCCAACACTTTACCACTCCGGGTAGTAATAGCCATACACGATCCGTCATTCCTTGGATTTTGAACTGTGTCGCTAGGTAGTGTTCCAGCTTTTCTTTGATTTAATGCCGCTGAAAGTTGACTCAATTGCTGCTCTAGTTGCTTTATTGCAGTAGCATGCGAGTCAACCAATTGATTTATTGAAGACAAATCGTTCTTCACCTCATTCACTCCCGTATTAGTTGCCTCAACTCTTTTCAGCAGCTTTGACATCATATCTTCCATAGACATCTTCCCAGAGCCAGACGCCACAACCTCACGGTTTCCAGGAGGTACATACAAACCACTCCTGTCAGTCTTATTCTTCCAACCACCTTGATGGCGGTCCTTGTATCCAGATTTATCATAATAGTTCCGACCTTGGTTTCCTTGGGCATTGCCTCGGAAACCCCCTGATTATTCAAGTAGTTGGCTTCTTCCTCTGAATCAGATTTGTCTCTTCCTTTTGACGCAACTGCTTTGACTTTTTTGGTCTTCCCTGATAATAGATGCTTTGTAAGAAGATCCATCTGTGTTTTCATGTGCGCCATATCTTGATCACATTCCTCTTGTCTACGCCTCTGCTCTGCAGTCATGCCAACAGATACGGTAGAGCTTGCTACCTCAGAATCCCTGGTATGCCAAGCTCTACTCTGATTTGTCATACAATCTAGCATATCACTTGCCTCGAGAAAAGTAAGGTCCATGAATGACCCACCTGCAGCATTATCAACCACTGGCTTAGTCACTGAGTTCAAAGCCCTGTATAATATCTCCATCAAGTGGATGTTGGTCATCTGATGATTTGAGCACCGCATAAGCTTCTTCTTGAAACTCTCCCATATTTCGTGGAGAGCTTTAGTTGGAAGTTGTCGAAAATTGCTGATCTCATCTCTCAACTGTGCTCTCTTGGATGGCGGAAAGAATCTTTCTAGGAAAGCGTCTTTCAGTTGCCTCCAATTAGTAATAGAATCAGGAGTCAGCCCATTTAACCATAGAGTTGCCTCCCCAGATAGAGACAATGGAAATAAGCGCAGCCGAATTACATTCTGTCCAACGCCTGGATTGTCGAATGACTTGCATGTAGAGATGAAGTTGATCAGATGCATATTCGGATCATCGCCTGCAAGTCCACCAAATAATACCTTGAGCTGCAATAGTTGAATCATGGTGCTGGTGATATTGAACTTTGCTCCAGGTGCCAAGGGCGGAGGAATAATAGCTCCTGTAGCACCAGCTCCATCCAGATCATCATCATCATCATCAAAAGGAGCCTGCACAGCTCAGCGATCAGGTCTCATTCTAGCTTGATGATCTCTCCTATGCATAGGTGCCGCCACTTCATCAGTACGCCTAGGATTCAGTAGCTCCTCATCACCCAGGTCTTCATCATCAGGATTTGTTGCACGACCTGGGTTATCAATATTCTGTTGATGCACTTGAGCAGCTGCCAGTGCAGCTAGTCTAGCCTGCTCCTGTTGAGCCGCCCTTCTGTCAATGTCACGTTGTGCATCCATTCTGCCAATAAGTTGCGGTTCAGGGTTTATGGGTAATAATGGTTGACCAAAACTTTGAGTATTTGGCATGCACTGAACAAAACCAGCAGAAAACAAAAACAACAACTAAAAGTAAAGTATGAGAATCTTTGACCAAAGGGTCTAGTAACTATCACAAACTTAGTTGACAACCGTATTCCCCGGCAACGACGCCAAAATTTGATAACGCTCAAACTACAACTCTCATAAGAGTGTAAGCGGTCGTCGTCAAATATAGAACCCAACTGGGTTGGGTGTCGAATCCCACAGGGAATACTCGGTAACTAAGTATGCAACTATTATTAGACTGTTAGTCGAAAATTCTACGAAAAAAGGGGGGATTTGGATTGTGACGTTAAGTAATAAAATCAAAGTAAAAACGGAATACTTGGTAGGTTTTAATCAATGAGAATTGTGAGTTAGGGTTATGTCCACCTTATGAGTTCTACGTATCTATTGGCTATGAATTATGCAGAATTCAGACATGCATGCGCTTATAGAGATTCGTATTCTATGGTAAATCCTAGCGTCTTTCGACCATCAAGGATTATATCACTTTAACTCTTTCGAGCTTAAAGTGTATACTAATGGTACGAATTCTCCAAGAGGTATAGGCGTCCAAACACTGCTTTCCTTCTTTCGTGAAGCTTCCTTGGGCGTCAAGTTATCCATAAAGTGCTGGAATCTTCATCGTTTATACCTGAAAACTTGCTAATCACGTTTGTTAGCTCACTTATAGGAAAAAGGACTAAAAGTGCATGAATTATATATTTTGTTCTCAAAACTTAGCTAAAATATGGGTAAATTAAGGTGCTTTAGGCATGTAAATATGCCTATCATCATCCACTGGTGGCACTGGATATGCCACCCTGCTGATTTTGGCATCCAAAATGAGCTGGAAGATGGTTACCCTGACCCTGAAAACCTGACTGAGCAAAATCTTTAACTTTGTGGCCTGGCTTGCCTCTTCTGAAACACACACCACTGTCAGCCCTGCCGATACCCTGATAGTTCTTGCCGTAAGTCTGACAAAAGGGATTGGTTCGGGCACTGCTTACACTGCCCTGAGGTTTAGGGCCTGATGCCTTATCTCTAGTGCCGTCTCTGAATTTCAACATGGGAGCATTAGCTGAGGATGGATCTAGAACTGAAGATTTTAAGTAAAACTGAGAACGGTTCGCACTCTCTAATTTAGGCTGAGCAAAGTGAAAGCTACCTATTCTCTCTCTTATTCTGCTTTTCTCTCTCCTTATTATTCTTCTCCTCTATCTACTGAGCATGGATCATCAGCCTAGCCAAGTCTATCTCACTGATCAACATTGCGGTCCTGAACTCTTTGACCACACTATCATTTACTCCAGACATAAACTTGCTCATTTGGGATCTGGTATCTGCCATTACATGAGAAACATATCTAGATAATTGTGTAAACTTGAGAGAATACTCTTTCACTGTCTTATTGCCCTACTTTAAATTAATAAAGTCTAACACCTTAGCTTTTCTCATCTTTAGGGGAAAGAATCTATCTAGAAAAGTAGTGGAAAACTCCTCCTACTCTATGGGCCCTACATCTACTACCCTCTCTACTTTCCACTACTTGAACCAAGTATGAGCCACTTCCTGTAACTGATATTCAGCTAACTCAACACTCTTACTAGTTGTCAGCCCCATAATATCTGTAACTTTCTGCACTTGATCAGGAATTCCTGAGGGTCCTTATCTAACTTAGACCCTGTGAAAGACGGAGGGTTCATTAAGGTGAAATCCCGAATCCTGGCTGCTGCAGTATTGACTACTGGGTTGGCCAGAATAGAAGTTGGACGTTCATTCTGAGCCACAACTGAATAAGCTAGGGTGGTGAAAGCTTCTCTAAACTCAGTGTGGGAGACATGCTCACCCAAAGGATTTGGCTGTCGGGCCGAGGGGCTGACTGATCTCCCGTTCCTCTTCCCTGAGTTTTTTTTGGAGGCATTTTCTGTAGATAGAAGAGAATCTTGGATTAAAAAGAGATTTTATCTGGAGCTCATGCTCACTCGCATGATATGAATACTGAAAGAAGGAAAATTATTCCTAAAACAACTCGTAGCCTCCTGTCAATAAGTGTGGTGCACTACACACCCATGCACAAGACTCTACTAGGTATGACTTTAAGACCTTCTAAGACACTGTTGAACCTTAGGCTCTGATAATAAGTTTGTAACACTCTGAGTCTACACCCCAGACGCTACATGATGCTCATAATCCTGAAGGTGCATGAACTAATCCATGACTGGTACCTGCTGCATTAACTGAGTAATAATATATTATAATACTGAATAATAGGATGAAATGCCATAAGGTTCAAATAACTAAAATAAACTGAGATACGGTATCTTAATACCAAAATTGAACAACTTTCTGAGCATCTAGTCTGAAAAGCCTCTAGCTAAACTATCTGATCTGTGGAGTTGATGGGAAAATCCCCCAACTAACTCCATCTACTGATATGTTGAATGAATGAGATAATTAAATAAAAAAATATCCTCGAATGATGAGGACTCACTGCTAGTCTACTGTCGCTGGCTGAATTTGAATCTATCTACGTGTGATTGGGAACCTGAGCATCCAAATGTATGGTATAAAATACCATAGCGCAAGAGAAAAGTATGCGTCAGTATGTATGAATATACTGGTATGCAAAGTGAGGTAGGATGAATGCAAGGGTTCACATGCATGAACTATAACTGGTTGAATAACATGAACTTGCCTGAGTGAGAAATACAAACATGAATATAGGAGCTGTATTTAAAGTCATAATAATACTAAATACTGAGTTTACTGGTAACATGGATTACTGATAACTGATATACTGTTACTGAGTGACTGTTTCTGACAGTCCTGACTCTGATGGAACTAGTTGAGTTCCGTACTGAGCTGAATAACTGTATCTGACAGTCATGAAATTTTTAGAACTATTTGAGTTCTTTACCGATGACTGAGACTTAGACTGTAGGAAGTAATTATCTAACTGACATGCCCCTTTTTAACTGATCTGGGGTCCAAACTGTAACCCCAGTTGGAAGGGTGTCAATATCGTGCCACGGGTAAGGACAAGCTGAGAGTTACCCTTATCTGTCAGGTACTCTTATTAGAATGATGGGGCCCTCAACTGATAGGTTAATCCACCTCATCAACCCTCATCTGGAAGGTTTGATGTGTTAACCTACACTGACTACGTAGTTCTGGAATACAAGGACTACTTCTAAGGATCACACCCTCTACGGGCAGGTGAGCCCTCATCCTTGGGTTCAATTGGTGCTAAGTATTACTCCCAACTGAACAGACACTGAACTGAGTATACTAGAATGAGTTTACTAAATTTCGTTGACTGATGGTATACTACTGAATTCTATTAACTGACTGAGTTTACTGAGGCCTAAACTAAATACTACTGTGTTTTTCCTAAATTCTGAGACTGGCTGAGAGTACTACTGATCCTGACCTTGCTGAGATGGATTTTGTAACTGACACTGACTCTAGGCTCACAACTAATTTGTTGGGTATTAAATATCCCCAAGACTCGATAGCATGAAGATAATAAGATATGACAATTCTTGGATACTTGACAATAGTCAACAACTCACAATACAATTTATGAGGCATTTCATCAAGCACTTGAAACTCGTGAACTTGCACATAAATAGGAATGCATGCTAATATGTCATAATTTCATCTCATGAACATTCCATCAAACACTTACAAGGCATAACTTTATACTTGGGCATGAACAACAATGCTAATACATCATGACTACAATATTAATTCATAATTCAGGAATTTCTACCTAAGAGAATCAAAATTCAACTTACGTGCCACCACAATATCAAGAAATACATTAAAGATTTCAACTTGAAATGCATATCACAACCTTAACATAATACATTCAAACCCACAACATGGACATCACAACTTATGTTTTTAAAAGAAATTTCTTGAACTCCAAGGGTGGAAAGGACCCTTGGATGATCACTTTACATACCTTATTGGTTGAATTTTGAAAGATTGATGGCGAGATCTCTTGAATTTGATTCTGGGATTGATAGCCCTAGGGTTTTGTTCTTGAGTATTTTATGAATAATGATTGTATTATGCCTCTAAAGGGGCTAAATTTCGTATTATGAGGGCTGAAGGGCATGGAAAAAAGACCCTATTACCCCTTGAGATGCGACTTTTAAATAACTAAAAAATTGGGTTACCAATGCGTAGGTCGACGTGGCGCATCGATGGCATTTACACGATATCCAATGCAGCGCACCAAGTTATCATCGACTTACTAGAATTTGATGTTGGTAGCAAGGAAAAATATTAACCAACACGATAGTCGATGCGACGCACCAAGATCGCGTTGGTTCACTGTTTTAGGATTCCAAAGGAGCTTTAAACGAAGTCTAAAAAATCCAAAACTTGTTCAAGTTCACCTATTGACCTTCTTGATCATGAATTAACTTAAATATAGACATTTAAAGGATATTAAGATCACGAAGTAAGAGCGCCAACTTCCAAAGGCTAAAAATATTACTAAGTCAGAATACTTAGCTAAATATTCTAAGTCTGGGACTCCTTGACAAGATTAAAAGACTGAATTAAGCTAGAAATTTGTAGGGTCTTACAATATCTCCCCTTGAGAATATTCGTCCTCGAATGGGATGGACTGAACTGAGAGTACTAGTTGGCTGAATCTACTTACTGGACATGGACATCTGGGATATGACTATAGGACTGATATTATTGATATACTGAATTACCACACTGAACATACATATATGATGCATGAGTACATAACTGAGCTGATTTATGAGTACATAACTGGGATTTATGATAAAATGAGTTTCTCATACTGAACATGCATATCTGATGCATGGTACAAGACTGAACTGACTCATGAACATATTAATGAACATGTAATGATATTTGCTACCAAGTTTGTAACTGAAATCTGAACATGAAACTGAATAAGCTTAGGGAAAACTATTATCTTGGGCTGAGTCTGTGTTTGCAGAGAAGAGGTAAGGATACTTGGTCTATATGTCTGCTTCTGCTTCTCAAGTAGCTCCCTCAACGAACTGATTCCGCCAAAGAACTTTGACTACAGGGACTTCTTTGTTCCTCAATCTGTGAGTCTGATAGTCAAGGATTTTAATGGGAACCTCTTCGAAGGAGAGGTTGTTCTGAATATCTATGACCTCTATAGGGATTACAATTACTGGGTCACCTATGCACTTCTTTAGCAAGGAGACATGAAACACTGGATGGATTGAAGCTAGATCTGAAGGCAATTCAAGCTCATAAGTTACTTTGCCGAAACAACTGAGAACTTTGAAGGGACCGACATATCGGGGACCGAGCTCTCCCTTTTTTTCGAACCTCTTCACTCTCTTCACGGGAGAGATTTTCAAATACACCTAATCGCCAATATTATACTCGAGATCCTTTCTGCGCATATCTGTGTATGATTTCTGTCGGCTCTGAGCTATCTTAAGCCTTTCTTTGATCAACTGAAATTTTTCTAAGGTATCGAATACTAGGTCAGACCCTACAACTACGGTCTCACCCACTTCGAACCAAGCGATTGGTGATCTGCATCTCCTACCATAGAGAGTTTTAAATGGATCCATCTGAATGATGGAACGATAGCGTTTATTATATGCAAACTTAATCAAAGGCAAGTGGTCATCCCAACTACCTTTAAAATCTATCGCACATGCTCGCAGCATATCTTCCAAAGTCTAATTATCTTTTTGGCTTGACCATCTGTCTGGGGATGAAAGGCTGTACTGAGATGAACTCGGGTACCAAGACCCTTTTAGAATACCTTCCATAAATAAGAGGTGAATTGGGTACCTCTATCTGAGACAATGGACAACAGAACACCATGTTATCTGAGATGGTCTGCAATATTATTCTGAGATGGTCTGCAATATTATTCTGAGATGTTCTGCATGATCATGCTTACTATGGGAGTAAACACGAATGTCATCTATGGAAACTATGACGAACATGTCCAAGTACTGCTTAAACATATGATTCATCAAGTCCATGAAGGTTGCTGGGGCATTTTTAAGACCAAAGGACATGACTAAGAATTTAAAGTAACCATATTGAGTTCTGAAAGCTATTTTTGGGATGTCACATTCTCTATCTCTGAGCTGATGATAGCCTGATCTACTATACTAGAGAAGTAACTGGCTCCCTGAAGTTGGTCAAACAAGTCATCGATTCTGGGAAGGGGATACTTGTTCTTGACTGTCACCTTATTGAGCTGACAGTAGTCTATGCACATTCTGAGAGAACCATCTTTCTTACGCACGAATAAAACTAGAGCACCCCACAGGGACACACTGGGTATGATGAATCCCTTGTCTAAGAGATCCTTCAACTGTTCTTTTAATTCTCTGAGTTCTGCAGGTGCCATTCTCTATGGTGGAATAGATATGGGCTGAGTGTCCAGAAGAAGGTCTATTTTGAAGTCAATTTCCCTTTCAGGAGGAACTTTAGGAAGATCTTCTGGAAACACATCTGAATATTCATTTACCACTGGAACTGACTCAAGACTGGGAGTTTCTAAACTAGAGTCTCTAACTCGCACAAGATGATTGACGCATCTCTTAGATATTATTTTTCTTGCCTTTAGGTAGGAAACAAGCTGAACCTTGAAGGATGAAGTACTACCTCTCTACTCTAGGATAGGTTCATTCAAAAACTGGAACTGGACAATTCTGTTTCTACAGTTGACTGAGGTATAGCAGGAATAAAGTCAATCCATGTCGAGAATTACATTAAAATTGGTCATGTCTAATTCAACTAAGTCTGTTGAAGTGACTTTATGAGATATCATAACCGGAAAGTTCCTGTATACCCATCGAGCTATGATAGATTTACCCATTAGGGTAGAGACTGGGAAAGGCTCTTCTAGAATTTTAGGACTAAATCCGAAATCAACTGCTATATAAGGAGTAATAAAAGACAAGGAAGCTCCTGGATCTAACAAAGCATAAAAATATATATGAAAGATCTATAACATACTAATGACCACATCACGAGAATTTTCCTGATCTTATAGGGACTTAAGAGCATAGAGTCTATTTGGACGCTGCCCGCTGGTGGCACTGGATGCTACACCCTTCTGATTCGGGCGACGGGACTGAGCTGGAGTACGGTTACGCTGACCCTGAAAACTTGATTGAGGAAAATCTCTGACTCTGTGGCCTGGCTTGCCACATCCAAAACACACATCACTGTCAGACTTGCAGATACCCTGTGGTTCTTACCGCAAGTCTGACAAAGAGGATTGGTTCGGGCATTACTTACACTGCCCTAAGGTTTAGGGCCTGATTCCCTATCTCTATTGCCGTCTTTGAATTTCGGTACTGGAGCACTGGCTGAGGAAGAAGCTAGAACTGAAGATTTCAAGCAGAACTGAGAACGGTTACCACCCTCTGACTTATGCTGAGAAAAGTGGAAACTACCCGTTCTAGTTTTCTTATTCTGCTTTTCTCTATCCTTATTCTTCTACTCCTTTATCTGCTGATCATGGATCATCAGCCTAGCCAAGTCTATCTCACTGATCAACATTGCGGTCCTGCACTCTTTGACCATACTATCATTCACTCTAGACTTAAACTTGCTCATTCGGGATCTGCTATCTACCACATGAGGAGCATATCTAGCTAATTTAGTAAACTTGAGAGAATACTCTTTCACTGTCATATTGCCCTGCTTTAGACTAATAAACTCTAACACCTTAGCTTCTCTCAGCTCTAGGTGAAATAATCTATCTAGAAAAGTAGTGGCAAACTCCTCCCACTCTATGGGCCCTGCATCTACTGCCCTATCTGCTTTTCACTGTTTAAACCAAGTGTGAGCCATATCGTACAACTGATATACATCTAACTTAACACTCTTACTAGCTGTCATCCCCATAATATCTGTAACATTCTTCACCTAATCAAGGAATTCCTTAGGGTCCTCATCTAACTTAGACCTTGTGAAAGACGGAGGGTTTATTCGGGTGAAGTCTCGAATCCTTGCTGCTGCAGTATTGGCCACTAGGTCGGCCAGAATAGAAGCTGGACGTTCATTCTGAGTAGCAACTGAATGGGCTATGGTGGTGAAATCTGCTCTAAATTATGTGTAGGAGACATGCTCACCCAAAGGATTTGGATGATCGGGCCGAGGGGTTGTCTGATCTCCCATTCCTCTTCCTTGAGTCCTTTTTGGAGGCATTTTCTATAGATGGAAGAGAAACTTGGATTAAAAAGAGAGTTTATCTGGAGCTTATGCTCACTCGCACGATATGAATACTGAAAGAAGGGAAACTATTCCTAAAACATCTCATAGCCTCCTTTCCATAAGTGTGGCACGCTATACACCCATGCACAAAACTCTACTAGGTGCGGCTTTCATTCTTCCTAGGACACTGTTGAACCTTAGGCTTTGATACCATGTTTGTAACACCCTGAGTTTGTACACTGGACGCTACACGGTGCTCATAATCCTGAAGGACCACGAGCTAACCCATGACTGGTACCTGCTGTAATAACTGAGTAATAATACGTTATAATGTGAAATAATGGGCTAAAATGCCATAAGGTTCAAATAGTTGAAATAAAACTGAGATAAGGTATCTCAATACCAAAACTGAATAGTTGTCTTAACATCTAGTCTGAAAAGCCTCTAGCTGAACTATCTGATCTGTGGAGTTGATAGGACAATCCCCTAACTAACTCCATCTACTGAAATATTGAATATAATGAGATAATTAAATAAAAGAATATCCTCAAATGATGAGGACTCACTGCTAGTCTACTGCTGTTGGCTGAATATGAATCTATCTACATATAATCGAGAAACTGAGCATCCGAACCTATGGTATAAAACACCATAGCGCAAGAGAAAAGTATGCGTCAGTATGTATGAATGTACTGGTATGCAAAGTGAGGTAGGCTGAATGCAAGGGTTCACATGCATGAACTATAACTGACTGAACAACATAAACATGGCTGAGTGAGAAATACATGCATGAATATAGGAGCTATAACTGAAGTCATAATAATACTGAATACTGTTTACTGGTAACATGGATTACTGATAACTGATATACTGTTACTGAGTGACTATTTCTGACAATCTTAACTCTGATGGAACTAGCTGAGTTTCGTACTGAGCAGAATGACTATATCTGACAGTCAAGAAATTTGTAGAACAATCTGATTTCTTTACTGATGACTGAGACTGATACTATAGGAAATAATCATCTAACTGACACACCCCTTTTTAACTGATATGAGGTCCAACCTATAACCCAATTAGAAGGGTGTCAATACTGTGCCATGGGTAAGGACAAGCTGAGAGTTACCCTCATCTGTTAGGTACTCTAATGAGAATAGTGGGATCCTCAACTTACAGGTTAATCCACCTCATCAATTCTCATCTGGAAGGTTTGATCTCTCAACCTACGCTGGCTATGTAGTTCTGGTAGACAAGGACTGCTTCTTAGGATCACACCCTCTACGGGCAGGTGAGCCCTCATCCTTGGGTTCATTCAGTGCTAAGTCCTACTCCCAACTGAACATACACTAAACTGAGTATACTGGACTGAACTGGACTGAGTTTACTGAGTTCCATTGACTGACGGTATACTACTGAATTCTGTTAACTGTGAGTTTACTGAGGCCTGAACTAAATACTACTGATTTTTTCCTAAATTCTGAGACTGGATGAGAGTACTACTAATCGTGACATGACTGAGATGTATTCTGTAGCTGACACTGGATCTAGGCACACAACTAATTTATCGAGTATTAAATACCCCCAGGAATCGATAGCATGAAGATAATAAGACATGACAATTCTTGAATACTTGATAATAGTCAACAACCCACAATACAATTTACGAGGCATTTCATCAAGCACTTGAAAGTCGTGAATTTGCACATCAATAGGAATGAATGCTAATATGTCATAATTTCACTAAAATAATCTCATGAATATTCTATCAAACACTCACAAGGCATAGTTTTTTACTTGGGCATGAACAACAATGCTAATACCTCATGACTACCATATTAATTCATAATTCAGGGGTTTCTACCTAAGAGAATCAAAATTTAACTTACATGCCACCATAATATCAAGAAATACATTAATGATTTCAACTTAAAATTCATACCACAACCTCAACATGATTACATTCAAACCCACAACATGGACATCACAACTTATATTTTTAAAAAAAGTTTCTTGATCTCCAAGGTTGGAAGGGACCCTTGGATGAACACTTTACATACCTTATTGGTTGAATTTGGAAAGATTGATGGTGAAATCTCTTGAATTTGATTCTTGGATTAATATCCCTAGGATTTTATCCTGGAGGATTTTATAAATAATGATTGTATTATGCCTCTAAAGGTGCTAAATTTCGTGTTATGGGGGCTGAAAGGTGTGGGGAAAAGACCCAATTACCCTTTGAGATGCGGATTTTAAATGATTGAAAAATTGGATTACCGACACGCAGGTCGACGCGGTGTGTCGATGGCATCGACGCGATATCCAACGCATCATATCAAGTTAGCGTCGACTTACTGGAATTTGACGCTGGTATCTGGGAAAAATATTAACCAACGTGATAGTCAACACAATGTGCCAAGATCTCGTTGGTTCACTATTTTTGGATTCCAAAGAAGCTTCAAACGAAGTTCAAAAAATCCAAAACTTGTCTGGGTTCACCTATTGACCTTCCTTATCATGAATTAACTAAAAAATAGACATTTAAAGGACATTAAGGTCGCGAATTAATAGCGCTAATTTCCGAAGGCTAAAAATATAACTAATCCAGAATACTTAGCTAAATATTCTAAGTCTGAGACCCCTTGACAAGCTTACAGGACTGAATTAAGCTTGAAATTTTGCGGGGTCTTACAAGATATCAGCCATATTTTTATCCAGTGCCATAATGCTTCACAATTTTGGATCAAAATGGTTAACAAGAGATTGTTCAAACCCTCTTTTACTTGGAGCACCATCAATGCCTCTAATTGGCATAAAATATGTATTAACCTGATGGGGAAAAATTTCAACTCCTGACTTTTTTGGGACACCTTGTTCCCATATGACTTATGGGCCATATGGCTCACAAGGAATGATAACCTCTTCAACAATAACCACAATATCACCATGACTAATGGGTAATTATTTCAGCCACAAAATTCACTCTCTTGGCCAAGGACAAGAACACCCATAGTAGTGCTACCACAAACACAATCAGTATCAAGTGGAACCCTCCCACTACAAGATGCATCAAGCTTAATACCGATGAATAAACCATGGACAACCCAGGCCCAGGGGGATTGGAAGGTGTGTTCCATAAAAAAAATGAAGAATGACTCCTAGGTTTTTACAAACACATTTCCCACACAACCCCTACCATGGCTGAACTCCTCGCATTTAGATGTGGCCTTCTTAAGGCCAAAGAGCACAACATCAACTTATTTAATATTGAAATGGACTCAGCTAAGGCTATTCACATCTTATCTAATGATCACCCTTTTTACCATAACATTGTCTCTGAGTGCAGGACATTACTAGAGGGAGAAACCCTAATGCAGATATATAGGGAGCAGAATGCAGTAACTGATCGCTTGGCAAAGAAAGGAACCAAGATAGAGTTTTTAGAGCACCCTAGTGTTGTTGAAAATGTTCCCCCTTTTGTTGTTAATTTAGTTATGAATGATTTCTTAGGCAAAATATTTAAACATATTGTGAAACATTCAAACATTAACCTATTGGGTCAGGATGTGGCCCCGAACAATTTTATTTTGGCTCCTACAAATGATAGGAGCACCCCCCCCCTCGATGATTAATGAAATCATTATTCTTTTCACACAAAAAAACTTGGTTCTATAGATATACAACTACATATCCTATGAAGAGATTTTTCCACTATTTTGTTTTGTAGAGCAGGGGTTGTAGGCTATTGTGCTCTAACTAGAATTGATCATGTTAGAAGTCTTAAACTTTTTTTGGATAGTTGTTTCGTATGATTTCATAATGTATGGTATTTTATAATATTGCGTCGTATCATATGATACAAAATTGATTTAAGGAATATAACATTTGGATAGATTGTATCATTTTTCATTGTTATATAATCTCACACATCAATAATTTAAAGTATAAACCACTAGAAAGTAGAATATGAGGTAGAGCTACTGTAAAAAGTTAGGATAAAGGATAAGATAAGATTATTAAATAATAAATAAAGGTAAAATGAGTAAAATATAAGGTTACGATGTGATATCACCCAATCTATCGTTACATAAAATGAGGTTTTTCATGGTTATCTTACCATGGAATCAAATCATATCATACAATATATTTTAAGAAACAATCAAAATAAATATGGTACTATTAGTAACGATACTATATCATATCATGGGTAATCACCATCCAAACAAATTGTTAAGGTAGAGAGGCAAACTCTTATTTTATTGGTGAGGCTTCGATTTCCTATCTTGTAATATTTTTCTTCTCGTTTCTCCTTTCTCTACCTTTTTAAAATATATTAATATTCTACACTCTTGATTCATAATCTAGGTTCATATCTATATTTTCATATTAGTCTTCAACAACAGCATACTTACTGTAGTCCTATAAAGTGGAGTTTGAGAGGGTAAAGTGTGTGCAGATTTTGCCTCTACATCAATATGATAAATGAGATTCTTATCAATCTCCTCATTTTCTTTAACAATAGACTCAAAATACTTAAAACTTTTTATCTTTTAAATAACTCATGTATTAAGCATCACTTCTACAAAATCCGCATGCATTACATCATTGTACTTACATTCTTAATATTCTATCTTAGTCTTGCTCAACCTGAACCCTGTAGACTCCAGGATCTGTTTTCAAACCTCCAACTTAGCTTTAAATTCATCGCGAGTTTCATCAATTTGATCTATGCCATCCACAAATAACATGCACCATGACACATTTTTGAATTTGTTGCTTTAGTGTATTCATCACTAAGACAAATACAAATATGTTTAGAATTGATCCCTAGTGCAACCACATAAAAAATGAGAAGTGTTATGACTCTCCTCCACAGTTCTTACTTTAGTATTGTCTCGACTCTTGATCATACATGTCATTTATTACCCTAGTGTACACCATAGGTATATCTTAAGTCTCTAAGCAATTTCATAGGTACTCTATTTGGACTTTATCATAAATCTTTATTAAGTCAGTGAACATAGTGTTTAAGTCCTTATTTTTTCTCTATACATCTCCACCAATCTCCTTGCAGGATGAATGACTTCTGTATTTGAGTACTTCGATTTAAATTCAAAGTAGTTATAGAAAACACTCACGCTTCTCTTCCCCTCAACTTCATTCATAAATCTTTTCTAAGTCAGTGAACATAGTGTTTAAGTCCTTATTTTTTCTCTATACATCTCCACCAATCTCCTTGCAGGATGAATGAATTTTGTATTTGAGTACCTCAATTTAAATTCAAAGTAGTTATAGAAAACACTCACGCTTTTCTTCCCCTCATCTTCATTACCCCTCCTATTTTTTCATAGCGTGGCTTAGAAACTAGATACCCTTAATTAAAGTTGTTACAATTTAGAAGCCCTTATTCTTGGACAACTCGATCATTGTGCTCCATCTCTATTTGTAGGACATTTTTTCCATGTTGAATGACATTAGACAACTTAGTCAAGTACTCCATGCCTGCCTTACCTATGCTCTTCCAAAACTCCATATTTTCGTATAAGCCAATTGCTCTATCCTTGTGCATTCAAAGAATTATATCCATGACCTCACCGATCTTTATACGCCTAGAATAAAATTGATCAATAGTATTCATCTTGATACTTCCAAGAACTGCTCAGACCCTTATATGTCTACAATACCTTTATGCATCGCTTGGTAATTGGCTAGCGTTATGCGGGTATATATTAATAATATGAAAATTAGTTATGAGAGAATTTATTTATTACTAGTTTAGGGTACATATATTGGACGTGCTCCTCAGTGAAATCATTAACCAATACAAATGAATAAAAGAATAATAAATTATGAAAAATTGCAATTGACTTTAGATAGAATATAATATATTTTTCTTTGAAGTTAATTTTCACGTAGTATGTACAAATTAATTGACTAAGAAGGATATTGAAATAAAAACTTGATGTAATCTTTGATGAGGTGTGATACTTGTTTCATCTTACTAGGAACTCTTAAGTTTGCTAATTCAGCTTTATAAATTTGAAGTATATCACTTTCTATGTGAATCGAAGATAATATCATGAGCTTGTATATTGGAGGAAGAATTTCAAAGGACTGTAAAGATTTAATCTTAACTGATTTTGAATTCTTAAATATTAGATTTTCATATATTTTTTTAATAAGAAAAGAGTAATCAATTAAAACTTTAGTCAATATAAAGTTCAAAACATTATAAATAATTAGATTACAACTCTTCACAATGTAACATATAATTTTAATATCTATCAAGCAAGTTTCTGAACAAATTAAACACAAAGAAAATCATAACTAAGATGTTGTTTGATATGCAGGATAAGTATAATAATCTCGGAATGAAATTTGAAGTTAATTTTATCCCATATTTGGTGGAAAGTATTACTTAATTTCAAACTATTTTATAGCATCATTTGTACTAAAATGGTGAGATACTTTTTATCGTAATATGACCAGTAACAATGAAAGATAGTAACCAGAAGTGGAATGAAGAAATAGAAAGAAGGAGAATCTGTATGAACATGGGAAGGAAAAATCATAAGAGAGTAAATTGAATCTTTATTGATCATGAATTTGTAGTTACAATATGATAGCATTTGTGTATATATATATATATGAGGTTAGAGTATAGGTTAGCAGTTAACTAATTAACTAACTTCTTAACTACCCGTTAACAGTGTTTTAGCTAATTTAGTCTAGGTGAATCTGGATTTACTCTTATAGTTATATACTTCTGCACTCCCACGCAAACTAGGTGGGATGGAATATATCAAGTACACCTAGTTTGGGCTTCAGGTACTCAAGTTTAACTTTAGGAAGCCCCTTTATAAGAATGTATGTTGGCTGATCCCTGGTTGATATGTATTGAGTAGTAACCAGTCTTTGTTGAATTTTTCTATTATGAAATGATAATTAATTTCTATGGGCTTAATTCTCTCATGGTATATTGGATTCAAAGTAATTTATAATGTTGATTTACTATCACTGAACACCTTAACAGGTTGAAAAACTTCAACTCCTATTCCTTTCAACATACTAAGTAACCAAGTCAGTTCAACAATAGTGGTAGCTAAACTTTTGTATTATGCTTTTGCAGAACTTCTTGAAACCACAGTTTGTTTATTAGATTTCCATGATATAAGAGATTCACCAAACTTTATCATAAATTCTATGAATGACCTTCTAGTATTAAGACATGCTACCCAATCTACATCACAAAATGCAGTAACCTCACTTTTGTAGTTACTTAAAAGTAGAATTCCTTGTCCAGGCTGCTTCTTGATGTACTTTATAATCCTTAGTACTGCTTTCATGTGAGAAATTAACTAAGTGTTTTTACTCCAAATGATATATCTGGTCTAGTGACTGTTAAGTATAATAACTTTCCTATCAGTCTTTGATAAGTACTCTGATCAACTAGAGGATCTTCATTTATGTTACAATTTTCCTTGTTGACTTTATCATATTGTCTGGATGTAAGTTTAGTATTGACATCAATAGGTTTAATAGAAGGCTTTACACCTAATAATCCTACTTCTAAAATCAACTTCAGTGCATATTTCATTTGGTGCGTACTAATTCCTTTTGTTACCTTGCAAACTCTATACCTAGGATGTATTTCAGCTCTCTTATGTCTTTCATTTTAAAGGAATTTTAAAGAGAAGCCTTTGTTTCATGAATTACTTGTAGACTGTCCCCAGTGATAATCATATCATCAACATAGACTTGTATCAAGATGATTCCTTGTGTTTTTCTCTTGACGAACAAAAAGTGATCATGTTAACTTTGTACAAACTTGAATCTTCGTAGAGCTTGTGATAACTTAGTGTTCTATTGTCTTGGTGCTTGTTTCAGACCATATAGGGATTTAACTAGTCTGCATACCATATTTTCCCCATGATTATTAAATCCCTTTGGTACCTTTATATATATATCAAGTACACCTAGTTTGGTCTTCAGGTACTCATGTTGAACTTTAGGAAACCCTTTTATAAGAATATATGTTAGCTGATCCCTGGTTGATATGTATTGTGTAGTAACCAGTCCTTGTTGAATTTTTCTATTATGAAATGACAATAAATTTTTATGTGCTTAATTCTCTCATGTTATATTGGATTCACAACAATTTGTAATGTTGATTTGAGTCACTGAACACCTTAACAGGTTACAAAACTTCAAATCCTATTCCTTTCAACATACCAAGTAACCAAGTCAGTTCAATAATAATGGTACATAAACTTCTATATTCTACTTTTGCAGAACTTCTTGAAACCACCATTTGTTTCTTAGACTTCCATGATACAAGAGATTCACCAAACTTTATCATAAATTCTATGACTAACCTTCTAGTATTAGGACATACTGCCCAATCTACATCACAAAATGCAGTAACCTCACTTTTGTAGTTACTTAAAAGTAGAATTCCTTGTCCAGGCTACTTCTTGATATACTTTACAATCCTTAGTGCTTCTTCCATGTGAGATTTCTTTAGTGTTTGAAGAAATTGACTAAGTGTGTATACTCCAAATGATATATTTGGTCTAGTGACTGTTAAGTATAATAACTTTCCTATCAGTCTTTGATAAGTACACTGATCAGCTGGAGGATCTTCATTTGTGTTACAGTTTTAGTTGTTTACTTCATCATATTGTCTATATGTAAGTTTAGTATTGACATCAATAGGTTTAATAGCAGGTTTTGCACTTGATAATCCTATTTCTGAAATCAACTTCAGTGCATAATTCATTTGGTGCATACTAATTCCCTTTTTTTACCTTGCAAACTTTATACCTAGGATATATTTTAGCTCTCCCTTGTCTATTATTTTAAAGGCATTTTAAAGAGAAGCCTTTGTTTCTTGAATTACTTGTAGACTATCCCCAGTGATAGGCATATCATCAACATAGAATATTATTAAGATGATTCCTTGTGTCATTCTCTTGATGAACAACGAGTGATCATGTTGACTTTGTACAAACTTGAATCTTCGTAGAGCTTCCAATAACTTAGTGTTCTATTATCTTGGTGCTTGTTTTAGACCATATGGGGATTTAACTAGTCTGCATACCATATTTCCCCCCTGATTATTAAATCCTTGTGGTAGCTTCATATATATTTCATCATTCAAATCACCTTGAAGAAATGCATTGTAGACATCCATTTGATAAATGTGGCATTGTTTAGTAGCAACCAAAGATAGTATAGTTCTTACAGTCACCATTTTCACCACAGGTGAAAATGTCTCTTGGAAATCTATTTCTTTTTTTTTACTGTACCCTTTGGCAACTAGTCTAGCTTTGAATCTTTCAATTTCACCATTTGCCTTTTATTTGATCTTGTACACCCATTTACAACCTATAGCAGCCTTTCCTTCAGGTAACTTCTCAACAGACCAAGTGTTATTGATTTCCAATGCTGCAATCTTTTCTTGCATTACTTGAATCCATCTTGGATATTTAATAGCTTCAGAGTTATTGCATGGCTTAGTTATAGATGAAAAAGAAGCAATGTAAGCTTGATAATTTTCAAAAATATTAGCATAAGAAATATAGTTATCTAGACTGTAGGGAACATCTTTGTGAATATTTAAGGATATAAAGTCATTCAACCAAATTGAAGGTTATTTATCCCTTGTTGACCTCCTTGAGGCAGTTGGTACAACTACTGGTTGCACGTCTTCTACTACTAGTTGTTGAACCACATTGTCATGATCAGGAACTGGTTGGGGTTGTACAATGGGATCAGACATGTGCACATGAGAAGGTACAGTCTAATGAGTTATCAACAGATTCTAGGAAAAGAAACTGTGTCTCAGTAGTTTGAAAGAAAAATGGAAAAACATCTTCCTTGAAAAATGACATCCCTTTTTACAAAAAAACATTTGTTAGTTAAGTCATACAATAGATAATCCTTTTTCACATCATAATATCCCATACGAAAAAAAGGTTTCGACCTAGACATGAGCTTATCAGATTGTGTTAAGTGCTTAGAAAAACATAAACAACCTATCACTCTTAGGTGGTTAATGGATGGAGTTTTGTTATGGAACTTTTCACAAGGAGATTTATATCCCAAGATAGCACTAGGAAGACTATTATATGATACACTATAGCTAGTAAACATTGACCTTAAAACTTAATGGGAATGTAGGCTTGTAGTCTTAATGCTCTTGTAACCTCTAGGATGTGTCTATATTTTCTCTCAGCAACACCATTTTGCTGAGGTGTATAGACACATAATTTCTGATGAATGATGCTTAATTGAGTGAACATATTTTCACAGATAGAGTTAGTAAATTCTGTACCATTATCAGACTTTAGACTTATTACTGTTTTATCAAACTGATGCTTAATGAGCAAGAAAAAATTGTGTAAAGCTACACAAACATCAAAATTTTGGTTTAGTAAAAATACCCAAGTGAATCTTGTGTAATCATCCACAATTGTAAGAAAGTATCTATTTCCATCAACAGTAGGAACTTTTTAAGGGACGCAAAGATCTACATGAATCAAATCCTGTGAAAAAGTACTCTTAATGACACTAGGTAGAAAATGACTTCTAGTTTGTTTAGCATAGGGACATACAATACAACTATGTAAAGAGTCATTTATGATATGCAAACTATTAGGAAACAACTTCTATAAAATAGTAAATGAACTATGTCCAATTCTTTTATGCCATAGGCTAAAATCAGATTTTGTCCTAGCTAGTTCTTCAACATTTGTTGTCAGGCAACGAGTAATTTTGCACCTTTGTTGTTGACGATCTTATATTTTTTCCTCAACATGCATAAACCATCTTCAATTCTACCAATATCCTTCACCCTCCAAGTGAAGAGATCTTGAAATACACAAAAGTCAGGGAAAAAAGAGACCAAGCACTGCAGTTCTTTGGTTAGTTTAGGAACAGATAAGAGATTATACTTGAATTGTGGTACATAAAACACATTTGAGATAGTGCTTAGATCTGAGATAGAACTATTTCCTGTATGAGAGACTATGGAAATGTCTCTATTTAGTAGATGCACCTTTTTTGGAATTACTGTCTCATGGAAAGTAGTTTTATCTAAAAGATTATGATTAGAAGCCATATAATTTGTGGCTTCAGTATCTATGATCCATTAAAGTGTATTATTTGGTTATACATATAAAGATTTATCAATACTTGCAACATTGGTATTAGCATTTACTACATTAGCTAAGGTTGGTGGAGCAGTTTGAGTTTGGTTTAGAAGTTGGACTAACTGATCATATTGAGTCCTAGTAAATGGTCCAACATATCTATCATTTTGAGTGCCTAAAAAACCACCTCTGAAATGTTGAATGTGACCTCCTAGTTCATCAGACACATGATCTTTGTAACCTTTTTTAGTCTCATTTATGACCTGACTTTGGGACTGCTCAACATATCGAGAACACCCTTCTGTACTCACATTATTTGACACATTGTATCTAACACTGTGTCCAGTTGGATTTAGTGTCCACTTTTTTGTCTTGAAATCATTAGGATAGCCAACTAGTTTGTAACATACATTCTTAGTATGACCTTTGTTCTTACAGTAGTCACACACAAGATTGAAATTCTTCATGTACTTCTGATAAGAGATTACACTAGTTTCATTATTGTGCCTCTGATACGGATTATCCCCACTATTAGAGCTGCTTCTAATATGGTTTCTGGTGTATAAATCTATGTCAAGATTGACACTTCTTGGGTTTGGAACCAATACTCCTGCAGTTGCAACAATACTTCTTTGATTCTTATCACCAAGAATCATAACATAGCCTTAATTACAGAAGGTAAGGGACACATCATGAGTGTTTATGCCATGACTCAATTTCCTAGGTCATGATGGTGTCTACTATAAACCACCTGTAGGCAAGCCAAACCCGTAGTTTGGAACGGCTAGTAACGAACTACCAAATAGAACAAGGAAAGAATGCAAAATAAATATAACAAAAGTTCAAATACATGAATAAATCCTAAAACCTGTCGGTATCAGTACAAGAGTTCTAATATAATAAGAGTACAAAAGTGGAATAGATGAAATAAATTACACTGATACAACTTATCTCCGAATACAATATAGAGACTAGTCTATACATAAGAGAGAGAAAAGTAATACTGCAAATGTCGGGAGATCACTCTGTATCACCGAACCATGGTTGATCTGCACGACAGACACATCAACGACGATAACCCATACTATAAACTGCAGGCTGCAGAAGTATAGTATGAGTACCAAATGAATGGTACTCAATAGGCAACTGCCAATTGAGCTCCAAAGATAAAGCAGATATACACAACATATAAATAAAATGGAAACTACACCCAAGAGTCCAAAAATCATATAACAAAATAATGAGATAATAAGGAATAGCTATCTTGTTCATATCCAATAGACTTACGTAATAAGTCTAAGTAAGTAATAAGGGTGCCCTATCTTATTCCAGCCATACTTAGGAGTCTCAACACTATACCACATATCTCTAGCCAATATATGAATAAAGGGCAGAAAAAGAATGTATAATAATATACAAGGCTAAGGAACGAATATACAATCAAAAATGAAGGAAGGGATATACATTAATACTATAACTACATATAACTATATATATATAGATAGATAGATACAAGGTCATATCAACGCACAACCTAGATCATCATATCTTTATTTTAAGGCCTCAAAATAATCCTATCAGGATTTAATACTATCATGCTCAAGGTTTCTAATCCACATGGCTAGATATGAAATAATCATGCATGATAAAGAAATCGTAAGATAGAAGAGGCCGGCCAAAAATATACCTCAAATCTCAATACCGAATCAATAACCAATCTGTCATTAATTAGTCATAATAATGATAATAAAGATATTAATAACAACTCGAGTAACTGGCTATTTTGGACAACCAAATACCTAACTTGACACAACCCGAATCGGGGCCTTATCGTAATGGGTCACTAAAGTTCAACCGGGACTAGAGATCATCCCCGATACCCAACCCAGCCAACCAACACATATACCTTGAGTCGGATGAACTCCGAACATATAACAATATAGGTAATTACCATGTAATGACTTTGGGATAAGCCTATATCCGAGGACAACTCGACTAAGTCAATCCATCCAATAATCGAAACCACTAACCATACCAAAACCATAAACTAAAATGAAAATGATAACCCAATGTATGTGTGTATATATTTATATAACATGATCAATCCATACCCAAGGCCACAGTTGTCCATAAAAAGCCTCTAAACTAAATACAAAGAGTACTTAGTCGGGACATGCCCCCGACCATAGACAAAAGCCAAGTTTATGAAAAGACAAAAGTATACAAAGTAATCCATGACATGAAACGAACGCCTTCCGAACTATGGAAGCTCAACACTTCAATCCAACATCGACTGTCCCCAAATTCGATCAATGAGAAGTATGAGAAGTATGGCTGATTCCTGCATCATGTGGGGATACAGCTGCCCGAAGACAGGTAAGTGGGTGAATGCTAGCATGCACTCAGGATAATGATAAAATAATGCCAACCTTTAAAATTAAGTAAACCAACCATATGCATTCACAACATATATATACATATATATATACATATATATATACATATATATATACATATATATATACATATATATATACATATATATATACATATATATATACATATATATATATATACATACACACACATATATATATATATATAATTCATGTCGGGAAAGGGAAACGGGTTTAGCATGCCCTTAAAACCATTAACCTGGGTATGTGTAGCTTAACCATCATAATCTATCCATGGTCTATATAGGTCCAGTGTAAGCTCCTGAACGGGTTCCGATGCGTGTAGCCGCATGAATCGGAGATACCGTAGGATTAGGGGATTCTCAAGTACCCTTCGCTCTCCATGATACATATGTACAAATGTACCTAAGGGATTCCCTATACCCCAAATGAATCATATATGAGGTCTTCATAACATATCCTCATGTTGGCAAACATGAGTTTTCATTGTTCGTCCCTTAGACTTCCACCTTCACGGTTAGCTATCACACCCCGCCATTATTGCACAATTAAAACCATTACCATCCAACCAAACCGTTATTCCAATTATTATTTATCAAGGCTATTACAAGTGGTATTGTCATACCGACTATAGCTTGCAAGCAATGTCTTTAGCCAGCCTTAGGGGATTCCCATGTACCCCATAGGTTATATTATTTAGTTTACTTGGGGAATTCCTAGGTACTCCACAAGTACATCATTATTAAACTTACTTGGGGGATTTTCGTGTGCCCCACAAGCATTTCATTATTAAGCTTTGCTTAGGGGATTCCCTTGTACCCTACAAGACATTCAACACTCAAACCAATTTCATCATTTCATTCTCTTGGGGGATTCCCATGTACCCCACAAGGTTTTTATTCAAATTAATTTCATAGCCACTAAGGCCTTACCATTTAACCATTCTAATCATTCACACTACATTAAACTATTCCAAACATTTAAACCATTTATACCATTTAAACCATTCCAAACATTTAAACCATTTATACCATTTAAACCAATGCAAAACCATCCAAATCCATTTAGGGTTCCATTACCAAACAATACCATGCAATAGTTCTAATGAAAGTTCAACAATAGAGTAAAAACACTCACTTAGGCATTTTATCAAACATATTGAGGTCATACCTTTACCAAGACCAAAACCAAAGTATAATCCATCAAATTTATGGTTACCCATGACCTATTTGTTTAAACATAACCAATAAGTACCCACATATGCAAACCATCACCAAAAATATATGAAAACATATCTTAAGCCAATACCCAATAATATACATCAAAACACTCAACATAAGTTTTCAAATCCACCATATATGATTCATAATCAATTTTTAAAACACATTAAAAACATGCCTTTAGTTGGAACTAACAATGAGGGAAGAGTACATGCCTTATACAAGAAGATTCCGAAAGGAGACTTAACTTTTGAGCCCTTTGAAGAGCAATTGTATAAACCCTAGCCTCCAATCTTCAAGAGTGAGTTTGAGAAAGATTTTTGAAGTATTTCTATTCTTTAAAGTGTGTTATAAAAGGCCACCAAGGGTATATAATGTAGGGACATAAGGGTTTGAGGTGGGAAATGTATGGACTACCCTCAGCTTAAATGCAGAAAACCAAGTCCCAGAAGGGTATAACCCACCCCCTTAGCCATACCCTAGGGTACATATATTACCTTAACTCGTACCCTAGACCCCACAATGGTCCCCTATACTGACCATCATACGACCACCTAGGTCTAAGTCGTATCTTAGGGTATGAAAAGTATCCACAAACTGTATCTTGGACAGATTCAACGAGGCAAGCTAATAAGCATCATACGACTTGGCATTATACACCTCATATCTTTCCATACGACTAGTATGATATTGAGTCGTACCTTGGGCAGAATCCCAACCAAAACCCACTTCCTAACATACGAGAGAGGCACCCTAAGTTGTATCCTGGGGTACAATTGGTACCCCTGAGTCGTACCATGGATAGAATGTCCAAAACCTATTAATTTTTGCAAAGGCCAAGGTTTAGGGTGTTTTATTCTCCCCTACTTAGGATCATTCGTCCTCGAATGATGGGTAAAGGCGAGAACAAGCAAGAGATAACACATTAACACCCATCAAACATTCCTCCAACCAAATTTACAAAGCGACGACATAAACGAAGATGAGAAAATCACCACATATCCCAAACATGATTTACACCCCAATACCTCTATTCCGGCCTCTAACTAAGTCAGAAAACAAAGACGCAAGAGAAACCATCCTTACCTTTAACCAAGTTAGAAAACCAAGATATTTCATGACACCTACCTTACACACGAGTTTTTAGAACGAAAACCATCACGAATACTTGGACTCCATGTCGTCTTCCTCATCCCAAATGGCTTACTCGTACTTTTGGTTCCACCATAGAACCTTTACCGAAGCCCAGCCTATTATTCACAATCGACGAACTTACCAACCCAAGATCCTCACCGGGACCTCTTTAGAACAAAGGATCCGAGATACCAATACCACCCAAAAGAAATAACCATATGTAATACCAGATAAATGGAACTTATGCTAGAGAGAAAGTTTAATTCAACTTATAGTTCCCTAGAGACACACCACTAGGAGAGCTTAAGTCTAGCCATACACTACCCCCATGTTCAAGCCTATCCAAAACTAAAAAGAGTTAACTTAGGCCACCGGGATCTAATTCTTACATTTATCCCGAAACACTACTCCACTCCATCACCATTATAATCTGAAAACCATAAGTAAAAGACATGGGAAAATCATAACCAACCATTATAACCAAAAAACCCCAACATATAGTTGAAAACCCAAAACCATAATACAATTATGCTATGAAAACAAATTATAAATCATGCCTCCCTAAGTGATACAAATCAGTCCACCAAGATGCCAAAATAGTCCACAAAATGTGAGAAGAACAAACAACACAAAGGGATACAATATGACAAACACAAAAACACACGGATTTGCAAAATAATGAAAGGATAGATAGTGAGACCAAGATTATTACAAGATTAAGAACCAAGTATATTTCAGCATCAACCCCTAATGAATGTAATAATCAAAACCACACTCTTACAGTGACCGCCAAGGTAATCGACTCACCTTAAGATCCACCGTTTCCAAGCAAAGAACAATATTGGCTTTTCCAAACCCTATACTAAGGATGACTTTTTCAAGTCCTAACTAAGACTATACTAAGGTGGTCTATTCTCAAGAGAGAGGATTTCAAGTGTTTCAATCTTTCATCTTTCATAAACTAACTAGCAAATGAACTAATAGAACCTATTTATAGTCTAACTTATTACATAACAAAATGACCATAATACCCTTAATGAAAAGAGGTGGTCATGGAGTGTTACTTGGACAAGGCCAAGTGATCAAAATACCCTTAATTAAGGCCCAAAACCGTGAGTTCTCAATTTTCAATGCTTCAAGCAATCTTCCATACGTGGGATTTCTCTTTGGTGTACTCAAATCGGCCACTCCATGTAGGATCCCGTGTCCTCAATGCGACCAAAGCTTGATTCCCCACGTACTAACTTCGAATGATGTCATCGAAAGCTAAGGTGTCCATTTGACTCGTATCATCCTTCCCTTCTTGAAAAGGATTCGACCTCGAATCCAGACCTTGCAAAATAAGAGAAAGGAGAAACAAGCACAACTTCATCATGGCATGAGGGTTAGAGTTAGCACAATAATAAATATCATCATGCCAAAGCGGAACATACTTGAAATATAACCATAAATCCGTTGTGTTAGTCATGAAAAGCTTAGCAAAAATGTCACAAAGGGCATGGTTATGAAAAGTATCAAGAGATAAAGAAACTACAAAGGACTCAATGGTATCCCGAAGTCCCAAAGGTAAGCCTACCCTTAACTTAGGGACCATAAAGCACAATTGTTTCATTACCTCTTCAAGTGACCTCATCAAACGTGGTGCCACTATTGGTCTTAAAGCCCACCAAACTTACATAGCATAGTCATTAGAATAAGTAAACCAACCAACAAGTTTCCTACCTCTACATAATACAAATCCAAAACTAGCATGGATGTCATCATAGGCAAAGAGGTAGTATAGGAACGAACCAAGTGTAAAGGTATACACGGGTGAAGATAAAGCATTTAAGCACATACACATTCTTTCCTTCAAGAAAATAGGCAACTTGGCATTCTCAAGTTGGTATGCAAATTTAGAAACATTACCCCAAGGAGTCAATGACACCTTTGCCCTCGGGTTTTCAAGAAGGACAACATATTTCTTACCCTTAAGAGTACTCTCATCTTTCAAAAAGAGATTTCCATCATCAGGAGGAATGTTGTCACATCATAGTGGGTTAACATATAGGCTATATCCTCCAAGTCAAGCTATACCATCATTTTCACCACTAGGTTCATTAGGAGTGTTCAAATCATCTTTAAACAAGACATTATATCTACAGAGAGCATGATCTATCTCACGGGCATATTTAGAACAAGTAAGTTCTTTAATCTCTAAAAGACTATTATCAAGTTTCAAAGAGGTTTCAAATACAAGATTATCCCTATGAGCTACGCAACCATGGAATCCATATCACAAGGATAGCTCATGGGTTCACTCCTAGTTTGTTGACCAACATTCTCAAATACTTCACTCACTTGAGTTCCATTAATTACAACACACATAACCTCAAGTGGTGGAAAAATTTCACAAATAAGTTGATCAACACCATTTACACAAGATGATGTACTCTCGTTCAACATATTGGCTTCAACACTAGGTGGACATAAATTGATCTTACAAGAAGAGTCAATTTGGTCATCAATAGGATCAATTAGTGTATCCACACCCACAACATGTACATCATCAAAAAGAGGAAAAGTATCATTAGACTCACAAGTAAGTAAGCCACTACTCACACTCAATGGGCTACTAACCACACAATTCTCATTTTCACGCATAAAAGTGTAAGAGTTAGCTATTTTACCTTCTAGATCACATGAGCTATAGTATTCATCTTGACGTGTTTTCGGGCAGCCCACTTGATCCCTTTGACCTACCATACGATCCAATATTTCATTCACCATAGCCATGTCTCGAGAAATAGTGTCAAGGTAGGCCAAAATGACATTGGTGACATTGTTGTCCATGGTTTGAGAGGTGGAAGCCTTGGGTTCCATTGCAATTGTACCTAAAACAAACAAAGAAACAAACCTACAAAATGAACAAACAAGATTAGTAGTAAAATCTCCTCACCAACACTCGTAGACACTCATCTTTGTGATCCTCACAATTAGAGCGACGAATATTGAAAGTTGCTTATACTCCGGTAGTCAATAAGATGTCAATTCTACTTAGCGGCCGGAATGGATTCTTATTTTGATTGACTCAAGACACAAAACAAAATTCACTTACGAACTTGAAACAAAGAAGTTACTACGAGTTACAAATGAGAAAAGCATACAAATAACGAAGACACGAAAGAAACGTATTCAAAAACTAATTAACAACATAGTAGGTGATTACTAGTTTGTCTATTAGTACTAGGATCAAGAAAATTGAAACTAAAGAAACATGAAATGAAACATAGGAATCTGAAATTTTGAGACTAAGGGTCATTTTTTTAGGATGATGACGTGGCAACCTCCTATTGGACATTAAAATTGTTGAAAGTTTGAGAAATTTTCTTGTCTTCAAATTGTATTGATCAAATTTCAAGTGGGGAATGGTGGAATTTTGGCTATGGGAGGGTAACAAGAAGACTTTGGAGCCTTTTTTTCAAGTTCAAAAAGTGTTGGACTTTTTTTGCACCTTTTTTGGCTAAACATCTTTTTGAAAGACTTTTGGTTCTTTTCCTTTTTTTGCAAGTCTTGGTAGGTGGACTTTCTCCCTTTTGGCAAGGCAACTTTTGAAACCCTTTTGTCCCCTTTCCCCTTTGTATGTCTTAGAGTTGTGTCTTTCAAGACTAACAACAAGACACACTCTCTTTCTTTAATTTCTAAGATTAAACAACCATTTTCTCTTCAACAAAATATGAAGATGGTGAAGAACACCAAGAACACAACTTTTGAATCTTGGAGTTCTATGGTTCAAGTTGGATCCCACACATCAACAACATATTTTTCAAGCTCCAACCCCCAACAACAACATCAAAAAAACTTTTTAAAGCCACAACCTCAACAACAAACTTCAACAACACTCTTTCAAGCCACCAATCCTCAAAAAACAGCAACCTTCAAAGTTCAAAAACAACTTGGAAATGACTCAAAATTTAGATCTAGACTCTATAAGTGTTAGTGAAGAAGGGACTAACAATAGAAACAACAAAACAAACAAAAAATACAAGAAAACTAGGCTTCAAATCGGCCTAAACACAAAAAAAATGGACAAATTACAATTTTTGAGTTTTTCAGTGTTTCAACACCTCTATTTTTTTTCCGACTTAGAGAGCCCAAGATTGGTAGTGTAGGAACACAACCAGCCTTAGCTCTGATACCAAATGATACAAATCAGTCCACCAAGATGCCAAAATAGTCCACAAAATGTGACAAGAACAAGCAACACAAAGGGATACAAGATGACAAACACAAAAACACACGGATTTGCAAAATAATGAAAGGATAGATAGTGAGACCAAGATTATTACAAGATTAAGAACCAAGTATATTTCAACATTAACCCCTAATGAATGCAATAATCAAAACCACACTCTTACGCTGAACGCCAAGGTAACCGACTCACCTTAAGATCCACAGTTTCCAAGCAAAGAACAATATTGGCTTTTCCAAACCCTATACTAAGGATGACTTTTTCAAGTCCTAACTAAGACTATACTAAGGTGGTCTATTCTCAAGAGAGAGGATTTCAAGTGTTTCAATCTTTCATCTTTCATAAATTAACTAGCAAATAAACTAATAGAACCTATTTATAGTCTAACTTATTACATAACAAAATGACCATAATACCCTTAATGAAAAGAGGTGGTCATGGAGTGTTACTTGGACAAGGCCAAGTGATCAAAATACCCTTAATTAAGGCCCAAAACCGTGAGTTCTCAATTTTCAATGCTTCAAGCAATCTTCCATACGTGGGATTTCTCTTTGGTGTACTCAAATCGGCCACTCCATGTAGGATCCCGTGTCCTCAATGCGACCAAAGCTTGATTCCCCACGTACTGACTTTGAATGATGTCATCGAAAGCTAAGGTGGCCATTTGACTCGTATAACTAAGCCTCTTAAGTACCCAACACAACGATTGGTATATCTACCAATGATAACGTTTAATCCTACCGCCTATATACTCACGGTATGATCTATCCTTCCAAAGATTTAGCACCCTCTATAACTTTCACAAAGGTTTTCACCACCTATTCCTTTCCTAACCATTTCTCATGACAACAACCTTACCTCGCCTTCCAAAACCTTAACTCTAGTACTCACCCTAGACTCTCCCCACGTAGGCACTTCTATGTTCCTAGTTTTCAAAATATCACAATGCTTTCCAAGACACTACCACCCTAATCATAAGAAGGGTCATTAAGGAACCAAATTACAAGAATTATCCATGCCACTCAAAGTGTGACCCCCGAAACAAGACATGGCACCATAGGCACTAAGTACTTCATAGCAACTACCTAGACCATAATGAAAAACCATTCCGACATAACTACCATAAAAGGAGTTCTTAGTGCTGGGCTCCGAAAGAAACACGACTACATATACCATAGGTAATGTAATGTAAAGTCAAGATTCAAATCCAAGGAACAAGGCGAATGCAGAATGCGAACCTTAAGCATAGAACTATTAGAATGCATGCAACACTAGCAGAGTACTCTCTTAACCGAGATAGAAGAGAATCACTAGAATATGCAACTAGTCCTTCCCATAAAGTCCGCCGCTAAATGAAAATTTAAGATCAACCCTCAACCTTCCTCCCACGACACCTATAAGCACAACACTCCACTCTAATGGGTATCACCAAGGATGTACACTAGGGACACTTGATTTTTCCCTTACCCAAATCCTTATTTATCCAAATGCTACCTAGAGCCCAGCATAGTCATACAAACTCCATGCTCTAGCCTACCCAATAACTAAAACCCCAATCCATCCGTTCAACTTGAACCCCCAACCTATATATTGCCACCTTCCTATTATAGAATTTCCTAAGCCATAAACCTCACCCATTTTTCACACCTCATCCAACCTATCAGTTTACCCCTCTTCTCCCCGTCTATACTGCTATCCTCAAGCTAGTATACTTCCTTCACCAAAATAAACATCTAAGATTCACACTTAGCGTCCATTAACCACCATACGCTATTAAAAAAGTACCCCAAATAGAATATGCACATACAGGATCCACCCCACGAGGAGGACACCTTAATTTCCTTATTCACCAACTGTCCACCTATGCATTCCCAGGGGAAACTATCCTCTTATGCATGAAAGAATGGAAGAACTCAACGAAAAAATACTAGAACCGATGAAACCTTTCTCTAAGAGATCCCTTAATTGCCCTTCAAGCCCCTTTAACTCAAAAGGAACCATTCTATAAAGAAAGAATATAAATTGGACAAGTGTCCAAAATAAGACCAATCCCAAACAAACCTTTCCATTAGAAAGACACCACGAGGGTCATCAAGAAGACCTCAGGAGATTCATTTACCACCAAAACCAAATCAAAAGAAGGACCTTCCAAGTTAGAATCTTTAACTCGGACCAAATGACAATAGAGACACCTCTTTGGAGATAAATCTTCGAGCTCTAAGATATGATATAAATTTCCCCTTAATTGCCAGGGGACCATCCTCACATCCCATAATTGACTCACCAGGGAGTCTAAAGATAACCTTATGGTTCTAACAGTCTAATGATGCATTGAACAAATGCAACCAATCCATCCCCCGAATGACATCGAAATCCACTATATCCGAGTCAAATAAATCCACCAAATCCCCATTACCACAAACAGATACCACACCCCCTAATAGACATTTTTAGCAACCACCGAGTCACCTATTGGGGTAGAAATAGAAAAAGAGTCCGAAACAACCTTGGGACCAAAATAAAAAATACACAACCACAAATAAGGTCACATAAGAGAAAGTGGACCTCAGACCAAGTAACCAATATACTTAGCGGGAAAAGAGTTTTCAACATAGCAGTGTCAGTATTAGGAGATGCCTCAGAATACTGAGGGATAGTGAATTCATTGAGATGATTTCGACTAATGTCGGAGCTAGAAGCAACACCTCTTAGTGCAAGATCTAGAGAAGTGTCAACTGGTACCCTATTTCACAAGCAACAATCATTATGGGACACTCCCATTGCATGTGACCCAATTGATCGCAACTAAAATAGTAATTCCTTTCTTCCTCGCAACAACCACGATGCGATCGATCATAAAATCTACAAAGAGGGTAGAATGATGTGGATTAGGACCCAATGGTACGAAATTGGGCACCACGTGCCCTAGAAGCATTACCACTCTGAAAATATCTACCTTCCAATGGATTCGGGTAGGGAGCACAAACCATAGAATAGGAGTTAGGGTTCACCCAATTCTTCCTTTTGAATAATTTACCACCATACCGTAGGCCTCCTCTTTGTTCAGAAGACACAGACCACTTACCTTGCCTATTTCGTGACCTTGCCTCACTCCTCCCCGTACCAATAGGACCGAACTGGTGTGATAGAGTTGTCACTATCTGGGTCAATAGATTAATAGAATGATGAAACTATGCATTGGTAATCTCTTCCTGAGGTAATCGAGACTAAGTGACACCTTTTAAAATAGGTCCAATGGAGACTGATGGGACTCTATGGGGAAAACCAGAAACTGCGACCCTTGACCGGGTTTGTACCCCATAAGCTGGACTAGATCCATCCATGTCGTCCTTGAGTGGGATAGGAGAATTTCCATGAACTCTGGATCATTGAGAGGACATGATCTGAAAAGTGAACCAAAGAAAATTTAGGGAAGAGTTCAAGACCTTAGACTCCATAGCCCGCAAATAGAACAATAAGAAAGTGAAACATTCCTAAATTCCTCGTAGCCTCCTGATTCTAAGTGTGGTTCACAATACACCCATAAGAAAGACTCTACTCGATATGGCTTTGTGGACACCCCATGACACCAAAACCTAGGCTCTGATACCAACTTGACATGACCCGAACTAGGGCCCTGTCGTAATGGATATCTCAAGTCCAACCGGGACCAGAGACCACCCCCGATACCCAACCCAACCAACCAACACATATACCTTGAGTCGAATGAACTCGGAATATATAACAATATAACATAATTACCATATAATGACTTTGCAATAAGCCTATATTTGAGGCCAACCCAACCAAATCAATCCATCCAATAAACGAAACCGCTAACCATACCAAAACCATAAACCAAAAAAAAATTGATAACCCGATATGTGTGTGTGTATATATATATATGTAACATGATCAATATATACCCAAGTCGACAATTGTCCATACAAAGCCTCTAAACCAAATCCAAAGAGTATTTAGTCGGGACATGCCCCCGACCATAGCTAAAAACCAAGTCTATGAAAAGACAAAAGTATACAAAGTAATCCATGACATATAATGGACACCTTCCAAACTATGGAAGCTCGCCACTTTAATCCAACACCGATTGTCCCCAAATTTGATCAATGAGCAGGATGAGTAGTATGGCCGGTTCCTATATCACATGAGGATATAGCTGCCCGAAGATGGGTTAGTGGATGAACACTAGCATGCACTCAAGATAAGGATAAAATAATGCCAACCTTTAAAACCAAGTAAACCAACCATATGCATTCACAACCATATATATATATATAAAATCCATACCGGGAAAGGGAATCGGGTTGAGCATGCCTTTAAAATCATTAACTTGGGTATGTGTAGATTAATTGTCATAATCCATCCACGGGTTGTATGGGTCCAGTGTAACCCCCTGAACGGACCCCGATGCGTGTAGCCACATAAATCAGAGATACCATAGGAGTAAGGGATTCCCGAGTACCCTTCACTCTCCAGGATATATACATACAAGTGTATCTAGGGGATTCTCATGTACCCATTAAGTATCATATATGAGGTCGTCATGACCTATTCTCATGTCGGCAAATATGAGTTTTCAGTGTACGTCCCTTGGACTTACACCTTTACGGTTAGCTATCACACCCTTCCATTATTGCCCAATTAAAACCATTACCATCCAACCAAACCATTATTCTATTTATTATTAATCAAGGCTATTACCAGTGGTATCGTCATACCGACTATAGCTTGCAAGCCATGTCTTTAGCCAACCTTAGGGGATTCCCATGAACCCCATAGGTTACATTATTTAGTTTACTTGGGGGATTCCTATGTACCCCACAAGTACAACATTATTTACTTGGGGGATTCCCATTTACCCCACAAGTATTTCATTATTAAGCTTTACTTGGAGGATTCCTTGTACCCCCAAGACATTCAACATTCAAACTAATTTCATGATTTTATTCTCTTGGGAGATTCCCATGTACACCACAAGGTTTTCATTCAAATAAATTTCATAACCACAAAGGCCTTACCATTTAACCATTCCAATCATTCACACCATTTTAAACCATTCCAAACATTTAAACCATTTATACCATTCAAAACCATTAAAACCATTCCAAATATTTAAACCATTTATACCATTTAAACCAATGTAAAACCATCCAAATACGTTTAGGGTTCCATTACCAAACCATACCATGCAATAGTTCCAATGAAAGTTCAACAATAGAGTAAAAATATTCTCTTAGGCATTTTATCACACACGTTGAATGCATACCTTTATCAAGACCAAAACCAAAGTATAATCCATCAAATTTAGGGTTACCCATGACCCATTTGTTAAACCATAACCAACAAGTACCCACATATGAAAACCATCACCAAAAATATGTGAAAACATAGTTTAAACTAATACCCAACAATATGCACCAAAACCCTCAACATAAGTTTTCAAATCCACCATATATGATTCATAATCAATGTTTAAAACACATTAAAATATGCCTTTAGTTGGAAATAACAATGAGAGAAGAGTACATTCCTTATACAAGAAGATTCCGAAAGGAAACTTGACTCTTGAGCCTTTTGAAGAACCTTGTAGAAACCATAACCTCCAATCTTCAAGAGTGAGTTTGAGAGAGTATTTTGAAGTGTTTCTATTCTTCAAAGTGTGTTATGAGAGGCCACCGAGGGTTATATAACGTGGGTACATAAGGGTTTGAGGTGGGGAATGTCTGGATTTCCCTTATCTTAAAAGCTGAAAACCAAGTCCTCGGAGGGTTAAACCCACCCCCTTAGCCATACACTAGCGTACGAGTGCCCTAGACTCCACCATGGTCCCCTATACTGATCATCATATGACCACCTAGGTCTAAGTCGTATCTTAGGGTACAAAAAGTACCCATAAACCATATATTAGACAGATTCAACTAGGCAAGCCAATAAGCATCATACGACTTAGCATGATACACCTCGTATCCTTCCATACGACTAGTATGATGTTGAGTCATTTCTTGGGCTGAATCTCTATCAAAACCCACTGCCTAGCCAATGAGAGAGGCACCTCAAGTCATATCCTATGGTACGATTAGTACCCCTGAGTCGTACCATGGACAAAATGTCCAAAACCTATGAATTCTTGCAAAGGCCAAGGTTTAGGGTGTTTCATAACTGAGCCTATGCATTTCCCCCACCGCCCCAAGCTCGGAAGGCTCAATCAACACACAATAACACAAGCCATAGTCATCATTCATATCTATACAACCATTTTATACCGACTGATAGACATAGGTACATACTGGTGATAGGTGATGCGCATGTAAGAATAAATACAAGGTACATAATCAATATCACAATCATCCTCTGGACTCGAACCGAGTATATATATCATCATCACAACATCCTTCGGCCTTTTGGGTATCAACATTATCATCATAGTATTCTCCATCCTTGTTGGGTATCAATATCATCATAACAGTATCCTCCGACTTTGTCGGGTATCAATATCATCATAACAACATCTTTCGGCCTTGCCAGGTATCAATGTATAATAACCATTAATGCATATGTGTATATATAATAGGTGCACAGACTCAAGCCGTGGCTAAAAGAGTGTAAATTCATAAGTTTGTTGCTTGAAATAATCTTCGAGACTAAATCATTGTAAAAATGCAGAAAGGGCTAGAATATCTCACAGCTAGAGTAAAATAGTGTCAAGTCATGAATCAGAATCTGTCTCGGTCAAATCTTTAAATAATATTTTTATCCTCCTTTATACGTATAAATATTCTATTTAGTAGGCAATTATTATAGTAAAGAAATCAATTGTTACGGTGAAAAGTGAGTTTTAATCCTTATTTAGGAACAACAGTGTTAAGGTCATAGTTTAGCTAAGATCATATCAATACCGATATAATAATCATGAATATACCAAATCTATGCATGCCATCACCAATATTCAGTAAATAAAGTCATAAGCAACACAAGTATATATGTATCCATATTCTACAACCGTATCCTCGACAAGGATAAATACTTCCTGGATATCCAATCACTATTATAACATGACCCTTAGTTCAATAATATGTCCAGAATAATCACAACATCTTATTCACAGCCTGAGGCCCAATAATAAAAGACAGGCCCCACAAGAGCTAAAGTAAAGTGCGAGCCCTACGAGGGATAAAGTAATAGAGAAGCGAGGAAGAGCATACCTTCATAACCCATCATTCTTCGTCAAGATAATTTATACATAGATATATGAATGCATATAACATAAGTATTACAATGCATTATTGGATTCAACATGATTAGTAGCATAGCTTCTCATGTAGTCAATAAATATGTCTTCTAGAGACCTTAGTATCATGACTCACAATATTAGCAACAAGAGGGCTTTCTAGCCTAATCACTAATTTGATTACTAGGAAAAGTATAATATTAGTAATATCATAGTCCAAAGCCCAAAATAGTAGTCTAGTCAATGATTTAAATGATAATATAGTCATGGTCTTAATTAATAGCATAATCCATAACTGCACATCACATTAACGATAATGTAGTCAGCAACCATATACATCACCTTAAATACTATCACCTTAACTAATGTGATTACCACGGTTAGCCAACACGCTCCCAAGGTCATTCTCTAAGCATTTAACAAGCGTCTAAGGTCTTCAATGGAACTATATAAATCTAAGCTTAAGGTAGGTCAAAACCCACTTCTAATCCTCAAATTCCATAATTAGGCAAACTATGCCCCAAACTAGGCTAGGGTATCTAGTTCAACTTCTAGATGTCAAGTAATCCATAACCAATCCTAAGATATAAAATTCGCCTAGAAACATGAGCATTTAAGCCAACACTATTCAAATTACGATTTCAAGATCACTAGAATAGCCCAACTAAGGTTAAGAATACTAACCATGATTCCAACACATAAACCACATCCCAAACCTAGCATACTATCATATCCATGCTACAAATTTTCTTAACCTAGAAAAAAGGCAATAAGGTTCTAAAAGGGTCATAAACATTCCACCTTACGAGTCAAAAACCATCATCTAATTCCCCAAACATCAATAATCAATACTAAGTTATTTTATTCTTAATCAAGCCTAACAGTCATATTCACATGCCATACATAACACATCATCTTCAAAGAAGAGTAGGTAGAAGCCTACCTTAAAGCCAAACCGCAAAACCTTACATCATTCACCTCATGCTCGTCTTCACTTCACAATCCCTAAAATATCATCATGCTATCAAAAACATAATTTACTCATCAATACAAGTCTAACGATACCCATATTTCACTATTATGCTACGGGTCCAAAAACGACACCAAAAATCCCAAGTGGGTCCCACTTATGAAAAATGTATTTTCGAGGCCAACCCAACACTCACACAACATCAAGGAATCATAACTCTTAATAAATTGGTGCAAACAAAGCTAAGTTTGGGCTAAAACCAATCCCTAAGTGAATTTAGGATTTTGGGTCAAGAACTAAGAAATTCATCAATAAAGTGATGAAATCTTACCTTAATTCGGATGATAATCCCGATAATAGATGATAATCAAGCTCGTAAGTCACGCAAACAACTCAATTTTGAGCTATCATACCTATTTAGGATTTTAGTCTCTCAAAGATGAAGGAAAAATGCCCAAATTCGCGACCTTGGGGTCTATTTATAACCCCCCGGCGAAGAGATGAGGTATCCTCCTGACAACAAAGTCAAAAACTTATTTTTGACCCTCAAAACTCATTCTTAACCCAAATAACATGATTCAATAGCGAAATTTGAGTGTAAAACACATTCCAAATCCATTTGAAGCATCAAAACTTTTATCTGAGATCGTTTAGGCAAAAAGTGGAGACTACACCTATAGTTTCATTTTTCATAAAATTTGCTCAATAATAAAAAATAAACCCGGGAGTCTTGGGACCTGAACCAAGGGTCTTCCTAGCCTAAAATCGACGTTCTGGAAGCGATGGAAAATTTGAATTTTGCATTCGAGATTGTTTTATTAAAGTTTTCACCCAGTGGCCATTTGAAACCAGTGAAGACTTCAAAACAGGGAATTGTTCTAAAAATCCAATGAACTACTTGGTAATCAAACCGTCGATCCCAACAAGTCATAAATGACTGGTGGCAGTTATGGAGAATTTCTAACAACAAAGATAGAAGAAAGTATGAAAAATGACCGAAAGGGTCATTACAATTTGGCTCCTCGCATAGCCATAAGAATCATTCAATGCCATCAAAAACTGAAACATTCTAAGTTTTTGAAGATGGAGTACAAAATATTTAGATTTTTCACAATCATAACCTGGAGCTGGGATCAAAGCCTAAAACTCCTCCCATAAATCCTTAAATTTTGAGTAGTATACAGATACTGATAGTGGTGTTCATGGGTCGGTTTGGATCGATTAGTGATTAAAACCATAACCAAAACTAATTTAGTCAATTTTTGAATTTCTAAAACTAAACCAAACCACAAAAATAAAATAACTGTCGGTTTGGTTCTTATCGGTTTGGTTCGGTTTTTTGTTTTTTTCGATTATTGACTAGCCTATTCCAACCATCTCTAGAATAAACTCCTTTCTTTTAACCCATAGAAAAGAGTATCACATTTAATAATTTCTCATGAAATATTTGTACAGTGATGGACAAATGACACTATAAACTCTTAAAAATCAGAATAAACACATTAAACAAAACCAACATTGAGATGAAAAGCACCAGCTTTGTATTGTAGGCACTAAGTTATCCAACAACATACAAACACATACATGTACATTGTAAAACAGAGCTTTGTATTTTGTTGCAGTGTAGAGACAGAGTTTGGCAAATTTGAGCTATCTGTTTACTTTAAAGACTAGCTAGGTGAGCTAATCATATAGGGAAACGATTGAATAAATAAGGAGACATAAAACAACCATTTGAACCAGGAATCATGGTAACTCGTATTGTGAAAGCTGATGTAGAAAAAGTGAGGTAGGGACCGTAGGGTTAACTTATTAGTAATAGTAGGTAGAGTTGGGCTTGGGTTTGGGGCTTTGGACAATTGGGCTAAAGTATTGGTTGGGTTAGACATAGAATAAAATTTTAGTTTTAGATTAAATTTAATAAAATATTTATATTTTATTTATAAATTTATATAAATAATTATAATATATATATATAAAAAATTTATCGGTTCGGTTTGATTATTTTCACGATTTTTTAAGTAAAACCATAACCAAACCAAATAGCATTGGTTTTTTAAAATTTAAAACCAAACCTAACTAAACCAAACCAAACATTAATTTTTTAATCGGTTTGGTTCGATTTACGGTTCGGTTTACGATTCGGTTTGGTTTTTAACCAAACCCATGAACACCCCTAGATACTGACATAGTGCCTTGAACACAGGTGGCTATTTCTTTATGGACATTAAAGATTCTTGAACCATCAACCTTATTGAATCTCCCAAGAGGATCCTACCAAATGGTTTATGTATTGGACGCATACATGATACTCTCAAGCAGAGTTTTAGACACAAAATTCATCACACACGAAAAATATTATGACAGAAGCTAATATTGAATATAAAAGAAAACCTAACACCTAATAATCCAAATTAAAAAAAAATGATGAATAACAGTAAAACATAATAAATTAAGACTGAAGTATCAAATAAACAAAAGAAAATATAGCACATGTTGGTTTATAGGAGCACCACCATAGGCATCAACCACCTTGAGGGCAGTTTGATATGAAATTTTTTTAGCCTTATCATGAATCTGCAGATCATGACATAACCCTCAACCTTTCAGATAAACTTTATTTTCTGAAGCAAATCATATATCAATGTACAAAGAACAAAAATCTTCTTCATATTTTCTTCTCTTATTAAACTATATATAGACCAAAAACTCGAAAAACTTACTTGACATAAGAGCTCCCTCGTCGAAAAGAGAATAAGAGCTAGAGAAAATGCCTTAAATGGACGTGGAGGTTTAGGAAATTGGCTCCTCATGATCCCACTTATGATGGGGAACCAAAAAGCAGCAGTTTCCCAAAACCAGTTTGAGCACAATCCATCAAATCCTTCCTTTCGTAAAAGTTATCTCAGATATATCATAGCTCCACATGCAAATGAAACTACCTTTAAGATTAAAATATATATTTGTTCATCCACAGAAGTAGCTTCAGATTTATCATAGCTTCACATATAGCTCTTCGTGTTTTTTAAGTGATTTACCCAACTTCAACACATCTCCTAGTCAAATTTGAAATTTAAAATTTAAAATTGAAAGATCATGAAGATATAATGACTCTAAAAACATCAAGCTCACAACATGCATGAAAAGAAGAAAAATTAATGATCTCCGAAAGAGCGAAGAGACATAAAAATTTCCTCGAAGTGCTTCTCAAGTATAATTTTTCGAGATCTGTTGATTAGTAATAGTAAAATCCTACATAGTTAAGAAGGCGAAGAACACACATTGACATTTTGATTTTAATTTTCAGTACCTTCAGACGGCCTCCAATTGCATGTTCCATGTTTGTTCAGAACTTTAACAATCTTGAACAAGAATAGTGGAAGCAAAAACAGAGTAAAATTAGAAGTTTGAAAATTGCAGCTGAAGAATGAGAAGCAATCAATAGATCTATAGTCAAAATTCACAGCTTGAAAGAAATTGCGAAATAAGAATGATCGATCGAAGGCTCTAATACCATGTCGTAATATGATTAGTAACAATGAAAGATAGTAACCAGAAGTAGAATGGAGAAATAGGAAGAAGGAGAATCTGTATGAACAAGGGAAGAGAAACCATAAGAGAGTAAATTGAATCTTTATTGATCATGAACTTGTAGTTACAATGTGATAGTGTGTGTGTATATATAGAGAGAGAGATATGTGGTTAGAGTGTAGGTTAGTATGTACGTTAGTGTGTAGGTTAGTAGTTAACTAACTAATTAACTAACTTCCTAACCATCAGTTAACAATGTCTTTTAACTAAATTAGTCTAGGTGAATCTGTATTTACTCTTATAGTTATATACGTTTACACTTTCCCTCATGAAAATTGAGATAAGATAGTCCCATGGTATATCTCACCATCTACTTATTCAATCTCGTGTACTAAATAACTCTTAAAGCATATACTTTCACTAAAATGAATACATAAATTTGAGATATCACCTCTAAATTCTTATTAAATAGATCTTTATTGTTTGAAGAAGATAGTGAATGGACTGCCTATATGTTGTACTCGCACCAACAATAGTGTATACTAGAAAGTCAGGATCCTCATCTTTAAAAACCAAAAAAATGACTTGCATTCTTCCTCAATTGTTTGATTATTGCTTTTTGTAAGGGAATCGATCGATTCTACAATCCTGAATGTTGCATAAAAACGTGACAGTTATTTGAGTAAATGGTAAATCACTATTTGAGAATAACGATACACTATAACCATTAAAGAGAAATAAAAGACTCTTTTACACTAGGACTCTTACTCTTCGTATGTTTCTTTCTTGTTCCAATAAAAATTCTACTATCTCTCAAGCCAAAATCAATTCTTATTTATAAATCTACTCCTTCCACGGCCACGCAAACACAATCTAAACAATAAGATAAAGGAAAAAGAAACTACATTATATATGAGCATAATAATATAACACAACTACTTGTAACAAATTAACAATAACAAAAGTAAAATTTGATATCTTCAATATCATAATTTTACTTAAACTAAAATATCAACAGACTCGAACCCAATCAAAGTGGAAAGATACACAATGCATGTTACAAAGATGTACCACCGTAAAACCATGACATATTCTTGTGATACGAGTACGGTTAGCTTGGAGCATATTAGGAGGGGCTTTCACATATGGATGATAGCTTGGAGCTCGGAGGAATACACAAGGCCATGAGGGATAAATATGTCATTTGGACAATCAAGAAGCACTCTTATGGGTATTTGTAAAATACTCACTTTTTGACTATTTTTATAATAGACTATTTTTGTAAAGACAATAACTATAAATAGTTGTTTTAACCATTTCCATACTTAGATTTTGAATGACTGAATTGTCTTGAATAGATTTAATATTTGATTACTCTAGGTTAGAATAGTGATTGAGTTCAATTCCAATTGTTATCTTATTTTGGGTGATTAGGATTGATTCCTAAAATTGCTTGTGTTTTCTTCTCCGCTTGATTGATCATCGAGTTATTATATCGTGGATTCAATTTGATTTCTCGTGGATTCGATTGAGTTTTCTTCTTCCTTGATCGTATTTGATTGAGTTCTCTTCTTCCTTGATCTAATTGTGTATTCATTTAGGTCTTTCTTTCTTCTATTATCATCCCTCTTTCTAATCTATCCATCTATCTTCAATTTATATTTTTTAATTCCACATTTTCAACATTAACTCTACATTATTATATTGTTTCTTTGTTATAATTAAATCAAACATCGAAACATCATGTCAAAATATCAAATATAATAATAATTGAAGAAATTACTTAGAAAAACTTGCTCAACTTAAGAGAATCATTAAACTCATACCTACACTTATATGATATCAATTGATTATCAATTAAACTTCTGTAATGTTATATATATAGACGTTGACGTTATCCACAAGTTTTGCACTTAGTGATTTTCTTGATCTCCATCTACAATAATCTTTGAAAAAATCGAATTATAAGATCTTTAAAGGAAGAAAGCACTCGTATTCATCATAGTTGCTCCACTGATATTGTCCTAGGAACCGCATTTATATGTTAAAGGTTTGATTCTCCAATTCGTCAAAATATAAAGTGCAGAGCGATTCTCCTAATAGCACACACCCACTGTCTTGGTATCTCCTTCAGTAAGTGTGCGCACATGCCAACAACCCTTTGAAGGCATTTTTGTAATAAGTTTTGATTTCTTCACAGGAAATTATTTTTAGAAATGTAGTTTTAAGGTGTTTTTCATAGAAAAGACTTTTCTTTTTTTTTTTTGGCTCAGAAATCTTTAAAGAAAAACGATCTAAAGATCTCCACCTAACATGCAATTATTGCATGATTTTTGTTACCCATCTACATTTTTTTTTTTTTTTTTTGTTTATAATCGTGATGTCTGAACCATCTTGTATGCACTTCAACTAATTACACATGATACTTGCCACTTTACACCTATTAACAAGTACCTTGAATTTAAAAAATTACCCTAGAACGACAGATTTTGCTAGTTTGACTCAGTGTTGTAAAAGGCGCTCGCCACGTCGCCAATGGCGAATGGCGAGGCGAGGCCTGGTCGCCTTTTCAGTTCATGGCGTTGCGAGAAAGGTGACATGGCGAGCCAAGGCGGCAAGGCGACAATGGCGTCGCCTTTTAATAATTTTTTTAAAAAATTAGGATTTCCGGTATATAAACTAATTTTAGGGCTTATTTACACATTTTGGCTCTATCCAACTTGCTCAGTGGTGACTGCGGCTGCTACCATCCATCTTATAAATTTGATTCCGACGGCCGACGACTATTCCGGCTACTCCAGTAAGCAGTGAGCCAGTGAACTATTGATTTCTATTTTTTTTCTTCTTTCTTCTTCTTCTTCTTCTTCTTCTTCTTCTTAATCCAACAATTAGACTTGTACTTTGGTGCTTTTTTTTCTTCCTCTTTTTTCTTCTTCTTTTTCTGCTTCTATTTTCCTTCCACTGTATTCTGTAACAGTGAACTTGTCTTAAAGACTTAAACAATGTAACAGTAACCAGTAAGCTTGTGCCTTGTAGCCTTATTATGTAATTTCTTTTTTAATATCTTATATAGAATTCAATTAACATAGCATGATAGTAATATACTAATTAAATGACTTGATGTCTTGATCATTAGTCTTGAGTCGGGGGTCTATTGGAAACAACCTCTCTACTTCTTCGGGGGTAGTGGTATGGACTGCGTACATCTTACCCTCCCCAGACCCTCCTTTGTGGAAATATACTGGGTTTGTTATTGTTGTTGTTGTTGTTGTTGTATGTCTTGATTATTAACAACTATTTCAATTTTAATGGCGTCTCAATAAACTTTAAAGTTTTAGTATTGCTTGTTTTATGAATATTGGATTGTTGAGTTATTCAAGTTCTAGACTTTTAGTATCTATCTACTATCTATTTTTAATTTTTGACATGAAATATTTCCTAATATATTAGTGTTATTGAAATTTTGATCATTTATATATTATTTTAATTTTTTTTATATCAATTGTCGTGTACATTCAAAAGGCGCTCGTCTCGCTGCTTGCATGAAAAAGAATCTCAAAACAATATACAACAATATAAGTAAAAAGAATCTCAAAACACAGAGCAGCATGAAAAAGATGCCAACAAAGAATTACTAAAACTTTGTAATTTTCTTCGAGAAAATTTATCGAGTGAAGTCGTTGATACTTAAAAGACATGGTAATAAAAATAAGTAAAACATAAATAATATAGAAGAAATGTTAGATATTTTAAAATAATTTAAACGATATTTTAATCTTACCTTGAGAGAAAGAAAAAATTTAATTAAAAAATTAATAGTAATTATTTGTGCTCAATTTTGACATGTGCAAAGTTAATTATTTGGAGATCAAGTATTTTTCTTTGAGTGGAGATCAAGTATTATTTCTTTGTCCCAAAGAAAATATTATGCATGTGTTGATAATTTTATATTATACCTCCTCACTACTCCTATAAATTGGTATACCATTTCTAAGCAAAAAAAATCAACCTACACATTCTCTTTTCTTTACTCTTATCATTCTCTAAAGTTTCTTCTCCCCTCTTACCTCAATTTTATTTTATCCAATCATCTTTTAATTTAACATTTAACTTGTTGGTTTATATTTACTTTTGCTGATTCATGTATCCTCTGATTAATTAAGGAAGACTTATTTAATTTCGTATATCCTCTAATTAATCAAAAAAGTGCTTGTTTAATCCTGGGAAAACATTTCACATTGCGGAAATAGTTTCTCAGGACAGTGTCTGTCCAGACTCAAGTATTTTATAGATTACTACAATTATTGTAATAATGATATTTATCTATATTTAAATATTGTTATATTACTAATATTATCGTTATTATTATTATTATTATTATTATTATTATTATTATTATTATTATTATTATTAAAACTTGTTGATATTATTATACAAGAAAATTATCATTGTTGCAGTTTATTTATATTTAATTTCACAATTGATATTAAAATTTATTATTTTTTTCCAACAATCTAAGAAACTACGACATATAATATTTGTCCTAAGATCGTTGATAATACTAATGTTGATGGTGCTCTGGCTGCTTTCATTCCAGTCAGTTTGTCAGAAGATTATGGTACTGCAGAATACAGGTATGAAAATACACTTGATTACATGCCTAATGCTAATAATAATATCTTCATAAAAAATGCATCTCAATGTAAGAGACTATGTGAAAGAAATGACAATCCAGCTAAGTCAAAAATAAATTTATCTGAAACAGATGATATAATTGTTGCAGTCATTTCAAAAATGAATATTAAGACCAATGCAACAAATTGAGTGGTAGACTCTGGTGCTACTAGGTACATTTGTATAAATAAAAATAATTTTATATCATACACCCAATTTGAGAAAGGAGAAGAAATTGTTTATTTTGGGACCTCGAGAACTATTCAAGTCCTTGAAAAAGGCAAAGTTCTTCTCAAACTCACATTTGGTAAAACTTTGGCATTGAGTAATGTATTACATGTTCCTAATATTCGAAATAATTTGATCTCTGTGGCATTACTAGGAAAATTTAGAATAAAGGTTATATTTGAAAACAATGATGTCATATTAACTAAAAATAATATTTTTACTGAAAATGGACTTTAATTTGTAATCATGGATTATTTGTGCTTAATACTCATAATGATATTTCTAAAAGTGTATCTATTTCTACTTATTTGACTGAGTCTATTTCTTTATGGCATGCTAGATTAGGACATGTTAATTTCTTTTATATAAAGAATATGCAATCATTTGATTTAATATCTGACTTAAACTCAAATAATTTTGATAAATGTGAAATATGTGCTGAAGCTAAAATTATTAAAGGTCATATTTTTCAGTTAATAGAGAAACTAAATTATTATATTTGATTCACACTGACTTAGGTGATTTAAAACAAACTATGACTAGAGGTGGAAAAAGATATATGTGACCTTTATTGATAATTTTTCTAGATTACCAAGTTGTATTTATTTAGAAATAAAGATGACGCATTTGATGCTTTATTATTTCTTATAAAACTGAAGTTGAAAATCATTCTAAAAGAAAAATCAAAGAGAATTAGACCTGATAGAGGTGGAGAATATGTACCTTTAAATGCTTTTTGTAAAGAAGAAGAAATTATTCATGAAGTAACTTTGCCTTATTCACCTGAGTCTAATGATGTAGCTGAAAGGAAAAATAGAACATTGAAAGAAATGATGAACTCCATGTTAATTAGCTCTAATGCACCTGATAATTTGTGGGGTGAAGCAATTTTATCTGCATATCACTTGCAAAATAGAATTCCTCATAAACGAACTGAAAACCCCCCTTATGAATTGTGGAAAGGTTATAAACCTAATTTAAAATATTTAAAAGTATGGGGGTGTCTTGCTAAAGTTCTTTTGCCAGAACCTAAGAAGACAAAAATAGGTTCTAAAACTGCTGATTGCATGCTTATTGAATATGCTGAACATAGTGTTGCATATAGATTTCTTGTTTTGAAAAATAATGTGCTTGATGACAATACTATTATTAAGATAAAGAATGTTGAATTCTTTGAAAATATTTTTTCACTGTGTGATAAAATATCTCATGAACCCGTTGAAAGAGAAAATGAAACAACCTCTAATATTGAGGAATTGAGAATGAGTAAAAGACCTATAAAAGAATATTTTTCTTATGGAAATGATTTTCAAATCTTTCTTATCGATAATGAACCATTAAATTATTTTGAAGTTATATCTTCTTCTAATGCTAAATTTTAAAAAGAGGCAATAAAAGTTAAAATTGATTCTATTATGAAAAATAATACATGGGTTCTAACTGATTTACCTCTTGGTGCAAAACCTATTGGCTGTAAATGATTTTTTAAAAAGAAATTTAATCCTGATGGTTCTATAGATAAATATAAAGCTCGTTTAGTAGCTAAAGGATTTGCTCAAAAATAAAATATTGATTATTCTGATATATTTGCACCAGTGACAAAAATTTATTCTATTTGAATATTAATTGCTTTGGCATCGATTTATAAGTTTTATGTGAAAATAGCTTTCTTGAATGGTGATTTAAAAGAAGAAATTTATATAAAGCTCCTATGATTGTCAAGCCGCAATTGCTATTGTGAAGAATAAATCCTACAGTTGTAAGAGTAGACATATAAAATTGAGGCATGATATTGTTAAGCAACTGGTGAGAGATGAAATAATGTTCATTGATAACGTGAAATCAGAATTGAATTCGACCAATTTACTGACTAAATCTGTGGGAAGAAAATTAATTCTTCAAACCTCAAAAGAGATGGGGTTAAGGCCAATATGATTGTCAATAGAGATGGTAACCCAATCTATGTGATTGGTCATCCCATGAAGTAGGTTTATATGGGTAATAACAAGTCGATATTGACACTGCGAACTTACTGAGAGTGCTTGAACTGCTACTAAAATTGAGGGATAAGCTATTAACTCTTAATGAATTCATAGTCCTTATGGATGGTGTATTTAAAACAGTATACGCTTGATGAATTCACCTATATGAGAAGCCGAATGAGGCCTTTCCTATGAGACTTCGGCCTAGTCTCTAGAGCTCTCATGAATGTCAGACACGCGCATGACCTATTGACGCAAAATCGCGTAGAATAGCAAAATTATGGTCAAAATGTGATTGATAAAGTCTGCGACTTACAATAAGAATTATTTGATTCATAGAAATATTATATTTCACCAATAATTCTGTAAGTTAAATTTTATCGGTCTAAGTTTAGTTCATAGTCCAAAAGACATCAAACCTATTGCATTTTGTCTACATAAATTCAAAAAGTTAAATTATTTTTACTTACAAACTATTTTAAAATATATGAGGGACTGTTAGATATTTTTAAATAGTTTAAATGATATTTTAATCTTACTTTGAGAGAAAGAAAAAATTTAATTTAAAAATTAATAATAATTATTGGTGCACAATTTTGACATGTGCAAAGTTAAGTATTTGGAGATAAAGTATTTTTCTTTGAGTGGAGATCAAGTATTATTTCTTTGACCCGAAAAAAATATTATACATATGTTGATAATTTTATAGTATACCTCCTCACTACTCCTATAAATTGGCATACCATTTCTAAGCAAAAAAAATCAACCTACACATTCTCTTTTCATTACTCTTATCATTCCCTAAAGTTTCTTCTCCTCTCTTACCTCAATTTTATTTTATCCAATCATCTTTTAATTTAACATTTAACTTGTTGGTTTATATTTAATTTTATTGATTCTTGTATCCTCTGATTAATTAGGGAAGACTTATTTAATATCTTATATCCTCTAATTAATCAGGGAAGTGCTTGTTTAATCTTGAAAAAATATTTCACATTACGAAAATAATAACACGACTCAAGTATTTTATATATTACTAAAATTATCGTAATAATAATATTTATCTATATTTAAATATTGTTATATTACTAATATTATTATTATTATTATTATTATTATTATTAAAACTTGTTGATACTACTATACAAGAAATATTATCATTATTGCAATTTATTTATATTGAATTTCACAATTAATATTAAAATTTATTATTGTTTTCAACAAGAAGCATTGGACAAAATAAATAAAAGGGAATTACATTATTTACCCGGAGAAAGGAAAACATAGAGAAACATGTAAATACCGTATTCAAAGTAGCTTTGATTTTGTATGGGGATTTTTATATGTTTGAACTTTGAGCATTTACAGGAACTTTAATTGGTAGAGAATTTCATTCAAATTTATGTTAGGAAAAGTTTTTTTCTAAATATTACAATTATTCGTTTCTTGACAAAGGCTTTTCCACCAAGGCCCTGCACTACTTCTTTTTTTAATATTTTTAATATTACAATTATTCGTTTCTTTATTTTTTCTTACCATTTTAAGACTCCTTTCTGGCATACACGAGAAAAAAAATCTATCATCATGAATTTATCATAATTTGGCTCTTACTATATATTTTAATATTTTTATAATTAATTAATAATTAGAGAAAATAAGTGAAAAAATAATTTTATCTATTGCAGAGTCTCTTGGTGCTTTGAGCTGTAGGTGAGAAAAGAGTTTGAAAGAGAGGTGTAGGTAACTCAAGTCTTAATAATTGAGGGAAAGTGACAATTACTTTATTATGAATTAAGAAAGTTGAGAAAATTTAAAAATAACCCACTAGTTTTTAAATTTATACTTTGATCCAAATGTTTGTTAATATAATGGAAAATGGAGAAAAAAAGTGTGTTTCTCTCTCTTCTCATCTGTTGTTGTTTTCTCTCTCTTCGCGATTTTTGTTGTTCATTGTTGCTGCTACTTTATTCATCATCTTCTGCTTCATTATCATCATCTTCTACTTCATTATCATATTCATTTTCTTATTGTCGACCATAGTTGTTATTTTTACTGCTACTGCTGCTACTTGACCAATTTTTTAGGTGAAATTTTATTTCGTACATCACTTTTCACTTTGTCATTACTTCATAGGTGACATTAGGAAGTAAAATTATGATTTTTAGATGACACTGTTACTGCTGTTTTTTCAACAGTAGATAAAACCCGTTCATGAATACAACATAAGAGGCCACAATCTAAACAGATCACTCAGTCTGTTGAAACAGAAGACTCACATGTTGGATTCATGTTTATGGTCCTATAATGCCCGGAACATGAATCGAACAGATAAGTAATCTGTTGCAGTATATTACTTATCTGTTACAACAGACGAGTAATATGTTGCACCTGAATATTTATTTGTTGCATCAGACTATATATTTGTTGCAACAGATAATTATTCTGTTGTAACAGATGAGTAATCTGTTTGGAACAACAAAATACAACTCCTGCCACAAACCCAACAGATAACCAATATGTTTCAACTTTTCTATTACTACTGGATTCAAATTATTCCTTAATCGTCGACATACTTATTGAGAAAAAGAAAGACATAGTGAAAATTAAATAAGAATTTAAACGTCAAAGTCGATCAAACATAATTTTTTTTTATTAAACAAAAACAAATAAAAATACATAGGCTAAAAGAAAAAAATAATCTAATTATTATTAGTAGTATTATTGCTAGCCGGCCAATTTTCAACCGACAGCAGCAAGGCCTTCCTCAGCCTGCGGATCTCCCGGATCTTCCTTGCTCTCACGACTCCTAACTCCCACTACAAGTTATGAACCTGCCTCCTAAGTTTCTGCACGGCGTCTTGCAGAAAAGCAACGTCCCACACTAGATCAGCCATATCTAGAACACACATGAATTGACAAAAAACATAAAAACAAAAGTAAAGAAAAGAATCCGAATGTAATACAACGTATACTACCAATTGGGTATATTTACACACAAAGCAAGAAAAAAACTTACCTGAGTCAGGAAAGAGAAAGTGGTGGAAGGTGTAATATGAAAGACAAGATGCAAGAAATAAATAGAGTATAGTAGAATGAACGAGTGAGTAAGAAGAGACCTATTTATAGAGGATTGAATTTGAATGAGTTAGAAAAAAAAGGCGCAACTGTTCACCTCCATTTATTAATTACATTTTTTATTATTGTGAAAAGTTATGACTAAATTAAATCAAGTTGCTGTCTGACTTTTTGAATATTGTGATAAGTCATGACTTTTCAGCTTATTATTATTAATTAGTTCTTTTCAAGAACCATTTTTATTGAGTTGTGACAACAGATTCTATATCTGTTGCATCAGATAACCCATCTGTGACAACAAATATATAATCTGTTGCAACAAATAGACAACTTGTTGCATCAGATAATCTATCTGTTGTAACATATAATCTATCTTTTTTTTTAATAATCATCATATCATTAATCCAAATTTGGTGACTTTTTTATTACATAAATTAAAAAATAGATTTATAAACAAAAAAGACAAAAAGTCACTACTTGTCGCCTATTGAATATTAACATAAATTATTCAAATTAAATAATTATTTTTTTACGGTTATAAATTATTTTTATCATTTATTTCCTTATTATTTTGTGTGAAATAAAATGACTTAATTAAATGAAGCAGGTGAGTTTTTTATTATTGCGACAAGTCATGACTTTTTAGCTTATTATTATTAATTAGTTCTTAAATTTAAATAATCTTTTTCTCAATTAAAAATTCAAAGACACCTTTTCAATAACCATTTTTTTAATAAAATAATAACTATTTTTATTGAGTTGTGGCAACAGATTGTATATATGTTGCATCAGATAACCCATCTGTGGCAATAGATATATCATCTGTTGCAACAAATCGACCATCTATTTTAAGATATTTTTTGATTTCTTCTAACAACTGATTCATCAGTCACAACAGAAGAGAAATTTGATGCATCAACTTGTTTTGAATGTGTTAAGAAAAAAAGTCACGACAGTTCACCTTTTTTTTTTTTTAACAATCATCATATACCTTAATTAATCCAATGTTGTGACTTTTTTATTATATAATAAATAAATAATTAAAAAAAAAGATTTAAAAACAAAAATAGTGAAAAGTCACGATCAGTTATTAAAATTAAATAACCATTCTTTTACGGTTATAAATTGTGTTTATCATTTATTTTCTTATTATTTATTTACGAACCATTTTTCATATTAAATAATCGAAAAGTCATGTCTTTTCACCCTCTTAATAATAATAATTCTTTTTTATTAATAACCGCCTGTTGCAATATATGATCCATTTGTCGCAACAGATTTACCATCTATTGCAACATATGGTTCATCCGTTGCCACAAATGCTCAATATCTACCTCCAACCGTCGACATGTGAGAATAAGGAATAGGCAGAATGAAAATTAAATATTAAATGAGAATTAAAAATCCAAAGTTGATCAAAAATATTTTTTGAATCCATTATATATAAATATATACAATAAAAAAATATACCTTTGGGTAGATCCGACATTAAAAAAGAAAATACATACGCTAAAAGAAAAAAATATAACCTAATTATTATTACTACTATTATTACTATCATTATTATTATTATTAGTATTAGTATTAGTATTATTGTCAATCGGCCAATCGTCATCCGGCAGCAGCAGGGCTCTCCTCAGCCTTGCTCTGAAGTCGCCCAACTCTCTCCGGAGTTCATGAATCTGCCTTTCAAGTTTTCGCAAGAACTCGAGATGAATCACCTTGTACAAATATGGATCAACCATATCCAGAAGTGGAGTATAATTTACGAGTAAGGAGGGACCTATTTATAAAGGATTGAATTCGAATGGGTTAGTCAAAAATCCACGACTGTTCACCTTTTTTTAAATAAAATTGGTGATTCGAATATGTAAATTAAAAACTGGATCTAAATACAACATTTTATCTTTATTGTATTTTGAAAAGAAAAGAAAATTTCTTTAAAATAAATCTAACAGATAGGTAATCTATTGCAAAATATATTCTATCTGTTTGATAATTTACAACATATTGACAATCTGTTGCAACAGATGGATATATCTGTTTGATTTTTCCAACATATAAGTCATATGTTGCAACAGATTGATCATCTGTTGTAACAGATGTCTATAATTGTTTGATAATTTTAACAGATGTGTCATTTGTTGCAACAGGTTAGTTGTATGTTTATTCAAATTAAGCCATGGATGGGCTAGGAAGAATAAGGTGCATGCATATAGATGGATCTACTTTCATGTGTGAGAGTTATGTATTACTAATAAGGTCATCAGAACAACACACACAAAGTACAGTATTTTTGTGAATGCAGTTTTTAACCGATTAGGCATTGATCATTCAAACAAGATCCTGCATTGTATAGTTAAGTTTGATAGGTTCAAATTGATAAGGCCGAGGGTCCCATGAAGATGGAGCTGATACCCTGTTACGAATTACTAACGGTTGTTGCTCATATTTATGCCTGTCAAGTTTTGAGAAGGAATTAATATTTGGTGTCATTGCAGAGATCCAATAGCGATTAGACTTAACTTTAAGTGTGCATTGGACTCTGAGAAGGCCTTCGAAGCCTCGCACTGCATCAAACAAGAACGGAAAACAAATAGAAATTCCCCTGGCCCAAATTTATATGGAAGGGCTGTTCGAAAAGATGATTATACACTAGAAGGAGCCGTAGAAAAATGTCTGTGATGGAAACGGGAGTTGATGAAAGACTATATCATTTGAGAGATAATTGAAGAGGAAACATAGGATAGGAGGGGAGGTCATAGCGAATCTGGCCGATGAAACTGAATTAAAACATGAGAAGTCTGAATCAAGTGCAAATATGAAAGTATATCCAGTAATGAAAATTCTACTGTTGTCTCTCTCAAAGAAAAATAGTGGAGATGGACACTTTTTCTAGGGATATGCGACTAGGTAGCGTGGTCGGAATGATCACCTACATAGAAAATAGTAGAACACAAAGAAAGCAGCTTTGCAGGTACTGAGGTTTGAAATAATGTACAATAAGTTGAGAAAACTTACGCCTAGAACAACTGAAGTTAAAATAAGGAATCTAAGCGAAGGCATCAATTTCTAAATTTTAAATTGCATTCCATACCTTCTTATTTGTGGTTCTGATTAGGTCCACCGCTATTGACCTGATCGAAACTACAAAAAAGATTGAAAGGCATATTGAGTATCATTACTTCCTTAGCAATATGGATATAATTGATTATATTTTTTTGCCTTAGCATGCTTTCAACATATATTGGAGAAGATCAGATACTTCTTGTAATATATGAATCTCGATAATTTTCAAGCTTGCCTCCAGCTTTCTGATTCGGTATTCAAGCTTGTCGTTGTCGTCTTTGAGGTTAGTATAAAGTTCTTGCTCTTTTGTGAGCTCTTCAATGAGGAACACTTCCTTTCGAAGTTGTGGCATTGTAAAAGGCCTTCAGAAGGCTTTCAGAACACTTTCTTCAGAAGGCTTGGATGATACATGAAGGGTCTCTATGTTTATTTTAGGTCAACGTGTTGATGAACACTCAAGCAGTGGTCCCAACGGTTGAACAACGCTCGAGAAAGTGAGTTGTTCAACCGTTGGGACCATTGATTGAGTGTGCATCAACACGTTGACCTAAAACAAACATAGCGACCCATCATGTATCATTTAAGCCTTCTAAAAAAAGTATTTCGGAAGCCTTCTGAAGGCCTTTTACAATGCCATAACTTCGAAGGAAGTGTTCCTCATTGACACACTCACAAAAGATCAATAACTCTATACTAACCTCAACGACTGCAACGACAAACTTGAATACCGAATCAGCAACCTGGAGGCAAGCTTGAAAATTATCGAGATTCACATACTACAAGAAGCATCTGATCTTCTACAAGGTATGTTGAAAGCATACTAAGGAAAGAAAACACAATCAATTATATCCATATTTCTAAGGAAGTAATGATACTAAATCTTTCTTTGAATCCTTTTTGTCATTCCGATCAGGTTAATAGCAGTGGACCTAATTGAAACCACAAACAAAAAGGCATGGGATGCAATTTAAAATTCAGAAATTACCGCCTTCACTTAGATTCCTTATTTTAACTTTAGCTATTCTAGGCGTAAGTTTTCTTGACTTATTGTACATCATTTCAACCATCGGTGCCCGCAGAGCTGCTTTCTTTATGTTATGCTATTTTCTATGTAGGTGATCATTCCGACCACGCTACCTAGTCGCATCTCCCTAGCAAAGTGTACATCTACACTATTTTTCTTTGAGAGAGACAACAGATAGATTTTTTATTACTAGATACACTTTCATATTTGCACTTGATTTAGATTTCTCATCTTCTAAGTCATTTTCATCGGCCAAATTCGCTATGTCCTCCCCTCTTATCCTATGTTTACTCTTCAATTAGCTCTCAGATGATACAGTCTTTCATCAACTCCCCTTTTCCCTCATAGGTATTCTCCTACCGCACCTTCTGGAATATAACCATCACCCTGAGTAACCCAACCATATAAATTTGGGCTAGGTCAGTAACTATATTGATTTTCGTTCTTGGTTGAAGCATTAGGAGGCTTTGAAGGCCCTCTCAGAGTCCAATACACCTTAAAAGTTAGTCCAATGCTATCGAATATTTTTACAATGCCACCAAAACTTGATCCCTTCATAATGCTTGACACATAGACATGAGTTACAACCGTCATTAAATCTTAACAGGGTATCAGAACCATATTCATGGTCCCTCAGTCTTATCGATTTGGCCTATTAAACTTAATTGTGAAATTAGAGATATCTTGTTTGAATAATCAATGACTAACCGGTAAAAAACAACATTCATAAAATCAATGTACTCTATGTGTGTCTTCATGATAACATTATCAGTAATACATACCTCCTATACATAAAGTGGTTCCATCTACAAGGAACATTCATAAAATCAATGCACTCTTGTGTTGGTCGGGCAAAAGTTGATCAAATTTCATTTCCTTATATCTACAAACAAGAGAACAGAAATTAATGTCAAACAAGAGTAGAATAAAAAAAATATTATCCATCTGTTGCAATAGATTACCCCGGTGTTGCAATAGCTTCTCATCCATTCAATAGATTGCCAATATGTTGTAACAGATGTGGAGCCTGTTGCAATAGATGCGGGAGTCTGTTGGATCAGTTGTATAATCTGTTGAAAATAATCAAACACGCCTTGCTAGTGGTTTGATTTGTTCCAATAGTTGCTCCGTCTATTGCAACAACAATAACAATATCAACAACAAAGAAATGAACAACAAAGAAACGACAACATCAACAACAAATAAACAACATCATTTGTTCCAACACCATCAACAACAAATCAACAACAAAGAAGCAACATCATTTGTTTCAACACCATCAACAACACCAACCCCACCAACAACATCAATAACAACATCAACAATAAAGAAACAAATGAAATACAGACAAAAAAATGATACTGCCAACAAGGCTTTTAAACTTCTCCCAACAGATGATTTTTTTTGCATATTTTAATAAAAACAAAGGTTCATTTATTCAAGACTTAAAAGTAACCTTTCCTTCAAATTTTTTAAATAAATATGATATGGATAAAGGGTAATTAAATAAAAAATATATGTAAATAACTAATTTAAATAACTTGCAAAGAAGAAAATGAGAATGAAAGAGCAATAGTGAACCATACTTGCAATGTCAAAAGCAAGGGATCAAAATAATAATTTTAGTCGAGGAAAGATATAGATCGATTTAGATCCAAAATAATCCTTATGAGAAAGAGGAGAGAAAAGAGAGAAAAACGAAGACGGTTGTGATAACCTTCAAGAGGAGAGAAAGAAAAAGAAGAGAAAGAGATATGAGTAAATTTAGGGCTGAAGGATATATAATTCTAGACATGGTTTTAAGTATTCATTAATAAGTTGAGGAGCACGAGGAAGACAAGTGGCATTGAAAAGACATGATAAGAATAAACGAGCAGATTTTTAGTTATCCAAGAAATAATTTTTACCCACCTTAGTAGTATTATTTTATCTTTCTTTATCGGACAGAAGATTGCTTTAAAATAAAATAAAAATTTCAAATAGATATGTCATTGGTTGCAACAGATATAAATATCCGTTTAAAAATTTCCAACAGATCAGTCATCTGTCATGACAGATACAAATGTCTATTTGATAATTAAATTAGATAGGAAATCTGTTGCAACAAATCTCAATATCTATTTGAAAATTTCCAACAGCTCAGTCGTCTGTTGCAATAGATTTCCCTGTAATTAATTTAGGTAAAATTAGGTATGAGTACATGGGGTCAACTACAACTTCAATTGAGTCTTTGCAATTGCGTGATGTTGGTATTGCATTTCTCCCAACCCGAGTCGTTGATCGATCAATCCGAGTTGAAATGATTTATATTAACTTAATGTTAAGATAATACCTAAATTGATTTATCTAGAACTAGGGATGAGTACATGGGATCTACTACAACTTCAATTGAGTCTTTGCAATTGCGTGATATTAGTATTGTATTCCTCCGGAATCGAGTCATCGATCGATCAATTCGAGTTGAAACAATTCATATTAACTTAATGTTAATATAATACCTAAATTGAATTAGATATAACTAGGGATGAGTAAATGGGGTCCACTACAACTTCAATTGAGTCTTTGCAATTGCGTGATATTGGTATTGCGTTCCTCCCGACCCGAGTCGCCGATCGATTAATCTGACTCAAAACATTTTGTATTAACTTATTATTGAGCTAATACCTAAATTAATTTATATAGAACTAGGTACGAGTACATAGGGTCAACTACAACTTCAATTGAGTCTTTGCAATTGCATGATATTGGTATTGCGTTTCTCCCGACCCGAGTTTCCATTTGATCACTCTGAGTCATAACGTTTCATAATAACTTATTATTGGTCTAATACCTAAATTTATTTATATAGAACTAGGGTTGAGTACATAGGGTCAACTACAACTTCAATTGAGTCTTTGTAATTGTATGATGTTGGTATTGCGTTCCTCCCGACCCGAGTCGCCAATGGATCACTCTGAGTCAAAATGATTCATAATAACTTCCTATTGAGCTAATACCTAAATTGATTTAGATATAACTAGGGATGAGTACATAGGGTCAACTACAACTTCAATTGAGTCTTTCCAATTGCATGATGTTTGTATTGCATTGCTCCCGACCTGAGTCGCCGATCGATCACTCTGAGTTAAAATATTTCGTATTAACTTATTATTGAGATAATACCTAAATTGATTTAGATAGAACTAGGGATGAGCACATAGGGTCAACTTAAACTTCAATTGAGTCTTTACAATTGCATGATGTTGGTATTGCATTCCTCCCGACCTGAGTTGCAAATGATCACTCTGAGTCAAAATATTTCGTATTAACTTATTATTGAGTTAATACATAAATTTATTTATATAGAACTAGGGATGAGTACATAGGGTCAACTATAACTTCAACTGAGTCTTTGCAATTGCATGATATTGATATTGCGTTTCTTCCGACCCGAGTCATCAATTGATCACTCTGAGTTGAAACGATTCATATCTTTTACAATTTTAAAAAATAATTAAGATCAATTTGGACCAAATTAATATTTTCAAAACTTGTCATTCTTTTCCAAAATACAAATCAACCCATACAAATCATCCATTTGTGGGAAAAATGTTTTATAATTTCAAATCTTGAGTTCTCGCTCTTTTCTCTCTCAACAATACAAACAACAACTAGTCAACAAATTGCACAACCCTTCATAACAGATCAATTTTTTTTTTCCATTTTTGACAACATAGGTGTTATTTTTGACTTTATTCTTGCTTGTACTAATCATTTTCTCTGTCTTCGTAGGTACAGAGTTCGAGAAGAGCTATATATTTGTTATTTTTAAAAAAAATTAGGGATTTTTAGTTAATGATGAAAAAGAAAACTTTTAGTTGTATTATCTTTGAGAATGGATTAATAATTTTGAGTTTTGATGCTAAAAACGTAGAAAAAATCCAAGAAAATCATAGTTTTTGTTGCAGTATTTCATTGTCTGTTGTGGTATTGTTGGATGGTGTTTGTGGTGTTGTTGGTGGATGTTGGTGGTGTAGGTGGTCTTGGTGGCATTGGTGGTGGTGTTGGCGGCCTTGGTGCGGGTATTGGTGGTATTGATGGTGGTGTTGGTGTTGGTATTGGTATTGATGGCATTGATGTTGGTGGTCTTGGTGGTGGTATTGGTGGCTTTGGTAGTGGTGTTGGTGGTGGTCTTGGTGGTCCATCTGTTTCCACAGGTGGAACATCTGTTGGGAGATATTAAATAGGTGTTCAAACAAATTCTCTATCTGTTCCAACTGATGGGTTATTCGTTGGAGTATTTATTTGTAATGTGGCGTATAATAATTTATTGAAATTTGTCTTATCTTTTTTTTTTTTAAAACTATGCAGACATCAAATGTAATGTATTTTTTTGTTTTTCTGTTGTTCGTAGTTAAAAGATGTCTCCCAAAAGAAAAAAAACTAAAAGTGGATCAACTTTTGACCACTCAACAGCTAAAGTACAGATGGATTCCGAGAAAACCTTTTGATGACTTTAGGAATATTATGAAGAATGAAAACATAGACGAACTTTTTAAGAAGAACTACTTTGGACGCTTTCTTGAGCTGCCTGAGGACCACACTGCCCGTTTCCAAATAAGCATGGTATATGGTCTTCTCAAGCACAAGATCAAGTACGTGGAGGATGATAAATATTCGAAGGAGGAGGGAAAAAGATATATGAAATATGGATCAACTACTGTGGCATGCCAATTTGTTTTGGCTTGAAAGAGTTTGCCATAGTGACAAGCTTGATATGCGATCGTCCAGAAGAATTTCTCATTAAGAAAACACCCCGCAAAAAGTCCAAGGCAAGCAGGACAGCCAAACCACCACCATCAAATAGACGGAAGGCATTGTCCAAGCAACCACCCACAAAAACCAACAAACGCAAGGAAAAAATAGATGGTTGGTTGGACATTGCTGGACGTAGCTATAAAGCAGCGGATTTTATAGAAGATCCCAAGGATAAAATTATACTAAAGCAGTACAGAGAGAAATTGTGCTTATTTTGGTTTGCCCATTCTGTTATATTGGCAAGAGACGTCAAGGAAGTCATAAAAGCTGATTTGTTGGCGCTCGCTGAGGATTTTGAGAAATTCAATGATTATCCTTGGGGATATGACATCTACTACTTTACTGTCAAATATTTACTGACAAATCTATCCCAAAAACGATCACATTATACGGCTTTCCTTGGGCTTTCATGATAAATTTAATCACTATTTGTTTACCCATCCATTATTTTATATTGAATAATTATTATGACTTTTTTTGCTTGCTTCCTGTTTGCATATTTTAAGCTTGGGCATTTGAATCTATTCCTCCCCTCCGAAAGCAGGTCAAGGATTACCCAGATGAGGTTTTCCATCCAAGGATCCTTAGGTGGTTGGCTGCAAAGAGAAACATAAGAATTAAGAAGGCTGATCTCTTTAACCCTCTAGATGATGCAGTACGTCTTCTTTCAAGTAAAATAATTTGACTCAAATAAAGATATTAAAAAAGATGTGCCATCTATTGCGATAGATGGGTCGTCTGTTGCAATAGATTACCCGTCTACTATAACTGGTACAATAGATGGGTAATCTATTGACACAGACGATCCATATTTTGCAATAGATTAACCATCTGTTGCTCTGGTTCTCTAAACCCAACTCAACAGATTACCCATCTACTTTAAATTATGCAAAAGATGGGTAATTTGATGCAACATATTATTAATCTATTGTGATATACAGATCAACTATTGCGGCAGATAGATAATCTATTGCATAAGTTGACTATGTTAATATGTAACCCAACTGACTGCAAATTATTATTATATGATTAAAATGTATTTGTTTTTTTATAGGTTGTGCATCCTTGGATCATGCCTACCGAGCAGGAGTTGAGGATGACTTATTTTATTACTCTATGTCTTGTTGATACAATAGCAGACCTAATAGTGGAGTTAATAAAGAAGAAATTGGCTGGAGAAACAACCATAAGAAGAGCAGTTAGGAAAAGTCGGCTTAATGTTAAAGCTCTTCATGACCAACCTACTGCAACAGATCCGGGTGCTTCTTCTGGGGGGAGGGTATTGCTGGTGGAGTTGTTGATATTAGTGGAAGCCATCCTAATGCTGATGCTACTGGCAGTCATGATGATGAGCATATTGACGCTCAAGAAAAATAAATACATTTGAAATCACCCCTTACACAGGTCTCTCTCACCTTACACCGGTCCCTCCCACCCCTCTTTACCCTCATGTTCTCATTGCAAATGCAAAGTGTGAAAGGACAAATAGGATAAACTCCTTGAAAAACTAAAGGCTATCACTGAAGCTGCCAAGGAATTGAAATCCAAAAGAGTGTCATACCATCAAAGAAGGTGAGGGAGCCATACACTCCTACAATGGCGGTTAGGATGAAGAAAAGAAAAATTACCCAAATACTCTGTAGTCTTAAAACAAAAAAAGTTGCAACTCCTCCGTTTCCAAAAGTTGTTAAAGTTCAGGGGCCATTGAGGTGGACATATACTCGTCACTTGGCGATGAAGAGAGGAATGAACTATAAAGACCATACATGCCAAGAAGAAGAAATCTGCACAAGAATACACTATGCATATGTTTGACGCCCAAGACTTTAAGATGATGACCAATATGCGTGAGTGGTACGTGGACAATGTTTACTTTTCCTAACCTAGTCTTCTAATATACTCCATGAAGAAGAAGCTATGCAACATATGTGTAATCTATTGCAACATCTAGATATTCTGGTGCAACTGGTGGTGATTTTGTTGCAACAGATTAAACATCTATTGCATAAGTTGCGTTAGCCGGTTAATCTATGAACAGATTCAGAGAACCCTCTACAAAAGATGGACCATTTGTTGCATATTTTCACTATGTTTTTCTTATTTACAATTACTAACCTATTTAAAAATTGTCTTCTTGTATCACAGTATGTTGATGAAATTCTCTTCTTCATAAGGGGCAGGCAATTAGTGTACCCAGATGCTTATGATGATGTACACTAATTAGGCTAACTAGGCTTGCTAAAACTCCTGGTCGCCCAGGATTTAATTTGTATGATTCTACTTACAAATGGGATGAAGATATGATTAACTGTGTTAGAGGGAAGAGGCCATATCCACACGGCAGGAGATGGACTAAGGCAAAAAGAATTCTTGCAGTCATGAACGTGAATATCATAAATTTTCTCGCTTTTAAGATACTTCTCGAGGAGGGAAAAATTAAGGTTTATGACTGCAACTTACCTATATTCGAGGACTGTAATTTTTTTTTCCCACGTGCAACCACTGTTGGAGTTGCTCCCCAGCTTTTTGAGGCAGAGTAAACTGATGAATCATTTGCCAGCGAAAGTGTTAAAGAATAAAGCATGGGATTTTAAAGGTCAAAACAAGGAAATGTACCTTCAAAAAAATAAAACCAGTGCCGCATGTGGGCCGTATGCGCTTGCATACATCGAATGTTTGCTGACAGACACAGAAATGGCCGGTCTGTGTGACGTCGTTGTGAAAAAGATTTAAGAGGTTTGGGCTTATGGGGTACTAACTAGATGCTTGAAGCCTGTGTATAAAGAAGATGTACAAAGACAAACACCATAAATTTTTTTCATTTCATGCCACTTTACTTTACATGTAATGGAAATTTTTTATGTTTGAGTAAAGTTGAATTTTTTGTAATGCAATAAATTGTTTATCTATTGTAACAGATAGTATATCTGTTGTGACAGATTGATTATCTGTTGCAATGGGTTGGTCATTTATTACATTATGCAGATATTTCCCAGTCTATCTGTCGTAATAGATATACAATCTGTTGCAACATATAGTCTATCTGTTCCAACTGATAGATAATCTATTGGAACAAATCAAAATAGTAGGAAGACCTATTTGATAATTTCCAACAGATGACCTACATGTTGCAACATATGTCAAAATTTGTTTGATAATTTTCAATAGATATGTCGTTCATTGCAACAGATGTATTATCTATTACGATATTTGAATCTAGTGTTCCATTTTAATTAATAAGTTCAAAACTAAGGATTAAATTATTTTCATAGACAATATAAAATAAATCAAAGCCTTCAGAAATTACATGAAATAACTCAACAAATAAATGAAATGTAAAAAATTATTATGGGTACAAATGATCAACTCTACAAACAAATCAACAATTTAACCTTTGGTGCCAACAATTCTCAAGGAGAGGTTATTACTTTGAAGGACTCAAGCTATAAATATCTACTCAATATGGATAAGTTTTTCTTCATCTGGTTCTATGGAATTCGGCTTTGGTCGTCGTGGATCTTTAATGTCGCTTGCGTACGGTTTTTGCCCTTTTGCTTCTCCGTTTTGTCATAAAAGAGCAGCATATCTTTTGTAAATTAATCCGACATCAATTCTATCATTTGGTACTTGTAATCCATCACTCAAATACTCGGCGTAAGCGGCAACAAAAAGATCGCAATTCCAATATTTTAAAAAATGGATAATCTATATCTTGCAATTAATGTAAGCATTGTGAAATTTATGAAATGAAACTAAATCATGATACTTACAAGATACCAATGGATTGTGGAGCAATTTGTTCAACATATTCTACATCAAATGGATTACCTATTTTATTCCGGTATGCTTCAATCATCGACCAATCAGTACAAATTTTTGGGTCTAAAAAGTCACTTATATCAAGGTAAGTAGGCAATATTTTGGCCAGCTTTTGTATCTCAGACTCAGACGATGACCCAAAATATCTCCTCCGTGACATCGAGTCATAAACTCGGATGCGTCTCTCCTTTAGAACGACGATAGCCAACAACCAATGGAATTCATCATCACAATTGATTGGGATGTATACTTCATCGACCAAATGATAAGGTAAGCCAGCTGGATTGCTAAAACCTTTGATAATGTTGATTAAGCATTTCTCATTTTGGGAAACTTCTGGCTGTTGTTGACAAAACCTATCGTAGGCATTAGTGATGTAAACTTTGTCCAAATAATTGCCTATCGTGTATCTATATTGTTATTGTATTTGAAACTTGACCTTCTTTTGGAGGTAGTAAAAAATGACATCGATATGCTGCACATATCATCAAACATTTCAGATTACGTGATAATAAAATTAATACAGAGATGCAATTAAATAAAGTATTAATTAATAGTAATATGTATGATATTTAAACCTCATCATTCCAACAAGTTTGGGGAAGTGACATCAAATAGAATCAATTCTTTATTTCGGGATGTGCAACAATAAAGTCGAATATTTTAAGACCAAGAATGATTCATTCACTTTATAGTGTTTGTCATTTTGTTTTCTACACGATTTATATGTGTTAATGTCAAGTTTTTACAACAAGAATTGTATAAATCAATATTTTTAAAAATTATTTATGTACCTGCCGATATGATGCTGTAATAGCCCATCGGCAATCCATTCTGAATAGTCGTTGATCAACTCTGTTAGTTTTTTGGGAGCCTCGTCCGAGATGTTGAACCTTTTAAAGGGGTAATTCTTCTGTTCTCTGAAACTGACTGGCTCCATGTTTTCTTCTTTCATAGAAGAAGTTGATGGATTATCAAATGTGATATTATGTTGTTCAATAGTATCTTCTACTATGATATCCACCTAAAAAACCAGAATTGTCAATACTAATCACATATATATATAGATTATCTATCTGTTGTATCAGATGGATTATTTATTGGGACAAATTTGAACAGGTAAAACAGAGTTGTACGATAATTTCGAACAAATAACCCATCTATTGCAATATATGACTCATCTATTGGTACAAATTAAAATAGTACAAAGACCATTTTAATTTGCTGAAATAGACGGACATATGTTGCAACAGATAACGCATCTGATGCAACAGGTTAGACAATATTTGCAACAAATGTATATATATGTTTGATAATTTTCAGCAGATGTATCATTTGTTGAAACATATGTGTCTGTTTGTTTATTGAAACATATGATATACATTCACCTTCTCCAGCTCATGCTATTCTCCCGTGGCCCTTGTACATTGATCAAAGATGCAAGACAAAGATAGAGGAGTTGCAATTTTACTTTTTTCGATGCTTTATGATGCCTTAAAAATTTCTTTCCTTCTCCTCTTAGCCACCTTGATCTCTAGTGGAGTGTATGGATATGAAATTCTCTTTGATGGAATGACACCCCTCTTAGATGTCATTTCTTTTATAAAAGTAGTTAATACATTAATAGCATTAATCACTCTATTATGTTTTGCCTTGCAGTCTTGACATCTGTATGCCGAACATTCACTAGAAGTGGCAAAATTTGTATAACCAGTATGATTATAATCGTAATGGTTTGTTGTTTCAAAAACTATAAGAGGAGCATCATTAGCCCCGACAACAGCACCACTACCACTACCATCATCAACAACAACAAGCCCACCTTTCAAAATTATTATTCTTGTGATTGTTGTTGCTCCAAACAATTCCTTCTTTATTCTATCAATGACCTTAGGGTTCGATAAAGTTTGCATAGACCGTAAAGTAAGAAAAAATGGCATCTTCAACTCTCGATTGGTCGGAACAAGCCACAAATGGACAATCTAAAATAAATCAGTACATATATTAGAATGATGATGAAATCATTTTAAAAAATCATTAATTAAAATAAAAATTTAATTAGAATTAGACTTACTGCTTCCTTCGGGGGGTGAAGAAATCAAGAAATTTTATGTTTTTACCAGTTTTGACCGACAACCATCTCAGGATTCTTAGATAGAAAACTTCTTCCTGGTAGTTCACTTGTTGTCTCAAATAAGGAATGACTTCAAATGCCCAAGCCTATAAAATAACGTCAATAAATCAAAAGCATTAATGAATAAAAAAATAAATTATGTCATAATAAATGAAATATTTACCATGAAAGTCCATGAAAAGCCATATAAATTGACTGTCTTTGGCGTTAACAAAGTCAACAAATATTTGACAGTCATTTTGAAGCTTTCATAACCCCAAGGATAGATATTAAATGCCTCAAGATCCTCGGAGAGCTTTATCAAACCATGTGGCATATAGTTGTTAACGTCTCTCGCCCAAAGAATATTATGTACAAACCAAACCAAGCAGAATGATTGCTTGTACTTCTTTGAAACTCTTTTATCTTTCAACTCTTCTACCAAATTTATGTTTTTGAAGCTTGGACCAACAAGGGACACCAGGTCATCACGATCACTCGACTTGTCTTTGCCTTTTTTGGGTGTACGGAGTATTTTTGTTTGGGTTAGAATAGGTATAACTTGAGAAGGAGAAGAAGAATAACATTTTAATCCAGTAACTATGGTAAACTCCCCCCAACCAAAACAAACAGGCATGCCACAGTAATTTATCCACACCCCATTCATCTTGTCTTTGTTTTCATACATAAACCTACGCTTGAGAAAATCACATACCATTTTCATTAGGAAACGAGCATTGTTGTCCTCTGACAAATCAAGATATTGCCTAAAGTAGCTATTCCTGAAATAAGCTTCCAAATTTTGTTCTCGAAGTATTTTTTTAAAGGCGTTAAAAGATTTTCCCATGGCTGACTTAATCACGAAATCACCTATTAAATCTGTGGCACCATCACACTGCATTCTCATAGAATAACGATCAATGCTGAAGGTTTTGACCAACTCTTTGGTGGAAGGGATGTTAGCATTTGGATCATCTCTTTTGAAATATTCATCCTCTCCATGTTCATTATCTTCTGCTTCTGCTTCTGATTGAGATAACGCTTGTAAAGCAAGCTCATAGAGTGATGGATGTAGTCTAACTGCTTCACTTGTTCCTTTACTTAGACTTGATTCATTGTTTTTTTGGGAGCCATATAATCTAAAAATAACAGGAACATAAGATAAATTATAATTAATTAATGCATCATTAAAAAGGATAATAGTATATCTGACATGTATAACAGTAAAATAACAGTTCCAACAGATCACACATTTGTTGCACCAGGTAGGTTATCTGTTGCAACATATAACTAACCTATTGCTATGGATGAGTAATTTGTTGCAATAATAAAAATAGATCACTCATCTATTGAAATAGATGACTAGTCTGTTGCACCAGGTATGTTACCTGTTGCAATATATAGCCAATTTGTTGCAACGGATGAGTAATCCGTTGGAAACAGTAAAATAGATCACTCATCTGTTGTACCAGGTAGGTTATGTGTTACAATATATAACCAACCTATTGCAACGGATGAGTAATTTATTGCAACAATAAAATAGATCACTCATTTATTAAAATAGATGTCTGGTCTATTGCACCAGGTATGTTACCTGTTACAACATATAACCAACCTGTTGTAATGGATAAGTAATTCGTTGGAAACAATAAAAAAAGCTCACTTATCTGTTGCAACTGATCACTCCTCTGTCGCACCAGGTAGGTTATCTGTTGCAACATATAACCAACCTATTGCAACGGATGATTAATCCGTTAGAAACAGTAAAAACAGATCACTCATCTGTTGTACCAGGTAGGAAATCTGTTTCAATATATAACCAACTTGTTGCAATGGATGAGAAATCCGTTGGAAACAATAAAAATAGATGACTCATCTGTTTAAACCGATCACTCATCTGTTGCCAAATGAGTTATCTGTTGGAACTATTATCAACTGTCAATATTGTTTAGGTTTCTTCCAAAAAGAAGAGTCGCCTGTCGCAACAGATGAATGATTTGTTAGATTGTTCATCTGTTACATCAAATTTTTATTGTTGCCTCAAATTTTAATCTGTTGCGTCATATTTTTATCTGTTGCAGAAAAAATACCAGAATTTTGTTCAATAAAATAATAACACTATCACCGTTTAATATCAAATACACTATTTTTACCAAGAAAAATAATAAATTAACCCAACAACACCAACACAACACACACTAAGAACATCAATGGTGATAAAAATCACGAACATTGTTGTTTTGCGTTTGTACAAACACAAACAACAATAATTAAACTTCAAAAAGCTCAACAGACACCAACAAATCGAATCAACAGTCCGACAACAAGAACTACAAAACAGCAAAAAAAAATATTTTACCGCAGAAAGAGTAGAGAAGAAATATCAGAAATTAGGGTTTTCTTCAGTCCACATTTTAAATTTAAACAAGAAATATTAAAATTGTTAATCAATACTAGAAGAGAAGTTGGCTCAAGTTCCCTTTTTTTCTTCATAACTAAAAAGACATAATTTTTTACATGTGAAAGAAGAAATGGGAAGACGAAGATCTTGAAGTTGTTGTCGTCGGAGAACACTGCTGTCACGTCAATTGATGGTTGAAAGTCGAAAAGGAACTCGCCCAACTATTTTTCGCCGGAGGTTGAAGTCGTCGGGGATTGAAGAGAGAAATTTTGCAGAACTATTGGTTGGGGGGAGAGAGAAATAGAGAGGAGAGAGACGGTTGATGATTTGGAGAAGAGAGGAGTATGGGTTGATTTATATTTTTGAAAGTGGGTTGATTTGTATTTTTAAAAAGATTAAAAAGTTTTGAAAATATTAATCAAGTCCACAATTAACTTAATCAAGTTTTCTAATTATGTTTGACCCTTTAAGTTGGTCAATGTCACCAATCCTTCATTCAAGATTTAAATGACACCTTTCCTTCAATTTTCTCTTGATGAAGGGAAAAAAAATTTAAATAATATTTATAAGGTTCTTCATACTTTTAATATAACCAGTTTAGGATACACGCGATGCACGTGTATCAAAGAACAAAATTATATACAAAATTTAAAATTATTAAAATGTAGCAATAGATGTTAAAATAAAATATACGTTTATTTTGATAATATAGCTTGACACTAAGCTTTATTTATTATCATTGCAATCACAAATATATTGAAATCACTAAATAACTCTTCTAAAGTATGAAGAGGAACAATTTTCACTTTCATGTATAATAATAATAATTTTTTTAAAAAATACTCTTTTTGAATTTTATTTTGTTACAATAATTTTGATAAAAAGATGGTACAGAGTTTTGATCTTCTTTTTCCTTGATATTTCATACTCTTTGTAATTAATTAGATTAATAGATAAAGAATTGCTATAAGTTAATAAAATTGTAATTGATTGTAAAATCTTAAATGTTAGGACTTTTAATATAGTCCAAATAAAGAAAGTTTTAAAATTATTTTTTTAACATGTAGTGTAAACTGTTATTTTTAAGCATATCATTGATTTTTAACATGGACAACTATCTAATACAGTTTCTTATCCATCCTATTATAGGTTGAAAGCAAAATCGTATGAAAAAAATGAACATATATAGACTGATATTTACTCAACTAAATGAAATAACTACTGCCATAAGCATTTGGCTTAGTTGACAAGCTCATTCTAACTTGACCAGCATTACTGTAATATATAACCTTGCAAAACTTTATTCAAATTAAAAAAATATATAATAGTTGTCTCCTATAATACCATTCAAGAATATAAATAGGAGAAAGACATGTAGTTCCATATAGAAAAAAATATTATGTTTCAACAAAAATTTGCCCTGTAAATCATGAAATCAATCCCTAATTCGAACTCCATTTACGTAATGGTATGTGTTTCTCCCTCAAATGTCCAATAGCAAATATATGCTACTTATTCGAAGTTTTAGATTGTAGTATATTTCGTATATTTTCTTCCTTATACTCCACAACCAATGACTATCAGATAAAACTGTAGGAAATATATACAGAAAAAATTAATCATTCTAAAGAAATTGCTGTGGAAAAATAAAGCAATATCTTAAATACAAAACATCAATGTTATTATATTAGCATAATAGCTGATTCAAAAGTATCAGAACTCAGACACCATCTGTACCCGAAAAATCTTTATATTTATAAATGGTGCAGAAATAGGTAATATAGACATAGCTTACTTAACACATCTCTAAATTTTATTTTAAATATGTGTTCTTTTGTCGCTTTGGCTATCCTGCCATCGTCGGTATTCATATTGCTCTTGAGTATAAATATAAATATGTGTTCTTTTGTCGCTCGCAGGTTAAATAATTTCTATATCTCACAAGATAGGAATAAGATCATACTACATATGTTATTGTAAACTCGCAAGGTATTCTCATAAGCAGCTAGAGAATTTAGAGAAAAAGGAATATGATTAGCTATACGATACTAATTAGTATACTATACCTATATAATTCCAGGCCCTCGTTACCGTTTGCAAGTCTTTGAATTCTGCAGCTACATTCTGGCTTTATAATCAAAATCACGCATCAAACATATTGACCCCAGAATGCAGCTCGTTGTCACGATCCAATTTCTCAGGTCGTGATTGCATCTACTATAACTCACCAGTAGGTTAGCCAATCTGTAGTCCGAAACTGTTAGTAACGGACTACCAAGACAAATGAATGAAGATAGAAGAATAATTATAATAAAAGAATAATGTATATATGTAAGAACGTCCCAAAACCTGGTGAAATCAGTACAAGAGCTTCTAATGAAATAAGAAGATTATAAAACGAAGTACTAAATGAATATATAGGTCCAACTCATTTATAAATACAACATAGAGGTTATTCTGACACATAAGAGGGAGAATAGTAGTACTCCGAACGCCAGGAGCTCACACTAAGTCTCTGAACCATAAATGCTCCGCACAATGCATACAATAACAAAGAGAACCCGTACTATGATCTACAGGCTGCGGAGTGTAGTATGAGTACCAATCATGTGGTGCTCAGTAGACAACTACCGACTAGGCTTCAAAAATAATGAAAATATAAATAACATGCAAGTCGGAATGTAAACTACACCCAAATATCTGAAAAACTAACATAGCAAAGCTAAGAGACAATAAGGATCAACTATTCTATTCTAACCATACTCAGAAACCTAAGCACTATACCGTATATTACAGGCCAATATACAAATAAAGAGCAAAAGAAGGATATATAGTAGTGTACAAAGCCAAAAATTAAATATACAACATTAATAAATGAAGGAAGAGAGGGATATGCGGTAATACCATAGCTACATATATATACATATACATAAACAAGACTAACTCAAAGTTACAACTTAAAGTAGTCATACTTGCATCTTCAGACCTCCTAATCTTAGTAGGAACTAGTGCTAACATAATTAGAATCCCTATTCCATACATCTAAACATGAGATAATTATCTATAATAAATAATCGTAAGAAAAGGGAATCAAAAACATATCTCGAATCTCAGTACTAGACCAATAATCATCCCATCAAAGACTAACCATAATAACAAAAATATAGTAACCGGCTAGCCTGGACAAACAATACCTAAAATAGAACCCATAACTCGAAAGGTTCAATTAGCACACAGCACACAACAAGCAATACTCATCACCTATACCTATGAAAACCCCCATAAGGTTGATAAATATAGAGCATATTGGTGATAGGCAATGCACATGTAGGATAGATGCAAAGTAAAATCCATACTATCCTAACTGATCCTATGCCATAAAGTAACCTAGTGTATACACCTCCTCTAGCTCGACGGCTCGAAAAGGCAGGACCTACAACGACGTCTCTTCTCCGACACAACCACTCATGGACAAAGGGATACCTAGGGGGTTAGGGAGTAACGTATACACCGACCTAGTCCCAATCCAGGATTTCCAACCGTCATCATCATCTTCGCTCCACTCCGTCCAGTACCGAATATATATATGCACAAAGTCAAACCATGACTAAAAGAATGTAATTCTGTAAATTTGTTGCTAGGGTAAATGTTTTAGGCTAAATCATTGTAGAAAGAGTTGGAATCTCTCTCTCAACCAATGTAAATAGTAGTAGCAAAATCGTAGATCGGAATCTACTTCGGTCAAATCTCTAAAACACCAGTTTAGTCTCACGAGCTCATAATTCATTCATTAAGATGGTACGAGTCCCATTATCAAAGGATCCATTTTAAAAGTGAAAAGGGAGAATAAATCTCATTTTAGGAAAATGGTAGTAAAATCGTATTTCTAGTCGGAATCGTACAATTTAGTGAACATATAAGTACTGAATCTATGCAATGCCATCACCAGTATCGAAAAAATATAACTTTAAGTGTCTAAACATTAATAAACTAAACCACGCCCTTTACAAGTATAAATCACTCATCCAAAATTCAACTAATATCATAATCTCGGCCTTAGGCCTAATAATATATATAACCAACATAATCATATCATAATTTAGAAAACCGTCATAATCCATCGAGTCCAGTAGTAAACCTTATACTAAATGGTTATTAACCTCAACTATGTCTAACATACTAGCAACCTAGGGTAAAAGGATCCTAGAAGCATAATAAGTAATTCATCTTAAGGGCCGATTCACCCTTCTATCCCCCGAACTCATAAATTAGGCTAAGTCACAGTGTTCTACCCAATATCACATCCTAGCATCCCTATCTAACATGCAACATATATAATACACTATCTCATGGAGAAGAGTGACAGAAGCCTACCTCGATGTCGAATTGCTAATCCTTGAATCACCCACAATCGTTCGTCTTTGGTCCACGATCTCAAAATACCGCCAAGCTATTAAAATAATAATCTACACATTATTAGGAGTAAAATGATACCCATATTGCTATACTATAGTTTGGGTTAAAAATTGGATCAAGAATGGACTCGCGGAGCCCATAAATAGAATCTAAAATTGAATCCGTCATAGGGTCCCTCAAAGGACGAGGAATATGTGCTAAAAAATTGAGTCTCAAATCAACCCTTTAAGTTTAAGAATTTTAAGACCTTATTCTAAGAACTTACCAAGAAATAGGATGGAAATTAATGGAAAATGACCAAGGAGTGTTAGACTAGCTTAGCGTAGCTTCAATGGATGACTCCACACTTATTCTCTCTTTGAGCTCTCAAATTGGTATGAAAATAGTGGAAGAAATTATCGAAAATCAGGAGGGTGAAAAGGGGATTAAAATTTGCTAGTTCCGCTAAAGCAAAAACCTTAACGCTAAAGTGTCTGCCGCTAAAGCGGCATCACGACCGATAAAGCAATCTGGCAGCTTAGCGCAGGTGCTGCTAAAGCGTCCCCAACGACGCTAAAGCAGGGTTCGCTAAAGCAGCCCAGCCAATTTCCAAAAGCCGCTTAAGCGGTTCAAGGAGTGATAAAGTACGCACGCCGATAAAGCGGCTCCATAAGTTCTTAAGCGGGTGCACCAGGTACCAGATACCTAGTTTTTTACCAAGTCCAAAAATAAACTCCGATCGGGTTCTTGAAATTCATTTGAAACCCCGTGCACGTAAATGGACTATTCTATCATACTAAATTCGATATTCCAGACTCAATGGAACCATCAAACTTTCATCCGAGATTGTTCATATAATCCACCATATACCTAAAATGAGTCTGGAAATCTCGGGACCTGAACCAAGGGTCCCCCTAGCCAAAAATCAACATTTTGAGTTGATGGCATTATCGGTGTTTTCATCCGAGGTCGTCTATTAGGTATTTTGGTATGAGACCAAATCCTAAACAACGAAAGCTCCAAAATAGGGAAATGAGCCTAAAATATAAACGAACTATCCAATAACTCAATCGACAGTTTTGACAAGTCATAAATGACCTATAGTCGCTGTGGGAAGGGACAAAATACCGAAAATACTTGCATATTGAGATAATGACCTCGAGGTCATTACATTATTCACTACTAAAAGGACTTTCATCCGCAAAACTCAATTGATAGAGGAAGCATGAAGACTTGAAGGGACAAGGTACTTGGCCCTTATCCTCTGAGAAAGACTCCCCAAATAACCTCTAAGAAGTAATAATGCTACCAAGGGATTTAGCCATAGGTATCCCTTTTTCAACCCACTTCCTTTCTTCACTACTCAAATAAACAAAACTCAACCTCAACCACCAGCTGGTCCCCAATTGAGATGAAGAAGGTTAATGTACTCAAATTCAAACCACGACATAATAATACCACACCGATACCAACACAACAGAAAAAAACTTATCCAAGCCTAATTTAATCCAAGGAACGACTCATGCAACCAACTCTAACACCCAATTATATCCTTCTTTTGCCTTTACAAACCTGTTATCCACTCCAAACCAAGAAAAAAGTCACTCGATTCTTGTTCGTGCAACTCCAACACACTAACCTCGAAGAATGAAAGCTGACCCACCAAAAATCCATAATGGCAAGCATGAGAATAAATCCATAAGGCACTACTAGGGAACACAAACAGGGTTGGCCAATATCTGCAATCTATGCCCATGCCACAATTAATTCGAATGACCCTCAAAACTGATAGTTAGGAGTCCAAAGCACATACTTTCACCATGAAATAATCCACCCAGGATGTCCTATCAATCGAGGATGAAGAGATGATGAATCAAATTCAAGTATACTACTCTCACTGAGTAGATCACCAAATTTTTTGACAAAAACTGAAAATCAAGGTCAAGGCTGAAGGAACCAATACTATGCCAGTGTACTTTCACCTGAACACCTACCAACCACTATCCATCTGAACTAAAGAAGAACGAATAGGTAGATAATAAGTAGGCTTAGCCAGCCTATAGATTAAATCATAATTGAGACAAATCTGGAAATGAAGGCTACACCCAAGCTCTACAATTTCTAGCTAAATCTTAACACCAAGGCTGAACCACCCAATCTCAACTATCCAAAACTACTATAGGTGGGTACGCATCCACATTCTAAATCTATTATAACTTCTAAGTCACCATTCTAAGGCGTCTAATCTGAAATGAGCCAACATGTCTTAACTAAGGCTAATTACCAAATCAACCTTACTACCCAAATATGACATATCTTTACTGGATTATGTCATAGCTGAAACTAAAATGTAGCTGAAGAACAAAACTACCACAGAGGATAAACCACAGGTTGAAAGCACAAGCAAACCATACTATATCTATTGGAGGGCATAATGCATGAAGGCATACCCAATAACTCACCAAGGCTACCAACCATACTAACAATGGTCAAAACTCTAAAAACTCAGAGAAAAATAACTCTAGCTGAACATAAGACAAACCAATACTCCATCTTAGTAATGATACAAAATTTCTAAACTTAAGAAATGGTCACAGGAAAGATCACCTATATCCAACTTTCTTAACTCTATTAGAACAAGAACCATATTGCAGTAAGAATAGAGTATCCAACTCCACACCAATACTAAGATCAAATCTATCACTAAGAGATTAACCTAACAACCCTAAAAGGTGAACCCGAGACCTTTTGACATCAATATTAAGGCCCTTACTGGGTAATGAATTAGACAAATCAGAAGAACGGATCCTTAACTGGTCAACCTAAATGGGATATATATTTATAGAGAGAAGGGAAACTAATACTAGAATATTATCAAACCAGAAGGAAATCCCTAGAATCTCAAACTCAAAAAAGGCAATAAAATTGAATTGCCAACTCAAGAACCGTAGAAGGCTACGTTACCTTCGCTTTCATAACCCACTCAAAATTTGATCTACCCTCGCTAACGAAGAAAAAAATGACCAACCTTGCCTCGCTAAAAGAGAGAAATCATCCAACCAAGATTGCCGCCCAAGCCAATGAATAAGGACTACGAGTAAGGGAATTCTAACTATATAATACTAGTCTAGACATCTACCATAAAAGGATCGATACATATCAAAATATGGAAATAATAAAAACAATAATATAAATATCAGTATAAAGAGTAGGTGGTACCTAAAAATGAAACTTAACAACAAGTACCTCTATAAGGCTACAAGAAGGATTATATGACAGGGTAAATAGGACTCGAAACCAAATGCTACACCCCTAGGGAAATACCAACATTGACCCATTCTATCCACTACTAAAATAAGTTATCTACGGGGGTAGTCATATAATCATGAACTATATATCAAGTCTCACAAAAACCAATATAATCCTACTAAAGGAATACAATCATTGATATATATGAGAACCCCAATACACTCAAACAAAAAAGGTAAAGGCATGAAATAAAAATGCAAATTTGATGTGCCCGAGGGAGAACGAATCTAAGCTGATCAAAACTCAAACTGAGCATTTGAATCTCCAATTGAGGCACTAACTGCACTGCCTCTAACTGAGAGTGCCACAACAATATGAGACTAATCTAGATGAGCTGAATGACTACTAATCCCATGCCAGGGACACTCTCTGGGCCAGTGAATGATCTCTCTGCAGTCGTAGCAAACCTCTGAAGCCCTAACATGGTGAGAAACATGAGCTAACCCCAAGTGGATGATCAATTAACATCGATGGAACTCCTTACTAAGATGACCATCCTCCCTAAAATCATAGCACACCTAAGAAGCCCTAGGCTGGCGAGGATGTAATGACCCTTTAGATTATTTTTTTATCTTTTTTCTTATTTTCGCCATTAGAGTTTTTCTATAGCTTTCCTAAGAAATTTATGACTACTGGTACTGATAATTTAGTTATCAAGAGATTCATTTGGTTTTGGAGCCAATTTCCTATTTTGAAGTCTTCACTGGTTCAAATTAGCTATCGGGCAAAAAACTTTAGTCAAACGACCTCATATGTTAATTCTAATTGTTCTAACAGCTTTGTAATATCGATTTTATGCTAGATGGACCTTTGGTCTGGGTATCGAGGAACCTAGGATTATTTCAAGCTATTGGTCAAAAGTTAAGAAAATAGATGTTGGGTGTGGGACTCACATTTTGTCGAAACAACCTCGAATGGAAATTTTGACTGCCTCATTGAGTTTGAATCGTTTAATATGATTGGGTATCATAGTTTATTTTTATATATGGGATTCTGGATGAATCTCGAGGGGTTTGTGAAGACATGGAAATTTCTAAGTCTCAGTTAGTGCTGATGCACCCGCGATCACCATCCACAGACCGCGATTGTGATCTGACAGCCACCTCATGAGTACCGCAATTGCAACACCTATGTTGCATATATGATTACCTTTGTAGGCAGTATATGTCATGATTGCGAGGGTTACGTCACGATAGGGACTCTCAAGCACCTGGGAATGGTATAAATATCCCTTTTTTGTCTGTTTTCAGCCCTTTTTCATCCATTTACAAGACAGTTAAACCATAAATATTTAGAATGATTAGGATTAAACCTTTTGGGTGATTTAAAGAGCTCGAATAATGATTATTACGCAATTCTCCTTCTAAATTGTGGTAAAATTTCCTTATGTTCTTGTTTGATTTCCCCTTTTCTTCTCTAAAATCCCCAAACTTGGTGACTTGATTTTAGCACCAATGTACCTTCAATTCACCCATTTTAAGGGTAATTACTCCTTTAGCATAAGGGAATATTGGTATGGCTTCGAAAATGCAATTTCCATAAACAAGACCCACATGGGATTTTTGAGTAATTTTGGACCCAAAGCACAATAGTGCAATATGGGTATCATTATTCTATTTGTGATAATTAAATTGTGATTTTGATTGCGTGGAACCTTATGAAAACTTCTCGGAAGGGAAAGTCAGTGATTTAGCAAATTCTTCGAGTTTTCTACGGCATCCTGGTAGGATAGGTTTCCCCTCTTATTAGATTGAGATATGTCTTAGTATATTTATGATATTATATTATATTTGGGATGGGTTTTAGGTGTTGATGGTGTGATTGGCAATGCTTGGGTTAGTTGGACCGTTTAGGCTATTTAGAGATCGTAATTTAGTCATAATCGACCTAGTTGAACTTGATTTAGGTAAACTTTCAGTATTAGGGTTAATTGTGTCTTAGTTAACATTTAAAATTGGATTTATACACCTTAGCCTAGACCGGGGTAGAATTTTTCTTGTAATGGGTTTTGAGGATTTAGAAGTAGGCTCTTCGACCTACCTTAGGCCAAGATTTATGTCATTCCATGTAACCTTTTATGCGCTTATTATACACCTTGGAAATTCTTATTAAGGTAATATTGAGGAGATTTAGAACTTGATGGTTATGATGGGTGGTATTGGGAGTTGATGCTTATTGGTATTATGCTAATAATATATATACATATATATTTACCGATTTAAGTTTGGGTATTATTTATGATTTTGATTTTATATATATACCGATTCGAGTCTCGATGGTAACCATGATGCTATTAATGATATAAATACCAGTTCAAGCCCAAATAATGATTATGATATTGATGATATATTTACTAATTCAAGTCTGGCTAATTCTTATGCTATTGATTATATGATACCGGTTCAAGTCCGACAATGAAATGTGATGTTGAGATATGAGTATTGGTTCAAATCCAGAAAGAAGAAATTTACTATAGTGTGACATGAAATGGATGGATTTTAGTAGTATCATAGAAAATGGAAAATGACGGTGGTTCAATTTATGCTTTACTTGATTGTTCCCTCCAGGTTTATGGGGACATACTTGGGTTATTTACTTTTCTGCACTTATTGGTTTATGGGGGCTAATATTGTAGTTATAATTTCTTGTCCTTTATATTATTTTTCCAGTTTATTTATTTCATTGTGTACAACAATGTTGGAATTATGTACCGGTTTTCCCCTTTTCTTGACTTAGTTATGTTATCTTGCATTTTATCGCATTTATATCATGATTTAGCTCAGTTGGTTGATGACGCCTACTGAGTACCTATGGTTTTGGTACTCATACTACACTTTTGTACCTTTTTAATGTAGATTCGAGTACTAGTTTTAGCCGTTGATTTGAGGATCGTGTTGTGTTGGATTCTAGAGATAGGGTGAGCTCTTGGAGTCAGAGTTTCCCCATTTTCTTCAATTTACCTATGACTAGTCTTTTGTTTCGAGATAGATTGTACTGACTATTCTAGAACTTGTGATGTATTCGTAGTAGCTCTTATACTGACTCTACCAAGTCACCGGATGGTTTCTATGTTATGGCTACTTTTAGCCTATTTCTATCATGTTGCTTATTTTTGCATCGTATTATCTATTTTGCCCTTTTTGGGTGCATTTTCAACCAAGTTAACCCATTGCATTTAACTTTAATTATGGTTTAGCTTATCTACTTGTGGTATAAAGTAGGTTCCATCATGACTCATAAATCGGGTCACGATGAATTGATATCAAAGCCACATTTTATCGGTATTATTGGTATAAGAGCAAATGTCTTATAAAGTCCCGCAGATTAGAACGATGATGTTTGTTTCTTATCTTTGGGAGGCTATAGGGAATTCTTAGGATTTCTTTACTTCTTTCACTTATTTTATGCTAAGCATCTTAGTTGGTTTCTAAGACATTTATTTGGTTTCACTCTTTCGTAGATGGCTAGGACACGTGCTATTGATATACGAGATGAGGGTCTTGAGACCGATCCTAGGGATCCTATCACTATTTGTGGATGACCTAGAGGTTGTCGAAAGCCTTGAGATGTGTTTCTAGATAGGGTATGGTTCCCACTCCTGAGCTAGAGGTTCTTCTACCCCAGCCAGTGGTGGGCCAGGGACTAGCACAGGCTCCACCGAGGTTTATTTCTTCTTCAGTGCTCAGGGATGATTTGGTTTAGCTTTTGGGGTTGGTTGGTGGTGCACCATTTGATAGTGCACAGTCTAGAGCTGAGGTCCCTTCTGCGTCGGTAGTTACTCAGTCAGTAGTTTCTTAATATACTATGTCTATTAAGGAGTAGAAGATGCTGGGTAGATTCTTGAGATTAGCTCTGCCTAGGGTTTTTGGTACACTAGGCGAGGAAGCATATGAGTTTTTGATTATTTATGAGGATAGGCTCTATAATTAGGGTCTAGTGAAGACTTATGGTGTGGATTACATTAATTTTTAAATAGACTTGGCAGCTCAACATTGGTGGAGAGGTCATCTTGATTCCAGTCCAGCTAGATCTCCTCCTTTGACATATGCTTAGTTCTCTAAGATCTTCTTGGAGAAGTACTTATCTTGTAGCCTTAGGGATCATCTGAGATATCAGTTCTAGAGATTATATCAAGTATTCATAACAGTTGTGGAGTATGAAGTTCATTTCCATGAGTTGGCTAGGCCTTCTACTTCTATTCTTTCTACTGAGTGCGAGAGGGTTTGTTACTTTGTTCAAGGATTAAGAATTTATCTTTGAATGTCTACTCAGAGTCTGGTTGTTGTGGGTAGGTCTTTTACTAAGGTTTCTGATCACGCTCAGGTGATAAAGGAGATGCATCGTGAGGCCTAATGGGGTAGCGATAAGTGACCTCAATATCAGGGTAGTTTTAGTGGGAGTTATAGTAGATCCTAATTCAGAGGTAGTGGTTCACAAGGTAGGTACCCTATGTGTGAGCTGTATTAGCCTCAAAGTCAGCCTAGTAGACCCATTTAGGCAATGCTCTAAATTACTGATAGAGGTCAGTCTTGTGCAAGTAATTTCCCTAGTTTGGGTAGTGGTTATTCGTCGAAGGGCTCGCCTTCTGGTTATTATAGTCATGGTGGTTATTCTGAGTCCTTTAGATCTTTTGGTTCTAGTACAACTTATGTGACTTGCTAGGAAGTGTCGGATGGTGTTGGTGACAAACTATTACTCACGTGATTTCCCTAGTCGTAGGGTGATCATTACCACAGCTAGAGATAGAATGCGTGGTCATAGGAATGGTCCCTAGGGTGATCGTGGAGGTTCTCAGACATGTAGGAAAGGTATCAGTCAGGGGCTTAACTAGGTGGTAGACATGGTCAGTTGTATGCAGTACCAGCTAGACCTGAGGTTGAGTCTTTAAATGGTGTTGTCACGGGCATAATTTTGGTGTACCATTAGTCGGCCTTTTTTTTATTTGATCTGAGATCACTTATTCTTATGTTTTTGCTTAGTCTACTCTACAGTTAGAGTTATCTTGGGATTTTTTATCTCTGCTCTTATATGTATCTACTCCCGTTGGTGTTTTTTTAGTAATGGATTGTGTGTTCAGATCCTGTGTTGTGACTGTTAGAGATGTTGATACTCATGTTGATCTTATTGTATTAGACATGATGGATTTTGATGTAATTCTAGGCATGGACTAGTTATTCCACAACAATGCGCTCGTGGATTGTTTTTCCAAGATCATTACTTTAGCCATGCCCGGTATACCCGCAATTATATAGCAAACAACTGTTAGCAGTAAGTCGAGGGGGATTATTTCTTATATGAATACTAAGAGACTTATCTCAAGGGGTTGCGAGTCTTATCTCTATTATATTTATGATGTTAATGTGTAAAGACCGCACTTAACTTTGTTCCTATAGTCCATGAGTTTCTTTATGTTTTCCCTAAGATCTACCTAGTATACCTCCTTCCTATGAGATTGAGTTTATGATTGATCTTAAGCCTGACACCCAACCTATTTCTATGGCACCTTATCGTATGGCTTCTACTGAGCTTAAAAAGTTGAATTTCCAACTTTAAGACTTTTTTGGTAAGGGTTTTATTAGATTGATTCTATCTCATTGGGGAGCTCTTATGTTATTTTTGAAGAAGAAAGATGGCTCCATACATATATGTATTGATTATAGTCAGCTTAATTAGGTGACAGTGAAGAACCATTATCCTATGCCTCGCATTAATGACTTGTTTGACTAGCTTCAGGGTGTAGCGGTGTTTTTAAGATTAATTTAAGGTCTAGTTACCATCAGTTAAGGATTCAAGATGAGGACATCCCAAAGACAACCTTTAGGATCTGTTATGGTCATTATGAGTTCTTGGTGATGTCTTTTGGATTGACTAATGCCCCAACCACGTTCATGGATTTGATGAATTGAGTATTCAAGCCTTATTTGTATTCCTTCATGATTGTGTTCATTGATGACATCCTTGTATATTTGAGGAGTAGAGAGTAGCATGTGAAATATTTGAGGAGTAGAGAGTAGCATATGAAATATTTGAGGATAGTGATCTAAACTTTGAGAGATCAGGTGCTTTTTGCCAAGTTATCTTAGTGTGAATTTTGTCTTGAGTCGGTACCATTCCTTGGGCATATTGTGTCTAAGGATGGGATTATGGTAGACCCAACGAAGACTGAGGCTATCCGTTATTATGCCAGGCCTACATCTCCGATTGAGGTTCGTAGCTTTATTGGCTTGGCTGGTTATTATAGATGCTTTGTTGAAGGTCTTGCTACTATTTCAACACCTATGACTAGATTGACTCGGAAGGAGGTTTCTTTCCAACGGTTTGAGAAGTATGATTCGAGCTTTAGTAAGCTCAAACAGTTTCTTACCTTGACTGTTATTTTGGCTCTACCTATTAAGGGTGAGAGATTCACCATGTAGTGTTATGCTTTTGGTGTTAGTTTAGGTTATGTACTAATGCAGCAGGGTTGTGTTATTGCTTTTGCTTTATGGCATCTTAAGGTTCACGAGTGCAACAACCCCACTCATGATGTGGAGTTGGCGACAGTAGTTTTTATGCTTAAGATATAGAGACATTATCTTTATGGTGTGCATTGTGAGATTATCATAAATTATCATAATCTTCAGCATCTTATGAATCAGAGGGAGCTTAATGCTAGCAGTATAGATGGATGGAGTTGCTTAAGGATTATGATATCTCCATCTTGTTTTATTTGGGAAAGACAAACATGGTAGCATACACCTTGAGTCAGAAGGTAGTGATTATGAGTAGCTTGGTATATATTTTAGTTTCTCAGAGGCCGTTGACACGGGACATTCAGTTCTTAGCCAACTTGATGTGCGACTTGATATTTTAAGTTCTAGGAGGGTTCTTGCTAGTGTTGAGGCTAGGTCCTCACTATTTCAGCAGATTCAAGATCATCAGTTTGAGGATAATTGACTTTGCATCCTTCGTGATCAGCTGTTAAGTGATGAGTCCAAGAGGGCTACCATAGTTTCTGAGGGAATCTTAAGTTTTGATAGCTACATTTATGTTTTGAGGATTGGTGACTTGATTCAGTTGATTTTTTATGAGACTCATAGCTCTATCTATTCCATTTACCAGGGTACAACTAAAATGTATAGATATTTGAGTCAGAATTATTAGCAGAGTGACATGAAGAGAGATGTGGCAGATTTTGAAACTCGTTGCCTATGTTGTTAGCAGGTGAAGGCCTAGCATAAGAACCCTGGTGGATTGATTTAGAGGTTGCCTATTCTCGAGTAGAAATGGGAGCGGATCACTACGGACTTTGTTAGTTGTTTGCCTCATACTTCTCATGGTTTCGATGGTAGTTGGGTCATTTTGGATCAGTTGACTAAGTCGGCATATCTTTTTCCTATTCAGATATCCTTCAGTACTGAAAGGTTAGCCCTTATCTATATACGTAAGATAGTCCAATTGCATGGTGTGCCTATATCTGTCATCTCAGACCGGGGTTTCGTGTTCACTTATATATTTTGGAGAGCTTTTCAGGAAGAGTTGGGTACTCTAGTGGACCTTAGTACAACCTTTCATCCACAAGCAAATGTTCAGTCAGGGCAAACTATTCAGATTCTTTAGGATATGCTCCGAGCTTATGTAATGGATTTTGGAGGTCAGTGGGAGGAACACTTAGCCTTGATAGAGTTCTCATATAATAACAGTTATCATTCGAGTTTTGAGATAACGCCTTTTAAGGCTTTGTATGGTAGGCAATATTCTTCCTCGATTGGATGGTTTGAGACTTTTGAGGTTAGACCCCGTGCTACTGACTTGGTTTAGGAGTCGTTAGATAGAGTCAAGGTGATTCAGGACAGGTTGAGAGCAGAATTGAGTAGGCAGAAGGTTTATGCAGACTAAGGCTTCATGCTTTGAGATTTGGAGTTAGTGATCAGGTATTTCTCTGTGTGTCTCCCATGAAGGTTGTGATGAGGTTCGGGAGGAAGGGCAAGCTCAACCCTAGATATTTTGGACCTTTCGAGATTCTGCGCATAGTGAGAGAGGTGGCTTATGAGTTAACCTTACCCCCAGATTTTGTTGTTGTCCATCCAGTTTTCCATCTTTCTATGTTGCGGCGATACATTTCTAATCAATTTCATATGCTTAGATGGGATTTAATCCAGTTAGACGAGTGGTTGACCTTCGTGGAGGATCCTGTGCTTATTTTGGCTAGTGATATCAGGCGGTTGCGTGCTAGGGAGATCGAAGTGCTATGCGAACCCAGTATACTCACCTGTTCGAGGCTTCAGGTGCATCCTGATCCTTGACTTTCGCGGACGAAAGTCCTTTTATTAGTGGATATTACAATGACCCTTTAGGTCATTTTCAGTATTTCTACTTATTTTTGTCGTTAGAGCTTTACTATAGCTGCCCCAAGTCATTTATGACTTATTGGGACTGACAATTCGATAACCGAGCAGTTCATTTGGATCTTAGATCCAATTCCTTGTTTTAAAGTCTTTGTTGGTGAAAATTATCAGAATAAGGTATTATGTGCAACTACGAGTTACTAAAGGACGTATATATTATCCTTGTAGCTAGTGATTTGCATATCGGTTAGCAGGGACTAGTGGTTGGGAAAAATAAAGACTACACTCCAGTGGGTTGAAAACTTGTGGCCCGAATTATTAGCGTAGTTAATAAGGCACTAAGGTATGTAAAGCTAAACCTTCCCTCGCCGCTAAGGCATCGCCCTACATTATGTACCTCCTCCTATAAATGTTAGTATAATTCTCATGAAATACGAGAGTAGAATCTTTATATAGCCTTACATTCCATTCCTTCGTCCTATCGTCAAGCTTATAAGTATCTATATTTTCCCCTTTGTGTTAATTTCCATGATACTTTCATATTATCATAAGTTTCTCTTCTTGAAGCTCTTAGGACACAGTCTAGATATATCACACATTAGAAGTAAGAGTAAATGGTAATAACATAGTTGCACCTGTATATGTTAGCTAAGCGGTTACTTTAGTAATTAATATGTTACAGGCCTCCAAGGCATTATTTGATAAATATTTAATGACGTGAGGGTACATAGGTTTTTCTTGGCATATCGCTCGACGTGATTCTGTGCACAGGATCAGACCAGACCACTATAGCGAGCCCAACCATTGGGCGTACCCGCCTTTGTGGTATCATTTGTATTTGAAGTCAGTGGGAACATCATGTACGAGTTTCCCCTAACTCAAGCCAACATATGGCATATATGGCCTACGGGCAGACCCTCATAGTGATCCCCTGGGCGGGGCGTACCTGGATACAGACTGCGAGTACAGTTACACATATGGAGTCATAGTAAGGAGTATGTGACCAACATATGCTTCATACTTCCCTCAGATTGCCTTTGGAAGTCCATCTTGTGATCATTTGTACGACTTATAGGATAAGTTCATCACCTAGGTAAAGTATAGGTCCTATATTACAATGAAAACTTTTCTAAATATCATACATGGTGCTAATAAGGTTGGTGCATAAGTTATTAGTTAATCTCGTATATGTGTTATTTGTTGGCTCATACATTTTTCACTTTACAATTTGACTCATATGAGCTTCTGTATTTGTCCAGCTGTTTTTTGTCTGCTTTCATACCAGTATATGTTGTTTATGTACTGACGTCTCGGGCCCACCATGTTTTGTCAATGCAGGCTCCGACCCTCAGGATAGCAGACGTCCACGTTAGGCTCTATTGCCATTTTTAGCTGATATTTTGGTAAGCTCGATCTATCCCTGGAGCGTCCTCTGCCTGGTATTCTTCTTAGGTACATGTACAGGTCTCTAGTTGGGCATAACGGTCCCTATGCCAACTAGTCACTTGTAGTATAGCGTGTCAGACTGACTAGAGACTTCATGGACATCATGTAGTATCGTAATATTCAATTTTGTTAATGTAACTCTGTCGCATATGTATATAGCTTATATTGAATATCCCATTCCTTATTATCTCATAATCTTACGTACGTTGTAGAGTGCTTGTAGAGTAAGTGTATACGGTCTTGTTCGTCCTTCTTAATTGGGGACGTGACAAACTTGGTATCAGAGCGCCTAGGTTCAGGTGTCCTTGGAAGTCTATGAATCCGTGTCTAGTAGGACCTTACTTATCGATGTGTTGCGCGCCACTTTGATAATTAAGGGACTACATGGGCATTTAGGAATTTAACCTTTATGTATAATCTAGATCGTGCAATAGAGTTAACTTGTAGGAAGTTACTTCTGACCCCTATTGTGCTTATTTGTGATACAGACCATGTCTGCTATAGAAAAGGATAAAGCATCCTAGCAGGCTGCTAGTAGCACTACTCAGGAGGTAACCACTACCGGGCAATCTCCCGTATTGGTGGATCAAAATAGGACTCAAGAAAGTTTTTTGGGTTCTATGCTATCAGGTTCTCAAATGCCTGAAAGGGAAGGACCTACAGGGGTTTCTACACCTCCAGTGGTACCAACGGTAGCTCCTATCCCCCCATCAGGTGCCTCAGACTCAGATATAAAAGGAGCGATACAGTTGCTTACACAGTTGGTCGCTGCTCAGGTCCAAAGACAGAATATGGATGTATCTGTTGCTACTCAGGGAGGAATTGCCGAATCTAAGATCAAAGATTTCCTCTGTATGAATCCACCTGAATACACAGGTTCCAAGTTTACAGAGGACCCTCAACAGTTCATTAATGAGACTTATAGAATTTGTAAGGTGATGCGGGTCCCGGATACATATGAAGTTGAATTGGCCGCCCATCGACTGAAAGATGTTGTTTTTGACTGGTATGAAATGTGGGTTGATTTGAGAGGTCAGAAAGCTCCTCCAGCGGTCTAGACAGAATTTGCAGAAGCTTTCATGGACTACTTCATGCCATTAAAGCTCAAAGAGGCAAAGATGGATAAATTTCTTTCTTTAAAGTAGGGTAATCTTAGTAATAAGGAGTATTGTTTTAGGTTTACATAGTTTTCCAAATATGCTCCAGAGGTGGTTAGCACGTAAGTAAAACTGATTCATCGCTTTGTGAATGGCCTTGTGGGTCCCTTGAAAGACCTTCTTTCTATTGCTTCTATGAATAGGGATTTGGCTATAGCAAGGATCATGGCACATGCTCAGCAGATAGAGGAAGATCAGCAAAATTGTGAAGGTGATAGCGAGAGGGAGCAGAGTAAGAGAGCTAGGACGGCCAGCCAGTATCAGGGAAGTAATGAAGCTTCCACTAGCAGAGAGCCACTTAGGCAGACCCAGTCAGTTGTGTGCTCCACATCTAATACTCCAACTCAGTTCTTGAGGCACAGGTATGAGCAGAGTCAGACTTCTAGGGCACCAGACTTACGACTTCAGAGGGGTATTAGTCGAGGGTTACTACCCCATCCTACATGCAGGCAGTATGGACGACCACATAGAGAAGAGTGTCGGCGTGGTTCTAATGCATGTTACTGGTGTGGTATAGAGGGTCATATGGTATATGATTGTCCACATCTCAGAGGTAAAGGTAGAGGTGATCGATCACAGCATACAGGGTCTACATCAGCTTTATCTTTATTAGTACCATCTTCTTCTCGCGGTCCTCAAGCATCAACAAGCAGAGGATCTAGTAGGGGAAGAGAGCCCGGTTCAAGCGCATGCCCGAACTATATGAGGCATCTCCAGATGTGGTCACAGGTACCTTAGCTATCTTTTTGCATGATTTATATGCCTTGATAGACCCAGGATCTACCTTGTCATATGTTACTCCATTCGTTGCTAAGAAGTTTGGAATCGAGCCAGAGTTGTTACGTAAACCATTTGCAGTATCGACTCCAGTAGGAGATTCTGTTATAGCTGGATGAGTCTATTATGATTGTATGGTGATAGTATGTAGTCGTGCTACATTAGCTAATCTGATTGAACTTGAAATAGTTGATTTCGACGTTATTATGGGAGTGGATTGGTTATCCTCCTGTTACACCACAATTGATTGTCGAGCCAAGATAGCTCATTTTCGCTTCCTAGGAGAGCCAGTCTTAGAGTGGAGGGGTAATTCCATGATGCCTAGGGAGAGATTTATTTCCTTTCTTAAGGCACGAAAGCTTATTGCAAAGGGGTGTTTGTATCACCTAGTCCAAGTAAAAGATGTTGAGGCTGAGATGCAGGCACCGACTCTAAAATCTATACCAGTGGTGAACGAGTACTCTAATGTGTTTCCTGATGAATTTCCTGGGTTACCTCTTGTCAAAGAGATTGATTTTGGTATTAATGTGGATCCCGGTATCCAGCCGATATCAATTCCACCTTATAGAATGGTGCCTGCAGAATTAAAAGAGCTAAAAAAATAGTTAAAGGACTTACTTGATAAAGGCTTCATTCGACTCAATATATCACCTTGGGGTGCACCAGTGCTTTTTGTACGCAAAAAAGATGGCACTTTGTGAATGTGTATAGATTACAGACAGCTGAACAAAGTGACAATAAAGAATAAGTACCCTCTCCCCCGAATAGATGATTTATTCGATCAATTGCAGGGGGATAAATGCTTTTCAAAGATAGATTTGAGGTCTGGTTATCACCAGTTAAGAATTCGTGAAGTAGATATTCCCAAAACAGCCTTTCGACAAGATATGGGTACTTTGAGTTTCTTGTTATGTTATTTGGACTAACGAATGCTCCGGCAGCCTTCATGGACATGATGACTAGGATTTTCAAGCCCTTCCTTGATATGTATGTGATTGTTTTTATAGATGATATTTTGATATATTCACGTAATGAGGTTGAGCATGCAGATCATTTGAGGTCAGTGTTACAGACACTTAGAGAGCTCTAGTTATATGCTAAGTTCTCTAAGTGTGAGTTTTGGTTGACCTCGGTAGCGTTTCTTGGTTATATGGTATCTGGAGAAGGCATTCGAGTAGATTTTTAGAAGATAGAAGCTGTGAAGAATTGGCCTCGACTAACCACTCCTACTGAGGTGCGTAGTTTCTTGGGACTAGCCGGCTACTACAGGAGATTTGTGGAGGGATTTTTCTCTATTTCTTCCCCATTGACCAAACTAACGCATAAAGCGGTTAAGTACCAGTGGTTAGATGCTTGCAAAAGAAGTTTCCAAGAGTTGAAACATAAATTAACCACTGCGCCAATGTTGGCCTTACCAGAGGGCATAGAAGGATATGTGGTGTACTGTGATGCTTCAGGCATTGGTTTGGGTTGCGTCCTAATGTAGCATGGAAGATTTATAGCGTATGCTTCTCAATAATTAATGAAGCATGAACAAAATTATCCTACTCGTGATTTAGAGCTTGCAGCAATGGTATTTGCACTAAAAATTTGGCGACATTATTTATATGGAGTGTATGTTGATATCTTTACATAGCATAAGAGTCTTCAATATCTATTCAAGCAGAAAGAGTTGAACTTAAGGCAAAGGAGGTGGCTAGAGTTACTAAAGGATTATGATGTCAATATTCTCTATCATTCTGGTAAAGGTAACATTGTAGCTGATGCTCTTAGTCAACTATCCATGGGTAGTCTAGCACATCTTCCACCTGTTCAACGGGAAGTAGCAAGAGATGTTTACAAATTAGCCGACCTTGGCGTTCTCCTTTTGGATTCCGAAGATGGTGGCATTGTGGTACTTAATACAACTGAGTCATCACTTGTGGCATTGGTTAAACAGAGGCAGTATGATGACCCCTTATTTCTCCAACACAAAGAGGGGATTCAACAACATCGAATCACGGTATTTGAACTAGCAGGTGATGGCACCTTGAGGTGTCGAGGTAGATTATGTGTGCCTGATGTAGAAGGGTTGCGGCGACAGATTATGGCTGAGACACATTGCTCTCGTTATTCAATCCATCCCGGGTCTACCAAATTGTATCATAATCATAAATAGATCTACTGGTGGAACGACATGAAGAGATATATAGCAGAATATGTAGCACGGTGCTCTAATTGTCAACAAGTGAAAGCGGAACATCAAATACCCGGTGGCCTAGCTCAAACCTTTAGTATTCCTGTGTGGAAATGGGATGCTATTAATATAGACTTTGTTGTAGGCTTACCTTTTTCTTATCGGAAACATGACTCTATTTGGGTAATAGTTGATCGATTGACGAAATCAACCCATTTCCTTCCTGTTAAGTCTACTGGCACTGCTGAGGATTATGCCAAGATTTTTGTAAAGGAGATTGTTTCAGATAGAGGTTCCCCATTTAAAGCTCGGTTTTGGAAATCATTTCATAGGAGCTTAGGTATGCAGGTGAACCTTAGCACTGTATTTCATCCGCAGATAGACGGCCAGGACGAACGCACCATTCAGACGCTTGAAGACATGTTGAGAGCGTGCGTGCTGGATTTTAAAGGAAATTGGGATGATCATTTGACTTTAATACAATTTGCATATAATAATAGTTATCACTCCAGCATTGGCATGGCTCCCTTCAAAGCTTTATATGAAAGATGATGTAGATCGCCTATTGGTTGGTTCGAAGTAGGTGAGACACAGGTATTGGGTCCGGACCTAGTCTATCAAGTTGGCGAAAAGGTTAAACTCATACGAGAGCGGTTGAAGACTGCCCAGAGTAGGCAAAATTGTATACAGTTGTACGACGTAAATACTTGGAATTTCAAATTAATGATTTTGTGTTCTTGAAAGTATCGCCTATGAAAGGCGTTATGAGATTTGGTAAGAAGGGTAAGTTAAGTCCTAGGTATATTGGTCCCTATAGAGTTATTCACAAAATTGGCCAGGTAGCCTATGAGCTAGAATTACCCCCAGAGTTAGCTGCAGTACATCCTGTCTTTCATGTGTCTATGCTACGTAAATGCTTAGGAGAGTCGTCTCAGATCATCCCTATAGAGGGGATTGATTTTGCTGGAGACTTATCATTTGAGGAAGTACCTGTGGCTATATTAGATAGGCAAGTCAGGAAGTTGAGATCTAGAGACATAGCTTCAGTAAAGGTCCTGTGGAGAAAACAAAACATAGAAGAAGCCACTTGGGAAGCAGAAGCAAATATGAGAACGAAATACCCTTATTTGTTTCAAAATTATCAGAAGGTTCTCAAACTACTTGTACTTTTGTATGATCATCAGTTTCTATTATATTTTGTTCTGTTGATATCTGATTCTTACCTGATATGTTTAGGTACACGATTTGTGCCTATGAACCTTGATATTTACATGGAAACAGCTTACAGCTGCAGAGTATAAGGTAAGTTACATGGTTAGTTATGACTTTTAATGATGTTTAAGGCCAAAAAGAACCTTGTGTACTATTTTTTTTAAGTTTAAGGACAAGTGGAGCCTCATGCGTTATTTGTTGAGTATTGTATGTGTTGTGACACTCTGTGAAGCGTATTTAGATATATTGTATGTATTGTGATGCTCTGTGAAGCATATTTGGATGTATTCTGGCTAGCTAACAGGTACCCGACAGGCCTGTTTACAAAGGAAGCTCTGGCAAATTTTTTGCAAATTTAGGGAGTTAGTCAAATTAAGGCCTCGTGATGGGCCAAGTGAGGCAGGAGTTGAATAAATGATCTTAAGAATGTCTTGGATAGATATGGGATGGAAAGTAAGGTGCAAGCATCATTCGAGGACGAATGATCCTAAGTGGGGGAGACTGTGGCACCTCGAGAAAATTTTAAATTAAGTACAACTTTGATCTATAAAGAAAATTGGGGTACAAAGAATAAAAAACAAGTGGGAGTAGTATATATTGATACAAGGTCTTTCTATGTTATTACAGTTAAGATGAGGATTTGAGAGTATTTTGTTATATATATAAATATATATATATATATATATATATATATATTATAAGTGTACAGGGGCCCTTGGACATTTTTTTTCTTTCTTTAATATAATAATAGTATGTACTGATACAAAAGGGAAAGTTATATTCCTTTTCAAATTTCACGTTCTAGGAACTTTTCCCATGGTTCTCTGCCACTTTCTTTGTGCAGCTCTTGACAAAAAAAATTGGAAGGATTGTAAAGAACACGAAAAATATTCCTGCAAGAGGAGACGTTTCATGGTCCTTAATTGCTAGAAACTACTAGTTTTATCAAGAATTCTTAGGAACTTGAATTGGGGATTTCTTTCAAAAAGGTAATTTCTTGACCTCATATTTGAATTTGATCATAAAAAATGTTGGGGTACAGTATAAGTCATTAACTATCGTTAATTTGAATCCTTGCACGACTTTTTGAGATGTATTTGCAACTAAAATTCATGAAAGAGATGGAATTTTGGTAAAGTAAAGTTTTAGAAATTTCTATCAGTTGGATGTATTTAGTGTTGATTTGTACGAGTTGAAGGAGTTGGAATTTATCCCGGGTTCTGGTTAAGGAATTCGATTATTTTCTCTCATAAGTGAAAATTATCGAAATAAGGTATTAAGTGCACCTATGAGTTACTAATGGACGTATATGTTATCCTTGTAGCTAGTAATTTCCGTATCGACTAGTAGGGACTAGTGGTTGGGAAAAATAAAGACTACACTCCAGCGGGTTGAAAACTTGAGGCCCGAATTATTAACGTAGTTAATAAGGCACTAAGGTATGTAAAGCTAAACCTTTTCTCTCCTCTAAGGCACTGCCCTACGTTATGTACCTCCTCTTATCAATGTTAGTATAATTCTCATGAAATACGAGAGTAGAATCTTTATATTGCCTTACATTCCATTCCTTCGTTCAATCATCAAGCTTATAAGTATCTATATTTTCCCCTTTGTGTTAATTTCCATGATACTTTCATATTATCATAAGTTTCTCTTCTTGATGCTCTTAGGCCACATTCTAGATATATCATATGTTAGAAGTAAGAGTAAATGGTAATAGCATAGTTGCACCTGTATATGTTAGTTAAGCGGTTACTTTAGTAATTCATATGTTACAGGCCTCCAAGGCACTATTTGATAAACATTTAATGATGAGAGGGTACATAGGTTTGGCTTGGCATATCGCTCGATGTGATTCTGTGCACAGGATCGAGACCAGACCACTATAGCGAGCCCAACCATTGGGCATACCCGCCTTTGTGGCATCATTTGTATTTGAAGTCAGTGGGAACGCCATGTATGTGTTTCCCTTGACTCGAGCCAACATATGGAATATATGGCCTGCGGGCAGACCCTCATAGTGAGCTCTTGGATGGGTCATACCTGGATACAGACTGCGAGTACAGTTACTTATACATATGGAGTCATAGTAAGGAGTATGTGAACAACATATGTTTCATACTTCCCTCAGATTGCCTTTGGAAGGCCATTTTATGATCATTTGTACAACTTATAGGATAAGTGCATCACCTAGGTAAAGTATAGGTCCTGTATTACAATGAACGCTTTTCTAAATATCTTACATAACGCTAATAAGGTTGGTGCATAATTTATTAGTTCATCTCGTATATGTGTTATTTGTTGGCTCATACGTTTTTCACTTTACAATTTGACTCATATGAGCTTCTGTATTTTTCCTGTTGTTATTCTGTCTGCTCTCATACCAGTACATGTTGTTTATGTACTGACATCTAGGGCCCACCATGTTTTGTCAATGCAGGCTACGACACTCAGGATAGCAAACGTCCACGTTAGGCTCTATTACCATTTTCAACTGATATTTTGGTGAGCTCTATCTCTCCCTGGAGCGTCTTCTGCCTAGTATTCTTTTTGGGTACATGTACAGGTCCCTAGTTGGGCATGACGGGCCCTATGCCAACTAGTCACTTGTAGTATAGCATTTCAGACTAACTAGAGACTTCATGGACATCATGTAGTATCGTAATGTTCAATTTTGTTAATGCAACTCTCTCGCATATGTATATAGCTTATATTGAATATCCCGTTCCTTGTTATCTCATAATCTTGCGTACATCGTAGAGTGCTTGTAGGGTAAATATATACGGTCTTGTTCGTCCTTCTTAATTGGGGACGTGACATAAAAGCTACTGGGAAAAAAATTTAGTCGAACAACCTCGTATGCTAATTCTAACTGTTCCAATAGATCCGCAGTGTCGATTTTAGGATAGATGGACGTTTGGTTTGGGTACCGAGGCACCCGAGCTCATTTCAAGCTCTTGGTAGGAAATTTAAGAAAATAAAAGTTGGGTGTGGGACCCACTTTTTGTCGAAATGACCTCAGATGGAAATTTTAACTGCATCATTGACTTCGTAATGTTGAATTTAAAAGGTTAGCATAGTTCATTTGCATATACAGGGTTCCGAATGAATCCCGAGGGATTGGCGAAGACTTTCCAAGTCTTAGCTAATTTTTATGCACCCGCAATCTCTAGCCACAGACCACGATCACAGTCTGGAATCCACCCCATGAGTACCTTGATTTCTACACTTATATCGTGTATATGACAACCTTGGCAGGCAGAAAATGCCACAATCGCGAGGGTTAGGTCGCGATAGCGACTCCCGAGCACTTGGGAAGGGTATACATATCCCCATTTTTCATCCTTCTACATCCATTTACAAGATTATTAAACCATAAGTATTGATAATGCTTAGGATTAGAGATTGTGGCTTATTTAGGGAGCTCGAATAACGATTATATGTAATTCTCCTTCAAAATGTGGTAAGATTTCCTCATGTTCTTGGTTGATTTCGCCTTTTATTCTCTAAAATTCCTATAACTTGGTGACTTGATTTTAGCACCAATGTAGCTCGGATTTCACGTATTTTTATGGTAGTTACTCCTTGAGCATAGGAGAATATTGGGTTGGCTTTGGAAATGCGATTAGCATAGGCTCCCATATAAGATTTTTGAGTAATTTTAGACCCGAAGCACAATAGTACAATATGGGTATTATTATTCTCGTTATGATTAGTAGATTGTGATTTTGATAGTGTGGCACCTTGCGAAGTCTTCTTAGAAGGGAAAATTGGTGATTTAGTGGATTCTTTGAGCTTTCTACGGCGTTCAGGTAGGCTAGGTTTCCCCACTTCTTATATTGAGTTATGTCTTAGTATATTAATGATATTATGTTAGATTTGGGATTGGTTATAGGTGTTGATGGTGTGATTGGCAATGCTTGGGTTAGTTGGACCGTTTAGGCTATTTGGAGATCGTAATTTAGGCATAATTGACCTAGTTGTACTTGCTTTAGGTAAAATTTCTATCTTTGGGTTGATTGTGGCTTAGTTAACAGATACCTTAACCTAGGTCGGGGTAGAATTTTCCTTGTAATGGGTTTTGGGGATTTTGAAGTGGGATCTTCGACCCACCTTAGGCCAAGATTCATGTCGTTTCTTGTAACCTTTATTATGTTTTTTATACATAACTACTCTGAGAGCCACCCATAGTTTGAGACGCTATTATGTGGTACCAATTGGCAACAAGTAAAGCTGACCTCTGTCAGAAGGATCCTCACTCCCAAATGGAATACCAATAACACTGTACTGATGGCATGGCCTCTTAGCTCCACCTCCATAAGTCTTAATACATACTCTTTTGTAGCCTTTACATGGTTAATAACTTGGCAGAAGGAATACCCAACTGCTATCAATGCTCTAACACCAAATGGAGTGGAAATGCTAATCCTCTAATAAATGCATGCACTATATCATGCTTTGAAGGATATAACATAGGAATATGCCAGGACCACTCAAGAAACCCAATATCGTACTCTAAAACTGACAGGGAACCATGTTGAACACCAACAAATCCGAATCTGGCCTGAGAACTACTCGAAGAACTGAAACTCATATCTAGTTGTGGGGTATCCGTAAAAAGACAGGGATCCCCAATTCTTAATCTGAAAAGGCTGAAGCAGTCATGAGCTCCATCAGAGATTGGATTGGCCCTAAATCCTCCGGCCAACATTAAATATCTTTGATATCCATCCCTGACTCCTTGGTTCGACACTGCACTGAAGCTTTAAAAATACGTGCCAAAGTCCCATCTACATCTATCGATAACCTTATATCACCCTTCTGGGATAAAATTGAATCAAAGAATGTGCTTGAGGCTTATAGAAGTATGAACACATGACAAGGAGTCAAGAACGTACTTTTCTCAGAATGCCATATAGCTTCCCAAAGATATGATATGTACATCTCCGCATCAATCCATAGGACTCTACTAGACACTTAGCTCTTGTACCAATACATCGATAAAACTAGGCTTCTATACCAATTTGTCATGACCCAATTTCTCCGGTCACGATGGCACCTACTAAACCCACCAGTAGGTAAGCCAACCCGTAGTTCAAAGCGTCTAGTAATGGACTACAAAGAGAAATGAATAAAGATAGTGGGATAATTATAATAAAATACTAAAGTATATATATAAGAAGGTCCCAAAACCTAGTGAAATCAGTAAAAGAGCTTCTAATGTAATAACAAGATTACAAAATGAAGTACTGAATCAATATACACGTATCCATATTTGAATACAACATAGAGTTTAGTCTAGGAGATAAGAAGGAGAATAGTAGTACTCCAAACACCAGGAGCTCACCCTAAGTCTCCAAATCATAGTTGTTTCCCATGACGCACACAACAACGGCGAGAATCTGTACAATGATCTGTAGGCTACAAAAGTGTAGTATGAGTACCAAACACATGGTATTTAGTAGGCAATTTACGAATTGGCTCCAAATATTATTAAAACATGAATAACATACAAGCCAAAATGTAAACTACACTTAAATATCTGAAAAAATAAGATAGTAAAGCTAAGAAAGCTATAACGATCAACTATTTTATTCTAACCATACTCATGAACCTAATTAATATACCGTATATCACTGGCCAATATACATATAAAGAGCAGAATAAGGATATATAGTAGTATACAAGGCCAAGAAATAGGTATACAATATGAATAATTAAAGAAGGAGAGGGATATACGGTAAAATCGTAGCTACATATATATACATATACATAAACATGACTAATTCAAAGGTACAACCTAAAGTAGCCAAACTAGCATTTTAAGGCCTTCTAATCATAGTAGAAACTAGTTCTAACATAATCAAGATCCCTATTCTATACATCTAAACATGATATAATTATCCATAACAAAATAACCGTAAGATAAGGGAATCAGAAATATAACTCAAATCTTAGTACTAGATCAATAATCAACTTATCATGGACTAACCATAATAGCAACAATACAGTTACTGGCTAACCCAAGCAAATAATACCTAAACCAGGCCACATAACCTGAAAGGTCCAATCAGCACACAACACACAATAAGCAATACTCATCACCTATACCTATGTAACCTCCCATAAGGATGATAGATATAGGGCATACTGGTGATAGGAAATGCACATGCAAGGATAGAGGCAAAGTAAAATCCATACTACCCTAACCGATTCGAGTGCCATAAAGTAACCTAGTATATATACCTCATCTAGCTCGATGGCTTGCAAAGGCAGGACCTATGACAACCTCTCTTTTCCGGAATTATAACTCACCAACGAAGGGGACCCTGGGGGCTTTCAGAGTACCCATATACACCAACCTAGTCCCATTACAGGATTTCGATAGTCATCATAATCCTTTCTTTTCTTCGTCCAGTACCGAATGTATGTATATATATGTGTATGTGTGTAGTTAAATGCACGAACTCGAACAATGTCTAAAAGAGTGTTTGTAAATTTATTATTCAGGGTAAATTTTTAGGGCTAAATCATCATAAAGGTGTACAAAGGGTCAGAATCTCTCTCTTGACCGAAGTAAATAGTAGTAATAAAATCATGGACCGGAATCTACCTCGGTCATATCTCTAAAACATCATTTTAGTATTAAAACCTCATAATTTATTCATTAAGGTGGTACGATTACCATTATGAAAGTATCCATTTTAAAAGTAAAAAGTGAGAATAAACCCTTTTTTTTGGAAAACAGTAGTAAAACCATATTTCTAGTCAGAATTGTACCATTTAGTGACCACGAAAGTACCGAATCTATGAAATGCCATCATTAGTATCAAAATAATATAACTACAAGTGTCTAAACATCAATATACTAAACTACGTCCTCTACAAGGATAAATCACTCGTCTAAAATCCAACTAATATCATAATCACGGCCTTGGGCCCAATAATATGTATAACCAGCATAACCATATCATAATTTGGGAAACCATCATAATCCACTGAGTCCAATAGTAAACCTATACTGTAACACCCCAAAAATCTGTTCCGAGACGTCACACGGTGCTTAGGACCACAAGTGATCCTAAGCTAACTTTTTTACTGGCATAACTCATAAGCAACTAAATAATATGTATAAAATGATTGAGTTTACTACGCGAAAACATAATAATGATGGAATCTATGAAAAATACAATACTAATACCGTTTTACATACTGGTAAAGTCTGAAAAATAGAAATGAAATTACATAACTAACTCTAACTAACATCTGTGAATCCTCTACTATACTGACTATAGATAGTTGAGGCGCGAATCCAACTACCACTAATCAATACATATGAGTAAGAAAGTAAAGTACATAAATGACATCTAACTAAAGTCCCCGGAGTAGGACTCATTATCTGCTGGCTGGAATCTACAACTATTTGATTCTATCTGCACATACTACAACTTGTACCTACATTATGAGACAATGTAGCACATATACATATATGTGTATCAATACTTAGAGGATGTACTGAGTATATGGGGGTGAAACACATAAGTAAAACATCATCTCATAATCATCACTTATAAAACAATGCATGCTAAATGTAAATAACTCACATAAGCTGGAATATCTGAAATACTAAAATATGTAGCAATAAGAAGCAAAACATACTTTATAAATCTTGTGAGCCATAACATTTAGTTTTAAAAGTTATACTTGTATTCTCCCTTTAAATCATTCTATCTAAGTGTAGAAGGACTCACTACTGAATTTGAAATCTGAAATCTGAAATATGTAGCTATTATTTTTTTTGTATGGTATAATCTGAGTAAAACTTGTGAGCCTTTACACTTAGTTTTCTAAAATCTTTTTTGTTCTTATTTTACTATTAAAGAGAATACTTTATCTTAAAATCATTGTTGTTAGGATTTTAAACTTTTAGGGAAAAACTGTTCTTCAAGGAAGTTTCTCTTAACCGACATAAACCATGCGAGCTACATGGAGTCCAACGTCTTTCCTTCCTAAGGAAGGAACCTCACGTTGGGGAGAGGTGTCATACTCTTGCCAGGGAGTATAACCTCAGCTTAAGTGATCACAACTCTGCCCACTATGGGCACTTAATCTCAATCCTATGGTGGTACGTAGTTCTAGGGCATGAGACCTTGGAATCATACCCATTTCGATGCTAAATACTACTCCCTTTAATTTGCTATGGTCATCTCTTTGGAAATTCACTTTAAAACATACATAAGAATTTATTATTAAACCAGTTATGCATTTATCTAAATCAATCTGTACATGGAGCCATTTTTCTTTCTGTAATCTGTATTAAATCTATAAAGTGGGTTTCAAAACTCATCTGAGGATCAAAACTTTATTATAAATCTGATATAATCAGCTCATAAGATACTTAAAGCATCATCTTACTCAAAATAACAATATTCAATCTTAGGGTAATAACCCATGTATCAAACTCATGTCAAATCATCATAATAATCACGCTTGATAATGAAATCAATGATAATTTATCTCAAAATCTGTAATTTACTGCAATAGGCATGAAAATATGAAAATAAACATGCAATTCATGTTCAAAATATCTCAAAATCTCAAAACTTTGCAAATAGAAATAATGGGTATAAACCCTAATTCAAATCTCATGTACTCTCATTCAAAATCATGTAAATTTGTGATTGAAAACTAATTTTGGGCACAAGGATGAAAGGAGATCCTTGTTGAAAACCCCCACATACCTTGGATGATGAACTAGATGAACAAGTTTGCTTTTGAGATTATATTTGTTCTCTTGAATGATGATTCTTAGAATTCTTGAATTGAGAACTTTGAATCTTGAATTGATTTGGGAAAAGAATGGTGAAATCTTAGGGATTTTTGAAGTTGAATGTTGAAGCTTAGGGTTTTGCTTGAGAGAAACTTTGATGAATATAAGCATAAAATACTTGTAATAGGCTTAAATCTTGTGTTTGGACGGAATTGGGGGCTTGGTATAAGTCCAAAATACCCTCTTTAAACTTCTAGACGAAACTAAAAAAATGAGTTGGGGTCCCGATTTAATGGGCCACCGCAACGTGCCACTATCGCGGTGGCTCACTGAAATTTGAAGACTGGGAAATTGGGGGCCTCCGTGATGTGGAGCTATCGCGTTGTCCCACTATATTTTGACAATTGGGACCTGAAACTTCAACGCGAAGCGCCACCATCGCCGTGCCCTATAGGAATGCCATTTTGGCCTTCGGCGCAACGCGCCACTATAGCGTTGGACTACTGAAAATTGAAAAATGGGAAAATGGACCTCTCCACGATGCGCCAATATCGTGGTGGTCCACTGGAAAATAAAAATTATGAATTTATCCACCTCCGTGATGCGGTGACTGCCCAGGTGGCACACTGTCAACTTAAAAATGTCATAACTTCTTCAGCGAGTGTCGAAATTGGGCGAATTTGATATCGATGGAAAGCTTATTCAATTTCTCACACCATGTAAAGTCTAAATCTGAAGAATTCCACACGAAATAAATGCTATTTATTTTGGAAGTTATTCCTTAACATTCTAAGGACGAATTTAAGCTAGGAAAAATACAGGGTATTACATATACTAAAGGATTATTAGCCTTAACTATGTCTAACATACTAGCAACCTAGGGTAAAAGGATAGTAGAAGCATAATAAGTAATTCATCTTAAGGGTCGATTCAACCTTCTAGCCCCCAAATGCATAAATTAGGCTAAGTCACAGTGTTATACCCAATATCATATCGTAACATCCCTATATAACATGCAACATATATAATAGATTATCTCATGTAGAAGAATAGATAGAATTCTTTCTCGATGTCAAACCGTCAAATCGTCAATCCTTAAATAGCTCACAATCATTCGCCTTTGCTCCAAGATCCTAAAATACTGCCACTCTATCAAAATAGTAATCTACACATCATTAGAGTATAATGAGACCCATATTGTTATACTATGGGTTGGGTCAAAATTTTGGTCAAGAAGCCCTGTGGGGCCTGCAAAGGTATCCAAAAGTTGAATCCATCATAGGGTGCCTCGAAGGACGAGAAATATATGCTCAAATGTTGAGCACAAACAGAGCATAAATGGGGTCTCAAATCAACCCATTAAGTTTAGGAATTTTAAGACCTAATTCTATGAATTTACCAAGAAATAGGATGAAAATTAATAGAAAATTAATGAAAACTGACCAAGGAGCATTAGGATAGCTTACCTTAGCTTCAATGGATGATTTCCTACTTTTACCTCTCTTTGAGCTGTCAAATTGGTGTGAAAATGGTGGAAAAAATGATGAAAAACCAGGTGGGGGAAAGGGGATTAAAAGCACCCAGGTGCCGCTAAAGAGGACACCTTGGCGCAAAAGCGGCATCACGACTTCTAAAGATGTTTGGCAGCTTGGCGTGGGTGCCACTAAACAGGACCCAATGGTGCTAAAGTAGGGTCTGCTAAAGCGGCCTCCTTTCGGTTAAAGCAACCCCATTTCCGCTAAAGCGGCCTAGCCAACTTCCCAAAGCCGCTTAAGAGGCTCAAGGGGTGCTAAAACGCATGCCATCAAAGCAGATCCCAGAGCGCTTAAGCGTTCGCACCAGGTACCAGATTCTTGGTTTTTTCCTAAGTCCAAAAATGGACTCCGATTGGGTTCTCGGTATTTGTTCGAAACCCCTTACACACAAATGAACTATGCTACCAAACTAATTTAACATTTTGGACTCAATGGAATCATCAAAACTTTCATTTGAGATTGTTTCAACTAAATGTGGGGCCCATACCTATAGTTTTATTTTTCATATAATTCACCCAATAGCTCAAAATGAGTCCAGAAGTCTCGGGACCTGAACCAAGGATTTTCCTAGCCTAAAATCAATGTTTCAAAGTTGATGGCACTGTGGGAATTTTCATCCGAGGTCATCTACTAGGAGTTTTGGTATGAGACTAAATATTAAACAAGGAAAGCTTCAAAATAGAAAAATGAGCCTAAAATCCAAACAAATTGTCTGATAACTGAACCGACAGTTCTGGAAAGTCACAAATAACTTGTAGCCGATATGAAAAGGATCAAAATGTCAAAAGTACATGCAAATTAAGGTAATAACCTAGAGGATCATTACACTCATTGAGATATCAAAGGGATGCAATATTAACATTCATCTCAAGTAAACTCAAATGGTAGTATCATCAAGTAATTTAAAAGAGAAATTAAATTAGTTGTCTTTCAATTAAACTATCCTAAGTTCAGATCTGAAGCACTCTTCAGCGAGGAAAACAAGAGCTAGTTAGTTGCTAACTGATTTCCCTAGTATTTATTAATCTAGGGACAAGATATTTATCAGTCTTGCTAATTTAGAATGAAAAAAAATGTATTAGAAACCAACAAATAATTCAATCCTTCCCTATACTTTCAATATGATGGTGCAAAATTAACAACTTATCAGAAACTTTGTTAAATTTTGTTGAAGGAAAAAAAGTCAATGTCCCACTTAATAATTAGTTTCAATTTGTCATTGAAGGAATATGTACACTTGATACATATTCATTCCCAAGTAAAAGTAGGCAAAGATGCAAACCAAAATTCTACTAAGGATTTTGTATATATGATCAAGATAGCCATTATAAGACAATAAATTTCTCAAATTCATGTTTGTATCTTCAATATTTAGAACAACACTCTGGTAGCAAAGTGCTTTAGTGAAACAAAAAAACAAACTTGAATTCTATATATTTATAAATTCAATTTTTTTGCTTTTCAACATGAGACTTATTAACATTATATGAACCTAACAAGAATTTACATAGAAGTATATTGATTACTAAACCCAAAAAATTGACCATGCATTTAGTTAAAGAGGTCACAATGATCACAAAGGAACCAGGCAGCCTGCCCAACAATCCATGTTGCAAAGTCACATACTGCAAACAAGTAAAATATCGTTAGTTAGTTGAATTGAGAATGAAAAGTAATTCTATATCACTCAGAAGAAGATATAAACTCTTTTATCATGTCGAGATATCTAAAGGACCCCAAGCTATGAAAAACAAAAATCTATTTAAAAGAAGCAATGATAATTTAAAGGTTATTTTTCTGTTGCAACAACCTATAAATTAAGACAAAGAAGACATTAGAAATTTTCAATAACTTATCATAAAATAAATAATTTCAACTACACTTTGCAAAAGTGTTCAAAGTTCATTATCATGTACGAAAGGTAATAACTATAGTTGTACATATATGACAACTACAAATACTATGTTCCCAGAGTGCTAAAAATAATATACTATTATTTAATTTTCCCTTACTTCGTAAAAACATGATCAATTTCATGACCATGGTGTCATGACCCAATTAAACGTGATTGGCACCACTCCATTCTTCGATGAGAGAACCAATAACCCCAAAAACTTTACCAACACCTAGAGAAAATAAAAGAAACTATTTTGTTCATCGTTTAAGAATCCACGAATCAAACAACTTAAAGAAATGCAGAAACAAATACTAAAAGGATAACACCCCTAAAATTCGAAAGTCGGTGTACCAAAACATACTAACAATATCAAGGAGGGGATGCAACCCCAAAATTAAAAGAAAGTGCATAATATCCAAAACAAAGGACTATAACAAAAAGAAAAGATTTCATCGTAGACAAATAAGTTGCTCACCCCTGAAATCTGAATCACTAACTAGAATCACAGTTGAGGTTTTGTAGAAGATGCTGAAATATGCATTGCACTCATCTTGGGTTGACCAAAAGACCCTACCAGTACAACAAGTTAATCCATGCTCATTCTAACTACACCTAACACAACAAGTCTCAATCAAGCACCTTGGGAATACAAACAACAAGTCAAACCATTTACCACCAAGTCATGACAAGTTAAGCAATAATCAAACATACAATGTATTTTGCTGGTTCACTTATAAAATCGTCAAACTCACCTGAACTTTGTACATACACGCTATGGGTATCATAACGACCTTTTAGTCATGAGATGCAGGAAATCAATTTTTTCTATGTAAAAAAATTTCATATTCAAGTGTCTATCAATCTTTTTCAATCAATAAGTTGAGAGAATGTTCAAATACCAAAGCATTCCTCATTTAAACATAAGGTAGGTCAAATTCATACAGCAAGGTAAAACTATTAAATTCAACCACACCAAACAACATGTAATAACAAGCCATACTAAAAATTAGTTAACATGCACATCTAGTACAAATCATATTAAACTACAATAGTATCACCTACCTCGCCCCAAGCTTGCATAGCTCCACTATGCCAGAGCGTTACCCTTCTGTGCAATTTTTGCTTGATCTCAGTCTAGAAAATACATACAAACACATAATGAGTGAAATAACCTACCACATTAGGGATTATAACTCACACCCAACCCCTAAGATCAAGTTCATGATCATTTCCTTCTCATTCTGAGGCTTTTCGATCTTAATTGACCTAAAACTACCAATGCCATGGATAATATAGTGAATTAATGATATGCAAGGGTAAACTAACCAAAATGAACCAAAACTCATTGATTTTATACTCAATTTACCCACTCGAACCATAAAATCAATAAAATTCAGTCCGTAAACCTCCCCAAACTACGTAAACTAGTAATTCTAATGCGAGATTACTGATTACTAGTTAATAGGGATGAATTTCTTACATTAACAATGAAATATGATGAAAAATTGATGATTTTTTCCCCAAATAGATATTGTTAAATCCTTAAATCTTTCTTGAAAAATAAATCATTTTTAGAGACTTTTAAAATTAAACAACAATTTATATCACTATAGTGACATATGTCGCTATAGCAGCATCTCTATAACGAGTCACTTTAGAGACCCTTTATCTCATTGACTGGTTATCATAGTTCAGATTTTTTCCACTTTTGAGCATGTCATTGTAGAGACATGCACGTCATTGTAGCGACATGAAGATCGTCATAGCGACGTCAATGATACAAGAAGTACAACTTCCTTACAAAATTCTTTTTTTCACAACACACCTTAATCCAAGAAATCCCAAATAATACATTTACACTAAGATCAATTTCGAGATTCTACTTACTAAATTCAATTTCATAAAATTTTTCAAGTTTCTTATCATCTTATCTAACTAGGAATCAAATCAAACACCACCATTCTTACCCAAATTATTCTCGGATAGGCTTTAAATGTACCTTTCTAAAATTTTATCTTAAAATAGCCTAGCCTAAAATTTATAACTTCAAATCCAAAAAGAATTTTAGCATAAAATTTTAGATAGAAGACCTATACAAAATGATAGACAAGGTCATTACAATAGCTACTAATTTATCCATCAGTCGTTCTCGAAAGATCAAACAAGAAAATAGTCCAAAACAAATAAAGAAGAGAGTGCACCTGTATTCTCAAATAATTGACGATACTTGTCCTGCATGTCCTTTTAGTTTCCCTGACTGAATGATGCTTCAATTGAATCTTAACCTAATGAATTTCCTTCATCCTTAATTTTTGCATATCCTTGTCTAGAATTGACACTGATTCTTCTTCATAAGACATAGCCTTATCTAATAGAACTGAGTCTCATTTAATGATTTAATCTCCATATCCATGATACCTTTTGAGCATAGAAACATGGAACACCATATGAGCTCCGAACAACCCTGACGATAAGCTAGCCTGTACTCAACCAAACCTACATCCTCAAGAATCTCGAAGGGACCAATATATCGGGGATTTAGCTTGCCCACTTACCAAACCTCATGACTTTCTTTGTAGGAGACACCTTAAAAAATACTTGCTCACAAACCTTGAATCCCATGTCTTTTACCTTACGATCTGCATACTCCTTCTCCCTTATTTGAGTAGCCAATAACTTAATTTGAATGTATCTTACCTTTTCTTAAGCCTTTCTCACCAAGTTAGTGCCGAAAGGCTTAATATCCCAGTTTCAAATGACCCGATATGTCACCTACACTTTCTTTCATAAAGTACCTCAAATGGTGTTATATCGATGTTGAAGTGATAGTTGTTGTTGTATGGAAACACACACAACAACAAAAACTTGTCCCAATAACTACCAAAGTCTATAAAACAAGCTCTTAATATTTCTCTAGAACATGAATCATTCCCTCCAACCTCCCATCGATTTGAGGGTGAAAAGTTATGATAAAGGTAAGCTTGGTGCACAACTCCTCATGCAACTTGTCCCAAACTTTAGAAGTATACTTCACATATCTATTCGAAATGTTGTTGAGAGTTACCCCATGAATTCTCATAATCTCTTTAACATAAATCTTTGCCAGCTATTGGAAGCTATAGTCTACCCAAACTGGAAAAAAGTGAACCGACTTTGTCAACCAATCCATGGTCACCCAAATGGGATCATATTTTCCCAAGGTCTTAGGAAGACCCATAACGAAATTTATAGTAATTTTCTCTCATTTCCGTATAGGTATAGGCATTCTCTGAAGCAATCCCCGCAGGACTTTGGTGTTCATAATTCATCTTGTGAGAATTGTGACAATTGAACATATAATCCATTGTGTCTCTCTTTATCTCGAGCCACCAATAAAGTTATCACAAGTCGCGGTACATCTTAATTATAACCAAATGAATAGATACAAACCATGGGCCTCTGAAAGTACATCACGAATCAATTCATCAACCCAAGGAACACATAACTTTCTCTTAAACCTAAACACCCCACTCTTGTCAAGAGTGGCATCTGTCACCTCCCCATGCACCACTTTATTTTGGAACATATTCAACTTTTTATTCTCAAATTGTTTTGCCTTAATCTGATCCAAGAATGTTGAATTCACCTCAAAACTAGCCAACATTTCACCCCTATATAAAACCCTAAATGCATACTCTGAGAAAATAGAGTTTGAAACTCTCTAGCCAAAGGTTTCTTGGACACCCTCAAGAGGACAAACTACCTATACATAGAGCTTCTCAGCTCAATGTGTCTGTCACCACATTGGCCTTACTCGGATAGTACTGAATAATTACATCATAATATTTTAATGACTCCATTCATGTCTACTGCCTTAGATTCAAATCCCTCAGGGTAAACATATTTTGTAGGCTACGGTTATTTGTGAAAACCTCATACTTGACACCATAAAGATAGTATCTCTAAATCTTTAATGCAAACATCACTGATGCCAACTCCAAGTCATGGGTGGGTATTTTTTCTCCTGAGGCTTTAACTGCCTTAAATCTTAAGAAGCAATATTCCCATCCTGCATCAACATAACACCCAAGACCAAAAGTGAAATATCACAAAACATTATAAAATTCTTTCTTTCAATCGGTGAAGAAAGAATATGAGTTGTAGTCAAGAGTTCCTTGAGATTTTGAAAGCTCTCTTCACATTGATATAACCAAATTATACAAGCCAAATCATATTGAACTTTCAAGGACTATAATCCAAGGTCGATATAAAGAAACCCAAGACTTTTAAGGACTTAACCCAAGGCCAACACAAAGAGAAACAAGCCATGTTCATCTATATAAGGAAATTATATGTTTGAAAAACCTTTTTTAAGATCTAAAGAACTCAGCACTATGTATGGGGGATATCTTAGAGTTGGGAGCCAAATCTATCCCAAGACTTCAACAAGGAAGGAAGCCCGAGAACTATAAACACTTTGATGATTATTAATGAATTTAGATGTGTTCCAAGACATCTTGATACCATTTAAGGAGTGTTTTAGAGGGCCAAATGCATACAAGGAGGACCGAGGTCTATCAAAAAGGTCGTTGAAAGGTAAAATAAAGCCTAGAAGCTTCTAAACTAACCTGCAAAGTCACCTGCACTTGCAATGGATAACTAATGCCCACAAATGACTCCAGAACCCCTTATATGTTCCAATAGATGGACATCTATGTGAATATGTGGTCTAAAGCGGCCAAATTGCTTATTTCGTTGAAATTGGGTCGGTTTTGGGCCCATATATATAATATATATCCCATAGCTATAAATACTAGGTCCTTAATCTTATTTCCTTCGTTTTGCATAAAATTTAACTTTGTGTGACTACTTATGGAGCATGAGTGCTTGGAAAAACTTTGGTTTATTCCTTGTTGGAAATGTTGGTTGATCGGGTCATTGATTATCCTTTCAGTCTCATAAGAGTTTAGGTGCTTGTTGATAATATTAATAAAGGTAGTTGGATATAATATATCCTTTGGTTTTCCTTTTGTTATCCTCTTCTATCTATCTACTATCTCTATTCCCTATCTTTTACTTTTTAGTATTTTTTATTCTATCATTTCTTTATTTTTCCCACATGATTTCTCTTTTTCCATTTTGTGTTCTATCAATTGGTATCAAATCCGAGATTGAGAACATTCCCACAAACTTAGCCTTGAGTTGTTATCTTTCGCAAAAAAATGTCAGAAAATATTTTCAAGAAAACTCCAAAAAGAATTTTGTGTTTTGAGTCATTTTTGTCATTTCAACAGTAGAATTGTTCCCTCTAGTGTTATTAGAGTCAGAATCTTTAGTTTCTTTTGGTCTTGATTGAGTAGATTTGAGAAAAAACTCTTGTTGAACTTGGATTTGAATAAAGTGAATTCTTAGATCTACAAACTTTGAGTTGGAATTTAAGGTTTAAATTGTCAAAAAAGTGTTCTATACTTTGAGAAAAACTTAAGTTTAAAAGCTGGTGTGTATTTTGGAGAAGCTTTGAAAATTCAACATTTTGGGGTTTCAAGCTTAAAGAAAATGCAAGTGAGTTAAAAATTCTTGAAATTTTGGTGAATATTTGAAGGAAAATGATGGTTGTAAAGTGTTCCTCAGATGAAAGGAGTCTACATTCAAAATTTCATGCAATCCAGGTCAAAATGAAAAAGTTGGAAAATTTTGGTGTCTTTGTGTTCTTCAAGAGATTCATATCTTCAAGGTGGATATTCAACAAAAAGGTGGTGTTTTATATAAGAAATATAAATAAAAAGGAAGAAAATTTATTTGTAAAAAGTAATATCCAACAAACAAGGGAATATTCTTGAAAACGGAGTACACAAGTGCCCACAGAAGGATAAAATTCTGAGTACAAGTTGAGCTGGAACTGGCTATCTGTGTCAGGCACCTGTTCATGCAGTTCATGACCTGCGCACACTAGTGACCAACACAGGTCATTCCATATTAATTGAAAGGTGACCTGCGAAGGCCACATGTGTGAGTAGATGCCATATGCGGCCACATCTCTCCCGGACGATATTGATTTTTGTTTAGGTTCCAAATTTCTTATTCCTTTTCTTGATTCTTAAACACAAATACTAGTAATTGATTTTTTAGTTGATTAATTAGTTTTAGAGTCTGTTTTCTTTCTTTGTCCATTTCTTATGTGTTTTTCTTTTTTTATTTCGTTATTATTTCTTTGTTCAAGTACTTAGTTGTTTTGAGTTTTTCATCATTATAATAAATAAGAATCTATTCCTATCGAGAATATCAATCAACACTTTATCTCTAACCAAAGTATAACAAGCCTTCAATATTATCCACTCCAATTATGAGGCATATAAAGGTGTGATTCTTTTGAGTGTTGGTGAGGAGCTTTGCTATTAACCTTGTTTGTTCATTTTATAGGTACTTGTAGTTATAAGGGGGTATGTCTTTGATAGCCTCGAATATATGTGACTATGACATAAGAGTCTATGATTGTAGTAATGAGTAATATGGCTATTATGGAGATGACACCTATGAAAACTGTGAATATAGCCATGATCAAGAGTCGTTTTGGGATGAGAGTTACTATTACAAAAGATAAAATGATCAATATATATCTTATGGTGAATATATAGAGAATGACGATCCTATTGATGGTTTTTATAAAGTTGATAGGGCATCTGAAGAGCCATGAGCTTCCCACTCCAAGCATAAATATGATGAGGTTATACCACTTACTCCTATGCACCTTGTCCAACCTACAGAGGAAACCAGGGAAATAGTGATCTCCCTAGAACCTCTTATCCTTCTTATTCTAATGCTCAAATATTTGGAAATGGGAACCAAGTTGGATATTAATGGCATAGTAAGAGTCATGATTTTCCTTGAACACCCCTTCCTATTTTCAAAGGAGAATAAAATCCTGAGGCTTATCTTGATTAGGAATGGAAATTTGATAGGTTTTTCAATATTTATGACATAAGCGAGGTTGAACAAGCCACATATGTCATTAAGCACTTTCAAGGTCAAGTGTTGAGATAATGAGAACTTACAAAAGAATCCACCGAGTGTGGAGTGCCTTGAAGAGATACATGAAGGCCATCTATATGTAGAAAGGTATAAGAAACTCTATAATGTTAATTTGAGAAGGCTAGCCTTCAAACAAGAGGTGGAAATTTATGGGATTTAGGGATTCATGTGTGTTCTAGACAACTGGTGTTATGCAAACTACATCGCTCTTTCTACGATGGAGTATTTAGGGATACCTCAAGTCCAAAGTGTTATCCCTATACCATGGAGGGATACTAAGTTACTAATAGAGTGAAATTCCATATACTTGGCGTGGAATTTATGAGGAGGTTTGGTGTGATGTATTGCCCATGGACTTTGGTCATTTATGTTTGAGCACCAATTAGTTCAAAGAAAATGGAATTAAAAATAAGCCCAATTGGCTCAAGAATGTAGCAAGCCAAGCGATAAATCATATCTTTCCACCTACCTTTCCCAAGTCAAATAAATGTGCCCACTTACTCCAAGTCTAATGAAAATGAGAGACAAAAAATTGAGACGAGTAAGGGAGTGCAAGGTGTCAACCTAAGAGAGAAAAATGAGAGGTTGAGAGAAGTGAAGTGAGAGGTTTTCCACAAACCCAATTTAAATTTATTTGTCCTTCTCTTAGTAAGGACATGTGTGTAGGTAAAATCATAGAACAAGCACCAAAAAGGAATATTACCCTTGAAGATTTGATGAGGGAAATCTTAGAATTTTCCAAAGCTTGCAAGGGACTTTCATCCCAAGGTAAAGAATAATCTACTCATGTACTTCATGGTAACAAAGCTAAATCTTACACTTTAGTAAATGTGAATGGTCCTTGTGAGACTAGCAGCCAATTAAGTATAAGTAATAACTTAACTTCATATGAGACTAATGATTCCTTACCTTCTGATGATAATATAAAATTTGAGAGAGTGGATACACTAGTTGATCCTATTCATGACCAAGTTGATCCTTCTTGTAAGATCGATTTGTGTCCACCTAGTGTTAAAGTCGTTGTGTTAAATGATAGTACATTATCGTGCGAACATATATTGATCAACTTGCTTGAGAAATTAGTCCACTATTTGAGGATGTTTGTGATGTGGTTAATGAACCTAAATATAGTGGTATTGTTGATAATGTTGATCAATTGAATAGTAGTGAACCTTTGAGCAATCCTTTAAATAAAGATCCTATTGTTTACTTTTCTCATAGGGATGATCATGTGTTTGACACTTCTTTGAAACTTGATAATTGACTTCTTGAGAGTGAATTTATAAATTCTAATCCTCCTTCTTAGATTGATCCTTCTATCTTCAAGTACAGTATCTTGTTTAAAGATGATGTAATCACTCCTAGTGAGTTACCTAGTGGTGTGAATCATGTTAGTGATATAGCTCATCTAGGGGGCTATACCCTATAAGAGAACCCACTATGGTGTGCTACATTTCTCCCAAAGATGGAAATCTCTTCTTAGAAGATGAGAGTACTCTTATGAGAAAGGAATGTGAGGAAATAAAAAGTGATCTTTGTGTACCCATTGTTTATTCTTCTTTGAGTGTTCCAATTCTTGAGCATACTCTTGGAAATATTCTTGCACATAGTAGTGAGCATGCACTCAAGGGAACCTTAGATGAAATCAATTTTTGTGACACCCTGTTTTACCCTCTATTTGCCTTTGATGATTCTTATGCTAGTGTGGAGGATATAACTCTTTGTATTGGTGGTACCAATTGAGAAGACGAGTGTTTCCTAAACCCATGTATATGGTAACTCTATCCATTTGACCCCGGTGACTATTAGAAATGTGATGGTTCTTATACACCCCACTTGGTGTTTGGTCAAGATGCAAGCAAGATTTGTTTGTAGTTGTTGATACTCATCCCTATTACGGAGATTCTTTCTTAAAGATTTCTAATCTACTTGAGATACCAAAGTTGAGTAAGGGAACTATCTCTAACAAAGATGAATGTTTTAAAGGGTTATGTGCTTATTGAGACATAGGACTAATGTGAGCCTTCATGAGTGGTTGATTGATTTCCATGGTTCCTTTAGCTTTCCCCTTTGTCCAAGTCTATTGAGTGGCCAAGTAGTTTTCATTTTTTGGGGTTACACACCCGTAATTAATCATTTTGACACTTGATTATATGTTAAGTGTGTTCCTCCTTGGCTTGGTGAAAGGTTTACTTTTACTAATCCTAACCCTCATGCCATGAGGATATTGTTTTTGCTTATTACCCATATTGTTTTGCAAGGTTTGGATTCGAGGTCGAATCCTTTTCAAGAGGGAAGGATGATTCAAGCCAAATCAGCATTGAACTTTCAAGGACTATAATCCAAGGACGGCACAAAAAGACCCAAGACTTTCAAGGACTATAATCTAAGGCCTACATAAAGGTACCTAAGCTATGTTCATCGATAGGAGACAAGGATATATTTGGGGAACCCTTTTTAAGATCCCAAGAGCTCAAAACCATGTATGGAGGATAGCTTAGAGCTGGAAGCCAATTTCATCCCAAGACATTAACAAAGAAGTAAGCTTGATTGCCCACTTAAGGAGTGTTTTAGATTGCCCAATTCATATAAGAAGGACCGAAGGCATATAAGGACCGAAGGCATATAAGAAGGACCGAGGGCCATTAAAGAGGTCGTTGGCGGGTAACATGGAGATCGAAAGCCTTCTGAAGTGAACTACAAAGTCACTTATGACCATAGATGGCTCATGCGCTCTTCATATGCGCCAACAGATATCCATCTAATGGGCATATTGTCCAAAGAGACCAACTTGCTTATTTTGTTGAAAATGGGTCACTTTTTTTCCCATATATGTAATAAATATCCCATGGCTATAAATACTAGTTCCTTCATCTTATTACTTAGTTTTGGATGATATTTGATTTTGTATGACTCCTTATGCAGCATGAGTGCTTGGAAATGCTTTTGTTGATTACTTGTTAGAAACGTTAGTTGATCGGGTGATTTCTTACCCTTTCTATCTCGTAAAAGTTTAGGTGCTTGTTTATAATCTTATGGAAGGTCATTGGATTTAATATATTCTTCGGTTGTCCTTTTTTTAATCCTTTTGTGTCTATCTGTCTATTTGTATTCCCTATCCTTTACTTTTCCGTATCTTCTATATCATTTACTTAGTTTTCACACTTGAGTTCTCATTTCCAATTTGTGGGCTATCACCAAAAATATTACCCTTCCTTCTGAGTCAACCTTGTCAAATGTGTTGTAATTGATGCAAAGCTCTTGACAAATTTGCGGTAATAACTAACAAGACCCACAAAGCTCCTTACCCCGGTCACTGAACTAGGTTGGATCCAACTACCTCAATCTTCTGAGGGTCCCCCCTTTTCAGAAACAACATGGCCCTAAAAGGGAAAGGGAAGACAACCATAACTCACACTTCGAGAATTTGGCAAATAATTGTTCCTCACTTAGAATCTCTAACACTATGCAAAAGTGACATAAATGCTCCTTCTTAATTTTGAAGTAAACTAGAATGTCATCAATAAACACAACAACAAAATAATCCGAGAACTATTTAAAGATACCATTCATCAAGCTCTTAAATATTACAGGCGCATTATTTAGCTCGAAGGACATCACCAAAAACTCATGATGATCCTAACAAGTTCTAAAAGGTGTCTTTGGTATGTCCTTCGATCGGGTTAACCCGACCGTAAGGCAATTTTAGAAAACCCCATTGCACCGTGTAATAGATCAAACAAATCGTCTATACGAGGAAAAGAATTAGTTTCTAATGGTAACCTTTTTCAACTTTCTATAATCAATACACATCCTCATACTAGTAGCCTTTTTTTTAACAAATAGGATTGGACCACCCAAGGTAAAACACTTGGACGAATAAACCCTTTGTCAAGTAGTTCCCTACAATTGAGTTTTAAGTTTCCTCAACTTTGCTGGAGCTATTTCATAGGAGGGAATGGATATAGGGTGAGTACTCAACTCTCTGTCAATACAGAAATCAATATCTCTATCTGGAGGCATACTCGGTAAGTCTGAAAAAACACATCCTAAACTTGAAAATCACCGAAATTGACTCTATAAAAGGGGACTCCATAATCACATCTCATTGATGCTCTAAAAATATTGAACACCCCTTCCCTACTAACCTTTTTCCCCAAAAAATGCTATAAATTTCACCGGTTTGGCCTTATACACTCCCTTTCATTCTAGTTTATCTGTTCCTGTCATCGCTAGAGTCACTGTCTTAGTATTATAGTTTAAGACAATATGATATGAAGATAACTAGGTCATATCCAAAATTACACCATAGTCCAGTATATCCAAAATAATCAAATCTACATAAGTCTAAAAACCCATAAACAACACAGAACAAGAATGATAAATATGAGTTACTACCACAAACTCACCAACCGGAGTAGATACATAAACATGATAGTCAAGTACATCACACACAAAATTTAGAGCCACCACAAATTGGATAGATACATAAGAATAAGTAGACCATGGATCAAATAAAACAAAAATGGTCCGATTATAAAGAAAAATGGTACCTGTGATCAGAACATGAGAATCCTCAGCATCAGTCTTTCTTGGAATGCATAACAGTGAGCCCGATCATCAATCTGAGCTAACTTCTTCCGTGGTTGTGCTCCTCCAACTGTGTCGCTATTTCTTTGATTGCCTTCCTGATTTCCCTGTCTACCATGTGGACAACCCCTACCATTACCTACTCCATTTCTACCTACTAGAACTATAGATCGAGTCTATTATTGTGCCTACACATTTTCTTGTCTCAAAGGACACTCCTTCTTAAAGTGATCTACAACACTACAATAGTAGCATCTCAGCTCGAGAGATTGTCGACTGTTAAAAGAGTAAGAATATCTTTGGCTTCTAATAACTTGCGACTGAGAAGACACCTTAGCTGGACCCATAATAGAAGTTGGCAATGCTGACTGAATTACGCGAGCTGAGTAGGCCAGCTGACTATGTCCCTTAGAGAAAGATTTGCTAAAATTTCAAACATTGTGGGATTTATTATATAACATCTTAGACTAACCCACTTACATCACCCCTTCTAACTTCTTCACATAATCTGACACCTTATTGGACCACTTCCCTACAAAAGTCATGCATACAGATAAGACCTGAAGAGCATAATTCAAACCCTTGACATAACATTGAATTCTCTCCTCCTCAATAGCCAACAGTTGAGTAGCATAGTAAGACAAAGCATGGAACTTAGCCTCATAGGCCTCAACTGGCATATTACCATGTTCCAATGCCAAGAACTCATCTTTCTTGCTGTCGCGGAGGGCTCATGGCATATATTTCTTGAAGAACAAAGCAGGGAACTGCACTCAATTCAATGAATATAAAATTAATTACCGAAATTCTACATACACCCTTTACCATTACTTAGCATCCTTCTTCAATAGAAAGGTCACGAACTCAACTCCATGTTGTTACATAATATCCATCATATGTAATGTCTCATAACAGTCGATGATGAACTCAAAGCATCCTCAGACTTAGTACCCTAGAATGTTGGAGGTTTCATCTTCAAGAATTTGGCCAAAAGATCATATTCGGTACCAGTCATAACAGAACCAGAAACTGGATGAGGAAAAATATCAGTCCCTGAAGCCTCGTCTATTCTAGGAGCCAGAGCAATAGTATGATAAATACCTAGATCCTGAACAACCGACATACTAGGGGTGGCTCCAATATCGGCCAACCTAATCAGAAAAGCTAACACCTGTTGAACAACCTCAGCAGACATGAGGGGCAAGGTTGTAACCCCAGTTGGTGCCGCCATTTCGGTCTTTATTATCTTCTCCTCTACTACATGCATCACCTCCAAATAATCCTCAGGTGGGGGAGGTGATACTGACCTTTCATGGGCCTGTCTAGACACTGCTTGAGCTCCACCTCTGGATGGTGTGGATCATTCGCTCCTTCTCCTACTTCTTTCTCTCGCTCGTCCTCTTTCCCTTATGGTTGGCTCGATAGCTGAAGCAGCTGGTGTTGGGGCTGTTGTTTGGGTTCTTCTGACCTAGTAGTCACTATCTACGAAAAATAAATAAATAAAATTAGATACCAATTTGGATCACCAGCTACCAACTGATATCAAGTTATAGCACGAAAGAAGAAAGAATTATGACTTTCCAAAATTCCTACAAACTTCAGAAGAAAAGTACAAAAATCTCTGTAAATTTTGTGCGACTCTACCAGATCTATTTTGGTACAATAAGATCGACAAACCTAGACACTGATACTAACTTTGTCATGACCCAATTAGACATGAGTGACACCCACTCCATTCTTTAGTGGGAGAACCAATAGCCCCAAAAGTATTTGCCAGCACTTGGAGAAATAAAAGAAACTATCTCATTCATAGTTTAAGAATCCACCAATCTAACAACTTAAGGCAATGCAGAAATAAATACTAAAAGAAAAACACCCCTAGAATTCGAAAGTTGATGTTAACTAAACATAATAAGAATATCAAGAAGGGGACACAATCCTAAAACTAAAAGAAAGTGCATAATATCCAAAACAAAGGACCATGACATAAAGAAAAGATTATATGGTAGCCGAATAAGCTGCTCAACCCTAAAATTTGAATCACTCGCTAGAATTGCAATTGAGATTTTGTGGAGCCATTGAAATATGCGTTGCACTCAACAAAAGTAAGAACAGTATAGCATCAACACACAAGAACAACAGTGTGCTAGTAGGGTCATTTGGACAACCCAACATGAGAATATGAACGCTTAACCAAAATGTAGTACAACAAGTTAATCCATGCTTATTCTAACTACAATTAACACAAAAAGTATCACTTAAGAAGTTTAGGAATACAAGCAACAATTCAAGCCATTTATCACCAAGTCAAGTAAGTCAAGCCAAGACAAAATAAGTTAAGCAATAATTAAACATACAAATATATTTCCCCGATTCACTCAAGGAACAGTCAAACCCACTTGAACCTAGTACATACACGCTATGGATAGCATAATTACCCTCTAATCATGACCTGTAGGGGGTAAATTTTTCCAATGTACCAAAACCCCAGACATAAGTGTCTGCCAACTTTATTCTGCCAATAAGTCGAGAGAATGTTAAAATACCAAAGCATTCCTCATTTAAACATAAGGTAGGTCAAAATCATACAATAAGGTATTACCACTAAATTCGACCACACCAAATAACATGTACTAATAAGGCATACTAAGAAGTAGTTAACATGTACATATATTACAAATTAGATTAAACTAAAATATCATTACCTACCGCAAACCAAGATTGCACAACTCCACGAAGCCTCCACGAAGCCAAAACCTTGCTCTTTCATGCAATTTCCGCTTGATTTCGGTCTAGAAAATACAGACAAACACATGTGAGTGAAATTACCTACCACATCGGGGATTATAACTCACACCTAGCCCCTAAGGCCAAGTTCATGATCATTCCCTCCCTGTTCTAGGGCTTTTCACCCTTAATTCACCTAAAACTACCAACTCCATGAATGATTTAGTGAATTAATGATATGGAATATTAAAAAAACAATAATCAATTCAAATTCATTGATTTTATACTCAATTTACCCTCTCTCACTAGAATACCAATAAATTTAGCCCTTAATCTTTTTTGAACTATGTAAACTATAAATTATAAGGCTAGATTATTAATATACTAATTAACAAGGATGAATTCCTTACCTTAACAATGAAATATGATGAAAAGCTGATAATTTTTGCCATTATTGAAGCCCCAAATATGTTTTGGAAAAATAAATTATTTTTGGGTGTTTTGAAATAAAATAATAATTTATGTCGCTATAGCGATATAGTTGCTATAACGGCCTTGACCACGTTGATCGGTCACCATAGCGGATATTTTTTTGCTTTTTAGGATGGCTCTATAGTGACATACACGTCACCATAGCGACATCGACGAGACAGAGAGTCCATCTTCCTCCAAAAATATCCTTTTTCACAACATACCTTAATTCAAGATATTCCAAATAATACTATTTACTCTAAGATCAATGTGATGTCCCGTGCTTTTTTTGTAACACTCCGTATTCAAGTACGTGTATTGGCGTATTCAAGTACGTGTATTGGTCTTATTTATATGGAATTAATTTTTTATTTTATTTATACCGGAATTTGCCCGTCAATGGTTCCATGCGAAGGTTACTGAATAAGCTTTCCAATGATATAAAGATTTCCAAAAATGGATAGGTTTCAGATATAATCGAGCACGTTCGAAACTATAAAACGGTGGCCGGGATATTTGGGAATAGTAAATGTGCAGGAAAATTTCCTGCACACAAACTACTGCGGCCAGCCGAATTTTTGGGTCAACTTCGAACGATCATAACTCCCTTAATATAATGAACTGGGAGATCTGCGACCTATGAAAAGAAATATATTTGAGTATTCTTTCCAATTCAATTGGTTTCATCCAAATCCAACATCTGAGTAAGGAGTTATACTCGTTTTACTTCAGCCTATCAAAACAGATTTTTAGGGTCAACTTCAAACGACCATAACTCCTTGTACAGGATGAACTGGGTGGCCTACTTTATATGAAATGAAATCCCTTTGAATTTTCCTTCCAAAGATACCAATTTCACCCAAATCCGATATTGGAGCAAAGAGTTATGGTCGATCTACTTTAGCTTATCAAAACAGTCCACCAAAGGACAGATTTGACATTATTTAAATTTTAAAGGCATTTTGGTCATTTCCTACTATATTACAGACGGGAATATGTGTATATATACATGTATATGAGTTCAAAAACTCATTTTCATCATCAATCATTGAGAAAGAATAAACCCTAGCCCAATTTGTCCTTTAAATTACTTTTGATTCAACCGTAGTAATTCCAAAGTAATCCGATAACTGCGTTTTTCATCTCGAAAGCTTCGAATGGCACCTATTATTTGTGCAAACAGGATTGCATAATCAAGAGGTGAATTCTAAGGTATGAATATTGTTTTCCTTTGTTCTTTTCCATATGTATATGTGTGATAGAGGATTATATGTATTGGTTGTTATTGAAAGGTGATGGAAATAGGGTTATGAACTATTTTGCGTGGTTTGGTTGTATTGAATTATGGAAGGTGGATATGGTAATTGAGTTATGGAAGGTGGATATGGTGATATACTATTGAATTGATGATTATTTATGTCTATGGCTCAATTTGGTTTAATGGATTGGTTGGAAGGATAAATGAATCCAAACTTGATATTGGAGGATGTTGTATGAATGTGCATGGCATGTGAATGTAATTGGAGTATAAGAGGGTTAACGTGACACCCTTTATGGTGTAATTAAGGCTTAATACTTAACCACTAGTTTGGTGAATTCAAATAATTAAATTGTGACGTTTGGTTGCTAATACTAGATTGCTATATATGTTCATTGTAGATAAGTAATCCGAAAAGACGGGAAATCCATTTGGGACTAGTATTGAAGGTTGACAGTCAGGTATGTAAAGCATACTCTATACCATATCTTTGGCATGAAAGTGAACAATTGTTCTATTAAGAAAATTTCCAAAGTTATTCAATAACATGTGATCCATAATGGTTTTGTATGATGTCCTACGTTACCAATGAACTTGTTTCCATCCTACAAGATGTCAAGACATTCCAATACTTACTTGTTTTGCAAATCTTACATGTTTATTGCACTAATGAATTTCAGAAGGTATCCGGTTACTCAAACAGGATCCATGTGCTATTAATGACTCCAAAACGTTTCATTGATATACCAATAAGTTCCTACTTCATTGTTATGGCATTGATGACTCCAAAACACTTCATTGATGTGCCAATGAGTTCTTACTTCATTGTTATTGCATTGATGGTCTATTTATATGTCTCTTATTGATGTATCATTGTTTCAAAGTATCAAAAATGCGGTGGCGACCGAAATAACAATCTCAAAGATTAATTGAACTAAGTGATGGAAGTTCTCTCTGATCGGGTGGTATCCCAGGGGCATAAGCCTATCATGGGTCGATCCCAGATGATATGTACTGGAGGCAGCCTAATGGTCATAGTAAAGTACAGTAATGATTACAAAGATGATAAGAACGAAGGTAAAGTGATTGAATAAATACAATGTACAGGTTGTCACAAGTTCTAGTAAGTGCGGTCCACTCATATTACGATTTATTCACTTGTTTCTGATTTCTATTGAGCTCCTATATCATATGTGATTATCTACATCTTTACATACTCAGTACATATTTCATACTGACGTCCCCCATGGAGGACCTGCATTTCATGCTGCAGGCACAGGTACCTCAGCTCATACGCCGCACAAGTAGGAGCCAGGATATCCAGCTGCTTTTGGTGAGCTCCAGTTTGCTTCGGGGCTTTTCGTGTCATATCCAGTCACTTTTGGTATTGTATAGAAGTTAGTTATATGACGGGGTGTGTCCCGACCTTAGTTAAACTCTGTGTATTGTCTAGAGGCTTTGTAGACCTAATGTACAGTCAAGGTGGTATTTTGTTAATAGACATGATGGCTCCAACGGCCAAGTATTGTATGTACATATATATGTGTGCTCGAGCTTATATAGGTGATTATTTCCTTTTATATGCGACATGATGCTGTCCGAATTTTGGGTTGTCATAGAGGTATGCATGGGAAGTATAAGGTTATGAGCTGGTTCTCCCGGGCCTCCTCGGTTACGGGTGCCAGTCTGCCCTAATAGGATTTGAGGTGTGACATTTTTCTAGATTAGTTTAGCTCCTAGTATGTTAAGATACAACTTCAAAAGTGTATATCTCTTTATACGAGTAGAATTTTTCAACTCTAGACCCACCAAACTATAGATAATTGGATTATCTTTCCATCGATTTCAATTTTTACTTAATCCGCTACTCGGTTGAGAAGTTATGGCAATTTCAGTGAAAAATAGTAGAGCACTGCATCGTGGTAAGGTGAAGAATCGCAATTGTCCGATTTCCAGTGAGGCACCGCGATTAGCCCGCGTTGCGGTAAAGTCCAAATCCCCATTCGTCTCTTTTCCAATAGCTCACTGCGATTTGCCTGTATCGCGTTAAAATTCTCAAAACAACAAACACCGCATTGCGGTGGAGTGAAAAATGGTACTCGTCCTTTTCTAGTGACGCAACGCGATTATGCAGCATTGCGTCAGGCCCCCAAATCGTGTAAAACATAAAATTTAACCTATTCTAAGCATTATATGCTCACTTTTCATTGAATTACTCTCCAAGAAACCCTAGAACCTCAAAACTTAAACCCCAAGAAATCTAAATTCCACCATTCTTTCTTCAAGATAACCCAAAATTCAAGATTCCAATTCAAGATATTTAAGAAATCATCTTCAAAAGCAAAAATAGAAATTCAAGTTCAAACTTATTTATCAATTTCATCAATTAAGGTATGTGGAGGTTTTCAACAAGGATAATTCTTTCTTCCTTGTGCCCAAAATTAATTTTAAAGTTGAATTTTATTTTCAGTGTAGGGTTTATACCCACTCTTTACTATTTGAAGATTATGAGATTACAATTGAATTAGATGTTGAACTGCATGTCTACTTTCGTATTTTTATGCGTATTGTTGAAATTTCTAGATTTTGAATTCAATTATCAATATTTTCATTATCAAGCATAAACTTTATGATGATTTGACATGAATTTGATGCATGGATTGTTAAGCCCTAGTTGAACATTGATATTTTAAGAATGACAATGCTTTAAGCATCCTATAATTAGTTATCTTCAGATTTTTATAAAGATTTGATCTTTGATCCTCTGTTAAGATATGGAATCCACTTTACAGTTTTATTACAGTTTACAGAAAATAGATTTAGCTTTGCTTACAATTTAAAATAGATAGATGCATAATTAGTTTTCATTATAAACCCTTATGCTAGTTTTAAAAGTGAATTTTCAATAGAATGAGCACACGGATTAAAGAGAGTAGTATTTAGTACCGAGTTGGGTATGTTCTCATGTCCCAGAACAACGAGCCAACGTAGGTTCAAATTATCAGATTATTCTCATTTTTATATGGATGACAGTTACAGATGTGATCACTTAGATTAGGTTATACTCCGTGGCAAGAGTATGACACCTCTCCCCAACGTGAGATTTTCCCATAAGGAAACTAGATATTGGACTCCATATTAGCTCACATGGTTTATGTCGGTTAGAAAAACCTCTCTACAGTCTACAGAAAAGAGTAAAGAATAACAGAAAAGCTTTTAGAAACTAGGTGTAAAGGCTCATAGTTTTATTCAGACCTTGCATTACATAAGACATTAGCTACTAGATTTCAGCTTTCAGTTTATAGATATAAAAGTGATCCTTTCTACAATTAGACCACATGATTTTAAGATACAATACCAACACAACTTTTAGAACTAAGTGTTATGACTCACAAGAATTATACAGTATGTTTTATCACTCATGATTCATGATTTTCTTTTTTAGCTTTCAATTATTCCAGCCAACGTGAGTCAATTATACTTAGCATGCATTACTTTACAAGTTTATACGAATATTGAGATATTGTTTTACTTATGCATTCACCCCCATATACTCAGCACATTCCAGAAGTACTGATCCATATATACGTGTATGTGCTACATTGTCTCATAATGTAGGTTCAGGTGCTCAGTTTTAGCAGCATGAGTGATTTCGAGCATCTCCATCTATATCCCGACAGTTGGTGAGTCCTCATAGTTCGGGGACCCAGTTATTCAGATTTTCTAGTTTATTGCAGTAGTTGATTCAGTATCTTCAGCCAGTTTGAGTTAGCTGGGGACTTGTCCCAGCGGCTTCCTAGTTAGTAGTAGTAAAGGCTTGTCAGACTGCTAGACATAGTTTAGATTTTCAGTATTTCTTTACCAGACTTTGAGTTTAATATTTTCAGATATTATGTTCAGATGATTTCAGCTTAGACTAGACAGACTTTTGCATTGATATTATGTTCATATTTCTCTATTTATGAGTATCCAGATTTAGTAGAAGGCTTACAAGGTTAGCTTGAGGCTACTCGTAGTCTTGAGCACCGTGTAACGTCTCGGGACCCATTTTCAGGGCGTTACAATCAATTCCGGGAGTTCTACTTACCCAAATTTATTTCTTAAAATTCTAGGAGTTTCTTATTGTCTTAGCTAACTAGGGATCAAATCAAACACCGTCATACATACCCGAATTATTCTCAAATTTTTTTAGACCATACCTTGCTCAAATTTCTTCTAAAACTACCCTAGTCTAAAATTTGTAACTTCAAATCTTAGAAGATTTTTAGCATAAAATTTTAGACGAAAGACTTATATGTAACGACGGACAAGGTCGTTACATATGGTCTTCTAAATAATATGACATGATTCATTCATTTATAGCCCTATATTCAAAATTCACACTAAAGAAAGGAAGTGGAACCATACTCAAATAGTTGATTCTCCGAGCTTTCCCTTGGCAAGAATTCATAGACTAAAGTCTAACAACGCAAGAGTAAGAAAAAAAATCTTTCAAAGAGAAAAAGAACAATAACTAATTCAATGATTATGATAATAGTGTGTTATAGTATCAACCTTAAAAGTGATACATATTGTCGGTATAGATAACAAATGCGCATAAAAAACAATTGAATACCTTTAAAAGGGAAAAAACTTTTCATTAACAAAAATAGAACCACCATTCTCAAAATAAATAGTTGAAAACGAAAAGAGATAAAACTTTAGTTTTGCAGAGAGATAACGTTTTAGTTTTTATGGTGAAAAAGTTCATTGTTAATTGTTGATTATGTATAATCTATATCTATAATATATAGTTATATCTATATCTATATCTATATCTATATCTATATCTATATCTATATCTATATCTATATCTATATCTATATCTATATCTATATCTATAATCTATAATCTATAATATATTAAAAGTGTTAGAAAAGTGATTTGAACTTTTTGCCCTTCATTAAAACACTTCATAATGGACAAAATTGTCTTTTCACCTATTTTTTTTTAATTATTCATTAATTATTAAAAATTTAAAGAGCCCTAAAAACATCAAAAAGGAAAAATATCTGGTAAATTAAAAATATTACTCAACTTGAGTTCTTTTCAAAGTCATATTAATTACTCGTACTTTTAAAATATCTATTTTTGGAGTTTATGGACTTTCTAATCAAGGAAAGTTTTAAACAAAATTTTGATTTTTAATAAATATTAATGATCACGTTTTTTTTCAAGTTTAAGAGTTTTTCCTTTTTATTAGGATTTACTCAAATTTTCTACCATAATTAAAGTTTTTTCTTATGGAAAATATTTTTTTAAAAAAATATTTCCTTCATATTTGATTAATCCTTTTTTAGAGGAAACAAATTTGGAGTTTTATAAATTGAGAATTCTTTGTTACTACAAATAATACTAGGGTTGTGCAAAAGCCGAACCGACCAATAAACCGAACCGATAAAAATATTATTGGTTTATTGTTATTGGGTTAACGGTCTTTTAATGGTTTTATAAAAAAAAATTATTGGGTTATTGGTTCGGTTTATTTTTTTCTTATTGAGTTATTGGGTAAACCGATTACCCAACAAGAATATATATATATATATATATATATATATGGCTTATTAGATATTTCTCTTAATTTCTCTTTAATCTCTACAAATTAACAAACCTATTATTTCAATTATACAAACTCTTAATTTCTCCTAACAACATTTAGTTCAAACTTGAAGATTCTTGTAAATTAAAACACATTATGTAGGATTTTTTTTTTTGCAACTAAAATTCGATTATTTTTCATGTTAGTTACTCCTATTTCTATTTTATGAGTGATTGGATTAAAATAAATCTAACAAACAGAATGAGGTTTAACTTCTACTACTTTTTAAACCTAAAGAATGTAATTTTGTTCTAAAAGTATTTTTGAGAAAAATACATTTAAAAACACTTTAAAAACTTAGTGAAATACTAATAGTTGCTTCAAAGTGATTTCTAAATTTATTAGTTAAATACAAACTTTTTCTTGCCAAAAGATAGACATCAAAGTGATTTTATAAAATTGAACTCACTGAAATAAAGTACACGAGCGGAGCGCATATATTAAAAGTGTGAAGGGCCTTAAAAATATTGATTTTAAAAAGATTTAAAAAAATTTAAAATAAATATAAAAGCATTAGAATAAGAAAAATTTAAGAAGTACCAAATTTTAAAAATTTTAAGTATGTAATAAGAATGTAGTCAATGATTTTGTAAAAATTTGACTTTAAAAACAAGAAAAGATTTTAAATATAGAAAAAAATGTACCACAAATATGGTTCAAATTGATGCGTCTCTCTTAGCCTCTTTTAATGAAGGGCAAGGGAAAGAGGTACTGCATGGCAAACGCAAAAGTGATGATCGATCAACCACTTGAAACTTCTGGTGGTAAAATATATATGTGCTTAAACTAAAATATATGTTTATGTTTGCATTATCTATACCTATAATCTATAATATATTAAAAGTGTGAAGACCCTTAGAAAAGTGATTCAAACTTTTTGCCCTTCATTAAAATCTCTCCTTTAGACAAAATCGTCTTTTTGCCCTTTTCCTCCAATTATTGTTTAATTAACTTTATAATATTGATTATAATCTTGTAAAATTTAGGAGTCCTAAATTATATGGTAAGAGAAAACAATATAGGGAGAATTAGTGTTGGTGGGTCTGTTTTTCCTTGAGTAAGTGAAAAAGAACTCCTAAAATATATGTTAATAAATAAAAAGCCCTAAGAAAACCTTTAAATATATGATGCAGAGACGTTGGAAGATCATAATTATGCATAAGTTTGTTAGGTAAAAAATTTCTATTTTTCTTTCAATATTTATATAACTAGTATAAGTACCTGCGCGATATGCGGAATATCTTTTTTACGAATATCATTAAAAAAAATAGTAACTTATTCATTTGAACTAATAAACTGTTTAAAAATTTTAATTACATCACTTTTTTATTTTTAAATAAAAAAGGTGGCCATTTGGGACATTTATTAATTATTAAAAACAAAATGAAGAAAAGTTGGATCTGGCAATGACCCAAGCCCAAATAATCTAAAAAGACAAATCTTAGAAGTCAAAAGTTATCTGTCATTGATTTTTTTATTTGAACTATCATCATTTATCTACTCAATTAGGTGTGTTTAAATACACAAATATTGATAATTCAGGTAAGATAACAATATATGATGATAATTTAGATTGGAAAAAAATCCGCTATTATTAGAATGTGAAACTTGTGAAAAAAGTTGCAATTCGATTTTGGTTTTGATCATTATCTAAAACAAACAAACAAAACAAAAATAATTTGATTTTCATTATGTCACACAAACATTCAGGTCAAGAAAATACAAAATAAAAAAAGCTAATGCACACCTTGATCACTTTATGATCACCATATTTTAATTTTAAACACCTTTCACACCCTCCTTTTTTTAGGTAAAAGTATTGATTTGAAGTTTATCATATTTTATAACTATAATAATAATTGAATTTATAGATATTTAATGAATTTTTTAATATATATAGAGTTTGGATAAAAGTTATTGAGTTTACTAAAATTGATAATCAACCCTCTATATCTTCCTCTGAATGTTCATCAACTAAATTTAAGCATAAGATATGTACCTTTTATACTCAGATTTTCCATGAATACACAACGAACGTTGATAAGTATTTATTCATTTATCATGTGTTTATAACTATCATTCTTCTTTTTTTAAACATTATTGATATATATATATATATATATATATATATATATATATATATATATACAACTTTATTCTAAATTTACAAATCTTGATTTTAGTTTACTTTGCAAAACCAAAAAGAAAAAAAAAATTAACTTCGCTCTAGTTGAATTTTCTTTTGAAAGCATGCTGAAAATGAATAGCAAATACTTCTAGAGGCTTGAAATATAGATGCATTATTTTCCAACTAATTAATCATCCCAATCTAATTTTTTTAATTAAAAATCCAAACACCTAATAGTAAATAAACCATATAGTAATTAACTACTACTAATTAATTCCCCTATTTGAATTCAATGCATAATAATTCAAAAATAAAAAAGAAAATTTTAATGAAAAAACGTGCCTACCATAAAGAATATGTATGTCTTTCTTTATGAATTTAATATTTAGAAAAATAATATATTTGAATATTTTGGCTGTTTTCCCTTCTTTTTCAAGAGTCAATGGATGGGGTCGTTTGGTAGAGTGTATAAGAATAATGCAAAATATGGTGTATTAGTAATGCTTGTATTAGTAATGCTTGTGTTAGTTATGCTTGCATTAGTTAATGCTTGTATTAGTAATGCTTGTGTTAGTTATGCTTGCATTAGTTATACTTGTATTTTTCTTATGCAGTGTTTGGTTCAATGTATTAAAAAAATCATGAATTACATAATTTGTAAAAAAAATATTTTTTTTTACATAATACCCTCAATATATATGTTGGAAAGGATGCGGAAAATATTTTGAGGGGTAATAGGGTCTTTAAGCATGTTAATGCTTGCATTAGATCTATTGCATTACTAATGCCATGGATTTTGAGGTATTAGTAATACAAACCTCAATACACAATAGAGTGTATAACTAATGCTTGCATTAGTTATACATAGGGTAAAAAGGTATACCAAACAAGGTACTAGTAATACACATTAAACTAATGCATGTATTAACATTTCAATACACTCTACCAAACGACCCCTTAATTAATCATAATTTTGCTTGGGACTAAGCTAAAAGGGAAACTAAAAAGTTTAGTCACTGTTCACATCTCCGATCTTCAAATCTATCCTCCGTCGTTGTCGACAATCTCGTCTTGCCAGATAACCTTTCACCATTTCTAAGTTATTTTGTTATTTCTCTCTTCGATCTGAGCTTAACTCTAAACTCAGATATACAATATCTAATTAGGAAAGAGAATAGTTTGTAGAACTTTCCTGAATATAGTTGTTGTCCATTCACCTTCTCCATATGCATTTCAATGGTGAAATGGAGTTGATTCTTCTTTGTCCGCTTGAATCTGGTTCAACACAAAGTATTTTTGAAAGTGTTATGACCATTGTCGTGCTGCATGAGATATACTTCTGATTAGATAGTTAAGTTCCATTTCTTTCTTTAATTTTGTCTCAAATTAGTGGATTGAGATTCTATTGAAGCTAATACCACCACTTAGTCCAAGAAAATTCAAAGAAATTGATGAACTTATTTTTGAATCTTGTGCTACAGTCTTACCCCAACTCAAAATCGGAGCTTACATTTTGATTACAGTGAACCAATATTCGAATATGCAATCATTCGACACCTTAAGCTCTCACTAGGTGCAGATCTTCGTATTCATAGATTTATGTCTAATACAAGTACTATCTAATCTCTATAAGCCCCAATTTTGAATTATTGATCATCTTATTTCATCTCTTGCATGTGTGTTGAGATATCTCCCTATTTTGGTACATAGTTGCCAAGATAATGTAAACATTATCCTAGCATAGTTCTTTGTTGTCTTCCTTATTGTTGTTTCTGTATAGAGTGAACTGTTGTATTATTTTTTTTGATTCATCAATAGCTTTTCAGGATTTATAGTATTTGTATTTTTTTCTAAAAAGAAATAGAAGGACCGCTGTGAGATTGTATGTAGTGGCAAACAACTATTAGTTTATTTTATAGCTGTTTTCTTTTCTTTTTTGGGAAATGTCGGTATCATGGTTGTTACAGGATAAGAATTGGTTATCAGTTACACAATACAGACACTAAATTCACCGACTAATAACACCTTTCCCAGAGAGCCAGCCAATTTTGATGAGGTTTCTATGCATCAAAGAAAATTTTTTGACCAATATCATCCTTATTGTTTCACTCAAGCTTTCACTACATCCTTATGTTATTTCAGTTAAATGAAAACATCCTCCAAGTTTTCAAAAGTTATCCAAAAACATCCTTCCATTAAGTGTTCTGTTAGTATTAATGTTGGTCCTTTTTTTGCATGAGTTGGTTTCATTTTCTTAAAGGTGAATGTCGGATACATGCACTTAATGAATTTTCTATTCGTCTTGTTAAAGGTGTGTTTTATGTTTCTCTAACACAAGTTTCCGGACAGGTGAAGCTTAGAGCTGCTCAAGATGTTGCTACAGGATATCCGTTGAAGTTATTTAAGTTCCTTAAGACCAAAAAACTTCCCACAGGTTCACCTGATCTGAAGTTTATGCATTTGAATTCAAGGACCCCATGATGGTGAGTGGACTCAAAAACTGTAAACTCCATAGAGAGACCTTAAGCTTCTCTCTGAACAGTTGAGAATTATTTTTACTTCTATTGATTGCAAAGCTGGCAGTAAAACAAAGAGGAAATAAAGAGTTAATCATATTTGACAGTTACCTGCTTAACTGAAAATATTTATCAGGTAAATAAAGAGTTTTGGTTATTACCTTAACTCTTTTACTCTATGAAAGTGCTACTTTGTGGCATGCTAAAAGAGTTCAAGGTAATAACCAGATGGAGAAAGAAAGGAGGCAAAAATGTTACCTTTGTAATGTTGTTAGTCATTTGATATCTCCTCTGTTGTGTTAGCTGATTCTTTGTCACTTTTACTCCTCACTCTCCCCAATTTCACTTTGTGGGAATACACTGGATATGTTGTTGTTGTTGTATTTATTTTCCCAAAATATGGTGCACTATGTTGTCTTGATTTGTGTACCGAGGTTTCTTTTCCTATTGATATATTCTATGTCTATCAGATATGTTAAATGCTCTAGCAGAATATTAGAAGTTTTTATTACTTATCTTTCTTAAATGACTTGTTCAGTTCTTCATTCTTCACTCATATTTATCTTTGTTTCAAAGTAAGGATATGTCTCAATCTAGGCCACGCGGTGCAATTGGCAGATCAGGCCAAGTCAAAAGAGTAGGTGCAGAATGATATGTTGGTGGTGATGGGTCAGGCCATGTTATATTTACCTCTTTCCATTTCTTCTTTCATTGCACTGCAGTTACCTGTGGATATTGATGATCCTGAACTTGAAGAACGCATTCTTCAGCATTTGGCTATTGCTACTTCAATGGGAAGGGCTCACCATATGGGTCAAAGGGATGGCTCAGGGAATATCTCATCCACCAATGAACGTCCATATTTTTTAGTGTTTCCAACTCATGATAATTCATCTCCTAACACTTTTGGTTCACCTTCTCCTACCGGATCAAATTCAGATTCTTCTGCAGCCACAATAGTTGATTTCTCTCTTCCCATTAGCTTTTGTAGCAGTGAATCACCACGACAGATGCCTCATCGTTCATCAGTTCAAAGTAATCAACTTTCTGCTTTATCATCTGGTTCTGTTCTAACGCCAGCCACAGTACAAGGAATATCTATTGGTGATAGGTAGTGATGATTTTCGATATCCTTTCAATTTTATGCATACACCTAGGCTTATCTTAAATTGGTTTATGATAGGTTGGATTGGTTAACACATGCAGTTTTCAAATCAGCTTTCATATGTTTTTGTTTTTTTCGTCCTTCTAGAAGCCCTTCTAGTTTGTATTTGACACCAAGCCAAGGGAGAGCTGGACCATCAGAGTTCCATTCATTATCAGAGCCCTTGAAATCTAAATTTAGTTCTCTGTCAATGAAGTATGGAAAACTTTACTCAATTATATTTGTTCTTAATCTAAGCAGTTGTACTTATTTTATGTTTTTTTTGGTCATCTTAAGCCTGACGCGTGTATATGTGGTCTTGTGTTTTATATATAAAGAATCCATCTCAAAGAATACACGAGGGTGGAAGGAGATATTATTTTCTCAAAGTTTTTCAATGCCAGATGCTGGTTCTGCTAGGAGAGAGGCAAATGCTGGAATTATTGGTCTATCTCACCTAATGAAACGCCTTGAAACTCGAGAAAATAGTAGAGCCGGTTCTGTTCCCATAGTTACTACTATAGTGGATTCTTCACACACGCTCCAGAAGACCATGGTAATATAGGTAATCATATTGCAAATGGTTTGAATAGAAACTCAACAACTCATGCTGCAAGTTCAGCTCTGAATTAAGTCTTCTATTTAAGCATTTACCTGGCGTCTGTCCCAGCATTTCATCTTTGAATGTAAGTCATTTTCTCCTGTTAAGGGATTTTCTTTTTCCTTCAGTGACTTTTTGTTTTGCAGTTCCTTGTTTATAGCCTTTAAAATGTTGTTTTGTTATTACTTTTGGTGATGTTAAAATTGTGTCATCATCGTTGTGTCTCGCTGAATAGAAGGTCAAGACACATAATCATAAGTTTCTCTTATTTGAACGAAAATTTGTTATTATGAAAAAAAATCAAATAAACTCTGGTGATACTTACAGATGGAAACTAATTAAATGAATCAATCCCATTTGATTTTAGAAGTTTTGCAATATTGGCCTTTTCAAAATAGATCATAATTTTATTTTATTTTGAAATTCTATCCTCCACAGACTACACAAATATAATATTACTTTGTCATTTGCTATTTCCTCTGTTGTGTTAGCCAGTTTGGCATGTGGGTTTGAGCTTTTCATTTAATATAGCCTGTAAAAAATTGTTAGCAAACTGCCCAATTTGATGAGAACAAAAGATCAAAAGGCAACTGAAAAAACTATTTATTAATTTCTCAAATTAAATTATGAAAAACCTCTTTGTACACTATATTTTTTACTTCATTTGTTATTTTTCCTTCATCATCATAGGCTAAAATCTTTAACCCCTTCCTACTTGTCACTCGTGAAAGAGCAACGTACAATTGTCCATGTGTAAACACTGATTTCTTCAAAAGTAACTCAACATGAGACAATGATTGTCCTTGACTTTTATTGATGGTCATGGCAAATGAGACAACGATGGAAAATTGTCTTCGCTGGAACTTAAAAGGTATTCTAGCATCAGATGGTGTCAAACTCATTCTTGGGATAAACACTTTTTCACTTGCCATTTTGCCTGATAAAATCTTAGATTCTATAACCTGATTCCCAAGTCTTGTGATGATCAGCCTCGTCCCATTACACAATCCTGACGATTGATCTATGTTTCTCAATAACATTACCGGTAAACCTACCTTTAATATGATTGAGTGATCTAAAATTCTAGAAAACTAGATACTGTTTAGGAATTTTGGTGTGTGCACATGCTCCAATGCCGTAAAAGAATGATCAGACATACAAACTGTATCAGAACTCATATATGTCTTCTCGGGATTATGATTAAGTGATACCATAAAATCATTGATCGACTCCACCATTTCTAGAGTCGAAGGAAGAACTGCTCTTTGCTGGAGGTAATCTAAGTCACTGGAATGACGGTAGAAATCAGGATATGTACTCTCTACAATTTCCAATATTGGATCGACACAATCCTTAATGAGAAAATCATCAGGGATTTGAATAGTCTCAGTACCATTAATAGAGCTTCCAATGTTTCCATCACCAATAGGCAAAATCCAATTGGCAAAGTTTCTTAACTCTTCCAAATGTGTGCCTAACTGATGTACTTGAAATCTCATATTCTTTGTTAGCTTTTGGACTTTACAGTGGCTCCATAAATCTGAAGAATTTAAAGTGGAATTAACAATATCTTGCCTTGTTCCTTTGGTTATGACGGGTAAAATTTTTCTGAAGTCACCACCTAGAACAATTGTTTTTCCTCCAAAAGGTTTATCTAAATTAGATGTGTCTTTAAACCTAAGAATATCTCTGAGAGTCTGATCAAGAGCTTCAAAACAATATCTATGCTTCATTGGCGCCTCATCCTAAATAATTAACTTTATCTTGACAATCAAATTTGCTAGATGACTACCTTGCTTTATGTTACATGTTGCATCTTCAGTTGGATTGAGAGGAATTGCAAATCTCGAATGAGCTGTTCGACCGCCCGGTAACAAAAGAGATGTATTTTCACTTGATGCAACAGTTAACACAATATCTCTTCTAGATCGTATGCAAGAAGACAAAGTCTTCCAAATGAAAGTCTTGTCATTATTTTTTCAATATCTCCTCCATGACCATATGAAAATCAGTGTATAAAAAATAACACAATAATGACCACTGTTGTCATTATTTTTTCATACACTGATTTTTGTTCAGATGTCAAATTCATTACTAACTGTTGGTGTTCAACCAACAAAGAGTGCATGTTATAACGTAATTCATCAAGGATTAATCTATTTCTATTTCCCACTTGTTGCTCAATATAAATAGCGCTTGGCATAGTCGAAAAATCATGAAAACTTTTTCCGCAACCTTTCAAAAAAAATTCCAACCTTTGCAAACAATGATTTCTCAATTCATCATCTGTCATCTCTGCCTCTAAAAGAACAAAAATATCACAATGGTAATAACATAAGATATAATATAAACCTACACCCGAAATATTAGTTATTCTTAACTATAAATTTGTACCTGGATTAGATAGCAATACTTTTTCTTCTTGGAGGATATCTTCTGATAATAATTTCCATGTTAATTGCCAAACATATTCTGGTTGTGACATCAAATTAGATAATAATAACATTGCAAACAGTTGTCTAAGATACGATTGCATTCCCCAGTCACTTGCTTCCTTTATGGCATCAATATTTTCTTTGTCATCATCTAGTAAGCCAAGTGCATAACATGCATCTCTGAAAGTGGTATGGTCATGATTATTGATATTTTTGAGATCCTCAAAGCTTGTTGCACCTCTAATGATATTCAACAGTAATCTAAGATAATATAACTTGCCACTTCCAGGTGGAACAAAAAATATCCTCCCGATAGAAAATGCAGAAGTTTCTCTTTTCTTCTATTTCTTTGCATCCTGTTTCCATACAAACTTAAGCGGAAATTCTGCATAAGTTAGTTCTCTATCTTCAGGAAACTTTTTGTTTGCCTCAAACCAACTTAAGAACATTGACTCCCTTACACTCGGCCTATTAGCAACATCATCAACTGGATCACCATCAGAAAATATAACATTTTGTTCATCTTTGAGATGAAATGATAGTCTTTCTACCGGAGGTTGCCTATAGCGAATTGAAAATCCAAGTATTCTCTAAGCAACTTCACAGGATGATATGTATCAATAATCATAATACATGTTGATTTCATCAACATTTGATGAATCTTTCTCACTTGCACTTTGAGAAAAAGCAGCAGTGACACGATTATTTCCCTTATTAACGTACTTAAATAAGTACTTAATAGATTTGGATTGATTGCACCATTCAACATTGATATGAGCATCATACTTTAACAATAAAAATCAATTGTGTGGTACCACATACCTATTCCAACTCAATAAGAAAATAAATAAATTATAATCTTTCTTTGAGAAGATATTGTATCTCCAATTCTAATTCAAAAAAATTGATGGAATAGATATTATATGAGCACTCTACATAAATACTAAAAATCAATTGAGCAGTACCCCATACCTGTTGTCCAAATCAACACCATATTTCTTTGTAGTTCTACCATCTTCTCTTCTTCTGTAAATAGGATAACCATCATCATCAATTGTGGTTGATTGTACAGTTTTCTTTGGAAAGTACTTTGTACATCTACCATTCTGCATGCAAAGAGAGTAATTCCTAGCAAAACCACACGAAATTCCTAGCAGAACCACACGACCCATGCATCATGAATAACTGTACCGCTTGATAATAGTGAGGATCGGTTAGCTTATCTGGTATTTCCGCTGAAATAATTCTATAAATATCCACAGCAGCGGGATACTTATTATGCTCCTCATTTTTTTAATTTAATTGTATAAATCACTGTATCAAATAAATTTATGGGATGAATAAATAGTTGAAATTCATATTTAAAGGTATATTAATATATGAAAAATATATGTAGATAAAAATTATAAGTGAGGAATCAGAAATACCTATTTTTACTCTTCCAAAAATTTGTTTGTCTCGCAAATCCTTTATTAAGCAATATAATTTTATTTTAAAAACCCTGGATAAAATATCTGGACGATCCTCAGGTTTTAATCCCCTACTCTCTATAAATCTACAGATCTCTGACCATTTTAGATTGTAAGTAAACGTGATGAAGAGATCAAGGTAGACAACCTATTTTCATATTGTCATAGCATCTTGATAATTCTGAAGCATGTATCGGCACCTCCTGTGAAGCTTGATCCTAGAATTGCCCTTTTTCTTTGAGAAGATGGATCAATTTCTCCTCGCAAAAGTGCATATTCTAACCCTTTATACATATGAGCTCTCAATCATTTTTTATTAAAACGGATATAGTTCAATCAAAAAGATTTAAACATTGTATAACCATCAACCAAGAATTGTTGAAACAATCTCCTCGAAGACAGAATTGTAGGAACTTCATCCTTCCTATCTTTAATCTTGTAAGGAAAATATTCTCGGCAGCTAACATATCGCCTTCCTCGAGGTGTTTTATCATCAGCAGTAGTAATAGGAATGTCCTCTCTGTAGCCATCTTCACCGTATAGAAAAAGCAAAGGATACTGCAAGCTTAAATATGTAGCATTTAATTTATTAATTATTTGTAACTATCCAGAATGACTTTTAATAATAATAATATCTCTATCACTTCTGGATGGTTCAAAATCTCCTACTACCAAAGAAGCTACCTCTGAAACCGTTGGCAAGTTATATCTTCTTTCATCGGTGGCTCTTTTGCCTATTAATCTGAGTCTAACTTTGGAGCTTGTATCTTCTTGAAATCTGTCTCTTACCATTCTGAATGTTTTAGCTAAAATATTATGGTTATCAAGCATTTGCTTAAGATCACTAGCAATTGCAGTATCAAGTTTGTTTATATCTTGACCACGACTGCAAAGAATTATAAAATGTAAATTATCAAATATGCCTTTTCATGTAAAATATTATCAATATATTTTTACTCACAAATAGTTAGAAAACACTAACCTTACGGCATGAATTCTATTCTGCACTTCATTGTCCGTATCGTAAATGTATAATTGAGCGAGCTTTGGAATGCATCCCTCAAGAGGTAAAAAACTTTTAATTCTATGATAGTTCTGTCTAGATAATCTGGATGTTCTTGATCCCCGACTTTGATTGATAGATGCATCAACCTTTCCTCCCATTGAAGTAAATGAGAACATAGAATTATAACTCCTAATATTCTCTCGAAAGTGATTGCTCTTAGAATCTGCATGAAATTTGAAATGGAGAATAAAGATTTATATATGAAATGTGAATATGCTTCGATGGTAAGATAAAAATAGATGTTTTGTCTAACCAGATCCAAGCAGCAATTGGCTTAGAATTTGAGGAGGCTTAATTGTCTTTGGCAACTTTATCTTTCCATGATTACAACATAAATAAAACTTTAATGTTTTAGATTTTTTTGTCTGTTTGATTCTTTCTTCGTACCAAAAACATGCCCCACAATGTTCACACTCATTGATAGCATCTCTGATATCCCAGTGCTCTATCAATCATCAAAAAGATATAGAGTTAAAGTCATATCAACTCACTATTTTTATGATTTCTTATTAGTTACTCATATATATGTATAAGTTATTAAATAGTGCATACCTTCATTACAAACATTCCCCCAATTGACGTCATCCTCTAAAAAATAATAGTAAATCAATTTATTTGCAATGAAGATACTGTTTTAAATATCAATATCAATTGAAAATAATTGATAACCAACTTAGTTACACTATACATACCTTCACAATCATCTTCATTTTCTTGACCTTCATTACAAGGTGCACAATTTAAATCAGGCAGTTGATCTTGACTTTGGGTACCTATAATGAATAAATTTTAGCGTAAAATGAGTGATTAATAACTTCAAATAGTAGTCTTGGTAGAATTTAAGTATTTTACGTATACTTAAATTTAGTAATAATTTTTTATTAAGAAACTTTGAGCAATTCACAAAAATAACTGCAATTATATTGTGGTGTAGAATTATTAGATCTTAAATTTTCACATTGCATATTAAAAATACCTTAATTAGTATTTTCAGTCACCAAAATGTCTTTACCCTTCCTCTGCCTAGTATTTGGGGAAAAACAACTTTCAGATTCTACCATTAATAAAAGATAAAAGATATTTTTAATGACGTGTGATAGAAAATGATAAGATATCTATTGGTAAAAATGTGAGGAGATTCAAATTTTACCATCATCAACTGGAGTACAATTCAAATCAAGCAGTATATTTTGCCTCAAATCTATGATATCATTAATTAAGATGCCTTGACCCTTCTTCTGCCTTATGTTTGGAGAAAAACATCTTTCAGACTCTGTCATTAACAAAATATAAAAGATATTTTTAATGACATGTGGTAGAAAATGATAAAATATCTATTGATATTTTTATAACCAATTTGGTAAAAACGTGAGGAGATTAAAATTTTACCATCACCAGCTGGAGTACGATTCAAATCAGGAAGGATATCTTGCCTGGAATCAATAATCTCATTAAGTAATATTTGTTTTTTCTTCTTCTGCTTTGTGGAAAAACAACTTTCAAAATCTATCATTGATGAAATGAAAATTTTCAAATAAAAATACAACTTCTTTCAAATAAATCTAAATAGTAATTTGATAAAAATTTAAATTTTGTCTTCAAAGAAAGACTAACCATTGCTCAAATCACGTAACGTAAGAGACTTTGAGTAATGTGTCAAAGGTTGTGATGAAGAAACTTTTTCAAGTCTCTTCATGGATACACTAATTGGCGGTGTATAATTTTGATATGATAAAATTGACGCTACAACTTATCCCTTTCTTTTATCTCCATCTGTTGTATGCATTCCAAAATTCTAATACCACTACTAAATTTTGAGTTATTGAAATTCTTTTGCAATATTCCCTGACATGCAATTTTATCAATTGACATATTTAAGCTTGACATATTCTTTTGTTTTCTCAGTTCATTGACATCATTGCTTGAAAAACACCTCTTATTTCTTAATTAAGGTACTATTTTTTAACATGTTAAATTACGATAAGTATATTAATTAGGTAGAATGATATAAAAAAAATATAAAAATATTATATATATTAAAACTAACCATTTGAAATATTAGATAGAGACGGAGAAACTCTTTCCTGTTGTTCGATAACATTTACTCTGTCAGATGTGGGGTTAATATTCTCTGTAGAGAAAATGACATTGTTTAAAAATAAGACAAACAAAAAAGGAACAACTTGAAAATTTTAATTAATATGATTCTAATCATTGAATATATATACCTATTTCATCCGTTGAGTATTTTGCCCGTTTTTTATTTCGTAGAATTCTTCTATTTAGTCTCGCTAATTGTGTTGTATGATTTTCCATATGTATGTGCTTCATAATCTGAATTTCATAGGAGCATTTATGAAAGTTAGTTTGTTGGTAGTAGAGAGAGAAGATGACTGAGAGAAAATTGAGACAGTCGATCTTATTTTTGTTATGCATATGCAGTAAATTATCTTTTAGTTTTTATTTAGGAATAATTTTTCAGTATTTATATTATGTCTATATTTTTCACTCATAGTGTTCATATTTAACCAAGATAGTTATACAATAGAACAACCTGATGTTTATTACCTTTGAACTCTTTTTTTAATTTCAAATCATTTACTCTAATTTTCAAGGATAAAATAAAAAAAAATTAAGAAGATGATTTTACCCCAAGCTATTTAAAAAAAATACTATTTTTGAAGGATTCGATATATGTGTAACCAGCAAATTATTTTTTCTATGAATTTTTTTAATGTCTAAACAGATCACACATATCTCGATTCAATCAAATGTTGATAATAAAATTATTATGATATATATTGTTTATATTGTATATTGCATGTTTCACTTTATTTTTATTATATTTATATATTATATATTATATTTTTTATATTTTATTTCACTTTTTTTTATATTTGAATGGACTGATTTGTAATTAGGGCATGGTTGTTTGATTGGGCATTTGTTCTTTCACCATTTTGTTTGTTAATTTTATATTTTATTATTATTTTTGGTATATGTTTGTTAGTATTTTTTGCAGAATTTAATCAGAGCTGGGAGGATTGCGACTACACAATGCAGTTGCTACAATGAGGATGATGACATACTTGAACTCAACATAAAGAAGTTTCAGAGCTCTTTCATAGTGTACACTCTACTGCACCTCTCCAGACCTCTAGCATGTTCATTTATTACTCCTACAAAATAAAAAAGAACATTGTGTTTATTCATACTATGAAAAAGAACAGCGAGTATGACCTTGTTTATAAAATTCTTTGATCAGCATAGCAAGGTAATAGCTGTTGCTTTGATCTTGCCTTACTTTTCAAGTATTGTTCTTGTCTTACTATGATAAAATTTTACCTTAACTGTAAAAAGTGAAAAAAGATATGTGTGTGTGTGTGGTGATTTCTAGGATGAAATAAAAAATTGAAATAAAATATTTCAATTCTTGTTCATTTTAAAGAATCATTTCTACAGTGTCAAAATGATGAGCAACTGTTGAAATTATTTTTGATGTTCTAATGCATTTTATATAAAGTAGAGATAGTTAATTCTAATAATTTGTTTACTTTGTGTGTGGTATATATTTATATATATATATATATGTATGTATATTCATGGCCAATATAGTTGACCTTTCACCACTTGTTTCTGATTCAACGGTGAGATTTATAGATATTCAGGCTTTTGTTATTCAATGAAAATACAGTGATCATATTTTTTTAGGGTACCTATGAATCTACTTCTCAATATATTTTCTCTGCAGAAATATGCAGCAAAGGGTGATTTGGAATTCTTCTTACTATAAATCTGCTAACCAAATGCTTAACAATTCTTTCATTTCCTTTAAATATACAAAAGTATGCTTGACAAAATAATCATTTTCTTTCATTTCCTATAAAGCTTCTAACCAAATGCTTATTTTGTTGGTTTGTCACTTGTATTTACGTCTCAAGTTTTATAACATACAACCCTTGCTCTCTACTATATGATGAATAGCCCTTTAGAGGATTCTACTTTTCTAGAGAGTTTTGTCAAAGGAGATGATGCTTACAGAAACTCTAGGTTCAAGCTCATACCTTACATATCCGAGATTTTTTTTCGATAATTGGGAGTGAAAAAAATTATTCGCGCCTGCAGAAACTACCAGTGGATTCATACACTTGTTTACTATATCTTCTGGAGGTTTGGATGACAATGAATTCTTGTATATATTTGTTTCACCATATAGAATATGTTTGATCAAACTTTTTCAAAGTGTTTCTAAGTTCTGAATGTATTTGGCACAAACACTTTACTGTTTTAAAATATTCATGCTTTTTAGTATAGATTTTCGTCAATTACTTGTTTTATTCTGTTGTTAGGATCACTTATCCTTATTGGATTCAGTTTCTATTTGAATGGCTAGCGTGGTCAATGATTACTCAGTGTTCATTTGTTCTTCAGTCAGTTCTTAGCCTCATTTTTCCTTATTGGATTCTATCTTTTATTTGCATTGCTAGTGCAATCAATGGTTACTTGGTGCTCATTCTTTCGAGTTCTTAAGGATATTTTTTAATTGTTAGAGAAGCATAATATTTTCAATAGTTAGGTATGAAAGCTAAGGAGTTTAAATATATAGTCTGCTATGTTTCTCCCTCGTCTGCAAAGGAGAAGCGCCAGAATCACTGTTTGGAGAGTCGAACAGATATTTTGAAAAAACTATTTAAGAAATAGGAAGATATCTATTATTGAATATACACTGAAAAATTAAATTAATCGACACCTACTTCAAATGTAGTCACCCTTATTGGGATAGAGGAGTAATATTACACCAAAAATGGTGTCTTACTGCTCCAACAACAAAATTATCTTCTTTGATTTATTGATTTATAACCTTTCAGCTGGAGAATCTTCTGGAAATGATTGCCGGAGTTTGGTCCGATGATAGCAGTATGCAACTTGAATTTACAACACAGTTTCGGAAACTGCTTTCAATTGGTTAGTTTTGCTTTGTTTTTTTCTAAATGTGTTTCTATTTATCACCTTGACAATGAACGTTTTTCCTCTTTGTATCTCTGTTTCTTAATTAGTATTGCCTTATCTTCTGGTTGTGTTGGCAGAACGCAATCCTCCTATAGAGGAAGTGATACAGTCTGGGTTAGTTCCTCACTTTGTTGAATTTCTTGCTAGAGATGACTATCCTTAACTGTAAGTTGTTAGAAATCTATTGCTTTTTTTTGGGGGGGGGGGAGGGGGGGATAGTGTGTTTTTATTTCTAATTTTTACATCTTTGGCATCCTATGATCTAGTTTGAGGCAGCATGGGCTCTTACAAATATTGCATCTAGTACATCAGAAAACACTAAAGTTGTGATTGATTATGGTTTTGTTCCAATTTTCATCAAACTTCTAAGTTCACCAAGCAATGATGTCCGTGAACAGGAAAAAACTATAAACTTAAGAGGACTAGGGGTTCATGTTTCTTTTAATAATAATTGTCATGATATCATGTCTATGAAGCACCAAATGTGCCAATTTCTTTATAGAAAGTTAAAAAGTACTTTTATTTTGATATTTCTTTTACTTTTATAGGCATTTTAGGGTTTGGAAAATATTGCTGGTGACTTTCCCAAGTATCGTGACTTTATGCTTCGCCATGGAGCCTTAGTGTCATTACTGGCACAATTTAATGAGCATGCAAAGCTGTCTATGTTGAGAAATGCTATCTGGACATTGTCGAACTTCTGTAGGGGCAAGCCTCAGCCGAAGTTTGAGCAGGTTTGACTTTAAAGAAAAAGTTTGTTTTAATCTTTTAGTTTTTTCAGATATTTATATTACTTTTGATTGTGCCTTTCGAAATTCATTGCTCAGACAAAAGCAGCACTCCCCACTCTTGCTCTCCTTATCCACTCAAACGATGAAGAAGTCTTGGCAGATGCATGTTGCGCTGTCCTAATGACAAAATTCAGGCTGTTATTGAATCTGGAGTTTGTTCCCGCCTTGTTGAGATGCTACTGTGAGTCATAGATCTTACTTCTATTTTTTAAGGGTTTTCTTTATGTTAAAATCATACGTTTCTTACTGCCTTCGTCTTCTTTTGTGAGTAGTCATTCTTCACCATCTGTTCTCATTCTCGCCTTGTGCACTGTTGGTAACATTGTCATAAGAGACGATATCCAAACTCAAGTATTTATCATCCTCCCATGGGCAATATATATATAAGATTCTCTGCTGTAGTCAATTCTTCATGTTTGAATTTCATTTTTTTCTCAATTAGTTCTTAAATGAGTCTTTGTGAAAACATGAATCTCAATATCTAATCCATTCGTACGTCAGTTGTCTAGCATCCTTTTTTTTGTTTGGGTAAATTATTGCAGATGGGAAAAAAATATAATTGAATCTAGCTCTAGTCGATGTTAATTCTGATACTCAACTATATTATAATATCAAAGAAAAGATGATGTTAAGATTGGACTAGTCAATTAGTTCTCATGCATTTTTTGCCATGTTTAGGAGAGGTTAATACCAAAGTCTTCACCAACTCATTCGTGTACTTTGATTTTCACATTTGCCTACTTGGATAGGGGGTTTATGGTGTGTGTTACTGTCATAATTATTTCTAGAATAAACTTTTCACTGTTCAACTGTCCGCATGGATGGTGTTGCACCACATCATTCTGTTTACTTTGTACTCGCTCAGGAACTCTATTTATGCACTGAAGTCATTTATTCTAATTGAGTGTGTAAGATAAGAAATAGGGTAGAGAGGACATTTTTCTAAATTTTTGGTCCTGAAACATAAGATGAGAGTGAAATTGAATTAACTTATGGGGAAGATGGGGAAGCTCCAAAAGGGTTTATTATAAGGCAGAGGTATATACTCCATCGGCGAGGAGTTAGTTGCAACCTTCCATTTTTGCTACCATTCAAATGTGGTGAAATGAAATGGACAAAAAGAATCTACATTTTTTGGTTGTTAAAGAAAATTATGTCCTACCTAATTTATCAGCTGGATTCTTTCTCTGATGGACATTGATGAATCCATTTTATTTAGGTTATGATTGACCATCATGCTCTTGCTTGCCTTTTTAACCTGTTAACGTAAAATTACAAAAAAAAAATCATTAAAAAGGAAGCTTGATGGACAATCTAGAACAGTACAGCTGGTAATCGAAATTAAATTCAGGTATTTGCACTTCTTTTATCAATTGACAGACAAATGAAAAGAAGTGAGAGAAAGAGAACCTTTTCAATGTGATTCAGTAATGTAGAATGATACTAAAAAGGGTTTAATTTAAATAGGCTATGATCTAGGCTGGCATTATTGCCCCTCTTGTCCATTGCTACAAAATGCTGAATTTGAGATAAAGACAGAGGTTGCTTGGGCAATTTCAAATGCTAAATCAGGTGGAAACAATGATCAAATCAAGTATGGTTCCTTTAGCAAATTCAATTTCATCTGGTTAATCTTACATCTATTTTTTTAAGCTCATATGGAAATTGATTTCTAGAGAGCTAGGATGAGCATTTCCTAAAAGCAGCTAGTGAGGGGAGGGGAAAAAAATAGAATGTCTAGTGCTAATAAAGCACTTCTATTGAGTGGTATGTCGGGTATAGGGAAGACTACATCAGCAAAGGTGGGTTAGTCATTTGCTGGATTTCCAAACCATCAAGGTATTTTCCTTTTAAACATCAAAAATTTTTGGACTGTAATTTAATTATTTTTTGCCAACACCTGCATTTCTGTTGGATCAGCATAACAGTACTTTTATGCATAATATAATACCAAATGCATGAAACAAAAATTAGTATGGAGTAGAGAAAGTATATCGCAATAAGATATCAAATACGAAAACTTGAATAAATTGTAATTGTCACCATCAAAATATCCATAATAATATAAATCAAATGCTGAAATTAATCACTAAAAATATGACATCCAATTGAATGATCTTATTCTAAGTCTTCTGCCAATGAGCTTCATTCATGTGATTTTCTCCTTTTTTACGACTCTTTTAACCTTGTTGCTTGAAAGTTGTGCATTGGGATCATCAACTTCTACCACAGATGATTCACTCTTGGATATACTCCTCTTTACTGGGGTATTTGAAATAGAGATCACATCGTTCTCAGCTGCAGAATCCTGAAAGCTCAGTTAATAAAGATAGTGAAAATTAGTTATATTTATGATACTTCCATGCATATATAAATAAAATAAGTTCATGAATTCACCGTTAGTTCATCATCTCCAGATGCAAGATGTTCATGGTTGAACTCTGGATACTATGAAAGAAAATTAATAATTTCAACAACAATTTATATTTCAAGGTGATAAATTTTAACATAAATAAAATAATTTCAATTTGTTTGAAATTTCTATGTGACTAATATAACATAAAGTGCATGTATCTTCACTTGGTGGAGGACGATATTACTTGATGAGATCTTTATCATCGCTAAATTTAAGAAAAGTGTAAACCTCGTCATGTTTGTCGATGTTGTCTTTTTTGACGGCCACTTTAAACATAACCTCTCTATCCAAAATATAATCCAACTCCAATGAATATGATGGCACACCAATAACACCAACATTCTAAAATAAATATTTTTATTAGAAATGATATAATAAATAAAAAGTAATATATATATATATTACCTTGAGTGATTCTTTCATTAATTCATTGGCAGTCTTTCTTATAAGTTTCATTGCATGTTGATCCCAATATAACAAAGAAATAAAGTCAGTGTCATCTGTTATTCTCAAGAATAATTTATACCGACAAGGCACATTTTATTATAATTTTATATTTTATGTTGCAATTGTAATCAAATGAGTTTATGATTTTTATCATACTTTTGATTTGCAGAATTTTTAAGAACCTGACATGTTTTGCTGTAAAATTTATCGCCAAGTTTTTCAACCTTTCTATTACAATCCTTGCAACTCAGGTATGACCACTTTTTATCAAGGTCTATGTGTATTATGATTGCAACAACACAGAAGCTTTCTTCCTATATTTTATTAAAAATAACACAGTTTAAAAAATAGTCATCTGTCAAAATATAAATTAGTAATGGAATAGTGTTACTTACATCCATGCATTTAATTAATTGCTTGATAGTTTTAACTTCAAGTGATCCAGAAGATAACTCATCTGAAATAGAAGAGTTATTTTGAGAGGACATTTGACTAATCCTCTCGGATTTATCTCCACGCACATCTTCCATTCTGTATGAGTTGAAGTTTGTTAAAATCTATTTCATATAATAAATTATCCAAGTTACTAAAAAGAAATGAAAAGTATACTGCTATATAAAACTGGAGATAAATTCAACAACTTCAGACAATTGAAGATTTATTCATAATTTTGAAGCAGTTCAAGAATTGCGCACAGAATATTTTCCTGCATTTATGAGTATATTTGTTATCACATCATGATAAATATATTCAATATAAATATCACAAATGTACAGAAAAAACTGAAAACCTTTAAATTTATGTGCCTGTACCAATTGCATCACCATAATTATAGGCTTATCGATAGATCCATCCAAGTGCAGACGTATTTGAAGAGCGAACTCCCCCCAGAAAGTAGCTTCAATCATTTTATTCCTTCAAAAAAATATATATATACACAATTTAATAATATAAACATTGAACAACTTCAAGTTTTATTTTAACAACTTGTATAATTATGCTTGTCATCTTACTCGTAATCATGTAGTTCCACATTCATGAAGTACGTGAATTTATTGCCTTGTTTGTATTCCTGTATCGGTCCATAAGCGACAATCTCTCCGACAACATCTTTAAAAGGTAGTGTGAGATAGAGTTAATGAAACGTTCTAATTATATAATAAATGAAAAAAAAATTACCAAACAATTTATTCTCATCAACATCAACTTGGTTGATCAAATTTTCAAACGGGCAAAATTTGAAGATGGTCTGATCAAATCGTGGATCATCTGTTTTCTGTATTGTTGTTCTGTGGGTAAACAACAATTTCATTGTGTGATTGTTGGTTTTGATTTTAGACCTGTTTGGTACAATAATAAAAAATTTCATAAAATATAATACTTGTTCTTGAATTTTCTCGGTGAGCTTAGTGAAAACGGAGGTTCCAATTGATGCCTGAATGCGATTACTCTGCAAACAAATAAGAATTCATAGTTGAGCGTATTATAAAGAAAATGAAATTGTTAAAATTAGAAATATGTATAAATTACATATACTTTTTCGTCCTGCAAAAGCATTTCTATTGATAATAGTTTATCGGGATTTTCATGTTCTGAAATATTCCACAATCGTACTACGCGAATTTTTAAGTTCCATTGCATTTTTTTTATTTGATATTTCATGAATGAGGTTAATTTTGGTAGACATTTTTTTACTGGATATTGGTAACTCTGTATTTTTTGGGATGTTGCTGAAACTATTGGTTTATCTATTTATAATGATGCTTTAGTTTTTGAATTGTATAGTTGAGATAAAGATGAATAACATATTTAAATTGTTATCTGTTTGAAGTGTCATTATCTTAGTTGAGATAATCAGTAAAGATTATTTAGATAATCACTAAAATTTTAAATTGCTGAAAGATAGTGACACATTTATTTTTTTGACTTGTTTTCTGGTTATAATATCTTTTTTAAAAGGATAATGTACTTCAAATTCAAATAGACTAAGAAGTAGAATTTCATTCCATTTCAACTTTCATTCAAATTCAAATAATCTTTCGATTTGTTGAAAGAAGATAAGTTTTTCATTATCTTTAATTTTTTGTTGTTGTTGTTGTTCAAATAGACTAAGAAGTAGAATTTCATTCTATTTCAACTTTCATTCAAATTCAAATAATATTTTGATTTATTGAAAGAAGATAAGTTTTTCATTATCTTTAATTTGTTGTTGTTGTTGTTGATATATTTTATAATATTTAAATTTTATATGAGATAAGTTTGAAATAGTATATATCTATTAGAACTCTTTAATTATTAGTTTCTATTTTTAAGATAATGAAAATATTTTTTGTAAAAGGATAATTTATTCAAATTCAAATACTTAATTTTTTAATTTAAAATTGTTATTACAGTATTTTTAACTTTGTCTTAAAATATTTTTTAGTATATTATCTTAAAAATTACCACGTGGCTATTTTAATAGCTTGATACGAGGCATCTTGTCTTGATTTTGTTTTTCTTTTATATATATATATATATATATATATATATATATATATAGAGAGAGAGAGAGAGAGATTTGTTTTTATTAGTATTATTATTATTATTATTATAACAACTACTACTACTAACCGCAACATTTTTTTTCTAAATTAAAAAATTACTACTACGTGTCTTCTATATACTATTACTACTACAATTATTATGTTTATTGTTATTACTATTATTATTATTATATTGTGTTTAATATTTTTTTGTTAAATATATCATCCTAAATGTAATATTATGAGTTGTACTATTATTTATTAATAGATTATTATTATTATTATTTTGAAATAGTTAGAGTTTATTTAGAAGTCTTCAACTATGATTGCTAGATTTAAGCTAATAAAAGTCTTTTGTTTTTCTTTTAAGGTATTATTATTTTTAAATTTAAATATATAATAAAGATTTTATTTTATTTTTAATAAAAATCTTGTCTAGGCCTAAGTTTCTTTTTTTTAAAATTTAATGCATCTTTTTTATTGGGTTGAAAAGTTGTTTGAAATGACCCATGTTTCTTTATTTTTAAATTTACTGCATCTTTTGAAAGTTTCAACCTTTCTAATATTTTTAAATTTAAATTTTTTATTACAATATTATTAAATATTGTCTTAAAAATTGCCACGTGGTTAATTCAATAGCTTGACACATGGCATCTTGTCTAAGACTAAGTTTTCCTTTTATATATATATAGATTCGTTAACTTTTATTGCTTTGATTTCTTTTCCAATTTGAATTCCTTCCCTCAATATTATAAAATTACTGCATAAAAGTATTCTTACATATAACTTTATTCTTGTAATTCTAAATAGTAGGGATGATGTTTTTTGTACAATTTTCGTTCAAATATAATAAATTATGATTTTGAGCCCTGATTTAGGAACATATAAAGAAGGCAATTACAGAAAAAAATCTAAATATCAGAATATGTATTGATATATTATTTCAGTAATATTTAGTTCTTGATATGTTGTAATTATGTACCCCTGTGTTTGTATTGATTTGTACTATATTTACTTTTTTATAGTACTTATAGTTTGAAGTTGTTAGGTATTTCGTGAAGGGTGGGTGTGTAAAAGGTAGGTTTAATCATATTATTTTGTATATCTGATTATCGTATTGTTTTGTTTTAGTTTAGAGGTGGTAGATGAATATTTGATCGAGCTTTGATAATTAATTTTGTGTAAAGGTTAGATGTAATCATATTTTTCTTATATCTCAATATTTTCGTATTATTTATTGTGGTTTACAGGTGGTAGATGAATGATCAATCAGACTTTAAGAAATTTTTATGTAAAGATTAGGTATAATCATGTTGTTCTGATATCTCGATTATCGTATTATTTGGTTATAATTTTTGTTTTGTTAATACTTGTTTTTTGGTGTGAAAGTTAGATTTAATCATTTTGTTCTGATATACTTGATCGTCATATTATTTATTATCTTTTTCAGTTTTTCAAGTGGTATATTACGTTGCCATTTGTAGTTCAAGTACAATTTAGTCTTCTCCCGCTACTAATTATTTATTCTTGTTTATTCTTTTTAAAGTTTCAATTATTATATATTTTGAATAAACACTCAAATTAAATTTTTATGCATAGTTGAATAGCATAAGGAAATTGCTATGCACCGAAAATTTGAACTAACTTAATAGTATATTTAAAACATAATTTTCACGATATAAAATTTTAAAATTTAGTCCTCTATAGTTTGAATCTCTCAAGCAAGAAACTTTAATGCAGGACATCAAAGTTAATGGTTATCCAACAATCGGCTTTTTCTAAATATTGTTCAGTATATGCTCTTACAATTCTCAACATTGCAACAAAAATTTGGAAATTTACATACTACAAACTAAAAGAAAATGAACAAAGCAACAACTTACCATTTTACAAAATGTATAAATATGCTTAACCTAACATTTTTATGATGGACTAATCTTTGTAGGTTTATAATATATTTGTCTTTCATTATTAGAATACTCTACAATAGATAAAATTATATTTACTATATAATCATAATAATAGTTTATTATTTGAGAAAACAAAATAGTCATATTAATTCTTTTTTGATTTTTAAAGTAATCGGTATTTGAGAACAACTATTTTCAATAAACATGATAGCTAGAAAAGAGCAGAAAAAGTATTGTAAATCATCTATTTTTAATAAAGAAGACAATATCTTGGAGAGGAAGAGGTGTTAAACAACATGAAGGTTGTTAGCAAAATGAAGATACTTAAAAAATTATGATATTTAGTTAACGAAGAGGTAATCATTTTTTTATTCGTATTATATTTTAAAAGTTTTGTACTTAAGAATATAATGAACATAGTAATTTATTTTTTTCATGCATTTATTATTATTAACGTTATTTACACGTGCAAAGCACGTACACTAAACTAGTTTACATTAAATATGTGCAATTCATATTACACAAATTTAACTACTACATTATAAACTGATAGCAAAAAAAGAAAAAGATTAAAATCTACATTAACGATTAATAAGAGCAGTACCATGCACATCTAACACCCACCCCCTCCCCCCACCCACCCCGAAACATTATTTTTCTTCTTCTCGATCTTCATAAAAAAAGGATTATATGATTGGATTCGTGGATTTTTAGATTACTCCCTCCGTTTCATTTTAGTTGATCCTCTTTTTAAAAATATTTGTTTCAATTTAGTTGTTCCTTTGATGAAATCAAGAGGATTTTAATATGTTCTTCCAATAATACCCTCAACATTAAATGACTAAACAAGTTGTACACTATATTCTAATTTATATTTTCAAAGCATAATTAATAAGGCTAATTTGGTAAAATAGACCCCTAATAATTATTTTTCTTAATAGGTGTACCAACTCTATGAGGGCCAACTATTATGAAACGGAGGAATTACATAGGGAGAGTAGTTGATTGATTTGATAGAGAAGGAAACAAAGTGCATGTTTAATTAATTAAGTGGTCAATCAATTCTTACACGTTTTTAGTTACTTTTACCATATATATATATGTTAGGTTACTAAAGTTTTGATGATGGACATATGAATATAATATGTTGTGCAAGATGGTCCACACAGGTGCAGAAACAACAGTCACAGGCAAGGCTACTGATAAGATAAGCATGCGTAAAGTTATGAGTGGATAAGCAAGGAGATTCAGATATGCTCTTAACACTTATCACATGCAGCAAAGAGGATAAAAAGGAAAAGATAAATCCAACACTTAGAGATTGAGTTGATCAAGGAGTCCAGCCAGACTAGGGGATGAAGTAGAAGAGTCCTATTCAGTCAAGGTGATAGACGACTGCAACAAGGAGTGAAACTACCTGATAGAGTCCTACTAAAGATAGAAGAATACATCATCTAAAGGACTCAATCAGGAGTTGGCTTATATACAACAAATGACATTCAAGTGTTTCACGTATGCACTGACAAGAAAATCATCAATCAGCAAATCAGTTCACTTACTTGAAGAAGAACCTGGTCCTTTACTTAGAAAGTCGTAGACTTTGTGTAGTAGGTTGGTTCTTTGAGTTGTAATGAGTTTTTTTTCTAGTCTCAGTGAAATATAAACTGAGTTAGGAATTGTGTCTTCAAGTTAGGTAACTCGAAGACTTAGGTACACTTATCTTAGGAAGATTTGTGTTATTGTAGAAATAGGAGTTAGAAGTTTTAATTCCTAGTTTACAAGAAGTTTTGTAATTTATTGATTGTTGAGGCTCAAGAGTATTAGTGAAGTTGGGGTTAAATCCTGTAGAGGTACAGGTCGTGGTTTTTTTACACCTTTCTTGAGTCGGGTGTTTTCTACGTAAAAATAATTGTCTTCAGTTTTACTTAAGTGAACCACATTAGTTTACTCTTTCCATTAATAGGCAACTATTACAGTAAAACACTAAAATCAGTAGGGTGCGCACCCTAACAAGTGGTATCAGAGAGAGGTTGTCTTAAATAAGATTAGCACCTAAGAAAAGATCACTATGATGAATTCCACACCTCCTACTGGTCACAGTGAAGGTCAGTCAACTACTAGACCTCCACTCCTTGATGGTTCTCACTTTATCTGGTGGAAAGCTAGGATGAAAATATTCATTTAAGGTGAAGACTATGAATTATGGGATAGGATCACTGATGGTCCTACTATTCCAATGAAGTTGGTTGATGGTGAACAAGTCAAAAAAGTAAGGACTGAATTTATTGTTGATGACTTGGTGGAATTAAAGAAAAATGCTAAGGCTAAGAACATCTTAGTCTGTGGACTAGGACCGGCTGAGTATAACAGAGTGTCAACTTGTACCACTGCTAAGAAGATTTGGGATGCACTAGTCAATGCACATGAGGGTACCTCTCTGGTAAGAAAATTCAGGATTGCTCTTCTTTTTACTGAGTATGAAGGGTTTAAGATGAAGGAGAATAAATCGTTGCATGATATGATGACAAGACTTACTGCCTTAACAAATGAGCTGACTTCTTTGGGAAAAGTCATCACTGGGGAAGAACAAGTTGAAAAGGTGTTAAGGGTCCTACCAAAATCAAAATGGAATATTAAAGTGACTGCAATCAGGGAGGCAAAGGGTCTCACAGGCATGACACTGGATGAACTAATAGGAAATTTGAGGACTTATGAAATGGAAATTGATGGAACTAATGGACAAGAAACCCCTGAGAAAGTCTTGGCCTTAAAGGCCTTAGACAGTGATGATGAAGTTGAAGTTGACCAAGAACAAGTTGCCTTCATAACTAAGAACTTTAGTAAATTCTTTAAGAAGAAAAAGGGAACAGGTAGTAAGAAATATTCCAATGACAATCCAAATAGATGTTATAAGTGTGGAAATAATGATCATCAGGTCAGGGATTGTCCAGTTTGGGAAATTGAATGGAGGAAGGAAAGGGCTGAGCAAGAATTGAAAGAAAAATCCAAAAGAAAGGAAAAATATACTATGGTAGCAGCTTGGGGATCTAATTCAGATGATGATGAGATTGATGAAACAACATTCATGGCTTTAGGAGATTCCGACTTAGAGGAAGAACATGATGTTTCTGAGGTAAGTATACTTGAACTTAAAGAAAAATTGCATTTACTTTCAAAAATAGAACTTGTTTCTCTAATGAGTGCACTAATTGATGATTTCCAAGAATTAACTTCTGATAGGGATGAGTTGTTCAATAGTCTTGCAAGTCTAAAATTTGATCTCATTGATTTAAAATCTTGCAAGAATACAATTGAAGGAGAAAACTGCACTCTCAAGAAATAGGTTACACAACTTGATTCTTCAAATAATGATCTTAAGTATAAAGTCCTAAAACTAACACTCACTGAAAATGGAAAAAAGGTCATGAGTAAAGAACAAGAAAGTGCTGAACTTGAATTAGTCAAGTACAAACAAGAATGTAATGATGCAACAAATATAATGAACGAACTAAGTCAAGAAGTCTCTAAACTGAAGCTTGACCTTGAAAGGGTTAATAGGTGGACAAATTCTTCAAGAATTGTTCATCAGTTAAGTGAGAGAAATCACAGTGAAAAGGTAGGTTTGGGTTTCCACAAAAGTCTTGATGATCCAAAAGACTTATGTTATATCTGTGGTAACCTTGGACATCCAACCACTGAATGTCCAGTTGTTGCTAAAAGCAGATCTAGCAGTCAAAACCTGGCTAATAAGTTTTCTCAAACCAAGAAGAAAAGAACTGGTTTTGGTAAGAGAAACACGTTACATTACATGTTGCCTGCATGGACTTAAAGAAGTTTAATTCATCCATTTACTCATAAAACAGGACCCAACCTTGTCTGGGTTCCAAGTCTAACCATTGATTTCTAGCAGGAGAAGGTGAAAAGAAGCAAAAAGCATTGGTATCTGGACAGTGCTTGCTCAAGACACATGACTGGTGATAAGAAAAAGTTCCTTTCACTCTCCAAAATTAATGGAAGAGGAGTTTCTTTTGGTGATGGCAAAAAGGAAATCATTACTGGAATTGGAAAAATAGGCACATCTGAATCAAGAGCATTAGAAGATGTATATCTTGCAGAAAAATTGAAGCACAACCTGTTGAGCATTTCACAACTGTGTGATAAAGGTAATAAAGTTATTTTTACTTCTAAAGGAGTCAAAGTCAAGATGATAGACACCAAAGAGATTGTGCTCACTGCAAGGAGATACAAAAATATGTACAAGGCTGACATAATGGCAATCCCAGTAATAGAGTTGACACACTGAGTGCAATGGAAAATGATCCCCTACTTTGGCACCAGAGACTTGGACATGCAAGTCTAAAACAGCTAAACATACTTTCTTCCAAAGATATGGTATTGGGTTTGCCCAAGACCAAGTTTAAGGAAGAAAAGGTATGTAGTGCCTGTGTCAGGGGGAAGCAGGTAAGATCTTTTTTTAAGTCAAAGAACCATGTCAGCACTACCAAGTTCCTCGACCTGGTCCATATGGACTTGTGTGGACCAATGAGACTTCAAAGCAGAGGTGGAAAAGGTATGTTTTTGTGATTGTTGATGATTATTCTATATTTACTTGGACATTTTTTCTAGCTTCTAAAGAAGATACCTTTGATGTCTTTACTATTTTCATCAAGAAAATTGAAAAGAAACTGGGCACTTCTCTAGTTTCCATAAGATCTAACCATGGTACAGAATTTGAGAATGACAAATTTTTAGAATTTTGTTCTACAAATGATATAGATCATAACTTTTCTTCTCACAGAACACCACAACAAAATGGAGTGGTAGAAAGGAAGAATAGAACCTAGGAAGATATGGCTAGAACAATGATGCTTGCAGGAAATCTTGCTAAAAACCTTTGGACTGAGGTAATTAGTATTGTAGCATATATCATAAATAGATGCATCATCATACCTATTCTAGAGAAAACTCCCTATGAATTACTAAAAGGAAGAAAACCAAACATTTCTCATTTTAGAACTTTTGGTTGTAAATGTTTCATTCATAATAATAGAAAGGATAATCGGGGAAAATTTGATGCTAAAAGTGATGAGGGAATCTTCTTAGGTTATTCACTTTATACTAAGGATTATAGGGTTCTAAACAACAGAACTAACTGTGTTGAAGAAAGTGTGCATGTAGTTTTTTATGAATCCTGTGTTAAGACTAACCTGCAGGAAGAAAGTGACTCTGATGAACAGGTTGTACAACTTGGTTCATCGACTGGAGCTACCAAGAATGGAGGCATCTCAACATGAGGAACTGATTCTGGAGGCACAGTGACAGGGGGAACTGAGCCACTAACTACACCAGCTCAGAACATCTATAGTGATCCTAGTAGCTCACTAGGTTTGGTCCCAAAAGGTTACAAGTATCAAGGATCATATCCTATGAGAGTTTTCTCTCTGATATCACTTTTGGGATCACCACAAGGTCTGGATTAAGAAGCATGTGTGCCTTTAAAGAATTCTTGTTAGAAATTAAGCCAAAGAAAGTAACTGAAGCACTTCTTGATGCTGATTGGATTATAGCCATCTAGGAAGAGTTAAATTAGTTTGAGAGAAGAAAAGTATAACACTTAGTTCCCCTTCCAAAAGATAGAATAGTAATTGGGACTAAGTAGGTATATAGAAATAAGGTTGATGATCATGGAACAGTTACAAGGAACAAGGCAAAATTAGTAGTCCAAGGGTACAATCAAGAAGAAGGCATAGATTTTGATGAGACTTTTTCTCTTGTATCCAGAATTGAAGCAATTAGATTACTTATTGCATTTGTTGCTTATATGGAATTCATTCTCTATCAAATGGATGTTAAGAGTACATTCTTGAATGGAATTCTCAAAGAGGAAGTGTATGTCAAAACACCACCAGGATTTGAAAGCAAGGGGTTTCCTGATCATGTTTATAAACTGGACAAGGCTTTGTATGGACTGAAACAAGCTCCAAGATCTTGGTATGAAAGATTGTCAAAGTTTTTTCTGGAGCATGGTCACACTAGAGGTGAGATTGACAACACTCTTTTCTTAAAAACTAATGGAAAAGATATGTTAGTTGTGCAGGTATATGTTGAAGACATTATTTTTGGCTCCACAAATAAAAACATGACTCATAATTTTTCTAAACTCATGAGTTGTAAATTTGAGATGAGCATGATGGGGGAGATAAATTTCTTCTTGGGTTTGCAAATTAAACAAACAGCATTTGGGACCATGATCCATAGCAAAAGTATGTCAAGAAACTAAAAGATTTTCCATGGAAGAGGCAAAAAAAGATCATCACTCCAATAGCCACTGCCACAAACTTGATTTGGATGAAATAGGTCCTGATATGGATCAAAAGTTGTACGGAGAAATGATAGGATCATTACTATATCTCACAGCAAGCAGACCAGATATTGTGTTTAGTGTGGGTCTACGTGCAAGATTTTAATAAAATCCTAAAGAGTCTAATACGGGTGTACCAAGCTGTCCAACAAGTTCACAACCATTCACACGTAGCCAAGCTCGGGAGTTATAAAAACTCCAAGTTATGTTTATGCAAATGGTCGTATGTGAGTTGGTACTTGATCCTTCCAATGGATTAAATATTTTTAAGTGTGAAGAGAAGCCTTGAAGTGTAATAAACTTACACTCCAAGGCCACCCCTTGGCAAGGGTAGGATGGTCATTTGTTATCTCCCTTTGTGGACTAATATAAATAGATAGTGTTAAGGGTTATTTTGGAGTTAGTTCATTCATGATATTTTGAGAACACAAGACTTGTAATATTTTGAACTTCTCTCTTCCATTGGAGAAGCTCAAAATCGAAATTCCCAATTGGAGTGACACTTGGGTTGAATCTTGGCTAGAAACTAGGATCTTGAGGTCATTGAGTTCCTCTTGGTCCAAGTAAGAGCTTGGTAATAATATTCTTTAGTCTTAGGGTCCTTTTATGTTGTTAGGGTTCTTAGATTCTTGAATATTGTATGTCAAGTTACTATCTTTAATTTGTAATCTTGTTGGTTGTGCAGTAACATAGTGAAGCCGTGTGGGGCCATTTTTGATTCACTATAGTTGCTGCCACTTTGTTTCTCTTGTTGTCGTTATTGTAATCTTGTAATCTCTATGATATTGTCATTTTTTGTAAACCTTGAAGTCTAGGAAAGCCGTGTGTGGCCTATTTCGATTCACTAGCATTGTTGTTGTTCATCCTGTTATTCTTGTGTAGGCTTGACTCTCTTGATACATACTCACTTTTGTATCATTTGGTATCAAAGCTTGTGGTTGATTTGTTCCAAAAAAATCAATCTTGGTTTTGGTAGTTGAAAAATACCAAAAAAAAAGGTTACTGAAATCTGAAAATTCCAAAAAAAAAAGAAGAGAAATTTGTCCATCTTGTTCTTGGCCAAAAAAATTGTGTTGTGTTGTTTTCTTGGCCAAGATTGGTGTTTGTGTGTTTATATCTAGATGTTATTTTGTTTGTCTAGTTTGTTTCTTGTGTTGATTTCTTTCTTATCAACACAAAAGGTGTCTAAAGCTAAGTTGAGTTTAATATATTGACATTGCTATTGTAGACTTGAAGTGGTAGTATGATGAACTTGAAGAAGGCTGAGTTTGTGTGTTGTTGCTTGATGTTAAAGTGGGATATTGTTGGTGAATTGTGGTTGTGTTCTTGAAGTATTGTTGTGGTGTTCATATTGATCTTCTCATCATCTTATATCTTGACCACTATAAAGACTAAAATAGATCCAAAAGGGTTGTAAGACAAGGTTGTAAAGTTGTTTGTGAAAAGACTTGCCAACATCACTTCCTTGACTTGACAACCACTTTTCCTTAAAACAAGGAGCCTTGTCTTGTGGAACTAGTAAAGTCAAGCCTCATCTTTTTTAGTTGGAAAAAGTTGAAAAGTTACAAGACTTTACTTTCCCTCCAAAAGTAAAGTCATCCATTACAAAATTGTGAAGATTAAGGCTTCAAGTTGTTGAACAAAATGTATGGACCCTGACCAATTTCATGCTGCCACATCACCTTAATCACTGTTCACATCATTAATTAAGCTCAATTTGGATATTCTAGTTTCTAATTATTGATTTTCAGTTTCTTCTAATTGACTCGAGAACTAATTATCAAGATAGTACATTCCTACTAGGTTGTCAATTAGTCCTTTGAAGCCTTGTATTCGTGTCATCGTTTGTTTGTGTGCTTTTTGTCATTTGAATACGTTGTAACTCCTTGACTCTATTCCGACAAGAATTCTTTGAGTTTCAAACAAGAATCTACTCCGGACAAGAGCATACTCAAACCTTAAGGATTCATGGGTTACTAGCCAATCTACAACACTTGTAGAGCTCGAGTGTAAGTGATTCGAGAGTGTGTGAGTGAGGAGAGGTTTTAAACTAACTTGTTTGTTGCTTGTGTAGGTGATAACTTGAAAATGGAGGGAACCATGTCTCAAACCGTGGATTCTAATTAAATGGAGAATATGAGGGTCACTCTTGAGGCTATGACCCGAGATCTTAAAAGGTTGAGTACGAAAGTGGGAGCCATAAGGGGAGAAGGGACGACTATTAGTGGGAGGTTAGAACAAGTGGAGAGTCAAAGGAACTCTCGTCCTTCTACTCCTCGACATGTATCGTCAAGTGTACATGATAGAAATTCCTCCGCCACCGTTACTCCCAAAACATGGCCACAATTGCCAAATCCTTCACTAGCTCTACTAAATGTCGCAAGCCAAACCACTCATAACCCCCTAAACCGAGACTTCAATAGAACAAACCATTCCTAAACTCTTCAAGTTCTACAAGAGGGACTCGGATGTCAAATGCCTCCACAAAATCCAAACCCTCCCTTCCAAGCTCCACTAAACCAAAGACCACCATCTCGACAAAATCCAATCCATTCAAATCAAGTTCCAAACATCCAAAACCATCCTGTCCACTTTGAGAAATATGGTAAAGAGTATTATGAAGGGTATGGAGCCTTTGACGATGCTTATATGAGGGAAGAGGAGAAGAGAGGGGGACGTGTGGATCCAAGAAGATACCGAGGGTATGGAGAAAGGGGAAACCGACACCAAGAGAGTGATGTAGGCATCAATACCATTAAATTGAGCCTACCTATCTTTAAGGGTAAAATTAACCTCGAGGTGTATCTTGCTTGAGAGTCGACGTGTGATAAAGTGTTTCAAGTGAATGATATATTGGAGGAAAAGAAGAGTTGTTATGACATAGCTCACTTTGAAGGCTATGTTAACACATGGTGGGAATATGTCAAACGGTTTGGTAATGAGTTGATTGATGGACAACCACCATCATGGTTTCGATTGAGGTATCTAATGAGGCAACGGTATCTTCCCGAAAGTTATCATCATGAGTTGCTTGCTAAGTTGTACAATTTGCGACAAGGGAATCAAAGTGTGATGCAATATTATGATGAGTTTCAACAACTCATGTTAAAGCTTGATCATCGTGGAGAACAAATTTTCCATGACATCATTCGGTTCAAGTGTGGGTTGAACAAAGAGATCTCTACTTATTTGATGCTTCACAAGTTCGATACCGTTAAAGGAATTTTCCAAGCGGATCTTGAGATTGAAAGGGAGATTAAAGAGAGGTCGTCGTTCAAGGCAAAGGGACCATCAACCTCGGGTTTGCCGAGGAGCAAAGATATGGTTCAACCATCTTCAGGTTGGCCCAAAAATAAGGACCAACCCGCCACTATAAGGCTGCCCGAGCCTAAAACAGTCCACAAATTTCCTCCCCGACAAGAAGCTCATAAGTATCCTAATCCTAAAGGGTTCCAATGTTTCAAGTTCCAAGGTTGGGGACATAAATCCAATGAATGTCCAAACCGACGCAATGTGATCCTAAGGAAAAGGATATTGTATTACCTTGGTGAGGAAGTAGGTATTGAAAAAGAAGAGAATGAGGCCGATCCTTAAGATGGAGAGGAACCTAAAAGTGAGCCGCATAATGATGATGATGATGATTGTGAGGATGCTTATCCACAAGAAGGGGAGTGTGTGGTTCCAAACTTTGCAGTGAGGTGTTCCATGATTAGTAAGGCGATAGATGATCCTAGCCAATGGGAGAATCTATTCCATACTAAATGCCTTGTGAAGGGAAGTGTGTGCACTTTGGTGATAGATAGTGGTAGTTGTGCAAATATTGTTAGTGTTGCTATGGTGAACTTCTTGAAATTTCCAACTACACTTCATACTAGCCTTTACAAGTTGCAATGGTTGAATGAATGTGGAAATTCTGCATATATCCCAAGAATTTTCTGGAAATCCTCTTCTTGCAAATCATTATAGAGTTCTTAAGCGTTAGATGTCCCCACTCCATCAGCTCTATTTTGATGTTGTCCATAAAATGCTTATTCCTCATCAAGAAAGAAGGACTGTAGCCAATTTTCTTGACCTCACTCTCATGGAACTGCTTGACTCTGAAGTGAGTATTGATCTGCCTTGCCTTATGATTCATCACATGCAAAGAGTCATACTTCAAGTTGTGAATGGCCACGCTTTGCCATATGCTTTCTGGCTCGCTCCCATTTTTTAGGTCTATAATGTCCCTGTTCAAGTATGGTCTCTGCAAACCACTAAGGATGTCGTGGGGACTATGAACCATATGGGGTTACCTATTTCCATGAGGAGTGTTGATAACCTTGTGCAACAGTTGCAAAACGCATTTACTGCTAAGATTGTAGAATTGGAAGTTTTTCAAGCTAAGTTGGATGTTGCTCAGGTTACTCATGATGCTGAGAAGAAGGAGCTTCTAGCTCAAATTGCCTCTCTTAAGGACACTGTAGAACGGGAACGCTCTGAAAATGCTGATATTGTCCGAAAATTGACCTCTCTTATCCTCTGCTCCTCATGTACTTAGTTCCCTTCATAGTGCCTTAGGACTGTCTCCTTTGCCTTCTTGCTATGTGGCCTGTTATCTCTTTTGTTATTTTGGGTATTATTAATTGTATCCTTCTTTTTAATGAAATGGACTTACTTTCCTTATTATGTTCTACTCTTATTTTTTTGTACTGCATAAATGTTCTTTTACTCTAGGTTTTGATTGTTTTAGTGATTGCCCCAGTGGCCATGGATTATTAAACATTTTTCACTTTTTGGACCTAGTTTTTCGATGATGTCAAAAGGGGGAAGAGTAGATTATGCAATGCTTATAACTCAATTGACTAACCTATTTCATTCTATGTTCTTTTGTCTAATTCTTTTATTGAGAATGTCAAGATTTTGTGATAGATGTTGTGTTTGTCATCATCAAAAAAGGAGAATTTATTAGGTTACTGAATTTTTGATGATGGACATATGACTAAAACATGTTGTACAAGCTGGTCCACCAGAAAGAACAGTCGCAGGCAAGACTACTGATAAGATAAACATGCATAAAGTCAGGAGTGGATAAGCAAGGAGATTCAGATATGCTCTTAACACTTATCACATGCACCAAAGAAGATAAAAAAGAGAAGATAAATCTAACATTTAGAGATTGAGTTGATCAAGGAGTCCAGCCAGACTAGAGGATGAAGTAGAAGAGTCCTATTCAGTCAAGGTGATAGACGACTGCAACAAGGAGTGAAACTACCTGAAAGAGTCCTACTGAAGATAGAACAATATATCATCTAAAGGACTTAATTATGAGTTGGCTTATATACAACAAATGACATTCAAGTGTTTCACTTATGCACTGACAAGAAAATCATCAATCAGTAAATCAGTTCACTTACTTGAAGAAGAACCTGTTCCTTTACTTAGAAAGTTGTAGACTTTGTGTAGTAGGTTGGTTCTTTAAGTTGTGATGATTCTTTGTTCTAGTCTCAGTGAAATATAAACTGAGTTAGGAGTTATGTCTTCAAGTTAGGAAACTCGAAGACTTGGGTACACTTATCTTGGGAAGATTTGTGTTATTGTAGAAATAGGAGTTAGAAGTTTTAATTCCTAATTTACAAGAAGTCTTATAATTTATTGATTGTTAAGGCTCAAGAGTATTAGTGAATTTGGGGTTAAATTCTGTATAGGTACAAGTCGTGGGTTTTTACACCTTTCTTAAGCCGGGTGTTTTTCACGTAAAAATAATTGTCTTTAGTTTTACTTACGTGAACCACGTTAGTTTACTTAATCCACTAATAGGCAACTATTACAGTAAAACACTAAAATCAGTAAGGTGCGCACTCTAACAATATAATTTAGGATTCCTAATTTAATAAAAAATTTCACCATATATTTTAGCTTTGATCCCATATATTTTAGGAGTTAATATTATAAAAATAATTAAATAATAAATTAAGAAAGAAAGTGAAAAGATAATTTTGTCTAAAGCAGAGACTTTTAATGAAGGGCAAAAAGTTCAAATAATATTTCTAAAGTTATTCACACTTTTAATATATTAGAGACTAGAGATCAGAGATAGAGATTAGAGACTAGAGATAGAGATAGAGATAGAGATAGAGATTAGAAATTAGAGATATAGATTTATAATGTATTAGTTATACATGTATTAGTTATTTCATCTTCTATCACTTCTAATATAATACAGTCAGACTTCTCTATAACGTCACCTCATTATAATGTGTTTCACTATAGCGGCCTGATTTTCTCCGAAATTAATTTTTCATATTATATTTTACTTCTGTATAACAACTTTTGACCTATAACATCAATGACGATTATTATAGCGGTACACTCTTTATAAAATTACCTCTCTATAACAACATATGCTCAAATATTATGTAATAATATATTTGTAAGAAATATATCGTGTACAAACTAAAATATCAAAATATTTATGATAATAATTATTAATGGAATGCACACGATAAATTTCAAGTATGAAGATTTAATTTAAAGAAAAAAAATTATATTTAAATGGTGCACACCAATTATTTCATAACTTCACGAGGAAAAGACTACTAATAATTGCATTTTTTATATTCACTCTTTCTAATTTTGCACACTTTTTTTTATAATAGCTTAATGAGATATGAACGCCAAATGTCAATATACATATATAACAACACCTCTCTATAGCAGTTATGAAATTTTCGGAAAAGTGTAGCCACTATAAAGAGGTTTGTTTGTACATAGATTCTCTCATAATGTATACATATATTAGTAGTTCTACGGGCTTTTGAATTGAAAATTAAATAGTGTAGTAACTTTAAATATGAATAATTTACCTCCTAACTAGCTACCAAACGTGATATTACTTATGCAAAAGTTGATACTTGCATAACTCACCTTCAAACCCACTAACATACAATCCCTTAGGTATCATTTGTTTCATGAGATATAATAAGTAGCATTGAGAGATTCCATGGGACTATAAACTATTTTACTCCATCCTTTATATATGACAGTATTGTACCATTTTGACACAAATGGTGGCTCAAACTAGCTAATATCCCACACCAAACATGAAATAATTTAATTTTGAGTTTAACCAAAATTATTATGCTTATACATATTATTAGTCGCCCCCTAGAAAATTGCTTTTGATGAGAAGCCAAATAGGCCCGGAACAGTAATGAGCTAGACTTCGGTATGATGAGAAAATTACGAGGGATGACCTCCATAGTGGGTGACTTTGTATTTTTGTCCCTCATAAGAAAAGACTTTAAACACTAGCCTTCCTTCTTTTTCATGCTTATTTGTCTCTTAGTTTTTTTTTTCTTTTTTACTTTTTCTTGATTTTTATTTTCTCTTTCTCTTATTTTTATTGTTTTAATTCATTTGTTCCAACCTCTATTTTTTATTTTTTTTATTTTTTTATTTTAAAAATATTTTTTTTCATTTCTCTATTTTTTAATTCATTTGGCTCAATCTTTATTTTCTTTTTTTTTTCTCATTTTTTCTATTTTTCTCAAACTTATTTTAATTTTATTTTTTCTTCTCATTTTTTCCCAACTTCTTTTTTTCTTTTTTCTAAAACTTCTTTTTTTCTTTTCTCTTTTCTCTTTTCTCTTTTTTCTTTTTTCTTTTTTCTTTTTTCTTTTTTCTTTTCTCTAAAACTTCTTTTTTTCTCTTTTTTCTCCATCTTTATTTTTTTCCTTCTCTCTTTTTTTCTCATCTTCTATTATATTTTGCTAATGAACAGAAAGTTGGATAATCTAAAAAAAGATTTTCTTTTTTTGACATCAAAGTAAAATTAAGGGTAAGGCTTGTCGTTTGAAAATTCTTTGTGATAAGTCGTGTCTCTAAGGCAAGGGTTATAGAACTTTTCATAAATTAAGATACAATATGGTAGTGTCAAGTCTTACTTGTGGGGCATAACTTGTTGTTTGAAAATTCTTGAACTAAATCTTGCTTTTAAGGCAAGAGTTACAAAGTATCTCATAAATTAGGACATAATAAAATAGTGTTAACTCTTGCCCATATGGGGTAACTTGTTTTTTGGGAGATTCCTGTGCTAAGTCTAGTTTTAGAGCAAGACTTCTTAACCATCTCATAAATCTAGACACAATGTGGTAGTGATAACTTTTGCCCATGGGAGCGTAACTTGTTGTTTGAAAGTTCTTGGGCTAAGTCTTATCTCTAAGGGAAGAGTTATAGAACATCTCATAAATTAAGACACAATGTGGTAGTTTCAACTCTTGCCCATGGGGCGTAACTTATTGTTTGAAAGTCTTTGAGCAAAGTTTTGCTTCTAAGGCTAGAGTTAAAACATCTCATAAATCAAGTAGTGCCAACTCTTTCCCATGGAAGCGTACTTTATTGTTTGGAAGACTTTGGGCTAAGTCTTATCTCTAGCAAGAGTTATAGAACATCTTATAAATTAAGACACAATGTTGTAGTTTCAACTCTTATACATGGGGTGTAACTTGTTGTTTGGAAGTCTTGTGGTCAAGTCTTGCCTCTAAGGCTAGAGGTATATAGCATCTCATAAATCAAGACAATTTGATAGTGTCAACTCTTGTTCATGAGGCGTAACTTGTTGTTTAAAAGTCTTTGGGCTAAGTATTGCCTCTAAGGTAATAATTATAGAGCATCTTGTATATCAAGACATAATGTGGAAGTATCAACTCTAGCTCATAGGGCGTAAATCAAAATACAATATGATAGTGTCAAATCTTGTAAATCTTGTCTTATAGACAAGATTTATAGAACATATAATAAATCAAAATACAATATGATAGTGTTAAATCTTGCCCGTGGGACAAAATGTGTTGTTTGAAAGTCCTTTGGCTCAGTCTTGCCTCTAAGACAAGCGTAACAGAACATCTCATAAATCAACACATAATGTGGTAGTGTCAAGTCTTGGCCATGTGACGTAACTTGTTGTTTGAAAAAAATCAAAGAAAATAAAAAATAAAGATTATGAAGAAAAAAAAAAGGTTGATGAAATTAGAAAATAATAAAATCAAAGAAAATGAAAAAGAGAAAAATAAAAGTTTGGAGAAGAAAAGGAAAAAAAAAAGATTGAGAAAAAAATTAAAAAATAACGAAAAAAGATAAAATAAAAAATAAAAAACGTAGAAGTTGAGAAAAAAATAAAAAAAGAAAGATAAATAATAAAAAAATAAAAATATAGAAGTTGAGAGAAGAAAAGTAAAAAAGAAAAAATCAAACTAAAATAAAAAAGAGAAAAAAAAAATAGAAGTTGAAAGATAAATGAGCATGAAGAGTTGTTTGAAAATATTTGATCTATAACAACATGGGTTGTGGTGTAGTGGTGGGACTACTCGATCCTTAACCAGAGATCTTGGGTTCGAGTCCTAGACATGGAGAAAATTCTATTGGGAGAGCCACCCCCAGAATGGATCCTGCAGTGCGCGATCCAGATTAGTCGGGGCTCCAATGAGGATATCGGACACCGAACGAAAAACTAAAAAATAAGAAAAAAATATTTGATCTATAGAGGAACAAATATATATTTCTTTCATACGGAAAAAAAAAGGAAATGCTAATTTTATAGGAGAAAAGACATAAGTCACCACTGAACTTGTTCGAGATTTACAAAAAGACACTTTAACTTTGCAGACGACCTATCACCCCATAAAAATTATGTAGATTCTCATAAATAAATCATTTTGATCGAATATCAGCCTATGCGTATAGGTACGCATATGACATGCGTGATACTTTAAACTTGACTGAAATAATCACTTATAAAATGCCACATGTAATTTCTTTGTCACTTATGTTAAAACCCGTCTTTCCTTCTTTCTAAAACACTATTTTTCATAAACCTCCATTTATGTATCTGTTGTATTTTTTATTTTGTCTCTTTTTTTAAATTCTCATCAATGAAATCAGGTTTAAAAGGTAAGATGTCTTCATTAATGTTCTAATTTCTAAATAAAATCAGCCTTAAAAGCTTTAATTTCATCTTAATTTTATTAAAATTTTTGAAATCAAGCTATATTTTGTGATTAGGTTTTGAGAAAAATATTATTATCATGTCAAATGCAATATTGAATCGTATTTGAAGTGACGAGAATGATCCCATATTGCATGTGAAAATATGATGCAAACATCCAGACTTACTTTCAATGAAAACGTCATGGTCGAAGGACAACCCAGCTAGAAGATTTTAGTCCTGTCTACGCTATAGTGTATGTTCTATACATAGTCTCTTAGTTTTTTTTTTTCTGTTAAATTAATTTATTTATGACTTATTTTAGGAGAAATCATGCAACTTTTTTAGATGAAGGGATCTAAAAAAAAAAAATTATGATTCAAGTCAGTTATTTTGAGATTGACAAAGAGAACCAAGGAGTTGAAAGAATTATTAACATTTTAGAAAGTAAGGAGAAATGGATGGTGAAGGAGAAAAAGAAGAGCAAATATTGTAATTGGAAGCTCATCGTCATAATTGTCATTGTATTTTTTCTATTTGTAAGCATTATCAAAAATTTGAAGGATGACAAATGTAGTTGTGTGCAATTGAAATTATCATAATTGTTCTCTGATTTCTCTTATTCTTTACATCTTTAGTTTGATTTTTCCTTTTGTTGCTTTTTCTTGGTATGAATTTAAAATAGTCTTTATGTCTTTTCTCTTATCGGAATATTAGTGGCTTAATAGGATGTAATTTTATTTGATTGGGTAAGACTTATGCAACATGTTTGTATCAATTCGAATTAAGCTTATGCAACCTATTTCGTATCAATATATTGTGATAGTGATGATTATTTGTGAGCATTCAAAATCTATTATTCATACACAATCAATAAAGTAACAAGACAACCACAATGAATAAAATGAGGACTTCATTCCAGCATAATCATTGTTTTAATTTCAACTACAATCAAAGCTTGACTTTGTATTTTTTGATACCTAACAAAACATAATTTAATACCTAAAGATACCTAACAAAATAAAGTTATCAAAATAATATTTGATTCTAACAAAATAACAAGATCAAAATCATATCAACAACAACACCAAAATACACAAAAAATAATTATTTGAAACAATATCAATAGCATCATAAAAATTGCTAAACACATCACATCATCAAGATGCCCTACTTTCATGGCACATAAATCTTCTTATTTAAATTGATTTTGCTTTGAATATCGACAACAACTGCAGATCTGATTTGAATAACTTATTCAGCTCACTCTCTTTTATGTTTGCTATTGGTAATGACTAACTTTTTCATCTATTTAAATCCTTGTCTTGGTGTGTAGCCAATATCGTCAGTTGCTACATCAAACCTCTTTGTTACCTTTGTACCAGTGCATGATTCTTCTACTTGGCAATCCATGTTGCATAGACAAATCACTGAAATTAAAAAGACATAAATATGAATAATTCAAGCAAAATTAGACACATTACTAACATTAAGAGCTGTAAAATCATCATCATCTTGGTATATTTTAACCTCTAACATCCTTGATCTTTTAAAAAGTTTCTTTGCCCTCCTCTGATGTCCTCATGCTCTTGTTTTTAGGAGTCATTTCTCTTTCAATGCCTTTTTCACTGTCAGAACTGACTTTTTTGAATCAGTCGTCTTCCTCTATCTGTGTCTTTATTCATATGACTTTGTTAAGGCATCCCCATTCCCCTGCCCGTACTCCTATTTATTGAGAGTCAAATGAGTATATGTATGTTTTCTATAAATAATTACATAATTATCTGTATGTGTAGAAGTTTCATCTAACAGATTTAAAATAGTTGAGACATTTGAAATATTTGAAATGCTTGAAACATTGTCCTTTCCTTTACTTCTTTCTTTATCACTTGTAATATTTGTGGTGGCCTGATTATTAACATATTAGTACATATTCTTAAAAAAAGTTGATAATGACAAATAAATAAATATACCTCTATTTGAGAAGATGTTCCAGCTAATTGACTTGGGTCACTATTCCTTGCTCTACGTATTCCTCGATCAGTAGAAGTTTTAGGTTGTGTTTTAAAATATTAGTCCTTGTACTTAACAAAATGTACATTAGATAATGATATAAAAATTACATGTGTCTGAAAAGATATTTCAACTGATTGACTTGGACTAGTTTGATCTCTTGTAGGACATACTCTTTTATTGTATTCGTGTGTATCATATTCGTTGCAAGTCATAACAGCACCACATTTGTTAAGTTTTTTAATTTTTCTATTTTTATTAATCTTCTTTCTTCTAGCTTTACTGGTCTTTCAATGAGTTTTTTGCTCTTTCGTGGCTTCACAGTTAGATTATTTGAAGTTGGCTATATTTTCTTGTTGTTCATTAGCTGAATAAAATGAACATATGTGTGAGGTAGGTCTTCTTGTAATAACAGTTGTCAAAAAAATTAGTGGAATCATATTTCTTGTGGTGAAGGAAAACAACACCATGAGGACAAGAAATGGCCCTAAGCTGTCAAACTCTGAAACTACAACTATTACTAGTGATATCCACCGTACGTGTAAAACCCCTGTGTTCAATCTCAAAACTCCTTTTTTTCATTTTAAGACAAATTACACTGCACTGACTTATCAATATTTTCTTGGATAATCTTTAGAATTGTGAAAAAAATATAAGTAATTCAAGTATTTGAAAACTGTCCCAATTCACCAATTCTTTTCATCATTTTTATTCTAATCTCCTCAAACATTATAATGAGTGTTTTGAACCTTGCAGCCAGTATTCACGGATTAAAACTCTCTACTATATTATTGTCCACGACATCACATTTGCTATGATCTTTAAAGTATTTTTTGCACCATGTCTTCGAATTGTACTATAAAAGATCATCCAAACAATCCCTTCCCAACAACTTCATTTTTTTTATATTCTTCTTCAATTCTGCATTAAATGTGGATTTTGTAATTCTCCAAAACAATCTTTTTTCTATTTTTTTTCAGATTTTGCACCAATTCGTAAGAACATATCTTGAGACTTTCTGTGTTCAGTCAGTGACAATAGACCTTTCACATCAATCTTCAGTACCTAACAAAGCAAAATAACATATTAATTGCAGAATTAAAGAAAAAAATAGTAAACACTTATGGAGAATAGAGTCTTCCTTTTTGCATGTCAATAAAGATGCTTAATTGATGACCTTCTCCAAGCTCAAGTTCATTCCTTAGTAGCTCAAAAAATCATCCATATGTAAACTGATTCTCAACCTCAACAATTGTCCTGATAATAAGCAGTATTTAATCTTTTCCATCTCTGCAAACAACTACCAACAACTGACCTTTGCACGCATCTTTGAGGAAACACCCATTCAAATCAATCAATCTGCTAGCACCTCTAAATTCTTTAAAGCATGTAATCACATATAAAATTCTTCAAAAATTAACTGTCCAGTCTCATCAGCTTCTCCAACTTTAACAACTTAAATGCAACCTAGATTAGTCCTCAAGATCTCATTTCTGTAATCAGAAATTCTACAATACTCTACAATATGATCACCCATAATCTCTTATAGCACTCTAGACCTAACTTTTCTCGCATTTGTCTTACCAACATTGATATCTAACTCCTTTCTAATAATCTTTTGTAGCTGAACAATCTTGATGTTTGGTTGCTGACTTATTCTGTCTTTGTACTTACTTTCCAGAAATCTTAAGTTGCAAAGATAGTTAAAATTGATGTCAAATAAATGTTAATAGAATTGTATCTTTTAATAATAAAATTTCTATTAGTTTTATCCTTACTAGCACACAACAATTAAAGACAAGTCCCTTTGCAATACCTCACTCTAATTTTGTCAGGTTCATTCACATACTTTTCATTTTGAATCTTTTCTTAAATTTCATATCTGGTCACTCCTAGGCTAATTCCTTACACTTGAAAAAATCAATTCTAATTTTCAAATAATTTTTTCACAAGTTTCATAAAAAATAACTTTATTCTTTTTCTTTCTTCTAATAGATTTATGTACTACTTGATAAACCTCTTCACCATCTCCTCAACTTACTTTATCATCTAATTCAAAGCTAGAAGTTTCATCACTTAGATAGTAAAGTTCATCACCTCCTATCTTACCAACTAGGTTATCCCTAATTCCAACATTTGTCTCATCATATCTTATGTCAGACCTTTTTCACCTACATTGATATGTTCATCTGTTGTACCTTTACTTTTTTTTTTGTGACCTATTGAAATGTCTTTCATTTGCTCTTTTATCAATATCTTATTAATGGACATCATTGTCAACATAACTTGCTTCACTAGTATTCCGTATAGGCTCTGAATCATCCTCTAAATCATCATTATTTGGATCCTCATTTATTGCAGGATTAAGAGGGTTGAAAGGTATAGTAGAAGGAGAAGGCTCATTTGGAAAGTCAAAAGTTTCAGAAGGATGGTTGGAAGGAAAATTAGAAAAAGAAGGTTGAGTATTTGGGTAAGAAGCACCACCCTTATTAATAGGGTTCAAAGATTCTTCACCTATCCTACTGTCACTCACATTGAGGACAAACTCCAACTCACGTGGGGTCTGACAAGATTCATTGACCCCATGAGAAACATACACCTCAAGTTTGTTCCTATTTTTCAACCTACTGACAAGGTCTCAAATAACCTTATCACATTTAATTTCTACAAAAAATTATTTTAGTTAATAAAAAAAGTCACACTCTGTTGTATATTCTAGATTTTTAATGTACTCTTTTAACTTAAAAAGGGACATCATATCAATATCTCTATCAAAGAATTTAGTCACAATCCCAACAATATAATTAGGTAGAGGATCAAATACACTTTGATTCCGTTAATACCATCTTAAAGTTATTAGAATAAAAGATATAGAAATTTTTTTAAAAAAGTAGCATTTCAATCACGCAAACACATTGAAATCAGTAAACAAAATTCTAAATCTCAATAATCGAATAAAATTTTGAAAGTACTATTTTCAGATATTTTCACAAAAAAAATAAAGGTGTGCTCCCCTATCCCCCACCCCCACCCCACTCCTTCCCAAAGAAAATATAGTAGCAATAGATATCTCAAAAAAAAACACTACAACATCCTAACAATAACAACAACAACAACATATGTATGCATATAGACAACACAACATACACTATAAAATTCTAACAATGGCAAGTATCAAATACATAGTACAAAATAACTCAATAAATTCATACTAACACGATTTTCACCAAAATAATTTTTATTAATATATTTTTTTAAAAAAATCACAAATGTGAAAAATCATCAAAAGTTAGAGAAGTGTGAAACTACTTAAATACGAAAAATTCTTACTTGTAAGATTTCAACTTTTTATTTAATAGCCATTTCTTCAAAGAAATCTCTCTCTATATATAAAGGAGAAACATAGAGGAGGTGATGTGGCACCCCTCTAAGATCTCCATTAGCATTTATCTTTTTTTGACATTTTTTCCTTCATTCTTTTCTTTTATCAATTTGTTTAATAAATAAAAAGATCTTCATTATATCTAATTACATTTCATGAGCTACAAAAAACCTTCATCCATTTGCATTCTCTATTAAATATTATCTTTAAGTAACATGTCTTTTCAACTTTCTTTATCTAATTTTTATGACTTGAACAACCTCTATATATGTACAGTGATTTATTTGGAGGACAATATTGAATTTTGTAGCCATGGTTGGACGCAAAAGAAGAAAATTGAGGTTGTAAGTTTTTAGTATATGTATTTTCGGGCATTAGACATCTTTCTTTTTCTATTTTTTGAGCTTAAATTGATTTGAAATTATTTGAGTTGTACTTGATATTTTAGATTTATAATCATTTGCTAATCTTAACAATTTATTTTGTGTCTTTTCATATATTTATGATGGTATGATCATTTCTTTTCATGTATTAACAAGTACGGTGATTTATTCGGAGGACAATGTTGAATTTTGTAGCCATGATTGGACACAAAAGAAGAAAATTGAGGTTGTAAGTTTTTAGTATGTATGTTTTTGGGCATTAGGCATCTTTCTTTTTCAGTTTCTTGAGCTTAAATTAGTTTAAAATTATTTGAGTTGTACTTGATATTTTAGATTTACAATCATTTGCTAATCTTAACAATTTTTTTTGTGTCTTTTCTTATATTTGTGATGGTATGGTCATTTCTTTCTTTTCATGTATTAACAACTATACATACTTTAATGTATAGCATAAGAACAACTGGTAAGAAGTTGTCATTCTTATTATTGAGTACTAATACTGCTACCTTTATGCCATGAAAAATATTGATGTGTAGTACTCCTGTTAGGCCTAAAGCAATATATCAAGTGGCTCCAACAATAAAATAAATCAATGACAACAGATAGATTGAGCAAGTAGGGAGTGAAAGTAGAGAAAGGATATGTCTTATGCAAAACACGAGATGAAGACAGAAAATACCTATTTACTCATTGTAATTTTGCCAGAATGCTATGAAATACGCTACTATATGATTGCAACTTTTAACTACACGGGCTTAGCCTACTATTATGGGAACAAATCCTAATATTAAATATGATCAACAACACTAAAGGAAGTTCAAAGCAAGCCAAAATCTTTAGAATATTTTATGCTCTATATACATATGTCATCCCCTTTTTCTAAGCCTCCAGCAATATAGATTTTCTTAGTATTTGTTTGATAGTAGCATAGGAGTTATTAGAAATCGAGAGGTCTGAAGGTGATTTGCTTTATGCTTTACATTATATTTGTATTGAAATTTATCATGGGTTGCAATAGACAAAATCATGGAAGGACCAATTTAATTATTGAACCTCAATTTGGTGTAAAGAATTATAGAATTTCACTTTCTCGGATAGTGAATATTTTTCACCTTCAATTTTAAGGTTGCGGGTTCAAATTCACCATGGAAGCAAAAAGGTGAGAGATTTTAGAAAAAAAAAAATTATTTTACTTATGCTTTTGCTATCTAAGTTAACCACTCAAATACTACTCCATCTTAGTGTTACTTCAGTCATAGCTTTTAGACTAACACTAATTTTTCTTTCTTATTATTTTTCATGTGGTAGTTTAGGCTATCGAAAAATTGTACATTAAGATCAAATGTCAAAGCTAGCTTTTATGAAAAGTGATGCGACACATTTTTCGGCTAAGAAAAGCTAGCCTTAATTTATATTTTATGTGTAAAAAATTATCAAAAGTCACTCTTTTAACTCTCTTTATTATGTTAAACATGTTATGTTTATAATTTTTTTTTTATCTCTCTTAATTATTGTTGAATTTTTAACAATCCATTTAATTATAATTTTAGTAGATATATACAGATTGGAGTCATGTCTAACACTTTCATCATAAGGATGAAGCCTTGAAAAAGAAAAAAATAGTTTCGAGACTTTTCTTTTTTAAAAAACTACTCATTTTAATTAATCTCAACATTTTCGATATCTATTTTATGATTATAAAAATCTGTAAAATCGTATCAACTGAAGAGAGAGAGAATCGATGACACAACGTCTATGGACGGATATTTTTACATGTTCACATTTGAATATTTTTAATGTAAAAATAATTTTCTAAATAATTTGTAGAAATTGAGGTTAAGATCAATTTATTTCATTCATCTTTACCTCTTAAATATTAAAATTATACATTACAACAACTCCAAAAGTCACATTCTTAATCTGATATATGTTGTCTTTTTTTTTAATTCTTTTTGGTGCAAAATTTCCTTTTCTTACTCTAGCTAGCTAGAACTTTAACTACTATCAATTATGTAAAATTAATACACTTAATAATATTGATGCCATTAAAATTTCTTAATGCACATTGCTCATCTTTTGCAACTACTCAATGTTCATTACCTTATTTAGTACCTATAATTATTATACAAATTTAATTACTTCAAATAATAACATATTATCAATGCGGATCCAATATGAGATTAAAAAAAAATGCTTGAGACAGAGGAGTTATAATTCAAAATGCAATAGAGTGTGGTGTGACACCTCTCCATGGCCATCATTTCTATTTTTTTTTTCTTCCTTTTTAGTGTTTTCCTTTTTATTCCATTCATGTTCTACCTTTTAAAAAAAGATCTAAAAGTCGCCACTAATTCTAAAAAAAATGTCATCCTCTTTTAATTTTCAAGCACAAATTTTTTTTTTCCCCATTTAAACTAAATAAATCATTTTACATAAAACTTTTGAAAAGTGCTTTTTAAAACAATTTGGATGTACTTAAATACATTATAAAGAGTTACTTTAATAATGTAATTGTTTTGACAATCTTTCATATTTCAAAGGAGAAGAAAATTTTCGTTATAAGAAGTCTTGATTTGTTTCATTGGCTCCATAAAATATACAAACTGAATTTTTTTGAAAGTGGACGAAATGATAAAATAAATAGCTGCTGATTGATCTATAGTTCTCGCGAAAAGCATTTTTTTTTTCATATCTAACACACTCTTGAATCATGATATCTCCTTTAAGTCCATAAAAAAATATGTGTTCATCTTTTTTCTGATGTCACTCAGTTGTCATGAGTTTTCCTCTTATAAATTTTAAATTAATATTAATGATGATCTATATAATATTTTTTTTCCTGAAAAGCTATGATGGTATTAGTGAATTAGAAACGAAATTAGGTGATTAGTGTCATGTATTCATTTTTTCACTAATTTTAATATTTTTATCGCAACAAGAGAGACAAGTTGATAAAACTTAGATATTGCACAAAAGATAGTGAAATAATAAAGCACTAGAAGTATAGTATCTCTTTCTCCCCCTGTCAACAACCATACATAAGCTCTTAACTAAGTTTTGTTTCTTCCCCAAAAGATTAAAATTTGAATGAAAAAATTGAATAGGAATTTTGAGAGGTTATGATTCAATTTATATATTCCTTCTACATTTATTTAAATTTACTTATATATATATATATACACACACAACAACAACAACAACATACCCAGTGTATTCCCACGAAGTGGGGTCTGGGGAGGGTAAGATGTATGCAGTCCATACCGCTACCTCCGAAGAAGTAGAGAGGTTGTTTTCGATAAACCCCCGGATATATATATATATATTTCAAATGGAGGACTACTTTTTTTTTTCGAGTATTCTTGAACTTTCATTTGTTTTTTGTTTAAATTTAATTTTTTATTATTAAAAATATAATTTCACTCAATTTCTTCACGCGGTTGAGTTTCCTAGTTGATCAATAAAGATTGTAATTTAGCTATACTATGCGTTTAATTTCTCCCTTTAAAAGTACAATTTCAATCGAAAAAGAAAAAGAAAGAATGAAGTGAGCGTAGTGCGAGAAATTGATAAGAAAGAAGCATGAATTATCTGATTAGTGGGGAGTTGAAGGGTCTCAATTCTGGTTAAAGAGTTAAATCCATTCTTTTATTAAATGTTTATGTAAATTATTTAATTAAAGAGAGTGTCCAACACATGTGTTTTTTAAGTTTAAGATCGATGAGAAATTTGATCAAGATGATCTATTTATGAGGATCTATGTAATTTTTGTGGTGGTAATAGATCGCTCGCAAAATTAAAATATTTTTTTACAGATTTCAAACAAGTTGAGTGACGATTTTATGTCTTTTCTCTATTTTATTATTAAGAAGAAAAAAAGAAAATTCATCGATAAAAAATCATTTATGTAGTTTATCCGACACTTGATACTAGAACGTTCCCGAATATCTTAGGTCTCAAGGCTATCAAAATACCTCGAATCCTCCAAAAACTTTTCTTTACCTATCTACACCTCTCTTTTCTGTTGTTCAAATAACCAAATTCCAAGTTATTTGTTAACAAATCCAAAAGCAAAACTCAAAGGTATTAGCAACAAAAAACAAACAATGTTTTTCTTCTTTGTAGGAGAGCAGCAAGTTAGACAAGTATTGAAGAATGGGGTGGGAAGGTACATTGAGTGCGGGTCACGTGCCAACCTCGTAGACTATGACAAGGTTTGTATCTCTACTTCTTCTTTGTGACCTATTGAAATGTCTCTTGTTTGTTGGACATCACTGTCAACATCACTTTCTTCAGTAGTATCCTTTTTAGATTTTGAATCATTCTCTAAATCATCAACATTTAAATCCTCATCTATTGAAGGATCAAGAAGGTCGGAAGGTATAGTAGAAGCAGAAGGCTCATCTAGAGGGTTGAAAGTTTAATAAGGAGGGTTGGAAGAAAAAATAAGAGAAGAAGACTGAATATTAGGGTTAGAAGCATCACCCTCATTAATAGGATGTAAAGATTCCTCACCTACCCCACTGTCATTTACATTGGGACAAACTCCAATTCAAGTGGAGCCGACAAGGTTCATTGACTCCCTGAGAAATATTCACCCAAGTTCATCCTATTTTTTAACTTACTAATAATGTCACAATTAACCTTATCACATTTAATTATTATTAATAATTCATTCCAATTAACAAAAAAAAATAACATTTTGTTGTATATTCTAAATATTTTATTTAGTCTCTTAACTCAAAGTAGGACATCACATCAATATCTTTATTTAAAAGCTCAGTAAGCTCAGTCACAATCTCACAAACATATTAGTTAGGAGACTAAATACAATTTGACCCCATGATACCATCTTAAAATTATCGAAACAAAAGACATAGAAAGATTCTTGAAAAAAGCAACATTTCAACCACACAAATACATTAAATCAATAAACAAAATTCTAAATCTCAACATTCGAATAAAACTTTAAAAGTACTATTTTTAGATATTGCTATCTAATAAGAGGGAATAACACACAGCAGACCATCAGCATGGTTGCTTCAGCTGTGTGCTTAAGGAATGAATGGACGTTTGATTTGGTGGATGAAGCCATAATTTTCATGGTGAGGATCTTGAAATCGAACCTCTATAGCTACACTAATTTTTTGGATCTTATAATTGAAAGTTATTGCCATCAGTAGAATCCACAAATTAATGTATTTAAATGTTTGGCTTATTATAATATTAGTAAGTAAATATTTGGGGCCCACAACACCAATCAATTTAAATGCTTTATGTATTTGCTTGGCTTTTTATTCCTTGCTTTTTATCCTTTCATCATTTAGTTATTTCTTTTGATTGAAAAATCAAAAAAAAAAAATCACTTTATAATTCATTTTAAAGTTGGAGTTGGAGTTGGAGTTGGAGTTGGAGTTAAAGTTTGAATGTGATTTTTAAAATATGATTCATACCTTGATCTTTTAAAAAATTAGTTACTTATTTATTCAAAATAGATAATTAAATTTAATCTAAAGGAATAATATCTCAAAATATATAGCCACATAATGCAATAAATTAAATCTCATATACGAGTTACGACATACTATTATATATAAATATATATTAACTTTATTTGAAAATTTTGAAGTTGAAGTTATATATTGTTAAATAACTTATACAAATAATAAAACTAATTCTTTGAATGTAATTTTCTTAAATATCATGAATATAATTTAAAAGTCATTTTTATAACTATCACAAAAATTATCTTAAATTCTTTTAAAAATACACTAAGAGTGAAAGAAATGAAAATACGATATTTTTTTAATTTCAAATTCAAATTATATTCAGAAATAAATTAATATCATACTTTTAAAAAAATATTTTGAAAAAACATTTTTATTATCTGTCTTTATATTGTTGGGTCTGTGCCTTGTACGAACATTTCACAACTAGTTTCTATAAAAAAAAAAAAAAACAATACAGATGCACTCCACCCCTCTCCCTCCCTCTCCTTCCCCCCTAAAAAAATATACAATAGCAATTATATATATCCCAAAAAATTACTACAACACCCTAACAGTAACAACAATATATGCACACATATGGATATCACAACATAACACTACGAAATTCTAACACTAGCAAGTATCGAATATATAGTATAAAATAATTCAATAAATTCATACTAACGTGATTTTTGCTAAAATAATTTCTATAAATATTTTTTTTGCAAAAAAATTAGAAATGAGAAAAATCATCAGAAGTGAGAAAAATGTAAAATAGTTTAAATGCAAAAAAATTTAATATGTAAAATCTTCAACGTTTTGTTTAATAGCTATTTCTCTCAAAAATTAATTAACAAAGCTCGTAATTTAGCTACACTATGCGTTCAATCTTTTCCTTTTAAAATACAATTTCAATCGAAAAAGAAAAAGAAAGACTGAATTGAGAGAAATTGATAAAAGAGAAGTGGAGAGTTGAAGGATCTCGAATCGGATTAAAGTGTTAAATTCATTTTTTTATTAAATATGTATTTAAATTATTTAATTAAAGAGAAAGTGTCTAATACGCGTGTTTTTAAGTTCAAGAATAATGAGAAATTTGACTAAAATGATATCTTTATGAGGATTTATATAATTTTGGTGAGGTAATAGATTGTCTGTTAAGTTAAAATTTGTTTGTTTTTACAAATCTTAGATAAATTTAATGATTGTCTTTTTTCTACTTTGTTACTTCCTCCGTTTTATGTTATATGTTGCTATTTTCTTTGATCCGTTATAAAAAGAATATCATCTTTCCTTATTTAGTAATTCTTTAAAGACACAATTTCATTTTTATCTTTATTGATCCTATTATAAGGTCTCACTTAATTAAAGAAAAGATAGTAGTATATTCTTTACTAAAGAATAATTTGATAAACATTAATAAGTCTTTTCTATTTTTTTAAACTTTGTATTTTATTAAATCATCCCACATAAGATGAAACGGAGGAAGTATTAAGAATAAAAAAAAAGTAAATTCGTCGTTAAAAGGTTATTTATGTAATTTAACCTGCAGTGTGATCCAAGAACGATCCCGAATAACTTAATTCTCAAGGCTACCAAAATACTCCGAATCCTCCAGAAACTTTTCTTCACCTCTCTACCCCTTTCTTTTCTGTTCTTCAAATAACCAAATTCCAAGTTATTTGCTAACAGATCCAAAATCAAAACTCAAAGGTATTAGCAACAAAAAGAAACAATGTTCTTCTTCTTCGTAGGAGGGCTAGAGCAGCAGGTTAGACAAGTATTGAAGAGCGGGGCGGGAAGGTGCATTGCGTGCGGATCACGCGCCGACCTCGTAGACTATGACAAGGTCTTGAAACTCTTCTTTGTTCCGGTATGGAGATGGCCTGGAAAACAGCCGGTGATGTACTGCAATGACTGTAAACTCTTCTTCCCTCAATCTCTAACTCCTCCTCCGCCGTCCATGGACGGTGTGCCGGACGTTCTTAGGTGTCAATTCTGTCGCCGGGAAGTGGATGGAGATTTCCGATTCTGCCCTTTCTGTGGTAATGCACTGTGAATTTGACGTGTAATAATGATAAATAATAAGTAGACGCTTATGGTTTTGAAATACTTTGTAATTATGTTCTCTGAGGAATAAGTTCGAGGAATATTTTCTGTTTTCTGTTTTGAAAATATTTTATCGGTATCATGAAAATTTGATAGTCATAAACGAAAATTTGATGTTTTACGAGTATAATGAAAATTTGATAGTCATATACTTCACAACCTGATCTCATTTTAGTCTTCTGCATTACAAACTTACTCCATGGAGTGATTCACTGTGTCTTGATTCTAAGGTCTGAATCAGCTATGATCAAGTTTTCATGTTGTTTTATTACACCGGGACCCGTCGGTATATTTAGACGACAACAACAACATACCCAACCCAGTGTATTCCCACGTAGTGGGGTGGGTGTGAGGAAGGTAGAGTGTACACAGACCATATCACTATCTCAGGTGAAGTAGATTTACAAATTTTCTTTAGTTCCTTTATGACTATAATATAAATAATAGGGATAGGGGCGCTAACGAGCAAGAAAAGGGATTGTTTTCGATAGACCTCCGGCTTAGAGTCAATATCAGTATAACAAACACAAAAAATAAATGCATATAAACTAGTACAATATGCAAAATAAATTAACACTACTAGCAACAAGATAATACTACAACTACAAGATAATAATAAGAACTATCTAACCGAAATTATAGGCATCACACAACACCACAAATAAGAAACTATAGACACAGAAAAACACTCCCTTACTATTAAAGATGCACTCCTATCTCCTAACCCTCTATCCTAATCCGCATCCTCCACACCTTTCTATCAAGGGTCATATCTTCCGTAAGTTGCAACTGCTCCATATCATGTCTAATCACTTCCCTCCAATATTTCTTCGATTTACCTCTACCCTGCCTAAAATCATCTATAGTTAGTGTCTCACACCTCCGCGCTGGAGCATCAGAGCCCCTCTTCATCACGTGCCCGAATCAACATAACCTCACTTCTCGCATTTTGTCCTCCACCGAAGCAACTCCCATCTTCTCCCGAATAGTTTCATTCCTCACCTTATCTTTCCTGGTATGTCTACACATCCATCGCAACATTCTCATCTCCGCTACCTTCAACTTTTGAATGTAGGAGTTCTTAACTGACCAACATTCTGCTTCATACAATATATCCGGTCGGACTGTCACTCTGTAGAACTCACCTTTAAGTTCCGGAGGCATCTTCTTATCACATAAGACACACGAAGTGAGCCTCTATTTTAACCACCCTGCCCCAATACGATGCGTGATATCCTCGCCGATTTCGCCATTGCCCTGAATCATAGACCCTATATACTTGAAACTTTCCCTCTTTTGAATAGCCTGAGAGTCCAACTTCACCACCACTCCATCCTTACACTCCAAGTACTCCGTCTTGGTTCTGCTCAACCGAAATCCTTTAGACTCAAACGTCTGTCTCCAAATCTCTAACTTATCATTAACTCATCCCCGAGTCTCATCAATCAGTACCACATCATCTGCAAATAACATACACCAAGGCACCTACCCTTGAATATGTCGCGTCAAAACATCCATCACCAAGGCAAATAAAAACGGACTAAGAGTTGATCCCTGGTGCAACCCTATTAGAACTGGAAATTCCTCCGAATCTCCACCTACCATCCTCACACGAGTCATCGCCCCATCATACATGTCCTGGATCGACCTAGTATACACCTGGGGCACCCCTCTAGCCTCCAAGCACCTCCATAGAATCTCTCTCGGAACTCTGTCATATGCCTTCTCGAGATCAATAAACACTATGTGCAAGTCCTTCTTTCTCTCCCGAAGCTGCTCCACTAATCTCTTCACAAGGTGAATGACCTTAGTGATCGAGCGACCTGGCATGAAATCGAACTGATTCTCGGAGATATTCACGATCTTTCTCAGCCTCAACTCTACCATTCTTTCCAAACCTTCATAGTATGACTCAACTGTGGGTGTGCACAAATAGACACTTAAATTGTATAAAATTGAATAAGTAGATACACACGTCTTATATGGCATAATATACGTAGGATGTCATGTAGGACAAAAATTGGTCGCGTAGGATGCCACATATGACATATATGTCTACTTGTTAACTTTATGCAAGTTTAAGTGTTACTTGTGCACACCCAAAGTTGGAGTTCATAAATGTGATATGAGGCCAAGTTAAAGGGCATGTTTATGTATTCTGTCATATATATATATCATGTCGTTGAATAAAATGATATCAAAATTTTCTCTTAAGCAACTCCATTCATGGACTGTACTTTCTGTTTCTTGATTCAGGAAACACTGAGAACTCGTTTGGTAGAGTGTATAAGATAATATTAAATATATTGTATTAGTAATACAGGGATTAATAGTGCAGGGATTAGTAATACTAGGATTATTTTTTATGCAGTGTTGGTTTGATCATATTTTAAAAATAATATTGTTTGTTTACAAAAATACCCTCGACATATTATAACTTTGTGTATTTTTTTTGCAAAAAATTATTATTATTTTTTTAAAATAAAAAAAAGTTAACAATATAACTAATTGTTTACTTTAGAATTTTAGGATTTAATTATTCACTTATAAAAAAAAAAAAATTTATTATCTTTTCTTAGTTCACTCACTTACAAAAAAATATTTTTTTTATTATTTTTTCTTAGTTTGTTCATCATTTGCTTGTTGTTCTTACTTTGTGTTGTTTTTAAATTGGAGGGAGGTACATGTAACTTTTGGATGAGACAATAAAATTATTATTAAAATAAAATTGTATTCTATAGAGTGTTAAAACTAAGTAGAAAAATTATTTTTATTTATGAATATCCTATTTACAAAATTAAAGCTTGTATGCAATTTATTTTCAGATTTTGACCAATAAATATTTTTTTTGAGTTAATGGAGTAGCTTTTTTACAACTAGAATTATTTGGAGGAATATCATTATTTTGATAAATTGAAAAGAAGTAACTCATATTGAATAAATTGAAAATGATTTAGAAAAAAATTAAAGAAATTTGAGGACATTTTTGTAAATAATAATAAAATTTGTAAACTAATTTATTTGAATAAATTTATTAATACAAATATAAGAAATAAAATTAAGAAAATAAAAAAATGTTTAAAAGAATTTGAGAGATATTCTTGTCTTTACACATATTAATCCCATGATATTAATATCCTTGTATTACTAATATCACCATATGTGATGTATTAATAATACACCCTATAATACTATGTAGGGTGTATAACTAATACATGGTATTAGTAATACATTGATTCAAAATCCTATCAAATATTATATTAATTAATATCACATTTAATACATGGACTATTTCTAATACGGCTTACCAAACGACCCTGAGAATATAAGGCTATATCAAAGAGTTGAACAGTCAGAAAATTAGATCTTTCTCTTGCTTCATTTTGGCAAAAAAGTTGTGTATCCAATTCAAATCCGATTGGATTGATACTCCTGTGATACATGATGGAGGACCATTTCCATGACTTTCGAAAGAACCTCCAGACTTTCTAGGAGGCACGCTAGGGCAAAGGAGAAAGAATCGATGGCCGGGGTCAAGGCGGTTTATACTGTACATGAACCTAAAAATAATTAGGCCTCATTTGTATGCACTTAAAGGAGGTTTTAACCCCATATCATTAAATACATTTATTTTTTATTAAAATTTTAGCTTTTAATAGATCTTAATTATTCAATTTAGAATTAAGTCTTAATATTATTAAGAGTCATTTTTGTATTGGATAATATTTACCATCATTATATCCACAATCGCCATTCACTACCTCTGTCACCATCATCATCGGCTGCCACCATCTATCACCACCATTGTCAACCACCCCCATCACAATCACCATTGCGAACCAACATTGCTACCAATCACTACTGTCTGTCACTACCACGTCTATTACCTCCATTATTATAATATATCCACAGCCAACACCGCCATCATCATCAACTACTACCGGTAAATTTCTACTACCAAGCAACTCTATCACAACTAGCACCACCGCTACCTACAACTAACATATCAACAATCTCCGCACATTCTTCGACCATCACCACCACCATTGTCATAGGTGTGGCCACCTCTACCATCAATATTAATCACTACCATCGCTATATCTTTACCAACACACCATTTTCACCATCACAGCTAACAACGCCTCTAATTACCATCAACACATCATCAACCATCATGCATACATTTTTCAGCTACCACGATCAACACCTCCAACTACTAACATGATCAACCAACTATACATCATAGCCACCACCACAACAACAAATCTCCATCATCATGACAGTCACTACAATTACAACTATCTCTAGTATCACAATTATTACAATCAATACTATTAGACGCTAACATCAATCATTACCATCACCGCCATCATTACAAACCATCTCCACTATCACTAACAAACATATAAGTTTCTTTTTTAATCAAATAATAATTTTATTATATTAAATTAAATATTTTTTAAATATATAATTGATTTTTATTTGAATTGTATTTTTATTGTATTTACTAAATCATAAATTTTGCATATTCAGGTGTTGAAAAACAACAACAACAATAACAAACCCAGTATATTCCCACATAGTGGGGCCTGGGGAGGGTAGAGTGTACGCAGTCCATACCACTATCTCTAACGAGATAGAGAGGCTATTTCCGATAGACCCCGGCTCAAGATAAAAGGCAGTATACAAAAACATCAAAAGCATAAAACATGATAAAATAACATAGATACGGCATCCACAAAAAGAACATTGCCAAACAAAGGACACCACAATTCCCCTACCTACTGACTACAACTCAACCACACCCTTAGCCCTCTATCCTAATATTTTTCCTCCGTATCTTCCTATCAAGGGTCATGTCCTCAGTCAGCTGTAACTGCTCCATGTCACGTCTAATCACTTCTCTCCAGTATTTCTTCGGTCTACCCCTACCCCGCTTGAAACCTTCCAAGGCCAACCTCTCACACCTACGAACTGGGGCATCCGTGCCCCTCCTCATCAGATGACCAAACCATCTCAATTATTTAGATATACATTTAGATTCAGAATGTTTGAACCTTAATAAAAGTGAATGCAGCCTGTGTGTGTAATTTATTTATTTTTACAAGGGAGGCTATACTGCAATCATCTCCTTTTGGTGAACCAATAGCAAGATGCTCTGGTATATCCTCAGAGAAAGTGTGGTATACTGCGTTTTATACCAACATAGATACTCAGCAACTGAATTTGTTCAAAGAGCTACGGTTGTTTAGAGTTAACATTCATCTTGAGATGTAAAATCTATCCTTGGATTAGTTCCACGTTCATTTGCTGAATGGCAATTGCTTTGCTCCACTCTCAATAGCATCTCTCCATATCCTATACCTCACTCCTAGCTCATCGTATAATACAGGCAGGTTCCAAACATTAGCACCATTGAGCATCCGGTCTTGTTGTCCAATCACTTGCCGTAGGTCTTCATTTAAAACCTGAAAAAGTTTTTCCCAAAGCAGAAAACACAAAAAAAAATAAAAAAATCAGAACATACTTTTCTTGTACTTCCTTGTCAGTTTTAGGTGGATATCCAGTTTACAAGAAAAACAAGGGTAGACAATTATTAGGAAATGAGTTTTCACTTTACATTTTGGCAAGCTTCACTTGTAGTTGTTTTAATAATTCTGTTGTTTAAACAGAGAGATGGAAAATTCAAGAGTACAGCCACTTTGTGTAGAATTTAAGAATGAAACCAAGTAAAGATCATAAAGATCATCCAGCTTTAGACATTAAAGCTGTTAGAGACAGAATCAGAGAAGAAGATAGAGGAAAAAATAAAGAGGAAGAAGAGTAAGAAGAAGAGAATGAATATGTAGCCTGTATAAGGAAGTAAATTGTATTGTATTTAATTGTAATGTGTATGTACAAGAGTTGATGTATATATATAGCTGAGCTAAGCTTCTAGTCCCAACTGTTTTCTGGACTCATAACTAACTCTTCACAGAATTAGTTATGCACAGTATTTTAACTAACTATTCTAACTGCTATTTCCTTGAACTTGTTAGTTTGTTATTATTTATTCATCTCAACACTCCCCCTCAAGCTAGGTGGTGAGAAAATGTTAAGCATTCCTAGCTTGGAACTTAGATGAACATGTTGCTCCTTAGTCGATCCTTAATACGGGAATAATCACGGATATGGACTTAGGAGAGTGCGTGTTGGACCTGAGCCTTGGCACGTGCAAATAAAGTGTAAAAGAGGCCCAAAATGCACCCAAATCAGCCCATAAATGCATCCAAACCAAAGATGGCACCCAAAACCGAAATTAGGGCTTAGACAAGTGTAGAATTACTTGTGTTTGCATTTGCTTGGAAACATTGATGCTTGGGAGGTGAATTCCGATCTTGTGTCTTTGTAAGAGATAGGTTTATTGTTGTGTGTAGTGTTAAGGGTCCAAGAGTTACCATTATTGGGTTCTTAACATTATACCTTCATGTGGTCTATCTATCTATCCTTTTTCTTTTGTAATCTTATATCCGTTTTGTATCTTGTATTGGGAAGCCATTTTTGTTGTTGTTGTTGTTCCTCTCATTGTTGTTTCATCTTGTGTTGTTAACTTAGTTTGTTATTGGCTGCAAAAGGTGTCAAACACCTAGTTATATTGTCCTTCTTGTATTTCATTCTTGAATCCGAGAGTGATCTTCAAAAGGGTCCTCAATTCTTTAAATTAGTGGACTATTTTTGGAGTGTGTTTGGACTGTTTTGAGCCAATTTTGTGTGTTCCTTGGTTTTCTTGTATCATTTGGTATCAAAGTCATCTTTGGTTTTGTTCTTACAACACCAATCTTGGGCTTTCTTGCTAAGAAAATAAAAAAAAAGGAAAGAAAGATGTGTTCTTGAGCTTGAGATCTTGGCCGAGAAGTTGAACTTGTTGTTGTTATATCTTGGCCGAATGTTGTGTGTCCAGGTCTAGAATTTATTTTGCTTGTGTTGTTGTTTCAAGTGTTAGTATTCTTGTCCATTAACACTTTGAGTCGATCTAGATTTGAGCTTTAAAAAAATTGATGTTGTTGTTGTGAACAAGACCATGGCCGTGTGTTGAAGTGGTTGTTCTTGGATGTGTGGACTTGTTGTTATAGTCTTGGTTGGACGTTGTTGGTGTTTTTGTTGCTCTTGATAAAGTTGTTGTTGAGTTCTTGACATTCATCACAACCTTCACCCTTGCTAAAACCGAAATACAACACCAAAAAGAACCTTGGCCGTGTGTTGACACTAAAATTGGCCGTGATGTGTGTTGATATTTGTCGTGGGGTGGAAATTGTTGTTGTGTTGTTGATGTGTTCTTGAAGGTTGTTGTGGTGTTCATCTTGTTCTTTATCTCATCTTACAACTTAAGACAACCAAAAGTGAAACATAGATTCCAAAAGGTGAACCTACAAGTTGTAAAGTTGTTTGTGAGAAGACTTGAGCCGTCACTTTCTTGACTTGACATCTACTTTTCAACCACTTTCCTTGTTTCAAGGGACCTTGTTTTGTGGGAATTGTACAAAGTCAAGTCTTGCCTTTTGAAGATTAGACTTAAAAGGAGATTTAAGACATATAATTTCCCTCCAAAACCAATTGTTTCCATTACATAGTAACTAAAGTTTGTAAACTTCAACTAGTGAATAATTGTGGGGCCGTGACCAATGGTATGCTGCCACATCACCCAAGTTACTGTTCACACAAAAATTTTAAGCTCAAAATTTGTTCTTCTAGTTTCATTGTGTTGTTTCTTTAGTTTTGTTTGTTGATTCCATTGCTAACTTACAAGCTAGTTTTAGATTGTAAGTTAGTTTTGAAACCATCCTTCGTGTATTCGTTCCTTTGTGTGTCCTATCCTTTTGAGTCGTTGTAATACTTGGTCCACCTCTCACTGCCTCACAGAGTACAAGCAAGGTTACGAAACTTGTGAGATCAAAGTGAGAGAAAAAAAATCCGAGAGACAAAACAATAGAGAGGGAGTGTGAGGACCATTCTTGTACAACTAACTTGTTTGTTGTTTTGTAGGTAACTTCTTGGCCATAATGGAAACCATTTTGGCCCTCCTTGATGCTTTGTCCCGAGACCTTGCTAGGGTAAATGCGGGTCTTGAAAAAATTGACTCGGATGTGGTAACTATGCATGAGAGGTTGGATCGAATGGAGAGTCGAAGGAACTCTCGTGCTTTTACTCCCGAAACTTTACTTCCAATGACCAATCCTCCAAGACCACCACATAATGCCACAAGCCAAGCGCCAAATAGCCCTCAAAATCGAGAACAAGATAGACCACATCCCCCGCAAGTTGATCAAGTCCAACAAGGAGGACTTGAAAGCCAATTTCCTCCCATCCAAGCTCCACAAGCGAAGCTCCACGTTACAAAATTGAGCCTCTCAACCGAAACTTCCCTTTCCAAAATCCGACACATCCAAGAAGAGGAACATGGTAGAGAGAGACATGAAGGAGATGGAGTCTACGACGATGGTTATATGATAGAAGGATACTTGAGTCGGATGAGATTGAAGGCCAATCTCAAGAGGGAGAGAAAGCCAAGGGTCAAAATGAAGATGTTAGATCCGAGACTTATTGTCATTGTGCTCTCGGGTTTGGCTAGCTTATGGACTGTTTTTGTGTATTTCTTATGGGCTGTTTTTAGCTCGTATTTTGATACGTCCCTTGTTATTATTGAGCTCTCGGGCTTTTCATGTTTTGCGGACTATTTTTGAGTAGGTTTCCTTTGAAGTGACCAATTGAACGAGGTGAAGCTGTGAATTTGTGGACAAATTCCTCTCAAGATGGAGAGGATGATACGGGAATAATCACGGATATGGACTTTGGAGAGTGCGTGTTGGACCCAAGCCTTGGCACGTGTAAATAAAGTGTAAAAGAGGCCCCAAATGCACCCAAATCAGCCCATAAATTACACTAGATGGGTGCCCACTCTTTGAAGGGCCTTTTGGTCATTTTAACTTATATTTTGTAATATCTATAAAAGGAACATTGTAGGGTTTTTAGTTTAGTTTATGAATGAAATTGTGAGTCTTACAAGACAAAGAAACACAAGTCCTCTTTCCTTGAGGCACCCAAAACCAAAATTAGGGCTTAGACAAGTGTAGAATCACTTGTGTTTGCATTTGCTTGAAAACATTGATGCTTGGGAGGTGGATTCCGATCTTATGTCTTTGTAAGAGATAGGTTTATTGTTGTGTGTAGTGTTAAGGGTCCAAGAGTTACCATTATTGGGTTCTTAACATTATACCTTCATATGGTCTATCTATCTATCCTTTTTCTTTTGTAATCTTGTATCCGTTTTGTATCTTGTATTGTGAAGCCGTTTTTGTTGTTGTTGTTGTTCTTCTCATTGTTGTTTTATCTTGTGTTGTTAACTTAGTTTGTTATTGGCTGCAAAAGGTGTCAAATACCTAGTTATATTGTCCTTCTTGTATTTCATTCTTGAATCCGAGAGTGGTCTTCAAAAGGGTCCTCAATTCTTTAAATTAGTGGACTGTTTTTGGAGTGTGTTTGGACTGTTTTGAGTCAATTCCGTGTGTTCCTTGGTTTTCTTGTATCAATCCTTTAGTAAGCAAATCAACTGGTTGTTCTTTGGTGTTTATATACTCTGTCTTCACAATACCCTGGTGTAGCTTTTCCCTTATGAAATGAAGATCTATTTCTATGTGTTTAGTTCTCTCATGGAAAACTGGATTAGCAGCAATTTGTAGAGCGGATTTACTGTCACAATAGATTGTGGCAGGTTGTTTAAGCTCAAAACCAATTTCTTTCAGCATTCCAATTAGCCAAACTAGTTCTGCAACTGTTGAGGCCAAGCTCCTGTACTCCGATTCAGCTGAACTTCTTGAGATTGTAGTTTGTTTCTTGGACTTCCAGGCTACCAATGATTCTCAAACTTTAACTAGGAAACCGGTAACAGATCTTCTTGTTTGTGGGCATGCTGCCCAGTCAGCATCACAAAATGCTGTAATGTGATCTTGAGGTCTGCTTGATAGTAGTAAGCCTTTTCCTGGCTGTTCTTTGATGTACCTAACTATCTTTTGAGCTGCTTCCATATGTGATTTCTTAGGTTGTTGTAAGTACTGGCTGAGATTTTGAACACCATAGGCAATATCAAGTCTTGTGACAGTAAGGTATAAGAGCTTTCCAATTAGTCTTTGATATGAACCTTGATCAGATAAGACTTCATGTTTTTCAAGTAGTTCCCCTCCTATATGTTCATCATACTCCCTAGTTGTGAGTTTCTGACTTGTATCAATAGGTGTTCTTGAGGGTTTAGCTCCAGATAGTCCTAACTCAGAGATTAATTCAAGGGCATACTTCCTTTGATGCATGAGTATGCCTTGTTCTGATCTTGCAAATTCAATCCCCAAAAAATATTTGAGTTCACCTAGATCCTTCATTTTGAATGCTTGTTTCTTAGTGTCTTCAATAAGTTCCAACTTGTCACCTGTTATCAACATATCATCCACATAAATAAGGACAACAACCATGCCCTGATCTGCCTTCTTTATGAATAGAGAGTGATCATATTGACTCTGCTGAAATTGAGACTTGATTAAGGCCTGTGTAAGCTTAGCATTCCACTGTCTTGGTGCTTGTTTGAGCCCATATAAAGACTTTGTGAGTCTACATACATTGTTCTCCCCCCGACTCACAAAACCCTGAGGCATATCCATATAGATCTCATCTGCTAGATCCCCTTGTAAGAAAGCATTGTACACATCTATTTGATGGATATGCCAATGCCTTGAAGCAGCCGCATATAAGACTGATCTTACAGTAATCATCTTGACTACTGGGGAAAAAGTCTCTTGATAGTCTATCCCCTCTCTTTGGCTGTATCCCGTAGCAACTAGCCTGGCTTTCAGCTTCTCGACCTCACCATTTGCTTTGTACTTTATCTTATAAATCCATTTGCATCCAATGGTACTTTTCCCTTTAGGAAGCTGCACCACTTCCCAGGTTTTGTTGTCTTGAAGTGCTTGAATCTCAACCTTCATTGCCTCTATCCATTTAGGGTCCTTTGAGGGTTCAGCATAGGTCTTTGGTTCAGTCATGGAAGAGATAGCTGAGAGAAAAACACTATAGTTAGGAGAAATATGATCATAAGAAATATAGTTTGACAAGGGATATAGAGATTTGTCCTGATGAAGACTTAGTGATTCAAAGTCTTTCAGCCATATAGGTGGTTGAGTTCCTCTAGTAGATCTTCTTGTTGATACTATTGGTAATCTAGTTCTTGAAATTGTAGGAGCTGCTGAGGATGTGCTAACTGAAGGTTGATGAGAGGATATGATCAGCTCAGTACTAATTCTCTGAGGAGCATTAGTATTTCCTGCAGAATTATGGTCTTCTACATGATCTTCTGTCAGGTTATCAACAAATATAGGTGTGTCTGAAGAAGTTTTATGAAAAGGGAACTCATACTCTTGAAATGTGGTATCTCTGTTGACAAAAAAAGAATTGTTAGTCAAATCATATAAGATGTACCCTTTTTGAGTTTTTGAGTAGCCCATTAATACTGCAGTCCTGACCCTAGATTCCATTTTATCATGCTCAACTACATTCTTAGCTTAACATAGGCAGCCTATGACTCTTAAATGATTTAGTGAAGGGGATCTATTATGCAACTTCTGATAAGGAGACATGTTAAGCACTGCAGAGTGCATTCTATTAATTAAATACACAGCAGCTTGTACACAATGTCCCCAAAATCTAAGAGGAATGTGCGATTGCAGTCTAATAGCTTTAGTTACTTCAAGTATATATCTATGCTTCCTTTCAGCTATTCCATTCTGCTGTGGAGTGTAAGGACACGACCTTTGATGTATAATGCCTAACTTAGTAAACAGAGAGGTACAGGAATCATTTACAAACTCAGAACCATTATCAGTCCAGATTACCTTTACTGTTTTATTGAATTGCGTCTTAACAAACTGCAGGAATAAAGGAATGACAACACAAGCATCAGACTTCATCTTAAGAAAATAAATCCACGTCATTCTAGAGTAGTCATCAACTATAGTCAAAAAATATTTGTTTCCATCATAAGTTGGTACTTTATAAGGGCCCCATACATCCATGTGAACAAGATTAAAGCTATCAGTAGATTGACTAGTGCTTGTATGAAAAGGTAATCTGCATTGTTTAGCACATGGACACACATCACATTTCTTGACAATATCTACTACATTATTATGCTTTATTTGAAGCATACTAGTTAATGTTTTACTAGAAATGTGGCCTAATCTCTTATGCCACAGACTTATGTCAGCCTCAGTGCTAGATGGTGTCCTTTGAGCAGACAAGTTAATAGCTTTAGCTTTCAGTTTTTCATCAGTTGTATTGAGTAACAGATATAGCCCATTTCACTCTTTATTAATCACCTTCACCTTCCCACTTGAGAGGTCCTGAAAAACACAAAAGTTAGGGTAAAAGGAAGCAACACAATTCAACTCTTTTGTAGCCTGTGATACAAATAATAGGTTATATTTGAATTGTGGTAGAACAACCAGTGCATTTTCTCCATTTGGTAACTGAACATTTTTTGGATCTATTGGCTTTCTGACTGATGCACTATTAAAGCATACCAATATCAGAAACCATGTGATTGGTGGCACCAGTGTCGATAATCCATTGTTTGAGGATTTTAGACACCAAGAAGGCTTTATAACTAGATGTACCTGAGCTGCTTGCAACATTTACTGAGGGTCCTTGTCCTTGCATGTCATTGTTATTAGAGTTCAGTTGTGTTTGGTTTAGCAATTGGGCAATTTGATCATATTGACTCTGAGTAAATGTACAAGCTCCAGTCTGCACCATATTCATGCCTTGTGGTTTTCCATCTTGTGCCTCTGTAACATATCCTTCCTTGACCCTTTCTGATAAAGCATTATGTGCAGAAGGTCCAAAAGAACCTGAACTTGACCTGTAGTTAGAGGCTCCTACTCCCTCTTTCTTTTTGAATCTTGAATCTGTGGGGTATCCAATTAATTTGCAGCATGTGTCTTTTGTATGTCCTTTCAGTTTGAAAAATTCACAAAACAAATTATAGTTTTTCCTGAACTTTGATGCTGCAGTTTTTGAGTACATTGCAGTAGGGTCATGAGCATGAATTGCCGGCATTGCACCAAGAAGCCCGGCAGAGGAAGATGACGACATAGCTTTCTGTGATTCATCACTTATGATCATGGCATAAGCCTGATTTACTGATGGTTGAGGTGTCATCATAAGTATTTGGCTTCTTGCTTGCATATAGTTATCATTTAACCCCATCAAGAACTGGTACAGTTTCTGCCTTTGCAGATAGGCCAAGAATTCCCTTGACTTGTCACAGTTGCAACTAGGTGGTGGTACTAATGCTTCAAGTTCTACCCATAGCTCTTTCAGCCTTGTGAAGTATCCAGCTACACTGAGTACCCTGCATCAATGTAGCAATTTCCTTATGCAAGTTGAATGTTCTGGATCCATCTAGTTTGTCAAATCTTTCTCTTAGATCCTGCCACACCTCACAGGCTGTAGTTGCATACACCATGCCTCCTAACAAAGAGCTTGATACGGTGTTCATTAACCAAGATTGCACTATGGCATTGCATCTTTCCCATTGATAACCCAATTCTTCACTAAAACTTCCTTTCTTCCAAGTACCATCCACAAACCCCAACTTATTTCTTCCTAACAAGGCAATTCTCATGGATTTGCTCCAAATAGAGTAGTTCTCAGAACCAGTAAGTTGTAAAGAAATTAGAGAAATGCCACTTACATCAGCGGAATGGAGATACAGTGGATGATTATGGTCCAGGACTTGAGTAGTACCACTGGTTGCAGGGGTGACACCAACAGCAGTTGTAGACTCCATTTTGTTTCAGAATGAAATGACAATGACCTTCAATTCTTGAGATGCTGCACAATTCTTGAAAAAATAAAGAATCCAACCAGATGAGGAATAGCGGAACTCGAATCTCAGAACTACAACTGAATTTCAGTAGAGATGACTAGATCACTGCAGAGATCAAGACAATTTCCAGTAGCAATGATTCGCCGAAGAGGATATATCTCAAAATTGCAAGAAGAGATTGCGGAAGCTATGCAGATCGTGTGGCTTTGATACCATGTAGAATTTAAGAATGAAACCAAGTAAAGATCATCCAGCTTTAGACATTAAAGCTGTTAGAGACAGAATCAGAGAAGAAGATAAAGGAAAAAATGAAGAGGAAGAAGAGTAAGAAGAAGAGAATGAATATGTAGCTGTATAAGGAAGTAAATTGTATTGTATTTAATTATAATGTGTATGTACAAGAGTTGATGTATATATATAGCTGAGCTAAGCTTCTAGTCCCAACTGTTTTCTGGACTCATAACTAACTCTTCACAGAATTAGTTATGCACAGTACTTGCACAGTATTTTAACTAACTATTCTAACTGCTATTTCCTTGAACTTGTTAGTTTGTTATTATTTATTCATCTCAACACTTGGCGCTGAGAGCTTTGAGACGCGATCATGAAACACTTGTTTCACAGCACAAAGTCTCCACTAGACCACTACCAATTTGATTGCATATTGCCAACTTTGAACAAGTTTTGCTAAAGGCATCAATTTACAGGACTAATGCACAGGAAACTGAGGAACTTGTTTCGTAGATTGATCAGGCTAAATTATGTAGGAGAACTCGTCTTTACAGGTATTGTGCAGGTTATATCTTCAAGATGTCAATGGCACCGATCTACATCATTACAAAGTTTATGTAATCACAGACACTACCAGCGTGAAGGATAGCATCTAACCTGTTCAGAAAAATACCTCCACACATAATCCATGAAAGGGATGCGTTTTAATATGGGAGCAAAATCCAGTGACATCCTATATAGCAACCTTGTCTTTTGTCGAGATGCAGGTAAGCATACATGAAGTTGGTGAAGGTGTGTAGAACACTCTTTGGTGCTCTGCCCCTTCAATTTGCCTGGATTTGAGATTCCACTGGTTGACAGAACCATACAAGGTGGACGAAATTCCATATCTATTGGATAGGGATCCCAATATCCTTGCAGACCAGATGCAGGAGTCAAGAATTTCACGAAGCTGAAAACGAAAGGTAACTAGTAAGTATTCACATCTTCAGGCTTTTACTGCCAAACTTTATACACCAGACAGGTACAGGAACCACCGTGCCCCCCTTCTCCATCAAAAAAGTAAAGAACAGAAATATAGTATCACATAGTTTTGGTTGTCAGAAAATGGAAGCATCTTTTTCATGTTTATAGCTAATTGTGCTCCACAATATCTTTATTCTACACAATGCACACGAGTACGAACCATTGTCAGATTCATAAACATGATAACAAAAATCTAATTCTCCATGGAACCATATGAGGTCAAATTATAAAATATAGTCAACTCTCCTATAGAAAATTCATTTTGGGAGTTGAAGAGTTATTAACCTGTAAAGTAGAGTTTTCAACTAATCTAACTCAGTAAACTTGAAAAGAATCTTTTCACATTGCAATCCAGTATGTTGTTAAGAAAATATGCAGCTCCTTAATGTCTAAGGTGGAGATTTGACAACAGTTGACATTTTGTTTAATTCAAACCGAAGACTAGTAAACCAGTGTTACTCTATATGACATCATTATAATAACAACAAACCTTGGGACACTCCATCCTTTAGCAAACGTAGATGTATGGACAAAAGGAGCATGTGCAAGATCCAACAGATTGTCTAAAAGTAACCCATGTTCCACTGGAAGTTCCATAACTATCTGTCAGTTTCAAGAACAACAAGAATGAGACAGAAAGAGTTAACTGACTGTTGTTAGATAGTCTCCTATAAACAATTAAAATATCGTTGCAGTGATTCAAACCTCTGCATGGATTTGAAATCCAGAAGGTGGAAGTAAAGAAGGAAGAGTGGCTGTAGGAGGATCATTTCCAGGCCAAATCCATATCATTCCCTCTTGCTCAAAGCATGGCAGAGACTTGATCTTGACATTAAGAAATTTAGTTGATGGCATTTTCTCACATTTTCCATCTGTTGAATACTCCCATCCTAAAGATCATCAAACAAACATGAAAGCAAATGTCAGCTATTTCGTGCACTCTCCACGTATCAAACACCAAATTAATTAAGCGTCATTATTTCCTAAATAGGAAATGCGCACTGAAGAATGCTTATTCTCACCATGATAAGGACACTGGATGCGACCCTCTTTTACTGAACCCAAATGAAGGGGGCAGGCTCTATGTGCACATGTGTTTCGGACACATCCAGGTTTTCCATCTTTCCCACGAAAAATCACCCATGGTTCCTCAAAGCAATCAATTGGTATCTGATACATTCATTATAGTCAAATGACCATTAACAAACGAGACAGTAGAATACTGCAAAAGGCATAAAAATCTTAACAGACCAATTCCTATCTAAGTATTCCTTTGTCATATTCGCTCCTCTCAGAAATTTAGAAAGGAGATGGTACAACATGCTATTGGTTGGCAATTTGGCATCACAGTATTGCATCAATCCATCTAAGTAAATTTAATATGCTCTCTTCTTTTTCCCGGGGGACTTATTAATGTGGAGTCCGGAGCCTAAAGGCTTTTTTTTATCGAAAATTTCAAAGGGGATACTTGAATTTCACTGTCTTGTATGTGAACTCACAAGAAATACAGAAATGATTCCTGACAACATTTCAAAAAAAAAATAAAGAAAATAGAATGATTCCTGACAACATTTTTCAATTGTCTCATTTTAGTCATAAAGTGAAAAAAAGAAAAGAAGAGGTTTGGACCAAAAGAATAAAGGAAATGCACCTACTCACCTCCAATATTGACTTAAACATGAAACCGTTGAGATGTGGATATTCTTATAATGATTTTACTACTATAATATAACGTTAATTCTAAAGAAGATTAGAGAGTTTGCCATATCTTTATTAAAGTTATAAAGTAAAAGTTTCAAACATGTCATTCGTGTGAATACAAATAATGAATTATTTTTATTTTTGGAGGTAATACACATTTACAACAGGAGCTATGAATATATAACCTAATAATATATCGTAATAAAAGAGAAATAAATTGTCACATTATGAAATAATTAATTCTACATATTTGAGACTTGAAAGTGAATCAATTAGCCATTAAATAGTCTACTTAATTAACAATGAGGAAGTACAAGAAGTTAAGTTTTTGTATGCTCGTCAAAATTAAGTACTCTTATTATTTCAATTCATGTGAGACTTTTTTCTTCATTTAGAAAAATATATATCATTTATTTTTACTAGAAATAACTTAGTTTTAAAAATCTTTTACCCTAATAAATTAATTTATAGCAATACAAATGTCTATGATTATTTTAGACGACAGGTTTTTTTTTTTTTTTGTAAAAGATTCTTTTAAAAATATTGTGCCAAATAAAAGAGTGACAAACCTTTTTGTTAACCATGAATACATAATAGAATTATCCCATATCAAAAAAACAACAACAATTTCTATACTTGCTATACTTGAATTTTTTTATAAAATTTGAACATAAAATCAACTGTAAGATCAATCCTTTACCTTTGCCACAGTGATTAACAACAACAAAGGAAAATAATCAACTTTTTTCACTGATCTTTAAAATAGTTGAATCATCTAATTGATCAAAAAGAACAAAAATAGCAGTGGGATATAAGAGTTAGCTAGTTCCATCACATAGATGCATGGTGTGAAAGAATCTATGCTACAATAATATACGATATAATTTCACAAAATGAGATGTGAAAAGATTGGAATATACGATATGATCTTTGTTCTAGAAGTTAAACTTTTAATCTTTTTATTTCTTTCTGAACTATTTGTTTGAAACAAATATTGATCAAGTCGTTGTGGAATTCATTTCTTATGAGTTCACATGCGGGACAGCGAAATTCAAGTAAGAACGTTTTGTCCTTTTTAGTTTTTTTTGGGAATCGTGTCCTCTTTGAAATTTTCAATTAAAAAAAGAGTCCTTTTAGCTTCGGACTCTATTAATGTGTATGGAAATTGATAACCTGTTGTTTGCAGTAACGAAATGAGATTATTACATAAATCAGGTAACTGATTTACCATGGTGTCCTCCTTACTGTCAGCTGAGAAAGCAACAGGATACCAGAAGTTCTTCAAATGGGGACTGTATTCTTGGACAGGACCCGACACATTGAGGGTTCTCCTAGGCTGCTTGCTTTTAACACTATCTTTGGTTACTGAAGATGTACTGGGGGATGAAGTCGAGCAATCTGATTCTTTTGAACTCCTCTCTGGTAGCAGCCTATCATTAACCAATGCTTCCATGTAAGCTAACTTATCTAAAGCAGCAGAAACCCGCACCTCAGATATATGTACCTGTTGCTATCACTACTTTAGATACAGAAGTTGGCTTGTATGGAAAGTACACAAAATCCCTGAACTTGATTTTTGTGTTGTTTTTCTTTTTCTTTTTTCATTGACAAGTTAGATTCTTGAACCGGTTTATATATGTAATTAGCCATTTGTTCTTTAGAAAACCTGTTTTGCTTCAATAAGTTTTAGAGATGAGAGGAAAGTAAACCTGAACAACCAATAATAACGGGGGTATCTTCTATCCAACAGCATAAGTTAATTTGTTCAATGGGATCGAAGTATTATATACCTCTTTATGAGCCTGAGAAAGTGCTTCTTGCAACTCGGCAAGTTCCTTCTTTATGGTTCCAATCCGTGCCAGAGGATTCAATACTTCCACAACCTACTCACACGGTATCCACCAGTCACACGAGTTAGTACAAGGATTAAAAGAAAGACAACTATGACGAGAAAAAAATGAAACTACTCCGATGAAGGAACAGTCACTAATTAGCCAAGATATGGAGATATATAGACTGAATCTTCAAACTCAGCTCAATTCAAGTGCAATAAAATTATTTACAAGAATCAACCTTTTCGTGCAGGTGCATTATCGCAAGTACGTCTTGACGAGCTCGCCAATCCCAATATTGTTTATCAAATCTAGCAACTTCTAAAGCTTGATTTGCATCCAGGAACTTCCCTTTAGACTGAGGAAATTTTGACCTTGGATCTTCGACGACATCAAAGATTGTCAACCAGGGTCTTTTCTTGTTTGTTAACTCACCCGCTGCCTCCTCATACACTGCAAACACTCCAAATTTCCCTTTGAAACACTGACAATGAACAAAATGAAGAATTATTGCGCACTCAACAAGTTGTGACAGACAAAATGGCAAGTGGTATACAATATCCATATTCAGATTGAAATAACTTGCCAAATTGCCCAATGTCTAAACGATTACTACATGAACTCCTACTTATTCTAAACATTTTCAACCAAATGGAATAAACAACTTCCTTCGCTTATAAGCAGAAATCAATTTGCTTACAAGTTACAACTCTCATAACTGGTTACTTTAGTATTTGCCAGATAATGGTCAAAAACACTGAAGTATTACTTCTTCTTCTTCCGTTTTTTTTCGCGATTTTCATACATGAACTATCATATGTTTGTGTTTTCTAGCTGAACAGTCTCCAACAATATATCAAACACATGTCGAAGCCAACTAAGCCAAGTGTTTGAATACAATCGTCTGAATGCAAGTGGACTACTTAATCTCCCCATCGTACCTTGTTTGTATATGGTTTGTCTGAGCGGGTGGAAGAGAAAGGAAAAGAGAGAACAGCAGAAGTAGCAATGGCGGACATGGCAGGCCGGAGCAGCTCCTATGTAGTATTATCTTGTCGAATAAAGAAAGAGAAAATTAGAGTGAGTTTAGTGGAGATGGTGAGATTGATAAGAGGTTGTTGTGGAGCGCGATCTCGACTCTCCTGCCATGTGGACTCCCTCAATGTGTCAGGGTCCTCTTCTATCAACTGTACCCATCCCTAAGTTCTATGGCTGTACAACTCCGCATCCTATCAACACATTTCCCACGCTTTTGTTTTGTGTACACCGGGGCTTCTCACTTACTCGATCTGCTCTATCTACAATCATTGTTGCCAATGCCAACCTATTTAAGGAACTCTATTCATGGTCTTTGGTTCTTTGCAATTAATTATCCTTAGTACACTTAATTTTGTTTTATTCAAAAACAGTGGCAGCTTCCTGGGAGTTTAGGTCACAGGTGACAAAAGAGTTTTAAAATGAGGTGTACGTGGCACAAGTAATTGAGTAAAGGTGACAATTATTTCATTATGGTTTAAGAAAGTTTGAAAAAATTCAAAATAGCCCATAAGTTTTTAAATTTACACTTTGATTCAAATGTTAGTTAATATATAACGGGAAACGAAGGGAAAAAAGACATCTTTTTCTCTCTCCTCATCCGTTGTTATTTTGCTCTCTCTTCGCGATATTTGTTGTTCATTATTGCTGCTGCTTTATTCATCATCTTTTGATTCATTATCATCATCTTATACTTCATTATCAACTTCATATTCTTCTTGTTGACCATTGTTGTTGTTGTTGTTGTTACCCCAACTGCTGCTCTTTGACCAAATTCTTATGTCAAATTTTGTTTCGTAAATCACTTTCAACTTTGGAATTTACTTGAGGGGAGACTTTGGTAAGTCAGATTATGTTTTTTAGTTGAATCTGGGTAACTGCTAGTGTGTTGTTTTTTCAACAATAGTTTGCACGCGAACATGAATGCAATACAAGAGCAATCTGTTTAAACAGATCCATCATCTGCGGCACCAGATAAATGTTCTGCTGTAACAGTAAACTCATGTTGGATTCATATTTAAGGGTTCTAGGTGCCCGTAATATGATTATGAATCGAATAGATAGGTATTCTGTTGCACCAGATTAGTAATCTGTTTCAACAGATATATAATCTGTTTCATCAGATTAATAATATGGTTCGAACAACAAAATACAGCTCCTGTCACACACAAAACCTAACAGATAACTCATATATTCTTGCTATTGATACTGGAATCAAATTATTCCTTAATTGTAGACATGTCATTCGTTAAGAAATAGAAATAGACAACACAAAAATTAAATAAGAAATAAAAAGTCAAGTGCATCAAACATAATTTTTTATAAAACAAACAAAAAAAATACATAGATAACAGAAAAAAAAGCTTAATTATTATTATCATTATTATTTGTATGGCCAGCCGGTCAATCTTCAAAGGGCAGCAGCAGCGCCCTCCGCAGCCTGCGGATCTCCCGCAGCATCCTTACTCTGACGGCAGCCAATTCCCAATGCAGGGGTCATGAACCTCCTTCTGCAGTTCCCTCATGGCGTCTCGTAAAATAGTGACATCCCACACAGGATCAACCATATCTAAAAAACGCATAAGTTGACAAAACACACACGTAAACACAAAAGTAAAGAAAAGAAAGAATTTGAATGTAATGTAATGTAATACAACGTATATTTACACAAAAATCAAGAAAAAAACTTACCAGAGACAGGAAAAAGCTATCAAGTCCTTGAAGAGAAAGTAGTTGAAGGTGTAACAAGAGCGAGGAATAAATAGTGTGCAGTAGAACGAACGATTGAGTAAGGAGGGACCTATTTATAGAGGATTGAACTTGAATTAGTTAGGCGAAAAATCGCAACTGTTCATCTCCATTTATTAATGACATTCTTGATTACTGTAAAAAGTTATGACTTAATTAAATTAATCAGTATTATGATAAGTCATGACTTTTTAGCTTTATTATTATTAATAATTAGTTCTTTTCAGGAACCTTTTTTTACACTGTTTTGGACAACAGATAATATATCTGTTGCATAAGATAAATCATCTATTACAACAGATATATCATGATTTGCAACAAATAGATAACCTGTTGCATCAGATAATATATCTGTTGCAACATATAATATATATATATTTTTTTTAAAATATATTATCTTCATGACATCCAAATTTTCTGACTTTTTAATTATATAAATTAATAAAACAGATTTAAAGGCACAACTGTTCACCTCCATTTATTAATGACATTCTTGATTACTATAAAAAGTTATGACTTAATTAAATTAATCAATATTATGATAGGTCATGACTTTTCAGCTTTATTATTATTATTATTAATAATAATTAGTTCTTTCCAGGAACCATTTTTTTTACACCGACTTGGATAAAAGATAATATATCTGTTGCATCAGATAAATCATCTGTTACAACAGATATATCATGATTTGCAACAAATAGATAACCTGTTGCATCAGATAATATATCTGTTGCAACATATAATATATATATATTTTTAAAAAAATATATTATCTTCATGACATCCAAATTTTCTGAATTTTTAATTATATAAATTAATAAAGCAGATTTAAAGGAACAACTGTTCACCTCCATTTATTAATGACATTCTTGATTACTGTAAAAAGTTATGACTTAATTAAATTAATCAATATTATGATAGGTCATGACTTTTCAGCTTGAAGCTTAGCTTTATAATTATTAAAATAATTAGTTTTTTTCAGCAACCGTTTATTTTTTATACCGAGTTGTACTACAGATTATATATCTGTTGCATCAGATAAATCATCTATTACAATAGATATATCATCCGTTGCAACAACTAGTTCAACTGTTGCATCGGATAATATATCTGTTGCAACATATAATATATATATCTTTTTTCAAAAAAATTATCTTCATGGCATCCAATTTTTCTGAATTTTTAATTATATAAATTAATAAAGAAGATTTAAAAACAAGAATATTTCTGGTGAGTTTTTTACGGTTTAAATTGTGTTTATCATTTATTTCCTTATTCTTTTCTGTGAAAAGAAATGACTTAATTAAATCAAGCTGGTGGTGACTTAATCTTTCCATTTTTTTAATAACCATTTTTATTAATTGAGTTATGGCAATAGATTGTATATCTGTTGCATCAGATAACCCATCTGTTTCAACAGATATACCATCTGTTGCTATAAATTGACCATCTGTTTAAGAAGCTTTTTTGATTTCTTCTAATTGATTCATAAATCGCAACAGATGAGGAATTTGATGCATCAGAAACGCTTTTTGTTTTTATTGGTTTGTTGAATGTGTTTAGACAAAAGTCACAATCACGACTATTCATTAACTTTTTTCTTAAAAATCATATCAGATATATATATCTTAATTAAATTAATCCAATGTTGTGACTCTTTTTAAATTAAATAATCTTTCTTTTACGATTATAATATCATTTAGTTCCTTATTATTTATTAACGAACCATTTTTAGGAGAATTTTTCATCATGACCGCATCCCTAACTCCAACCGCCGACATGTTTTGAATAGGGAATAAATAGAATGATAATTAAATATTGAATAAGAATTAAAAATTCAAAATCGACCAAACTAAACCAAACCAAACCAAACATATACATGGATTTTTTTGAATTCCTTATAGGTAGATCGGATATAAAAAAGGGAAATACATATGCTAAAAGAAAGAAAAAACACAACCTAATTATTATTATTGTTATTATTATTATTATTACTATTATTATTGTCAACCTGATAATTTTCATCCGGCAGCAGCAGGGCCCTCCTCAGCCTTGCTCGGAAGTCGGCCAAATCCCTCTGGAGTTCATCAATCTGCCTTTGAAATTCCTGCAAGGACTCGATATGAACTTTCTTGTACGAATATTGATCTGACATATTAGTATTGTAAGTATAGTAGAATGAACGAGAGTGAGTGAGAGTGAGTGAGGAGGTCGGAGGGACCTATTTATAAAATGATTGAGAATTGGAAGGGGCTGGACTTAGTCAAACAAAAAGCCACAATTGTTCATATCCCTTAAAAGGAAAAATTACACAAATCCCATATTTAAGACACCATATTACACAATATCCCTTAATGTTTTAAAAAATTACATAAAATCTCGGATTCATATTTACTAGTGATACATATGCTATATGTATCACTGCTTAACATATGCATCACAATTCAAAATTCTGGGATAAAATGTAATTAGCAAACTATCTGGGATTTAATGCAATATTGCTGAAACTATCTGGAATTTATGTGTTGTGTGTGTTACTTAAATAATACTGGTGACTTTATTAATAAGTAAATTAGAAAAAAAAAACGGATCTAAATACAATATTTTATCTTTTTGTTGTATTTTCGAAAGATAAAAATTGGTAATCTGTTGCAAAATATATTTCACCTGTCAGATAACTTACAACATATGGATAATCTGTTGCAACAGATGGATATATCAGTTTGCTTTTTCTTTAGCTGTGGCGTCTGTTGCAACTTGCTAGTCATCTATTTATTCAATTTCATCGAGAGCAATCAATTTTTCTAAACACTTCTTATCCAAATTTAATTTTTGCTCTTGGATTGCTTCTTTTTTTTTCTTTGCATCCTTCAACCAAACTAAATTTTTGCTATTGGATTGAGGGCAAAAATTGAATTTGGAGGCTAGCTTGAAGGATGCAAAGAAAAAAAAAAGCAGTCCAAGAGCAAAAATTGAGTTTGGCCAAGAAGTGCTTAGAAAAATCTATTGCTCTCGATGAAATTGAATAAATAGATGATTAGCAAGTTGCAACAGACGCCACAGCTGATGGAAAAACAAACTGATATATACATCTGTTACAACAGATTGTCCATATATTGTAAGTTATCTGACAGGTGGAATATATTTTGCAACAGATTACCAATTTATTTTTTTCGAAAATACAACAAAAAGATAAAATGTTGTATTTAGATCCATTTTTTTAATTTACATATTAATAAAGTCACCAATTTTATTTAAGTAACACACACAACACATAAATCCTGGATAGTTTGCGTCAGATGTGGAATCTGTTGTGTCAGATATGGAGTCTAATGCAACAGATATGGAGTCTGTTGGAATACATAGCAGCCTTGCTGGTGGTTTGATTTGTTCCATCAGTTGATCCATCTGTTGCAACATCAACAACAGCATAAACTACAAACAACAAATAAAAAATATCAACAACAAAGAAAACAACAACATTTATTCCAACAACATCATCAACTACAAAGAAGCATACATCCTATGTTCCAACACCATCAACAACAAGGGACGGACCCACATGGAGTCCTCCGAGTGCGCGAGCACAGACTGAACTCATATCGAACTTTATATATGTATGTGGAAATAAAGAAAAAACGTATATAATCTAATCAGAGAGCACCCATAGTAAGAGTTTTTTGGTTAGCCTAGTTGTTGTTTATGGGTGCTTAAGGCTATTTATTTCTTTTGGTCTTGATTTCAACTCCCACTCAGCACATATTTTTTAAATTTTGGTAACCAACTCTTCTCTTCTTATTCACTTTAAACTTTTTTATTTTTTTCTCCCTTACTCCTTGTGTTGATTGTTCGGACTCCACTATTTTTAAGCTAAGAAGCACCCACCGTCTAAACCACACCACACCACAAGTTTCAACAATGCCAAACCCACCAACAACATCACACCACAAGTTCCAACAATGTCAGCCCCACTAACAACATCAATAACTAGCATCAACAACAAAGAAACAAATAAAATACATAAAAAAAATGATACTGCCAACAAGGCTTTTAAAATTCTCCCAACAGATGATTTTTTTTCACATCTTATAATGAAAATTCTCGGTATGTTTATTCAACAATTAAAAGTTCCTTCAAATTTTTTAAATAAATATGATATGGGAAAATGGTAATTAAATAAATAAAAAGATGTAAATAAAGTTGTAAGAAGAAGACGAGAATGAAAGAGCAATAGTGAATCATATCATACAATGTCAAAAGGGGGTCAAAACAGCAATTTCAGTCGAGGAATATAAGATATGGATATCGATCGGTTTAGATCTGAACAAAAAATTTTGAGAAAGAGGAGAGAAAAAATGGCTGTGATAACCCTAAAGAGGATAGAAAGAAAAAAGATGAGAGATTTAGGGCTGAAGGAGAGGAGGGGAGAGATGAGATAATTCTAATTTCTAGATGTACTACCCTTAATATTAAATGACTAAACAAAGTGTATTTATTCAAATTTATATTTACAAAGCATAATTAATAAGACTAATTTGGTAGTAAAATAAACCCCTAATTAATATTTTCTTGATGGGAGTGCCAAGTCAATATGAAAAGGAAGAAGTATTAGGGGTTTCAATATTCATTAATTAATATTCACTAATAATTTAAGGGGAAAGAGGAAGAAAATGGATGACATTGAAAAGACAGGACAAGACTACTCAATGAGATTTTTGAGTTATCCAAGAAATATTTTTTACCGCCTTTAGTAGTACTACTACTTCATCTACTCGGACAGTAGCTTGCTTTAAAATTAAAAGAAAACAAAAAGATTTTCAAACAGATATGTCGTCTGTTGCAACAGATTTAGATATTTGTTTGAGAAATCCCAATAGCTCATTCATCTATGACAACAGATGAAAATGTCATTTGATAATTAAATCAGAAACGTCATCTGTTACAACAAATATCAATATCTGTTTAAAAATTTCCAACACCTCAGTCATCCGTCATAACTGATGAAAATGTCTATTCGATAATTAAATAAGAAATGTCATCTGTTGCAACATATATTGTTATCTGTTTGAAATTCTCCAACAACTCAGTTGTTTGTTGCAACGGATTTCATTGCAATTGATTTAGGATGAACTAGGGATGAAAAAATGAGCTCCTCATTAACTTAATGTTAAGATTAATAATAGTACCTACATCGATCTAGGTGGAACGAGGGATGAATGAATGAGCTCACAGGGTCAATTACAAATCCAATTGAGTCATTGCATTTGCATGGTGTTAGTATTGCGTTCATCCCGACCCGAGTCGTCGATCAATCACTCTGAGTTTAAATGTGTTCTCATTAACTTAATGTTAAGATTAATAATAGTACCTACATTAATCTAGGTGGAATTAGGGATGGATGAATGAGCACAAAGGGTCAACTACAACTTCAATTGAGTTTTTTAGCAATTGCATGATGAGACGGTACTGCATTTCTCCCGACAAGAGTCATCGATCGATCACTTTAAGATGAACCAATTCTTACTACCTCGTATATTCAAATAATACCTTAATTGAATAATCTGGGACTAGGGGTGAGTTCTCATAGGGTCAACTACGACTTCAATTGAGTCTTTTGGCAAATGCATGATGAGACGGGACTGGGTTCATCCTGACAAGAGTCATCGATTGATCACTCTGAGCCAAACCAATTCTTACTACCTCATATGTCTAACTAATACCTTAATTGATTAATCTAGAACTAGGGGTGAGTTCTCATAATGTCAACTACAATAGATGGCAGCGCCTATTTGATAATTTACAACAGGTGGGTAATCTATTACAATAGATAACTTAATATGTTTGATAGTTTATAACAGATGTGTAATATATTGTAACAGATTACATAATCTGTTTGATTTGATCCAACAGAAAAGACATTTGTTGCAACAGGTTGAGCATTTGTGTATATATAATTCAATTGAGTTCATATGTTAGACTAATACCTTAATTGAATGTGAGTTCTCATAGGGTCAACTACAACTTCAATTGAGTCTTTTGTCAATTGCAAGATGAAATGGTACTACGTTCCTCCCGACCAGAGTCGGTGATCGATCACTCTGAGCCGAACAGATTTTTACTACCTCATATGTTAGACTAATACCTTAATTGATTAATCTAGGACTAGGGTACTAATACCTTGATTGAATAATATGGGACTAGGGGTGAGTTTTCATAGGGTAAACTATCGATTAATCTAGGACTAGGGGTGAGTTCTCATAGGGTCAGCCACAACAGATGGCAGCGCCTATTTGATAATTTACAACATATGGGTAATCTGTTGTGACATATGACAATCCATTTGATAATTTACAACAGATGAGTAATCTGTTGCAACAGATGACTTAATCTGTTTGATAATTGACATTAGATTCGTAATCTATTGTTACCTAATCTGATTGATAATTTACAACAGATAAGAAATCTGATGCAACATGTTGAACATTTATTTTTTACAATTTCAATTGATTTCATTTGTTAGACTCCTAAATTGATTAATCTAGGACCAGGGGTGAGTTTTCACAGGGTCACTTCCTAGAGTACTCGGTCAACTACAACTTCAATTATTTTCATATGATTTTAAAAATTACGCATAAATTTTATGATTTTAAAAATAATTAAGATCATTTCGGACCAAATTAACATTTTCAAAACTACTTGTCATTCTTTTTCAAAATACAAATCAACCCATACAAAATATTTCATCATTTCAAATCTTGAGGTATGGCTCTTTCTCTCTCATTCTCACTCAACAATACAGTACAGACAACAACTACTCAACAAATTTGCTCAACCCTCTACAACAGATCACTTTTCTTCTTATTTTCGACCACATAGGTGTTATTTTCGACATCATTCTTGTTTGCATCAGTCGTTTTCTTTGTCTTCGTAGGCAACAGAGTTCGAGAAGAGCTCTATATTTGATTTTTTTCCTAAAAAATAAGAGCTTTTAAGTTAATGATGAAAAATAAAACTTTTAGTTGTATTATCTTCGAGAATGGGTTAATAATTTTGAGTTTTGATGGTAAAATCGTAGGAAGAACTCAAGAAATCCCTAGTTTCCGTCGCAGTGTTCCATTGACTGTCGTGGTATAGTTGGATGGTGTTGGTGGTGGTGGTGTTTGTGGTCGTCATGGTAACACCGGTGGTGGCATTGGTTGGTGGTGTTTGTGGTGGTATCGGTATTCGTGATGTTTGTTTGTTTGTTGGCATTGGTTGGTGGTGTTTGTGGCGGTGGTTGTTGGTGTGTCGGTATTCGTGGTGTTTGTAATTTTTTTTTAAAATCTATGCATACATCAACTGTAATGTAATTTTTGTTTTTCTTTATCTGTAGGTAAAACATGTCTCCTAAAAGAAAAGAAAGTGAAAGTGGATCAACGTATGACCACTAAAAAAAGGCTACAGTATAGAGGGATTCGGAGGAGCTTCCTGAACAATCTCAGTCAGGGAAAAGTGAAGCTGAGGAGAGATATGAAAACAACGTTGAGGGAGGTGGACAAGGGTCCGTAGATAGTGATGAAGAAAATAAAAGTGAGAAAGATGAGGAATTGGAAAGTCAGAAAGAGAAAGAGGACCACATCATACGGCTTTCCTTGGGCTTTCATGGTAAAATTAATCACTAATTTTACTCATCCATTAATTTATATTGAATATAGTTATTATGATTTTTTTTGCTTGCTTCCTGTTTACACTTTTTAGGCTTGGGCATTTGAAGCCATTCCTCCCCTCCGAAAGCAGTTAATGGATTACCCGGATGAGGTTTCTCATCCAAGGATGTTTAGGTGGTTGGCTGCAAAGAGAAACACCAATATTAAGGAGGCTGATCTCTTTAACCCTCCGGATGATGCAGTACGTCTTCTTCAAATAAAATAATTCTACTCAAAGATAAGAAAGATATTGAACAGATGTTATATCTGGTGTATGAGATGTTATATCTGATGCACCAGATGAGACATATGTTGCGATGGGGTATATCTTGCATCAGATTACCCATCTGTGGCTTTGGTTCTCTGAACTCGACTCCTAAAAGATTAATCATCTACTGCAAATTATGCAACAAATGTTTAATTTGATAACAAATCGTTCATCTGTTGCGACGTACAGATCATCTGTTGCATAACAGATTACCCGTCTTGTGCAGCTATTGCAACAGATGCTTGATATTTTGCATCAGATTATCCATGTGTTGCTCTGTTTCTCTGAACCAGACTCAAACGGATTTTAATCATATATTGCAAACTATGCAACAGATGGGTCTTTTTTTTTAAATGTAGCCCAACTGTGAAAATTATTATATTATATGATTTAAATGCATCTGTCTTTTTTTTCTTTTTTATAGGTTGTGCATCCATAGATCGTGCCTACTGAGGAGGAGTCGGTGATGACTTCTTATATTACTCTTGGTCATGTTGATACTATTGCAGACCCAATGATGGATTTAATAAAGAAGGAATTGGTTGGAGCAACAGCCATAAGAAGAGCAGTTAGGCAAGGTCAGCCTAATATTGAGGCTCTTCATGACCAACCTTTTACTAAGGAAAATTCGGGTGCTTCTTCAGGTGGAGTTGTTGGTGTTGGTGGAAGGCATGCTGATGCTGCTACCAAAGAATAAATATGTTTGAAAACACCCCTTTTCGCCCTTACACAGGTCCCTCTCACCCCTCTCCACCCTCGTGTTCTCGTTGCGAATGCGATGAGTGTAAGGACAAACATGATAAACTCTTTGAAAAAGTAGAGGCTATCTCTAAAGCTACCGATGAATTCAAATCCAAGAGGTGTGCCATACCATCCAAAAAGGTGAGGGAGACACACACTCCTACAACGTTAGTTAGTAGAAAGAAAAGAGCGATTAGAGATGTACTCTCCGCTCGAAAATCAAAAGAAATTACAATTCCTTCCTCTTCAAAAGCTGTTGAAGTTCAGGGTCCAGTCAAGAAGGTGGACATATACACGAAACTTGGCGCCGAAGAGAAGAGGAATCTGCGATAGGCGAAGAATGCCAAGCCAGGCGCACCAGATTACCCTAGGCCTCCTTCCCCCCCCCCCAAGACTTCCAGACTATGACTGATCTGCGTATGCCATACGAGGATAAGGCAACTTTACTTTTCCTAACTTAGCCCTTCTAATCTACCCCATGAAAAAGAAGTTACGCAACAAATTTCACATGTGTTGCAACAGCTGGGTATACTGGTGCAACTGGTTGTGGTTTTGTTGCAACTTATTATCCATCTGTTGCATAAGTTGCATTGGATTATTGATTCAGAGAACCCTATGCAACAGATGGACCATCCGATGCATCTTTAGAATTACTAACCTATTTAAAAATTGACTTCTTTAAAAATTGACTTCTTATCTCACAGCATGTTGACATAATTCTCTACCTCATGAGGAAAAGGCAATTAACGTATCGGGAAACTTATGACGCTGCCGATAGGATAATGGACCTCAACTTCTGCAAGAAGCTCAAGGATAAGTACGATCAACTCAATGGAGAGGCGTCATCCCTTGGCGTGGGACTTGATTTCCTAGTTCCTGCGTTGGTATTGGATAAAGAAGAAACATTAAGATATGTTAGAGGGGACAGGCCAAATCCACACGGCAAGAGATGGATCGAGGCAAAAAGGATTCTTGCAGTCATTAGCGTGAACGGCATGCATTATCGGGCTGTTGAGATACTACTCGAGGAGGGAAAGATCAATGTTTATGACTCCAACGTACCTCTCATCGACGATTTCTATCTTTTTCTCCTCGTAGAGCCACTGATGGTGCTGTTGCCCATCTTGTTGAGGGAGATTAAACTGATGAATCATTTGCCAAAGAAAGTGTTGATGAAGAAATCATGAGATTTTGAAGGTCAAAACAGGGGAATGATCCTTCCAAAAGATGATGCCTCTAAAGCGAGAGGCTTGCATGCTCTTGCACACATCGAATATTTGCTGACCGGCACAGAAATGGCCGAGCCAATGACTTTTCTGTGCGATAATGCTATGGCAAACCTGCAAGAGGTCTGGGCTTATGGGGGTACTAACTGGACGTTTGAAGCCTGTGTATATAGAAGAGCCTGTGAAATAGAAATTTTTAATTTCAAGTCACCCTTCACTTTATTACATGTACATGTAGTGGCAATAATTTTTTCCTGATGAAAGTTTAGTTTTTTATAATGCAATAGATTAGATTGTCAATCTATTGCAACAGTGGGAAGACCTGTTTGATAATTTCTATGAATAATCTAATAATCTAAGTCTAATTTGTTGCAACAGTGGGAAGACCTGTTTGATAATTTCCACAAATGACCTAAATTTTACAACATATGCCTAAATCTTTTTGATATTTTTCAACAGTTACGCTTGAATATCCATGTGCTCGTCGATAACAAACCAGTAGCAAATACATACACCACCATGAAAATTTCAGCAATTAGGCTTCAATATCCATGTGCACAACAACACCCAACCAGTAGCAATAACGACAAAAATGTAGTATCTTCTTGCTCGATTTTTTTTATCTTCAGAAGCCTTGACTTTGTTCAACGAACCCCAGATTACACGATTTTCTTGTAAAGAGTGTCGTTCTTCATATCAATCAAAGTAATCGCATCCACCCAATTTCTATAAAAAAAGAGAACACAATTACAAAATAATTACAAGTCAATAATTAATCAATTAATTAAAAAAAAAAATATTACCTTTGAAATCTTACAAGTAAAAAACTACGACCTGGATTTTGTTGATTCCAAAAAGTATTTAACAGAGCTTCATGATCGCACTTACAATATCGAAAATCTTTATCACAAAAAATAGTGGAAGATGCACTCGACATTGTCAAGGTCAGTTGGAAAAAATGAAAGTAATAATTTGAAGAATTTGGATAAATAAAAGAAGATGACAATGAAGAAGAAGATTTGGGAATTTAGGATTAAATTTTAGAAGGAAGATGAATATATAAGACAATGGGGAGAAAAAATAACCGTTGGGGGCCAAGTGACGGCAAGTCAGCGAAATGTGCCAGGACTAACACTAACACATTTGATGTTTATTTTGTTTTACGTCTTTAAAATGAACATGTCTACTTGATGCCTATTTTATTTTAGGTGTTTGAACTGAACACCGTCAATGGGTTGCGCCTTTTTTATTTCAATTCACTTTAACCTTTTTACACGTAGTGCCAGTTTTTTATGTCCAACAAAAGTTGAATTTTTATAATGCAACAGATTCTCCATCCGTTGTAATGGTTATCCTACCTGTTCTGACATATAGTTTATCTGTTGCAATAGGTTGGTCATCAGTTGCATTATCTCGATGTTTTTATCTAAAGTCCATCTGTTGCAACAGTGGGAAGACATGTTTGATAAATTCCAATAGATAACCTACCTGTTGCAACATATGTATAAATCTGTTCGATTATTCCAATAGATGTGTCATCTGTTGCAACAGATAAAGTCCATCTGTTGCAACATATGTCTAAATTTATTCTTTTTTTTTCAATAGATGTGTCATCTGTTGCATTATCTTGATTTTTTTTATCTAAATTTCATCTGTTGCAACAATGGGAAGACTTGTTAGATAAATTCCAATAGATCACCTACCTGTTACAACATATGTCTAAATCTGTTCAAATTTTCCAATAGATGTGTCATCTGTTGCAACAGATACATTATCTGTTGCAATATTTAACTCTAATATTTCTTTTCAATTAATAAGTTCAAATCTAAGGAATAAATAAAATTTGTAGATAAAATAGAATAAATCGAAGCCTTCATAAATTAGCTGAAATAAGTCAACGAATAAATGAAATGTAAAAAAATTATTATGGGTACAAATATCAACAAATAGATCAACAACAATTTAAGTATACTGCCAAGGATATCTTTGACAGGATCAAGCTATAAAGATCTACTAAGTATGGACAAGTTATTCTTCATCCGGTGTTATGAAATTCGGCTTTGCTCGTCGTGGATCTTCATTGTCGCTTGCGTACGGTTTCTGCGCTTTCTGTTCTCCGTATTTCCATAAAAAGAGTAGCATATTGTCAATGTTGTTCAGCAGTAGCTTCTTCTACATCCACCTGGAAAGCCAGAATTGGACAATGCTAATCACGGAGATACAACAAAATGAAAAAGGATAACTCATCTCTTTTAGCAAATCAAATAGGTCTTCCTCCTATTTTAAATTTCCCCAAATATATTATATTTATGTTGCAACAATGAATCAACTGTTGGGAAAAATTTCTGCATGAGAAAGACCCTGTGTGATAATTTCCAACGGATGAACCATCCATTGCAACATATGAATCATCTGTTGCAGCAGATAGGTCGTCTGTTGGTATAAATAAAAGTTGTACTAGGATCTGTTTGATTTGATAAAGTAGATGAGGCATATGTTGCACCAGATAAAGTATCTGGTGCAACAGGTTAGTCAACTGTTGCAACAGATGTATATATCTGTTTGATAATTTTCAGCAGATGCGTCATCTGTTGAAACAGATATGTGTTTGTTTGTTTTGTTAGTTGGAAGACATATAATATATTCTCCTTCTTCAGCTCTTGTTACTCTCCTTTGGACATTGTACGTTTCTCAGTGCAACACGCAGACAGAGGAGTTGCAATTTTGCTTTTTTGGATGCCTAATAATGCCCTAGAAATCACTCTCCTTGTCCTCTTAGCCCTAATATCTAATGGAGCGGATGAAAATAAAATCCTCTTTGATGGAATGAGACCCCTCTTAGATGTTAATTCCTTTACAGAAACATTTAATCCATTAATAGCATTAATCACTATATCATGTTTCGCCCTGCGGTCTTGACATTTGCATGCAAAACATTTGCTGGGAGAGGCAAAATCTGTATAACCAGTATGATCATACTCATAATGGTTTGCTTTAAATACTGTAAGAGGAGCATCATTAGCACCAACAGCAGCACCACTACCACCACCAACAGCTCCATCAACAACAACAAGCCCACCCTCCAAAATTATTTTTCTTATAATGGTTGTTGCTCCAAAAAATTTCATTTTTATTCTGTCGATGACCTTAGGGTCCGATAAAATTTGCACAGACCGTAAAGTAAGAAAAAATGGCATCTTCAACTCTGGATTGGTCGGAACTAGCGACGGATGCACATTCTAACATAAATTATTACATATATTAGAATGATGATTAGATCATTCAAAAAAAATATTAATTAAAAGAAAAAATTAATTATAATTATACTTACTTCATCCTTCAGGGGGTTGAAGAGATCAAGAAATTTTGTATTTTTATGAGTTTTGGACGACAACCATCTCAAGATTCTTGGACAGGAAACTCCTTCCTGGTAGTTCACTTGTTGTCTCAAATAAGGAATGGCTTCAAATGCCCAAACCTATAAAATAACGCCAATAAATCAAAACTATTATTGAGCGAAAAAAATGAATGATATCATAATAGAAGAAAGAAACATTTACCATGAAAGCCCGTGGGAAGCCGTATAAGTTGATTGTCTTTGGCGCTAATGGAGTCAACAAATATTTGATAGTCATTTTGAAGCTTTCATACCCCCATGAATAGCTGTTAAACGCCTCAAGATCCTCGGAGAGCTTTATTAAATCGAGGCTTATGTTGTTGTTAACGTCTCTCGCCCAAAGAATATTATGTACAAATTAAACCAAGCACAATGACTGTTTGTGCTTATTTGAAAGCCCTTTACCTTTCAACGCTTCTATCAAATTTTTGTTTTTAAAGCTTGGACCAACAATGGACACCAGGTCATCACGATCACACTACTTGTCTTTGCCTTTTTTGGGTGTGCGAGGTACTTTTTTTGGGTTAGAATAGGTATAACTTGAGAAGGAGGATAACATTTTAGTACAGTAACTATGGCAAACTCCTTCCAACCAAAACAAACAGGCATGCCACAGTAATTTATCCACACCTCATCCATCTTATCTTTATTTTCATACATAAACCTACACTTGAGAAGTTCATATACCATTTTCATTTGAAAACGAGCATTGTTGTCCTCCGGCAAATTAAGATATTTTCCAAAGCAGCTGTCCCTGAAATAAGCATCCAATTTTTGTTCTCGAAGTATTTTTCTGAAGGCCTCAAAAGATTTTCCCATGGCTGAATTAACCACAAAATCACCCATTAAATCTGCGGCACCATTGCACTGCATTCTCACAGGATAACGATCAATGCTGAAGGCTTTGACCAGTTCTTCGGTGGAAGGGCTATTAGCATCTGCATCATCTCTTTTAAAACATTCCTCCTCCCCGTGTTCATCATATTCTGCTCCTGATTGAGATAACGCTTGTAAGGCAAGCTCATAAAGTGGTGGATATAGCCTAGCTGCTTCACTTGTTCCTTTACTTGGACTTGATTCGGTTTCTGTTCTTTTGGGAATCATATTATCTAAAATTAACAAGAACATAAATAATATATTATTATTGATTAATGCATCATTAAAAAAAGATAACAGTAAATCAAACAAGCAAAACAGTAAAATAACAGTTGCAACAGACCATCGATCTGTTGCACCAGGTAGTATATCTGTTGCAACATATAACCAAACTATTGTAGGGGATAAGTAATCTGTTGAAACAATACAAAACATACCACTCATCTTTTAAGACAGATGAATGGTCTGTTCAATAGATCACACAACTGTTGTGACATCATCTGTTGCAACATATGAGTGATCTGTTAGAACAGTTAAATAATTTATAGCAACGGCTGAGTAGTCTGTTGCGACAATACAAAACATATCACTCATTTATTGAGAAAGATGAATGGTCTGTGCAACAGATCACACATCTATTGCAACACATAAGTGATCTGTTGAAACAGTTATCAACGGTCAATATTGTTTAGATTTCTTCCAACATAGGGTCGTCTATCGCGGCAGATGAATGATCAGTTAGAAAAATCAAGTCTTGAACTTTTCTTGTAGGAAAGGTTGGTAGGATTTTATCCAACAGGAGGTTCATCTGTTGCATCAGATCATTAATCTAATGGCTCTTCCATTGCACTAGATGGTTAATTAGTTGCATCAAATTTTTAATCCGAATTTTAATCTGTTGCAACATATGGTAAAGTTGTTGCATCAGATTATTAATCTGTTGCATCAGAATTGTAATTTGATGGTTCCTCTGGTGCATCAGATGGTTGAACTGTTGCATCATATGATGAATCTATTGCATCATATGGTTAATATGTTGCACCAGATGGGTAATCTGTCGGAGGAAACAATAACACAATTTTGTTAAATAAAAAACAACAATTTCACCATTTTTACCAAGAACAAGAACAGAACAAATCAAACCAAATTGTCCTTTTATTTTTATAAACACAAACAATAAAAATCAAACTTCAAAAAAATGCAACAAACAACAAAATATCATAATTCACTTCGAAAAGAGAAGAGAAGAGAAGAGAAGAAATGCTAGAAATTAGGGTTTTATTCAGACCGCATTTCAAATTAGTGCAACAAATATTAAAATTGTTAACCAATACTATAAGAGAAGTTGTCTCAAGTTCCTCGTTTTCTTCAAAACTAAAAAGGCCATAAACTTTTACCTGTGAAAGAAGAAAAGGATCGATGAAGAATTCGAAGTTGTTGTGGCCGGAGAGCAAGGCTGTCGCGTCGATTGAAGTCGAAAAGGAACTGGAATCCCAAATATTTGTATTCGGATGTTGAAGTCGTTGAGGATTGAAATAAGAAATTTGTAGAATAGTTGGTCGGGAGAGAGTTGAGAGAAGTTATCGAGAGAGGGATGGAAGACAGGTTGATTGAATTGAAGAGGGGAACTCGAAGCCCAACTATTTGTCATCGGAGGTTGAAGGGAGAAATTTTACAGAACTGTTGGTTGGGAGAGAGTTGAGAAAAGCTGTCGAGAGAGAGGAGAGAGTGGTTGATTTGGATTGAAGAGGGTGTGGGTTGGGTTGATTTGTATTTTTGAAAAGATTAGAAAGTTTTGAAAATATTAATCAAGTCCACAATTAACTTGATCAAGTTTTCTAATAATGTTTGACCTTATTTGTTGGTCAGTGTCATCAATCCTTCATTCAAGACTTAAAAGACACCTATTCTTCAATTTTCTCCAGTGTCCTCTTCGTTCTCTTCTAGATGTGGAAGGCATTAACTCAATATATAGTATTTTTTTTATTTTAATTTATGTGACACAAATAAAATTTAAATAATATATCATATTTTTTATATAATTTTAGATATTTTAATCCATTAACTATTGTAATTTAGAATACCTTTTTATGTAATTTTTAAATAATACATGTTATTCTCCTTGTCCAAACTTTAATTTCATTGATAGTCAATTAGATTTTTAAAATAATTTAACTTCATAAATATTAAGATTTATAATATCTTTTTTTCTATTTCAATTTAAGTGGCACTGATATAAATTCGGGAGTCAATCAAATATTTTATATCTTTTAAATGTTTAACTTGTTAATTATTGTAATTAATAGTATTTTTTACATATTTTTTGAAATGTATAATAAATTAATTTTTAAAAAATATATTTTTTGAAATGTAAAATAAATCAATTTTTTAAAAATATTTTAAGTTGTTAACTATTGTAATTTATAAGATTTTTATATAAATTTCAATAATATATATTACTCTCCTTGTCCAAACTTTTGTGGCATTGATAGTCAATTATATTTTTTAAATAATTTAATTTTTTAATTATTATAATTTTAAATATTTTTTCACAATCCTTAGATAATCATAATAATTAATTAGGGGTGATATAGTAAATTCACAATTGAAGCAGCAATGCAGACATGTCTTAAATGACTTATAATAGCTAATTAGAAGTGATATAGTAAAATTACTATAAAAAATATTTATGAAAAAAAATTAAATGGGTCTCATGTAAGATATCAAGTTAATTTAACATTAAAACTTAGATGAATTATAATAATTAATTAAGGGTGAAACAGTAAAATTACAGTTGAAGGTCGGGAATCAGATGATGTGAAGTTGCTCAAACTCCCTCTTATTAAATAAAGAGAACATCGAAATTTAGTTTATCATTTTATGTCCATTTGACCTTTTTTATTAAATATTATTAATTTTTAATACTTAGATAATTTATAATAAGTAATTAGGAATTAATTAGGGGTGATATAGTAAAATTACAGTTGAAGCAGACATGTCATAAATATCTATTTTACCCTTTTTAATTAAATATTATTAATTTTTCTAATACCTAAATGGAATATAATAATTAATTAGGGGTGATATAATAAAATAACGGAGCAAACAGATGAAACGTCGGCAAGCAGGACGACCGGAAGCTGCTCAAACTCCCTCTTATGATATAAGAGAATATATAATCTTCTACTAGATATATGTTGTAACACCCCTTTTTCTTGGATCGAAGGTTTTTCCAAGTGACAATTTTGAATAGAGATTACTTTATTTACAGAGTCGTCATTTGAAATGAGATATGGTGTTTCAAGTCACCTTATTGAATTCTTAATCAAAAGAAAATGACTTTTTATTGGTCTTCAAAAACAGAAGATCGGGTAAGAAATTATATTGATCGAGGGAAGGTATGGGGCACCCCTCGAGTCTCGTAGTTATAGCACGACCATTTTTATCAACTTATAGTAACTTAAACTATTTTGGATAAATTATGTTTGTACGTCTTGATTCGCTCATTTTTATTATACCTAAAGTATCTGTCTATACTTTTTGGATTAAGCCAGTAAAAGTTAATTTTAGGACGATTATTTTTTTCGTGGTGCAATATTTCACCCTCGAATTATTTTTAAACGTCTCAAAAAGATGCGTACATCACACTTTTAATCGAGATAAATATATTAAAATATGTCTAAAGCTTATCTAGCGTTAAAGATAGTGGTTCGTCTCTAGTAAATTCGAGATCAAATTTTCTTATTCATTATTACTCTCTTTCTTTTAATTTTACAATGAGTTTTGAATTAATCCGCAACTCACCTCGCTCTCTTACAAATTAATTTTTTTGCTCTTACATTCTCAATTATAATAGGTCTTGAATAAATCCGTAACCCTCTTATTTTATCTCACCTAATTTTCCTATACTAAATTAGTAAAATACTATTATAATACGAGAATCTATCTATAATCTATAATATATTAAAAGTGTGAAGACCCTTAGAATTTGAACTTTTTGCCCTTCATTAAAACACTCTGTAATAAATAAAATCGTCTTTTCACTTTTTTAAATAATATTATTTTAATTATATTTATTATAATTTAAAATAAAGAGTCTTAAATTATATGGTAGGTTTTATAAATTAAAGATCACTAAAAGATAAGGTAAGAATTATTAAGAAAATTAATAACACTTTTTTTCGGCGAAAAAGGACATTAGACGTTAACTTCCTTTTAAAGAAGAAGTTAACATTGTGTAAAGTTTAAAAAGGCAAAAAAATAATAAAATAATGAAAAGACTTATTATTATACTAGTATAGTGTACGTGTTTTGCACGTGTGCCTCACGTCAATCAATAAAACTCTACAAAACTTATATAGAATCAATAAAACGGCACAAAACATTTCGAACAAAGTTAAATATTTCGAAACAACATGTGCAATAGAATCGACGCCACCTTCAACTTGTTGTCGAGCCAGGTATCTGTCGCTTCTTTCCTTTTATTAAGAACAAATAAGGAGGAAGAAACCATGATTGTGAAATAAAAAAATGTGTGTGAAATAGGAATTACAAGAGTCTAGTTGTAACTTGTAAGTTGAAATAGTAACTAACTCATTCATCTATGATGAGCCCTTTACTGATAATCTTTGGACCTGCATCTTTCGCACGCAAAGCAATATCTACTTTCGCCAACAGACATTTGAGTTTTTTAAAAGTTTTTGCAAGACAATGAAGAAACACTTGTGAGATGGTTTTTAAATTTTTCTCTTACCATATATCGTAGGACTTATTGTTACTAACCAACCCTATCATGCACATAATTTGACATGTCAAGAAAATTTTCAGACATAATTTTTTTTTTATAAGTCAAATAAATATAAGTCAATCAACACAGAAATCACTTATTATATATATAAGCAAGATACAGAAAAAAAATCTATCAATACCTCTAAAATAACATGTAAGTAGTTAGTATATTAGAATAAACAAAGATTTAGGATACCACTACCTTCTTTCTTGGTCTCACAATTTATCTCATATAAAAAATAAAAAGGGTTCAAGCAAATCATTCAGATGCGTAAATTATTATAGAAAAGATAAATATTATAAATTTAGTATATTTGAAAGACCCTAATTTATAATTCAATGAATGTGTTTTTCGTTGGTTTCGTCTCCTGTTTTAAAGCTTTATTTTCTCTGTAATCAAGAATAATGACAATAACAACTTTCACTTTCACCTATTAAAGGAGTTGATTTTCTGTTCTTTGTCACACATAGTAGAGAAAAAGATGTTGAACACGCATAGATACAAAAATATTAACAATGGCATCACAAAAGGAGGATTTTTGATCGGTACTTCTTATTCACAAACAGAATATATACAATCAATTAAACATGATACACAATTACACAAGCAAAACACAAAATAGATGTAAGGAAGAAGAAGACGAAGCCCAAAGTTTCTAGTAAAGTTTGATAAACTATTATTTATATATAATTGTAGAAATTCTTTTATAAAGTAAAATTCGAATTGAATCAGAAGTATAATTATAAATTTTTACCTAAATTATACAACTAAATCTAAAAAAATTATAAATTAAATTAAGTTGCAAAATTATTTCACCCAAAACTAAAAAAACATATTTTTACCTTTTTAACACATATTCTTAACAATGTCAAATCATAGACAAACAAAAAAACGTTTTTAACGCAAATTTGTTTATCAATGCCAAAAATCTAAACAAACAAAAACAACCCCCTATCAAAACTAAGTAGAGAAAATTCCAAAAAGGAAAAATAAAATTGGAGAAGTGTCCTATTCAAATACAAAAAAAAAAAATAGCCTCATATTCTTTATTATTCTTCCATATATTTTAGGAGTATCTTTTAATTATAGAAATTAGTTCTCTTAATACCTCTTACCATATAGTTTTCTCTACCATATACTTTAAGACTCTTATTTTATTATTAATTAAAAAAATAAACTGAAAAATAGAAAATGATAATTTTATCTATTACAAAGACTTTTAATGAAGGGTAAAAAGTTCAAATCACGTTTTAAAGGGTCTTCACACTTTTAATATATTATAGATAAATAAATCAAAACCAACTAAATATGTTATTAAATTTATCACTCATGTGTCTTTTTAGTTTGGTAAATTTTTTTGGTGTAATTTAATTATTTCTCTAATGAATTTGAAATCAACTAAAATAATTTATTAACTTTTTCTTATTTGAGTTATGAAATTTAGAACTTTCAAATCGACTAATATTTATTAATTTTTCCTTATTTAGAACTCTCTTATATATAGAGATAGAAAAATACTAACATCACAAAATTCTCGAGGTATGATTCTAATTTCGAATATTTTTTTTTGTTCGGAGAATTTTACACTTTTTTTCTTCAAGATTCAAGATATTTGTTTATCCTTCAAAATTTAATTGCATAACATGAAAATTTAAATATTTGTTTTTCCTTCGGCATCTATATTGGTTCTTCTTCTACTTTATGCTTTCCCGTCGCCATTGATATTCGTTCTGCTTCTACTTTATAATAATTTTTTTTTAATATTTTTAGTATAAGTAGTTGTGTTATATTATTATACTCATATATAATGTAGATTTATTACTTAGAATGTGTTTTCGTGCATCAAGACTAATATAATTTTAACTTTTGATAGTAATAGCGAAATTTTATTCACTATGTTTAATTTGCTCCTTAATTGTTAATGTGATGATGAATTCTCATTATATTAATCTGAGATTTTTGTAGGAATTTGCAAATTTCAAAATCTGCTCTATGTTTATATAAACATAGATATGTTTATATAGTTAATTATAGTTGAGACTACTTAAATATATTAAGTACTAACCGATATTTCTATGTCTTGGAGATATGAAGAAACAAAACTTCTCTTAGAGCTATGAGAGAAACGTAACAAATTGATCTCTATTTTGGAATGTATATTATAAGACCCTATAGTTGTAACACTCAAATAATGCATTCAAATGACCTTTAGGACCCCCATTTCGATGGTAGACCATGTTTAGATGTTATGGGTTGTGTTGGTAATGCTTTTAGTCCTTAAAAGTGGGTGGGTGTCGCATGTTGGACCCTCCGCTAAGGTCGTGCGTCGTGGGAAAAATGCCAACAACCATTGGACGGACTTGGATTTTGGCGTGCGTCGCCCACACTGGGCTTGGGTTTTGGCGTGCGTCGCCCACACTGGCCTTGGCTTTTGGCGTACATCGCCAACCCTCAGGTTGGCTTTGGCTATGCGCCGCCCAGCAAAAGCCAAGCGCGAAAATTGCTCCATTTTGACTTAGTATAAAGGCATTGCGGTCTTTTTACACCCCTAAATCATTTTTAATCATTCTTAAACAAATTAAGGGGTCTTAAAACACGTTATTTCTGCTCTCTTAACCCCAAACGTTAGATACGCGACTCAAAACCCTTTCCCTCTTCCTAAGAATAAAATTCAAGTTTTATCTCTCAAGAACTCAAGAATTTAAGTTTCAATTTCAAGATTTTCTTTAAGGATTAAAGTAATCAAGGTATGTGGGGTATTCATCAATGGGTTCCTTCCACCCATTGAGCTCAAAAAAAATTCTCTTTTTGGTTTAAAGTATGAATTTCTCCTCTTTTGATAAAAATATACATGTTCAAGATGAATTGATCCATGCTTTTCTTCATAAATCTAAATTCAAGCCACATCAACATGTGTTCCATGTTAATTAGGTTATTTCATGCTTTGAATTTCAAGTACCCGTACAATATTCAATGAAATTATACATGTTCCCTCATTAATTCCATTCAAGCCATGCTAATAATTCTAACTCATGTGATTCATGCTCCTATATATTTGAAGTTTCAAACCCCCATGTCACATTTAGTCAATATCATGTTAAATTCTTGAATTTATGTACTAAACCGTGTGAACATGATATCCTCCTAAGTTTAATTCATCCCCATGTTCAAATTCATGTACCTGATTCGTTCATTGAAATGTATTATATTTTGAAACTCTGAATTATGACTTTCTACCAATGTTTTAAGTGATATTATTTTATTTTTATATCATTCAGTGCTTGTGGGTTATGAACACCCGATACCTATGTATTATTGCATGTTTTCATTTTCAAGTAGCAAGTTAGTACAAATCATGATTTTATCACCATATTCAGATCATCATTTTTATAATGAACTCACCAGTATTATTTTATGTTAAATACATCAGTTTATATGATCATGATTTCTTCAAGATTATGCATGCACTGTTATTTTTAAAATATCATGTTTGAGCATATCAGTCATTAGTGCATGCACTAGTTCATTATTCCAGTGTTATTAAGTTGGGATTAGGATTTAGCACCGAGCGAACCCAGGGTTGGGGGCTCACCCACCGGTTAGGACGGAGTCCTTAGTAGTAGTCCCTAAGTTTCAGAACTACGTAGCCAGCATAGGTTATGAGAGGTCACCTGCCAGTTTAGGACTGACACTCTCTTAGGGGTCACCCGCCAGTTTAGGACTGACTCCCTAGTCCTTTAGGACATCAGCGTTGTGGATACACTTCATTATTTATGTGTTATTACTTGTGGAAAGGTACTGATACCCTTTCAACTGAGGTTACAGGTTGGACCCTGATAGCTTAGATTACGATATGTCAATTACATGATAACTCCCACAGTTTTAATTAGCAATCAGTCTATTTCAGTTCAGGTTTGCTTAACCAAGTAATTAGATTCAGTAAATATTCAGTTAGTTTTACAGATTATTCATGTTATTCAGATCATGTAAGTACATGCTATACTTGGTCTTGCATTCTCAGATTTACATGTTCATGTTTTCATGCTCAGTATCTATAAATGATTCTCAGTTCAATTTTACAACATGTTCAGCTTTACATGAGATCTACATACAGTATTCACGTTTCTACCGCTTCCCAGCTAACAGAATTGTTTTTAGCTCATGAACGTATAAATTTCATTATGACTTATCGTTTTTATATACAATCATGTTTTAAATGCTTGTTTTAATAAATAGCTTATATCATCAGTTGTAAAGCATGTTTTAAATAATTCCATGATTTAGAGCATGTCTCCACATACTTAGTAAATTCTAATGTACTTCCATATACATGTGTTTGTGGCTACATTCCTTCATGATGTAGGTACCAGATGTAGTCCACACACCCGCGCCAGACAGTTCTCAGCATTCAGCCAGTAGGTGATGAGTTTCCTTATTTCGAGGACTCCAATCCATTATTGTTCATGTGTTCTATTTTGATTATCTCATATGTATTAATTAGTGGTAGTTGGAGGCATGTCCCAGCTATCTATAGTCAGTATAGTAGAGGTTTTATAGATAGTCAGTCAGAGTCATGACATGTAATTTAAGTTCTCTCTTCAGTTTTATCATGTTGTAAACTTTATCAGTATTATAATTATTCAGATTTTCTCATGACTATGCTTTCGCTCAGCAAAATTTATCTTGTATATACATTTTAAATTAGTTGATCAAGTATCATGCCAATACATGGGTTAGCTTAGGATCACTTTTGGTTCTAAGCACCATGTTACGACCAGGGGATAGTCTCGGGTCATGAAAAACTTGGTATCAGAGCACAGAGTTCAAGTGTCCTAGGGTGTCTATGAAGCTGTGTTTTGTAGAGTCTTGCGGAGCGGTACGAAGATGTTTGTACTTTTCTTCGAGAGACTACATGGCATTTAAAAAATGTTTCCTTTATTTCATATATCAGATCGTGCTGTAAAGATGTTCTCTAACAAACCTATACAGATTTTATTCTTGCTCCATTCATGCTAACTCTGTCTTAGTTTTGGGGTAGCAGAAACAGTCATGCTTAAATTCCTACTGACAGAGTTTTCTCAAACAGTCTCCACAGATAGTTATGGAATTGCATGTTGGCTCAAAAAGTATCCCACCAGTGCCCTTATTTTCTAAGGTATGAAAGATTTCATTCATGATCATGAAAAATCATGCATTGAGCCGAAGTCAGTTGTGCTTTCAGATCCCTTCTCAGAATCTTATGATGGCATGTGATCTAGAGTTAAAAGCATGAGCCTAGAAGTTTAGCAGAAGTAAAGTGGGGATAATGTTTATTTGGATTTAGTAGATTATGTGTCTATAGGGCTAGTTGTATGAAAGGTGAATTAATAGGCTTGAAATAATGTATGCAAGAATTTAAGTTTATTGATTCAAAATTAAGTATGATGGTGTGCGTGTAATCTAGGGGTGTACCCAAGGTGATATGGGATTGCATTATTTCTAAGTTTTAACAGTGTGTTTGCTTAGATAGTACCCTTGAGTTATTAAGTGCGAATATTGCTATGTAGTATATAATGTTCTTACCAGCTAAGTTATGGGTTATAGGTTGTTGATGTTGGGTATATTGGCGTAATGGTAATTCTCATGATTTAGGAAAAATATAAGTTTAGATATTTATATTAGTAAGTTATGAAGGAAAAGAGACAGATTATGTGTTTAGTGAGGCAAGTATGTTGTCAAGAAGGGTGTAAGTATGTAATGATGACTGAAGCTAAGGAAAGTTAAGGATAGTATAGATTAAGAAAGTGTTCAAGAATGAAGTTACTATAGTTTATTACAAAATTGGGAATATCCATGTAAGTGTTAGAATCTAAGTTTGAATCTTGGATGATTGAGCTAATAAAAAGAAAAGTTGAAATTCTAGATGGTGTGAACTCATGGTATGGTGATACTCCTAAAGATTCTGAGTTAGTAAGTGTTTAAGTTATTATATTATGACTATTGGGTCTATAAAAAGTTAAGAGTTATATCTCAGAAGGAAGTATTAGCAGTGGGTTTTACACTTTCAGGTGTAGTCTTTCAGCGTGAGTTTAGTATTTATGTGTATTGTTATATCTCAAACTCTAGAGTAAAGTGGTTGCAATTCAGTTTAGAGTTTATAAAAGGGGTCCAAAGACTTAGAATAATGGCTTAAATCTAAGGGGGGGGGGGGGGGTGAAAGAACAAGGAATCAAGTCAGCTCTCCGATTCTAGTAGTGATGCCATTGAGTTATAGAACATTAGTAATGGAGGAAGATGACCGAACCATTCTTATCTCAGTGTAAAGTTTTGTACTTCAGTCATCACGACATCTACTCATGCCTTACATGTCAGCTCCATGACCGTAGCTCATATTCATGCACTTTCCATAGAATCATGTACGGTTCCAGTTCCTAGTATAAGGAGTTCCAGTTCACTCAGCAGTACAAAACATATCCCATGAATTTATGAACTCCAAACTCAGGTTATGCAGCTCATGACTCATGTAATTATGCTTTACATTATGCTCAGTTCCCATAACTCATGGTGCACTCTTAATGATCAGTGAAAATTCAGATTTATGGCATGTATTCCCTCAGTTTTGATCTTTGTAATGAATTCATGTCGTTGATACTTTATTCCTCAGGCCTCAGTTAAATCTCAAGTTATGTATAGTATTCTTTCAGGCTTTAGGTCCTCGTGCTTTAACCTTTTAGTGACCTCTCCTTATGTCAAGATAGTGGTGATGAACAATTATTTAGATTGAAAAGAGTAAATATTCCGTATTAGGAAAAGATCATTGTATGTTTGTTCTATGTAATGCTATAAGTTTGAATGAATATTGAGGTAGAGCTTTTGATATATATCATGGCTATATTATAATTCTATATGTGTTTTATTAGGGATAGTACATGGAAGTTGTTATTGATAGAGGTATTAGAGAATATAGGAAAGATACTTTGGTAGTTATTTGCCTAGAAGTTTATATGTGGTTATACTTATAGGCTTGAACATCAAGTTGGTATATAAGTGGATGGGTGCATTATGCGCTAGTGAATTCCTAGTAAGAGGTTGAATTTAGTTGTTGAAGTGGTAAGAAGAAGTATTCTTGAGATGAGGGTCGTGAAACACGCACGGGGTATCGAATTCATGACTTAGACTAATATTATGGTGTTGTGTGTTGCACTTTGTAATTTTGAATTAGTCTTGAACATATCGAGAGTATGTAGTTCAACTCAGACTTGGGCTGAAGTAGTTATCTGTACCCATATAAGAATTATAAGTTGAATCAAATGAGCATGGTATTTAAGGGAAAAAGTATAGTTGAGGGGGTATTGGATAAGTGTGTCTAAGCTTAAAAGTTAGCAGTTGCATTGTCTAAGGCCTAGTAATTCTATCCTAGCTTATGTTTTATAGGTCTATGTTCCATGTTGCAGAGTTATATCCATATTATGATTCCTTATCCTGATATCTTATTTAGATCATGCCCAAGAATTCTTTGCTCCCTAATGTTATTAGAACTTCTTCGAAAGAGTGTTGAAGAAATACTCCAGTTAAGTATAAAATTTTAGAATGAGTTAGTCTGTATAACCAGCAATTCAGTTTAGCAATCATACAGAGAAGCTTCTATACATTTCCATCTTTTCATCTCATCTTACTATCCGCAGTTTCATGAATGTGGCTATTTGATGAGGTAATTCATTCACGTCCATGCAAGTTGTGAATTCAGTTCAGTCCATGCATCATGTCTACGATTCAGATATTTAGTCATCATTCAGTTCATAAGTGTTCAGTGAATGACCTCAATTTTCCAAGTGTCCCAGCTCAGACATTGTAATACCCCTTGTACAACCTTAGTCTCATTGTCTCATGATTCGTGCTTACATAATGTACTTAGTGATCCCATAGGGCCTTTTTCTTTTGATTCCTATTTGTGTTATGTTGAGGGACGATTTCTAATAGAAGTTACGTACTTCATTCCATCCTTAGTAATTCTTAGGATTTTGTTGCATCAGTTATCACTTCGTAGTTCTATACGTATGATCATTTCATCAACATTTCAAGTGAGTTTTACACTCTCAGCATGAATCATCTTTTCATAGTTAATATAGTCAAGTCATCTTAGAAATTAATTTCATAATAGGAGTTTTAATGTTTCATCTCAGCTACATCTTTTATTAGCAGACTCGGTCCTTTAGAGCATGAAAGAGGTCCTAGACTTAGAAAATTTCAGCTAAGTGTTTACACTTAGAATTATTTTAGCCTTCGTAAGTTGGCGATCCTATTTCACGGACCTTATGACCTTAAAATATCGATCATTGGATTAAATCATGATCAGGTGCATCAATAGGTCACTTCGGGTGAGTGTCGGATTTTTTGGACCTCATTTGAAAAGAGTTTGGATGCCCAAAATAGTGGGTCAACGCAATCTCGACGTGTTGCGTCGACCATCACATCAACAAATATTTTTCCCAGCTTTAGAGTGCGATTTCATTGAATCAACGCAGACTCGACGCGACGCATAGGCCATCACGTCAATCCCATCGACACAGTGCGTCGATCTGTGCGTCACTGGGCACTATTTTTGCTCATTTAATTCCACATCCATAGGGTAAAAAGGTCTTTTCTCACTTTATATCAGCCCCCAAAATACGAGATTAAGCCTCTCTAAAGGCAAAATCCTTCATTCTTTCTCAAAGTTTCTGAAGAAACAAACCCAAGGGGATCTAAATTCAAATTCAAGCTTCAAGAACACACCATCAATCCTCTCAAATTTGTATACCAAGATATGTTAGGTGTTCATCCAAGGGTTTCCTTCCACCCTTGGAGTTCAAGAACCCCTTTTAATTTACAAGTTGATTTCTTTCATGAATTTCATGTTGAATTGATTGTATTCATGATTGTGATGCTAGTTGGGTTTATAATCCATGATTAATTACAAGTTTTATGAGAAATAAATAGCATGGGTGTGTTGTTATATGGATTCATGTTAAGAAAACCCCTTGAATTTGTGAGTTTGGTATTGTGAACATGATGATTGCACGTTGACTACTATTATGTGCATAAACTATGCCCCCAAGTGTTTGATGAATTGTCCATGTGAGTTGAGTAATGAAATCATGTCATGTTAGCATGTATACAAGTTCATTCCATGCAAGTGTTTGTTAAAATGCCTATGTGAATTGATTAGTGAAAGGTATGACATGTTGTTATGTGATTTTATTCACGCATAAGCTCATGTATATAAAATGCTTGACAAAAGTGTCTAAACTAAATGTATTGATACGAAGCAAATATTTATTATGACTCTAAGGTCCTGCTATGTTTATTTTCATGCTATCTAGCCCTGTGGGTATTTAATACCCAACAATCTAGTTGATTACCAAAAGCCAGTATCAGTTACAAAATAGTATCAGTCATGTCACGATCAGTAGAACTCAGTCAGTTAGATAACTTAGGAAAACTTAGTAAACTCAGTATCAGTCCAGTCCAGTTCAGTATAATCATTTCAGTGTCTTTCAGTTGGGAGTAGGATTCAGCATCGAGCGAACCTAGAGATGGGGGCTCACCCGTTAGTCAGGACTGGGTTTCTAAAAGCAATCCCTAAGTTTCAGAACTATGTAGCTAGCGTAGGTTACGAGATGTCACCCATTAGATAGGACTAACATACACAAGGATCACCCGCTATTTAGGACTGATCTCAGGGGTCACCCGCTAGATCAGGACTGACCCCACAGCCATTGTCTTTTCTCGTGGCACGGTAAAAACACCCTTCCAATTGGGGTTATAGATTGGATCCCAACTCAGTTATCTTATTTAGGGCATGTCGGTTAGATGATTACCTCTCATAGTCTCAATTTCAGTTCAATCTCAGTATAGAACTCAGTTCAGTTCTACTGATTCAGGACTGTCAGACACAGTCACCCAGCTCAGTATAGAACATCAGATCAGTTCTACAGAATCAGGACTATTAGAAATAGTTAATCAGTTATCAGTAATACAATATCAGTAAACTCAGATATCAGTTAATTAGTACTCAGAATTCAGTATCCAGTATTATAATGACCTCAGTTACAGTTTATGTATTCATGCATGTACTCTCATTTAGTTATGTTCATGTTACTTTGTCAGTTATTTTTTATGCATATGAACCCATGCATATCAGCCCACTTCACTTAGCATACCAGTACATTAAAAGTACTGACACATGATGTCTTATATCATAGGTTTAGACGCATGGGCTCCTGACCGTACTTAGCATCCCAACCTATCAACAGTAGACTTAGTGGTGAGTCCTCATAGTTCGAGGACAGAGTATTATTTTAGTATTTTAGTAGTGTGAGTTAGTTGGGGGTTTGTCCCATCAACTCCATAATTCATAAAGTTAGAGGCTTCCAGACTAGAGTATTTCAAATGGATGTTCCAATTTTCAGTATTCAGTATTCAGTATTCAGTATTGGTTTTCCAGTTATGAACCTTATTGCATTTTCAGCCTAACTTCCACACTTATTTCAGTTATATTATTATTACAGTGTTATTATTATTCAATGTTCATAGCAGGTACCAGTCATGGGTTAGATGGTGGTCCTTCGGGATCGCTAGCACCATGTAGCGTCCGAGGTACAGACTCGAGGTGTAACATTTCATGTGTACTTTATTTCATACTTCTAAAGTTTCATAAGTTCCTACCTATCATTCGAGGATGAATGATTCTAAAGGGGAGATAATGCAACACCCCGTAGTTGTAATGCTTAAATAATGCATTCAAATGACCTTTAGGATCCCCAATTCAATGGTAGGCTATGTTTAGATATTATGGGTTGTGTTAGTGGTGCTTATAGGCCTTAAAAGTGGGTGTGCGTCGCATGTTAGACCCTCTACTAAGGCCATGCTTCTCGGGAAAAATGCTAACAACCACTAGATAGGCTTGGATATTGGCGTGCGCTGCCCACCCTGGGCTTGGATTTTGGCTTGCACCGCCAACCCTCGGGTTGGATTTGGCTGTGCGCCGCCCAGAAAAATCCAAGTGCCAAAATTGCTCCTTTTTTACTTGGTTTAAGGGCGTTGAGGTCTTTTCACACCCCTAAATTATTTTTAATCATTCTTAAATGAATTAAGGGGGCTTAAAATACGTTATTTCAACTATCTTAACCCCAAATGTTCAATACACGACTCAAAACCCTTCCCCTCTTCCCAAGAACAAAATTCAAGTTTCATCTCTCAAGAATTCAAGAACTTAAATTCCAATTTTAAGTTTATCTTCAAGTATTAAAGTAATTGAGGTATGTGGGGTATTCATCAGTGGGTTCCTTCAACCCAATGAGTCCCAAAAAACCCTCTTTTTGGTTTAAAGTATGAATTCTTCCTCTTTTGATGAAAATATACATGTTCAAGATGAATTAATCCATGCTTTTCTTCGTAAATTTAAATTCAAGCCACATCAACATGTGTTTCATGTAAATTAGGTTATTTCATGCTTTGAATTTCAAGTACCTATGTAACATTCAATGAAATTATGAAATTATACATGTTCCTTCATTAATTTACATTCAAGCCATGCTAATAATTCTAACCCATGTGATTCATGCTCCTATATACTTGATGTTTCAAACCCTCATGTCACCGTTTAGTCAATATCATATTAAATTCTTGAATTTATATACTAAACCGTGTGAACATGGTATCCTTCTAAGTTCAATTCATCCCCATGTTCAAATTCATGTACCTCATTCATTCATTGAAATGTATTATATTTTGGAACTGTGAATTATTACTTTCTACCAATGTTTTAAGTGATATTCTTATTTTTATATCATTCAGTACTGGTGGGTTATGAACACCCAATACCTATGTGTTTTTGCATGTTTTTGTTTTCAAGTAACAAATTAGTCCAAATTATAATTTTATCACCATATTCAGATCATTATTTTTATAATGAACTCACCAATATTATTTCATGTTAAATACATCAGTTCACATGATCATGATTTCTTCAAGATTATGCATGCACTGTTATTTTCAGAACATCATGTTTGAGCATATCAGTCATCAGTGCATGCACTAGTTCATGATTCTAGTATCATTCAGTTGGAAGTAGGATTTAGCACTGAGCGAACCTAGGGATAGGGGTTCCCCCGCCAATTAGGACTAAGTCCTTAGTAGCAGTCCCTAAGTTCCAAAACTACATAGCCAGCATAGGTTCTGAGAGGTCATCCTCCAGTTTAGGACTGACACTCTCTTAGGGTTCACCCGCTAGTTTAGGACTGACTCTTTAGTCCCTCGGAACATCAGCTTTGTGGATCCACATCATCATTCATGTGTTAGTACCAATGGTAAGGTACTAATACCCTTTCAACTGGGTTACAGGTTGGACCCGATAGCTCAGATTACGATATGTCGAATACATGATAGCTCCCACAGTTTCAGTCAACAATCAGTCTATTTTAATCAGGTTTGCTTGACCAAGTATTCATATTTCAGTAATTATTCAGTCATTTTTATTGATTATTCATGTTATTCAAATCATGTAGTACATGCTATACTTGGTCTTGCATTCTCAGTTTTACATGTTCATATTTTCATGTTCAGTATCCATACACGATCCTTAGTTCAGTTCTACAACATGTTTAGCTTTATATGAGATTTACATAAAGTATTTATGTTTCTACCACTTCCCAGCTTACAAAAAAATTTTCAGCTCATGAACTTATACATTTCACTATGACTTACCGTTTCATGTACAATCATGTTTTAAATCCATGTTTCAGTAAATAGCTTATATCCTCAGTTGTAAAGCATGTTTTAAATATTTCCATGATTTAGTGCATATCTCCATATACTCAGTACATTCCAATGTACTGACCACATATATGCATTCATAGCTATATTCCTTCTTGATGTAGGTACCAGATGTAGTCCATATACCGGGATCGGACAGTTCTCAGCATTCAACCAACAAGTGATGAGTTCTCTTACTTTGGGGACTCTAGTCCATTGCAGTTCATGTGTTGTTTTTTTATTATCCATATGTATTGATTAGCAGTAGTTGGAGGCATGTCCCAGCTATCTATAGTCAGTATAGTAGAGGCTTCATAGATAGTCATTCAAAGTCATGATATGTAATTCAAGTTCTCTCTTTAGTTTTATCACGTTGTAAACATTATCAGTATCATAATTATTTAGATTTTCTCATGATTATGCTTCCGCTTAGCAAAATTTATCTTGTATATATATTTTAAATTAGTTTCTCAAGTATCATGCAAGTACATACGTTAGCGTAGGATCACTTGTGGTTCTAAGCACCGTGTTACGACTAGGGGATAGTCTCGGGTCGTGACATATATTAACAAAAGGCCATTAATCATCATTTTGTGGACCTGAAACTAATGATAAGACTAAATATGTATATGTTTATCGATGAATAGGAATACATAAGAGAAATAACGATACATGTTTTTGAGTATTTTAAGAAGTTGTAGAAAGTGATACATATATTCTTAATATTGAAATTCTTGACAATCATGTTTGAAGAGATCTATTTCTTAGTTTTCCACATCATGATTAACTGAACCATGACTCACATACTTGTATTTCTCTTTGAGAAAATAAGTAAAAAGTGTCAATCGAGGGTATTAGTATTGGATTTAGCCTACAAATATTTTTTCTTCCCACTTTAGACGCCACCATCAATGCTTCACCCTGATTAATAAATTGATAATTTATGATCTCTTACCCGATTAGTGCTTTCATAATTAGTTATACTATTAATTTTAAGTCATTATATCATATCATAAATTTAAATTCTAGATCAGTTTTGTATCTATATGAACATATTATTTTTATAACTAATTATATTGTGACAATATTGTTATTTTTTTTTGTGTAATTACTCTTGATCTTAAGTTATTTAATTTATTATGAAATATAGTAGAGACACCAAATCTCAAAGTATATTGTTAATTGAAGAAAAAAAATTATAAAGAAGGGGACATAAAACCTTACATCCTATGGTAAACATGTCATATTTACACATTCAAAAGACAATTCAAGCATTGTATTTGTATAATAACATTAATTTCCACTATTTAAACAACTATTGCATTTCATATAACATTAATAAGTTTTTTCTAACTAAATTTTTATTCTTATTATTATATATTAACTGACGCAACATACACGTGCAAAGCACATATAATGGACTAGTTAAATAAAATGCTTTAATCATATTACAATCTAACTCATCATGAATGGGAAAACAAGCAAATATTTTACATTTGATAATTTAAATAAAATTAAATAAATAATATATAAACCCATTGAGAAAAACGAGAGTTGTATTATCCAAAATTACATGTTGTCTTTCAATCTTAAATGAACACTTTGAGATTTAATTGATAAAGACCAAAGAAATAATCTAAATCAGTAATCAAAAGATGCCCCCTTGACAACTCATGATAACACTTTTGTTTACATCAATATACGCAAATATTTTTTGGCTCAAAGTTTATACGTAAGTAAAATTCACTTAAACGTGTATAATGACTAGCTTAACCTAATGTGCCTCGCACATGTATCATTTTTTTATTCAAAATTAAATGATTTTATTTATTGCGGAGATTTTTAATAAAGTGTAAAAAGTTCAAAGGACTTTTCAAAGATCCTTCACACTTTAATATAATAATGTAAACATACATATATTTTAATGTAAGCACATATATATTTTACTGTTTTTCCCTTTCTTAGCTCGAAGGGTTGGAAAATATTTGGTTTCGACTTTCTAAACTATTTCAAAACTTGTAAAAAAAAAAAAAAAAATTTAAGAAATTATGGAGTCGCCACTTAATTTATTTAAAAAGAAATTAAGAAAAAAATTTAAAATAAAATCTTAAATATCAAAACAGAAAAAGACTTAGGCTTTTAAGAAAATTCTGGGTAAGAGGTTCTCAATAACATTTTAGGAAGGTTTTTAAGGCACCTAAACTATCCTCTAACTTGCGGTTATCCAAACTATTTGAAAACTACCTTTCACTACCTTTGAAAAAAGAGAAGATTGATTGGTGAAAAGAGAATTGATTAAGAAAAATATTTTTTGAGGTTTATGCAAAATCAGTTTTTTAACGATTTAGTAGGGAATTTAACTAGGTTCGAAGGAACATATGGCAAATAAACATAGAAAATGGGAAAAGAGAAGAAATAAGTGATTTAGGCTCTTAAGCTCAAATCTCTCAATCCTGTCCAAATCTAGTTGGGCTTTCGGCCCATCTTCACCTGTCCTAATCTAAATATTAGGCTTTTGGCCATAACCGTTTCACCTGTATTAATTTACAACTTTGACTTCGAGGCCCCAAATGAATGAATAAATAAATAAATACATGAATAAATAAACAAAACAAGGCAATAGAATTCGAGACTTTTCGAGTCCCCTGACAAATTTATCAACGGGCTTGAACCCGTCTTGCTTTCCTCCATCTTTATTTATACGCTAGGCAGCGCTTCCTTTTGGACCATCTTTCAAAATCTTCGAAAAGATGGGCCTTAATGGCCCGTTACGAAATACAAGGAGGGAAAAGTCCTTTTGGACTCCCCGATGTGTTCATATGCAAAGAAGAAATAAAGAAAATCAATGCGCATCCAAAACATACATAAAATGCACAAATGCAAAAGAAAATAAATATTTTGACTTCAAAAGAAAAAGAACCCATTTTGTATTTTACAACCAGAGAGAACGAAAAATAAAAAAGGTATCTTAACATGATGAAGCTACACAATTATGGCTATCACTTGCACGTGAATAGAAAAAAAAGACAAACTAATTTTAAAGAATAAAAAGAGAGGATTTCGGAACATAGGTAAGACATTGGAATATATAAAAAAAGGTAGGCAATTGAAATGCTGAAGAGTGATGTAAATGATGGATAGTCATAACTGCATGTGTAATCTCAATTATTATAAAGATAATGAAACACTTAGCATATTCTATTTGCATCTGATTTTTTGAGAAAAAGGCCTCATGCTTTTCTATGAGTATAGTGTGGGTTAATTTACAAATGGTCATCCAACTTTTAATTCGTTGCACCAATGTCACAACTAGCTTTGTAACAAAAACAACAAAAAGTAAAATTGAATTATAAACTAAAGCATGCAAGAAAATGTATCCAGTCTAGGAAACACGAGAAAATTGAAAGGAAGGTGTAAAACAAGTCTCTTAAATCAATCTTATAAACTCAAATAAATAAAAGTAAGGATGATTTAAGCGTATTAAACTATGAACAAACATTTAGGAGAATAGCAAGAACAATAAGACACATTGCTTTTCCCTCAAAGCTTCATTAGTCCTTTCTTAGCACTATGAACTATGGAGAACCATGAATCGAATCCAAAACCCACACATATAGACTCCAAAGACGACCAAGATATCGAGGGAACAAAATACTTAACATTGTAGAACTAATTTTAAAATGAAGTCACACATCTAACAAAAATTATGACATGCCCACACAATTTCACCCAATAATGAAACAAGCAAAACAAATAGCGAAGCTCATTAGTTTGGGCATTCACAAGACCTTTTAAATTCCTTTTTTCACAAATTACAGGGGTTCACATGTCGAAATACTATAAAAGAGTTTAGGGATCTGTTAGTGTCAATACGACATCCCCTCTGCTTTTACTTAACAGAAAAAATCCGAAGGCCATTCAAATTTAACGCATAGGAGAAAACAAGCAATAAATTTGATCCGGGACTAAAGGGCAGAGAGATACTTTTCAAGAGATAACTATAGCTAATGGGGGCAAATTTCATTATCTCCCTCCCTTGTTCAAGTCCAAAAGAAACTCGCATATCAAGAAGTCGTAGAGGGGTCTTTGAATGAAATATCCCTTTTGATAAACCTACTCCGCCATTCTCTTCTACATTGTGAGTAAAAAAAAATGGGAGAGGCTTTAACACACTCGAAGAGAATAAAACAGTCCAAAACAGCTATCGAGAATGAAACAAAGGTCTTTAAATCAGAAACAACATGCTTAATCTTACAATGAACAAGATTCAAACTAAGAAAAAACTGCAACAACTGGCTTTTAGGACAAAATCATGAGCTAAAGAAGGTTAAACGACCTAGTATCATATCTATGCAAAAGAAATCAGAACAAAAGAATATTGTTCAAGCTATATAACAAAAGATGCAACAGTACACGGATAGAACAGTGCATATCATGAACTACTATAAAAATTCTATTGCTATCATTATAAAATGATGGCAGCAACATATTGATCCAAGAAAAACAATGTAACGACAACTATTACAAACAAACCCTATGACCATCAAAGGCATCTACATCAGCTAATTTCCATCCAACAACATTGCAACTACGGATTATGAAGAAGACAATCAAGAAAAAGAAGACAATAACAAAAATTAAAATAGAAAAAGGTGCTTACCTCTTTCAGGAAAGCAAAATAAAACCATGATCTTTGTCGGAATCAACCATCACTGGAAAACATTATCGTCGTCAACTCTAAGACTTCAATTAGCCAACGAATTTCATGAAACCAAGATTTTTACTTTAAAAAAGACTGTATTTTGGTCAAAGGCCTTTTTCAACCTCTCAAGACTTGGTTCATTCAGCTCAAGGATGAGCTATTTATAGAGAACAAAATGGAGTAATTTTTTGAGCTCCCACATATTTTGGGGGTAATTTTGGGAATTCAAATTTCTAAGGAATCTCCTTAGAACTTTGAAATTGGATAAGGTTGGAGGGAGGATAAAATCATACGAATTCGTACGCTCAATTGTTGGCTATGAGTTGTCCTGTTTCTAAAAGCTTCGTTGAAGCCGTGATGGATTATTTCACGGGTCGAACGCTAATTGTTCGGGTCGATTGGGTTGGGTTCGCTAGAGTAGTTATTGTTTGGGTTATGGTGTGGTCGAGTCTTGTTGTTGCTATTGTCAAAGTACTGGTTTTGTTGTTGGTTGTTCACTGTTGGTGTTGTTTATCGTTGTATGTTGTTTTGGGGTAATGAGGAAGAAAAAAAAATGGGCCAGATCTTGTTCTTGGCTGGACTAGGCTGATAGTGAGAAGAGTTGGGTTTATTCTTTGTGAAATTGGATAGACTAGGTAATTTTTAGGGTTATTTATGAAATAACCCAAATAGATTAGGGATTAGTCAATTTCATTTAATTTTTGGTCAAATTAAGGATTAATTGGACAATTGAAATTGTGGTCAATTTAATTTCAATTATGGCCAAAATTAAAATGAAATCTTATATGAATCAACAACAACAACAACAACAGACCCAGTGTATTCCCACAAAGTGAGGTCTGGGGAGGGTAAAATATACGCAGTCTATACTACTACCTCCGAAGAGGTAGAGAGGCTGTTTCTGATAGACCCCCAGCTCAAGAATGAGAATAGTATACCAAGGTCGTAATGAAACATGAGACATGGTGGATAATATAAACAGAAATAAGAGATAAGAAATGATAACAATAAATATCAGAGAATTCCGAAATAAGAGAAAATACGAGCAATACGCAATAAATATAAGAAAACGGATACTCACCTAGTAGTGACATACTCTCACAATACCTAAGACACCCACCACACCCAAACTCTCCTAGTCCCTATCCACAACCCACACACACTCACACTAGCCTTCTACCCTAATCCACGACCTCCACACCTTCCTATCTAGGGTCATGTCCTCAATAAGCTGAAGCTGCTCCTTTATGAATCAATACCTCATTAATTTTGAGCTTCTTAATTTAATGAAAATCAAAAAAATATTTTTTCAAATAAATTATTTTCAAGAATAAATTAAATTTCAATTAAGATTTTAATCATTTGAATTTATTTTCAAGATAAGCCTTGATTAAAATTCGATATTCCGTAAACTAAATATTTAAGTAACAAAATTATATAATTTTGTATAATTGAATACGATAATATATAATCTCTACTTAAAATAATAAAATTATCCAGATAAATACTTTGAAAATTTTTTATTCGAATAAAATAAATGTTGTAATTTTATTTAAAATCAAAGAAGCTCGAAATTAAACTTAGTTGTGGAGGGGAAAAATTAGGTGTCAATAACTGCCCCTCCCTTTGGGTAGGGTGGATATAAGTAACCCTGGACAAATGGAGTTTGAAGTTCCTAATTTTTATCCGACCACAAATTCATTTCTGAAAGAGGTTAGTTTTTGCATGAGTTTTGGAGTTATGGTCGGACCTCAGTATCAGGTTTCCTATATATCTCAAGTTTCATCAGAATTCATGTCACTTGTAGTTCATAAAGCTTGATCTAAAGCACGATTTTCAAAAATTCACTAGCTATCTCAGTTTTAGAGTTTTTGATAAAACCGAAATGCTATAGAATGAAGGGATTTAGAGGAAGGTTGGAATGCAGTCGAGTTTTCTACGTAGAACCCAACATACATATCCCCGAGACTCGGGGAATCAAACTAATTGTAGTTCGACTCAATCGGTAGAAAAGATAGTCTTTTATTTTAGATAATCTTTGACTCGGGATGAGTGACAAGTTGTTCAAGTTATGAAAAAAAGGCTTGTAACCTCTTAACCATAAACGTGGAGCTCTTCACATCCATAGGTAAGAATTTACCTGGACATAATTTCTAAAACTCTAGGTGCGTTGTCACCCGAACTTGAAAAAAAGAGAAGATTACCCTCGATATGAGTTTAGAAATATCCCAAAGGTGAAGCTGAAACCAAAATATCCCAAATACCCATATGCCTTCTAACAGGGGTGTGGATTGATGGTGGTGGTGATCATCCTTTAGCTCGCGTCTAAAGAGTTTGATGTCCCTTTTCAGACTATGTCCCATTTTGCTGCTGAGAAAAAGTTTCACGTTATGCTACGTCCTTTTTGGAGTCGTCCGCACCTATGGTTTTGATTTGAGATTTATATCCTCTCAGATGCTCTCGACAATATATCAAACAAAAATTATTAGTAATAAACACAATTCCCGAAAGGGGTATATAGTCTTTTACCATATCTCCCATGAGTTATTGCCTAAAAAGCAAATTCATCCTCTCATGGACCTATTTGAAAGGAAATAACTTGCAACAACAGACACAAAAACCTCTTGTTTATTGCATAATTAGCTCATTTGTTGATTTAATTGTCTTTAAAGCGAGGTGGCCCTTTTGGACACCAACAACGCTTTATGCAAAACGGTCCCTGCAACCGTGTAATCTTATGTTGATGTGGCAACCCTTTTGGTCACCTATAATGCTTGTTGTATGTGGAAAGATAGCCTTTCCGATTATTGACATTGATTCTTTGCATGTGACCTCGAATGAGTCTAGTGCATCTTTTGTATCGATACGACTTATAGATTAACCTTGAATTATCAACTTTGGATAATCTTGCGCATTATTTGATGTTGGATACAAGGCGACTTACAAATATCCTTTGAATTTCTAGCCTTCAGGTAATCCCGCACATTATCCAACCTTGGATAAGAGATGACTTACATATATCCCTCCAATCGCTAACTCTCAGGTATTCCAACACATCATCCAACTTTGGATACAATATGACTTACATATATCTCTCAAATTGCTAGTCTTTGGGTAATCCTGCACATAATCGATAATTGGATATGACGCGACTTATAGAGAACCTTTGGACTTATTAATTTGATAATCTCTGATATTTTCCAATAAGGATTTAGTTGCGACTTATGGATAACCTTCGGACTATCAATTTTTAGGTAACCTTGCACACTATCCGGTTAGGATGTTGTTGCGGCTTACGGATGACCTATGGGCTATTAACTCATAGGAAATCTTGTGTAATATCCTATTTCAAATAATATGACTTATAGATGACTCTCAATTTGCTAATTTTCAGGAAATTTCATGTATCATCCGTCTTCAGATAGTGACTTGAAGACGTCCCTTCAAATACGTGCTCTTGATGCATTCAGATACTGATTCATTAAAGTGATGAGATATCCTTGATGCCATAATATTCCATTTTCATGTGTCAATAGATATTAAATGTTGATGATATCCTCAACACTAGCGTTTGTATCTCACGTGTCAACAGATATTAAACATTAATGATATCCTCGATGCCAATGTTTGTGTCTCGCATGTCAACATATATTAAATGATAATGATATCCTAGACACCAGCATTTGTGTCTCGCATGTCATCAGATATTAAATGTTGATGATATCCTTAACGCCAGCATTTGTGTCTCGCATGTCAACAAATATTAAATGCTATGGCCCTTTTGGAAATGAAAATGGTTTTACCTTAGTTTGTTTGTCTGTGTTTTCACTTTCTATATGTACCTGTACTCATTGTAGACAGTTAGTGGACATAATACCGCCATGACTAGCTGCCACAGTTAAATTTGTAAAAGTTTAAATGACAAATACTCGATATCATAATCTGAATGGCTTAGTCCGCTATCCATCCTCTTTTTGAATAAGTATTTAAATAACAGACCCACCAGAATATAAATGAATGGGTAAAATCCCCTTTCAAGGTCACTCAGATACTGTTCTTTTTGCTTTAATGAATTTTAAGGAAGAATTTCCGCTCTTTTTCTATTGAGTGATCCTTTTGATTGTTGTATTTACTATGCTGACTCCTTTGAATGCATCTGTGCTCAAAGTAAATATTTAATAGACACAAAGTCGCTTATGCTAGCAACTGCTTTTATATAAAGAATTCTAAATACAATATTCATAAAGAAGATAAGACGTCTTTGTTTGACCTTTATGGTTTCAAGAAATGAGATAGACAATTCAAAAGGTCCTTCAAGAAACTAGTTACAAAATATTCTGTAAAAGCTTTAGAAAATCTCTGTCAGTCATGTCATGTACTATCTTAACGAACGTCTTCTTTCTAAGGTCCAACTATGTTCGACATCCGATGGAGGATTTCCAAAAATCTATCATCATTGCTGGAGAGTTCTTCAAAATGTTGTCATAGCAAGAGATTTAGTCTATCTAGACTTTGTCGCAACTAGTAATTTCTAAGACTGAACTTTTACCTGCTGGTGTTGGGGGATTTGAGATGATCTTGGCTTGAGAGGATCTGCAGTATTTGCGAGTCTTCATCTTCTTTGTTGGATGATGATCTTCCTCTTATGAATTTTTTAGATTCTTTCTCAAAAATTCTTCCCCAGTTTCCATTTTGTGGGGTTATATGACCGAGATATTAGGGTGCCTACGTATCCCGTTGAAGCAGGAATCAGGTCAAACGTAGTTCAAGACTACTCTAAAGATGCATGTAAAATTCTAATGGATTGACTGAAGCCGATATAGGCAGCCTATGTATCTCATTCTCGAGAATTCAGGTCATCACGTAGTTCATACATAAAAGAGAAGGACAAATTCTCCTAAGAGGTTGACCAAAGCCGACATAGGCTGCCTAGGTATCATTTTCTTGGGAATTTAGGTCAAACGTAGTTCGTACATAAATAAAGAAATTCTAATCAAGTACACATCATAAAATAAATACTATTATAAAGGCAATTACAAATAAACCAAGGAAACAAAAACTAAACATCCTTAAACATAGTATCTCTTTACCGCATCAGAATTAATTGGTTTGGTCCACTCTCGACCATCCATCTCAGACAAAATTAGGGCTCCTCCAGATAGTACCTTTCGAACTATGTATGGTCCCTACCAATTTGGAGCAAACTTGCCTTTGCACTCTTCTTGGTGAGGAAATATGCATTGGAGAACCAATTGTCCAACTTCAAATGTTTGATCTCTTACTTTCTTGTTGAAGGCATGGATCATCCTGTGTTGTTACAACTTACCATGACACACAACAACTATTCTCTTCTCATCAATCAAAATAAGTTTTTCATAGTGAGCACGAACCCATTCTTCGTTACTTAATCTGACTTCTTGAATACCCCTTAAGGAAGGTATTTCAACTTCGGCAAGTATCACAACTTCATTACCATAAACAAGTAGATAAGGAGTTGCTTCGTGGAGGTTCGAACTATTGTACGATACCCTAGTAGAGCGTATGGCAACATCCCGTACCATGATCTATCATTTTCGACCATTTTCCTCAAGATCTTCTTGATGTTCTTATTGGCGGCTTCCCCAACTCCATTCATCTGTGGACGATATGCGGTCGAGTTGCGATGAACAATCTTAAACTGATCATAAATCTCATTCATTAAGTGACTGTTTAAGTTAGACCCATTATCATTAATGATTGATTCTGTGACTCCAAATTGGTAGACCAAGTTATTTCTGACAAAATCGACAACTACCTTCTTGGTGATGGCTTTATATGAAGCAGCCTCGACCCACTTAGCAAAGTAATCAATAGCAATCAAAATGAATCTATGCCCATTTGACTCCAGTGGCTCTATTAGTTCGATAAAATTAATACCCCTATCTACAAAATGCTAAGGTGAACTCATCGCTTAAAGCTCATGTGGAGGCATTTGAATCAAATATCCGTGTATCTGGCATTTTAGGCACCTCTGCACATACTTGATACAATCATTTTCCATAGTCATCCAGAAGTAACTAGTTCTCAGGATTTTTCTAGCAAGGGAAAACCCGTTCATGTGGGGACCACAAACTCCAGTATGTACTTCCCTCATTAATTTCGTGGCTTATGCGGCATCGACACATATTAAGAATACTAAGTCCAGAATCCTCCTAAAAAGGATTTCCCACTTAGAAAATAATTCTTTGCCAAACGCCGAATTGTCTTCTTTTGATTATTATTGGCCTCTTCAGGATATATTCCAGATTCTAAATACCTTTTAATAGCATAGTACCATGGCTTTCCGTCAGGCTCCTTTTCGACATGCGCACAATGTGCGGGTTGTTCCTTCAAGCTTATTTCCAAAGGATCAAAGTAACTCTAAGCATCAGCAAACTCATTTTGTACCCTCGAGATATGTCTGAAATCAACTACCTTGAATCTTCCATAAAAATCCTGCACAAGCTCTACATAAGGAGTAATCTTGGAGTTCTTTACCACCCATTCCCCCCGTACCTGGTGAATCAGCAAATCTGAGTCTCCGATGACTAGCAATTACGAACACTCATATCAAGGGCCAACTTGAGACCAAGGATGCAAGCCTCATATTCAGCTATGTTATTGGTACATGGGAAGCGCAATTTAGCGATTGTTGGATAGTGTTGGCCTATTTCTGACACTAAAACTTCTCTGATTCCTGAACTTTTAAATTTGACCGCTCCATCAAAGAATAATCTCTATCCAGGGTAGATCTCTACAATGTCTTCTCTCATGAATAAAATTTCCTCATTGGGGAAGTAAGTTTGAAGTGGCTCGTACTCATTATCAACCGGATTCTCAGCTAAATAATCCTCTAAGGCTTGCCCTTTGATTGTCTTTTGAGGGACATACAGGATATCGAACTCACTCAGTAACATTTGCTACTTAGCTAACTTTCTCATAGGTATGGTTTTATGGAATATATATTTAAATGGTTCTATTTTTTAAATGAGATATGCTGTGTAGGAAGATAGATAATTCCTCAACTTTTGTCCGACCCAGGTCAAAGCACAACACGTCCTTTATACAAGAGTGTAACGACCCTCATATGGCGTAAGCTTTTTACTCAAGTAGTAGATTGCTTTCTCCTTCTTACCAATTTTTTCATGTTGCCTGAGGACATACCCGAAAGTATTTTCTAAGACTGACGGATAAAGAAACAATGGACTTTCTTCCCTTAGTGGAACCAAAACAGGCGGAGCAGACAGATATTCCTTGATTCTGTCAAAAGCCTTTTGATAATCTTTTGTCCATTCATTCAATGCATCTTTCTTCACTATCTTGAGAATTGGTTCACATATGACTGTTGATTGGGTAATGAACCTGCTAATGTAGTTCAAACTACCCAGGAAACTCATAACCTCTTTCTTGGTCTTTGGCGGTGGTAAATCTTGAATTGTCTTGATCTTGTATGGGTCTAGTTCGATGCCCCTTCTGCTAACTATGAACCCCAGTAATTTCCTGGCTAGCACACCGAAAGCATACTTAGCAGGATTCAACCTCAAGTTATACTTCCTTAGTCTGCTAAAGAACTTTTCCAGATGGGTCAGATGATCTGAATTCTTGCGGGATTTGATAATTACATCATCCACATACACCTCAATCTCTTTATGAATCATATCATGAAAAATTATCGCCATAGACCTTATGTAAGTTGCGCCCGCATTCTTGATACCAAATGGCATCACCTTGTAATGATGAATGCCCAAGGGTGTAATGAAGGACGTCTTTTCTGCATCTTTCTCATCCATTAATATATGATGATACCCGGTGAAATAATCCATGAAAGACTGTATTTCATGCTTTGCACAATTATCGATGAGGATATGGATGTTGGGAAGGAAAAAATTATCTTTAGGACTGGCTCTATTCAAATCTCTGTAGTCAACACAAATTCAGATCTTGCCATTCTTTTTTGGCACTGGGACAAAATTGGCTAGCCATGTTGGATATTTTGTGACCTCCACAACCTTATATTGAATTTCCTTTGTCACATCTTCCTTGATCTTCAAACTTAAGTCCGACTTAAATTTCTGTATTTTTTGCTTAACTTAATCAAACTAAAGATTTATTGGTAACTTATGTGACATGATGTTGGTGCTCAATCCCGGCATATCATCATAGGACCAAGCAAACATGTCAATGTACTCCCAAAGCAAGTGAATGTGTTCTCTTTTTTGTGCTTCTGCTAAGTGAGCGCTAACAATTGTTCTTTGATTTCATCATGATCGCCCGGTTTACTATTTTAGTTTCCTCCAGGTTGGGCTTCTCTTGGTTTTTAAATTCCTATATATTTTCCACTAACTTCTCCTCATCCCTTTTTTCTAATCATCGTAATTCCCCTCATTTTGTTCGTCTAACCCCTGACATGATATGACATTGGCAGGTTTTAAGTTACTACTACTGTAATAAAGCAATAAACCAAGTTAGATGATAATAAGATAATAAAATACACTAATATATAATATTTCAAAATAATTTCTTAAATAAAGGGAGGTTTTTTCATTGAAATTTGAGAAATAATTACAAACTATGACTTATGACTCGCGCAAATGCGGGCCTAAGCCTTTTTTAAAGCAGTAAAACATGAAAAAAAAATTGAGACATAAAAGGTGGATCACGGGGCCTCCTCTGGATCATCACTGTTTTTAAAACTTCTAGTAATGCCCTTTTGTTAGAGTTTGTGCCCTACTGATTATCTTATTTTCGCCTAACTGTTGCATATCGATGGAACGGGTTGCCTGTCGTATTCCACAGACGTGTTTCAAGGAAACAGTAAAACAGTAAAGAACACAATGATTTTTATGTGGAAAACACCCAGCTCAAAATGTGTAAAAAACCACAACCTGCACCTCTACAGGATTTAACCCCAACTTCACTAAATAACTCTGAGCCTCAACAACGACTGATTACAAAACTCTTGTAACCAACAAATAGGAATCATAAAATCTGATCCCTATATCTCAACAACTAGGAATTATAAACTCTAATTCATTTAACTCAACGACTGGGAATTATAAAATCTAATTCCTAACTACACACACCTCCAAAGGTATGCGTTCCCAAAGTCTCTGAGTTTTTCCCAACTCGAAGACTATCTCCTAATTCAGTTTATAATACACTGAAACTAATATTACATCAATAGCTCAAACACAATGAACAACTCTAAAAATCAAAGCTAAAACTCTTAGCTGGATTCTATATTTAGGACTTGGTTCTTCAATGTGTTTCTTCAGTGATTGAATAGCACTTCGTGAAGTCAATCTGTCTATTGTGATTTTCTGCTTTGTAAGTTTGTGAATTACTCTGAATGATGCATCTTCTATTTAAGCACAGCTCTCTAAAGAGTCATTCTTTATTTTAAACTCCTTCTTTAATCAAAACTCTCATTACATAGAGTTCTACTTCAAGTGAGACTCCTTCTTCAATTCCAACTCTTGTCTCCTTAGTATTGTAGTCAAACTTCAACTCTTTAAATCAACTTATCTTCAAGTATTTTACTCAACCACAACTTCTTCAATTTCTTACGTGATCAGTAAGTTAAGTTTCCAGTTGCACTGAATTAACTCATATCAACTTGTTTCATTCATATTGTCATTCATCAAAACTTCAAGGTTCCAATAAATTCCCCCTTTTTTATGATGGCAAACCTCTTGTCTTTATGCATTCAAATATCTTCACCTATAGGCACTAAAGTATAAAACACTAGAATGAAACAAGTTAGTCAATGGGTTATAAACATTACACAACCCTCTTATCTTCCCCCTTTTGGCATCATCGAAAAAATATTTCAATGCAATAAGATACTAGCCAAAGTGATTTGTTATGCTATTCATGTCTACTGGGGATATCACCAAAACAATCAAATATATTAAAGAGAGCAAAAATATGAGTCAATTTAGCAAAGATAACCATTCCATTTAACTGACAAAGCATGTTCCACATTAAACCTAAGCTAGTACGGAACAAAGCAAAACAATTAAGCATTAAAAAACTACGGTATAAAAGTGGGACATGGCTAAGGATACAAATAGTGAGGAGCTGATGAGGAAGGTGGAACAGGTGATATCAACTGTGTCAATTGATGAATGACTTCAACATTTTCATCCCTCTATCAATCAAGGTCAAGCTTCAAAGTCATGATCCTAGCCTTAAGGACCTCTTATTCCACTTCATGATTATCTTGTGCAGCTTCTAGTTTAGATTTTTTTTTAAATGAGTGTTAGCCTCCTTATTGAAACAGGTAGAGCAACATGATTCATCTGTTCAAGAACATCTATTTTTTTTTATAAGTCAAACCTTATTTAGGACTGAGAAGTCCAAAAAAAAATAACCAATTAGGAACTAAAAGGGAAAGCATGTCCCTTTTCATTCTTTAGAAACATATGTTGCATGTGATTGATGATCAAGCTGGGCAAATTCATGGTACACAACTGATATTTTGGTTGAGAAAGAAGAAGGAATTTCTAGTATAGGATTAACACATTTTTGCACACTCATTTGGAGAGAATCAAATAAAGTTTGGTCAATAATTCATTGGCTTTATTAGACAATGAGAGGATAAAGTGTGTGGAATTGAACAGGTGTGCTCAACTGTTTCAACTTAGACAGTCTATGCTTATGTCAGTGTAGAACATACCTGATAAGAACAACTTTGTGGTCACAATTGCTTGCTTGCACAATCTAATACAAAATTAGGTTAGAAAAGTCAAAAATTTGGAATTAGGACACACAACTAAATGTGCAAGACTGAATAGAATAACTTTTTAGCTAATAAGATTAAAAATAAAAATAATTATTCTAGTCAATCATTGAGTGAAGTTCATGCAATTTTAATCATCCCCAAGTCTAACCTATTTCTTTCAAAATGCTCTCTACTTAGTGCCTTTGGTGCTTCTCCAGTCAATTAAGTAACCCACATAGTCAACATTTTTATAGCCCTCAAGAGTGAAATTGTTTTCCTTTGGATATCATAGTCTCAAGCCATTGATTCCCATGAGATATCTCAAGATTCTTTTGACAACACTAATTTTTATGAACTACCAACAAAATTACCAGCAACTTGTTGGTTTTATTGATGCATCCATTTCTTTATTTGTTGTTCCCCCTGTCAATATGCCCTCAGTCTGTACAACAGTTGAACCAGGTGGTACAACATGTTCTTGTGCATGCTCATCAGTTTCACAGTCATCCTCTTTTCTTATTTTTTTTAAATCTCCCTTGTTTCCCACTTACATGAGCACTACAAATCTTTCCATCTTTCAAATGATCCATTCCCCATTTAAATGTGGTGAGTGAAAGAAACTTTATTTTATTCTAGTCTTATGCCTTGAGCAAGCTTTATTTATGCACAAATTTTTTTTGCCTCCTTTCACTCTCACCTGCAAAACAAATTAGGGGTTAACTTTAGGCACCCATACAAGCTTGGGTCCTTTCTTATAAGTAAATGGAAGAATCAGATTTCTTCTAGCCCATACAGGCAACAGGTTATGTGACATGTTTCTCTGACCAGGTTTAGTTATCCTTTTCTTGGTCTGAGATAGTTTATTTACCAGATTAAAACTGTTGGATCTGCTTTTGGAAGCAACTGGACATTCAGTGGTTGGATGTCTAAGGTTTCCACAGATATAGCACAAGTCTTAATAAGCATCAAGACTTTTGTGAAAATCCAAACCAGCTTTTTCACTGTGATATCTTTCACTCAACTTATGAACAATTCTTGAGGAATTTGTCCACCTGTTTGCTCTTTCAAGGTTAAGTTTTAGTTTAGAGACTTCTTGACTCAGTTTATTCACCATTTTCGTTGCATTATTGCACTCTTCTTTGTACTTGACCAATTCAAGTTCAACTTTTTCTTCTTCTTTACTCTTGGTGTTTTTTCCTTTTTTAGAGTGTGTCAATTTTAGAACTTCATGCTTAAGATCGTCATTTAAAGAATCAAGTTACTCAACCTGTTTCTTGAGAGAGCAGTTTTCCTGTTCAACAGTGTTCTTTCAAACTTCTAAATTAATAAAATCAAATTTGATTCTTGCAAGACTGTTGAACAACTCATCCCTATCATAATTTGATTCTTGGAAGTCATCAATTAGTGCACTCATCAAGGAAATAAGTTTTGTTTTAGAAAACAAATGCAACTTTTATTTAAGTTCAAGTATACTTACCTCAGAAGCATCATCTTCTTCCTCCAAGTCTGAATCTCCAAAGCCATGAGTGATGCTTCATCAACTTCATCATCATCTGAGTCAAATGCCCAAGCTGCTACCATTGTATATTCTTCCCCCTTTTTGTTTTTTTCTTTCAATTTTTTTCATCCCTTTCCTTTCTCCATTCTATTTCCCAGATAGGACAATCCTTGATATGATGCTCAGTCTTACCACACTTGTAGCATCCATTTAGATTGTCATTTGACCATTTATTGCTACCTGTTCCCTTCTTATTTTTGAAGAATTTGCTGAAGTTCTTAGCTATAAAGGCAACTTGTTCTTTATCAAGTTCAATTTTTTCATCACTATAAGATGCCTTCAGAGCTAAGGTATCCTCTGGGGATTCTAGCACTTTAGTTCCATCAATTTCCATTTCATAAGTTCTTAAATTCCCCACTAATTCATCCAAGGTCATGCCTGCAAGATCATTATTTGCTTCCCTGATTGCAGTCACCTTAACATTCCACTTTGATTTTGGTAATACCCTCAGTACCTTCTCGACTTGTTCTTCTTTAGATATAGATTTTCCTAAGGAGGTCAACTCACTTGTTAAGGCAGTAAGCCTTATCATCATCTCATGCAAGGTTTCATTCTCTTTCATCTTAAATACCTCATACTCAGTGAAAAGAAGAGAAATTCTGAATTTTCTTACTTGAGATATGACTTCATGAGCATTTACTAAAGCATCCCAAATTTGCTTAGCAGTGGTGCATGTTGATACCCTGTTGTATTCAGCAGGTCCTAATCCACAGACCAAAATATTTTTGGCCTTAGCATTTTTCTTTAATGCCAATAAGTCATCAGGGGTGAATTCACTCCTTACTTTTTTGACCTGTTTCCCATCTTCTAACTTCATTGGAATAGTAGGACCATCAGTGATCCAATCTCATAACTCATAGTCTTCCCCTTGAATGAATGTTTCCATCCTAGCTTTCTACCAAATAAAGTGAGAACCATCAAAGAGTGGAGGTATAATAGTGGATTGACTTTCACTGTGACCAGTAGGTGGTGCGGAATTCATCATATTGATCTTTGTCTTAGGTACTAGCCCTTTTTAAGACAACCTCTTTTTGATACCACTTGTTACAGTTCATACCCTACTGATTATCTTATTTTCACCTAATTGTTGCTTATCGATGGAATGGGTTGCCTGACATGTTCCACTGACATGTTTCAAGGAAGCAGTAAAACAGAAAGTAAAGAACACAATGATTTTTACGTGGAAAACACCCGGCTCAAAAGGTGTAAAAAACCACGACCTACACCTCTACAGAATTTAACCCTAACTTCACTAAATAACTCTGAGCCTCAACAATGACTGATTACAAAACTCTTGTAACCAACAAATAGGAATCATAAACTCTGATCCCTATATCTCAACAACTAGGAATTATAAACTCTAATTCCTTTAACTCAATGACTAAGAATTATAAACTCTAATTCCTAACTACACACACACCTCCCAAGGTATGCGTTCCCAAAGTCTCTGAGTTTTACCCAACTCGAAGACTATCTCATAATTCAGTTTATAATATAATAAAACTAATATTACATCAATAGCTCAAACACAATGAACAACTCTAAAAATCAAAGCTAAAACTCTTAGCTGGATTTTATACTTAGGACCTGGTTCTTCAATGTGTTTCCTTAGTGATTGAATAGCACTTCGTGAAGTCAATCTGTCGGTTGTGCTTTTCTGCTTTGTAAGTGCGTGAATTACTCTGAATGATGCATCTTCTATTTAAGCACAGCTCTCCAAAGAGTCATTCTTTATTTTAAACTCCTCTTTTAATCAAAACTCTCATTACATAGAGTTCTACTTCAAGTGAGACTCCTTCTTCAATTCCAAATCTTGTCTCCTTAGTGTTGTATTCAAACTTCAACTCTTTAAATCAACTTATCTTCAAGTATTTTACTCAACCGCAACTTCTTCAATTTCTCATGTGATCAGTAAGTTGAAGTTTTCAGTTGCACTGAATTAACTCATATCAACTTGTTTCATTCATATTGTCATTCATTAAAACTTTAAGGTTCCAACACCTTTAATCTACCACGATGGGTGACGAGTAATGAGTGAGGTGGAGGTCTAATTTTGCAAATCCTTTCTAGGTGCAACCTTCCTCACCCCACTGGACTTCGGTAAATCTTCCAGTATAGCATTGCATCCATCGAACAAATCTCCTATCCCATCTCTAAGACCATCATCTTATGACATATCACGCATAGGAAATAACCGGTACAGAAGTGGCAATGGTTTAGACAGACTCATCTTTGACTTATCTTCAATCTCATATTCCTTTCTTGACTGGTATACTAACCCATATTTACATGTTTTTTCTAGGATTATAATGGGCTCAATAATTCCTTCCAAATTCTACCCAAACCTCGGCCGAGCTCGAACCCACTTCTTGGCATCACAGTCGTAATTATTTTGTAGACAGAAGGCATTGGTAGCGTCAGATCTTTCTCTGCAGCATTTACAATTTCCACTGTATAAAAGCTACTACCCCTCAGAATATCTCCAATCACAGGCACAACCATTGGAATGATTCAAATGGCTTTCTTCTCCTAAAATGAATATTTCATGGTCCGCCCAAATAAACTTCAATAATTGATGAAGGTTCGATGAAACTGCCTTTTCACCATGGATCCATGGTCTCCCCAGGAGCAAGTTGTAACTAGGATGGATATCCATAACATGAAATTAAGCCTTGAATTCAGCAGGCCCCATCATGATGTTCAAGTAAACTTCACCTATGGTATCTCTCTGTCTTTCATCAAATGCCTACATGTTTACGTATCTTTGGAGAATTCTTCTCAAGTCAAAGCCCATTTGAACCAATGTGGAAAAAAGACAAATGTTCAAACTAGATCCACCATCTATCAATACCTGATTAATCACATAGTCCCAACAACTGACAGTAACGTGTAAGGCTTTGTTATGTATCACTCCCTCAAACGACAACTCTTTTTCACTGAATGATATGTGATGACTTCTCACAACATTCCCTATCATTGCGGGTATATTCTTAATGCTCGTGCCTGCAGGAATATATGCTTCATCCATAACCTTAAATAAAGCTTATCGGTGGTATTGCGAACTCATTAATAGTGACCAAGTAGAAATCTAAGTTGGAGCCTTCTCTAAATGCTTGACAATTGAATACACTTTTGGTTGCATATGCCTCCAAAATTCCTCAACCTCCCCTTTAGTGATTGGCCTTTTCTATGAATCCTTCCTGTTGGTCAAATCTTTAAGAATGTAGCAATGCCCAGACCGTCTCATCCCTTGGGCAATGACAGTCTCTACAATAAATTCTTTTCTAGGCGGAGGAGTGTATACCTGAGTTAGGGTTGTCATCACTATATATGGGGGCCTCTCATTGATACTTAAGGCATCTACGTCTTTCTCTATCTTCTCCACTCCTTCTGTCCTTTTGAACTTTTATGAGTCTACCTTAGTGATGGTCCTGCTAGACACCCATTCGCCCTCTATTTCAATCATATTAACTGTGGCCACCCCATGATTAGGCAATGGATTACTGTTGATATTTGGTAATGGTGACTGGAGAGTGATAACTTTCTGATCAATCAAGTCTTGAATCCAATTCTTCAAGTTAATGAAATCCTCGATACTGTGCCCCACCGCATTCAAATAATAGGTGCAATTTTTATTCGCAAGATAAAATTGAGAGTGGGCATTGGCAAATTTCGACTGGATAGGCTATAAATGACCGATGTTTTTTAATCTTTCAAAGAGTCGGGTGCGACTTTCAACCAATAGCATAAAGTTTTGAGGAGGTTTCTTTTCGAGGTTTAAACATGAGGGGTTATATTGGCTTTGATTAGCGGGAGGGAGTACTTGATGATAGTTTGGAGGTGCTTGGACATTTATTTGGTTGTTTGGTAGGGCATCTTGAACATGAGGATGATAATTTGGCTGTAGAACTTGGTATTGGGGTAAAATATTAGGCTGTGGAGCTCGGTATTGGGATTGAATATTTGGAAGTGAAGCTTGGTATTGGGGTTGGCTATTAGGAAGTTGAACTTGGTATTGGGATTGGATATTTAGAAGTTGAGATTGGTATTAGGATTGGATATTTAGAAGTGGATCTGTGTATTGGGGTTGGGCGTAGAATACAGGCTCTAAACATGGTGGCGGTGGAGAGGAAAGAACGTTCCTAAGCTTGAATTTCTTCTTTAATTTATCAATACAATCATTAGAAACCGTAGTCATATTCTCTCTTTTCTTTTTTTAGAACGCAGAAGAGCCAGATGATGTTGGAGTTTTGATCATTTTTCCTGTTTGAATGCCTTCCTCTAGCGATTCCCCAATTTATATCAAATCTGCAAAAGTTGCCCTGACCGTGGATACCATCCTAGTGAAAAATTCCCCCTCCTAAGCGCAAAAGATAACCGATACTATTTCCTCCTCAGACATGAAAGGTTGTACCCTAGCAGCTTCTTTTCTCTAACAGAAGGCATAGTCTTGGAAACACTCATCATTCTTCTGCTTGATTCGGTCTAATGAGTATCGATCAGGGACTATTTCAATGTTAAACACAAACCAATCAAGAAAACTTTTAGCCAATGCTCTCCAACTAGACCATCTTTTCATTTCTTGAGACGCGAACCAATCTAAGACTTCGCCGCTTAAGCTTCGGCTGAATAAGCACATTAATAATGCCTCATTTCTTCTTACCCCCACTATTTGATCACAATACCTTCTCATATGGGCTATTGGATTTCCATTACTATTGAACACTTCAAATTTAGGGACCTTGTACCCTTCTGGTAGATCTACTCCGGGGTGTAGACACAGATCATCATACCCTAAAGCAACATTATCACCTTCCCTGTGAAATTCCTTAATCCTCATAATCTCTTTGTTCGTGGCCAGCAGCTTCTTTTCATGGTTAGTCCTCCAATCCTTTTCCTTCTTATCATAATGGTCTACCTCAGGATTGGGAAAAAGATTGTAGTGTCAGGAAATATGATGACATGAGAAGGATTTGGAAAGGTAGCCTAATTTTGAGGATAAGAGGAGGTTGGCTGGTAGGTGGGGAGGATGTTTTGGAAGTTGCGAACATTTTATGGAATTTGAGAGTAGTTTGGTGGAATCTAAGAGGAATTTTGTGGATTTGGAAATAGGTTTTATGGATTCGGGGATGGATTTTGTGGATTTGAAAATGGATTTTGTGGGTTTGAAAATGGGTTTTGTGGATTCAAGGATGGATTTTGTCGATTTGGGAGAGGATTTTATGGGTTTGAAAATGGGTTTTTTGGATTTGGAAATGAATTTTGCAAATTTGGAGATGGGTTTTGTGGGGTTACGGATTGATTTTATGGATGGTAAGCATCTGGGTTATTTTCTCGATTTGTGTTTTGGACAACATGAATTGGAGGATTATTGATTATTGGATTTGTGGGTAATTGGGAAGCGGAGGTAGACGATATGTTATTTGGATGGTTCTCGAGAATAGGCGTACTGAGGGAAGGAATTTAGAGTAGAGGTCCATATCCTTCTGGGCATGAGCATTGACGGTGATGGCCAGATTAGCCAAATCCCCAGTACGGTTCATCTCCTTCTGAAGCATCTCCAATTTTCTCATGAGTTCAACAATCATCTCATTTTGTTACGCTATTAAATTATCCCTGATAGTTAATGCACTATCTTTATCGCTTCCAGACATATTTGAATGATGGTTAAGGAATAGGATTTTGTAAACTTTTGACTGGGTGAATTAAGGATGTTTTGCCATCTTGTTTCAACACGTAGTAGTTTTATTATCTATAAAGTAAAATAACTCAATGGAAAATGTGTCAGATCACATATATGATAAATAATACAAGATATTTGACAAGTAACCACATAGAGTTGTTTGCATCATAGGCAAACTGATCCACGGGAGCATAGTGGATAAATTTGTCTTTGATTCAAATAAACATACATAAACACATAAGTGGATTATATCACATAATAATATTATAATAAATGGGTATCCTAGTTGGGGTGACCCTTTTGAGCCAAGGGTTGGCCTAACGAATTTTGAAGAAAATATATGCCTTTTAAAAGCCAATCCATTATCACCAAAATTTTCATAAATATATAAAAAAGATATAAACGCCGACAAAAGTAGCATAATACAATCGTTAGGGTAAAGAAAAATAACAAGAAAGGAAAAACAAGGTCCCACTCAAGGGATAGAAGAACTAGCAATTGGATGCTCCTTCGTTTAACCTTAACTTCTAAGCCTTATTCACCTCTTGCCATATGTGATATTTGTTGATGATCAAGTGACTCCCGCATAACTACGTTTTGTTCTCATAGGTCATCTTCCCTATGCTATCAATCTGAAAAACCATGCAATCATCCAAATCGATTAGACACTGTCTAGCATTATCAACCTCATGCCCGACTCTTTTTAACTCTTGTCTCAACTGGTGTATGGTGGAGGCATCCTCCATATGCATCTGTTGGTGCACGATCTCATTTTTTTGGAATTCGTGTTGAATTCTGTGGAGTAAGATCTGATGCTCTGATTCTATATCAATAACCCGAGTAGGTATATTTGGCCCCGAGATTAATGCTCCGACAAAACTCTTCTTCAATCATTCCTTGTGTCATTGACTTTGGGTTCATACTCGATAAAAAAAGAGACTTCCTCCCACTTTCTTCTCCTCCATCTATCTACCATGTAGTCTTTGAGCGGGGCTTCGCCTTCATCATACTCGGTGATGAATCTAAGCATAGGTGCAGTTTGTGGTGTTTCCTGCTTGATTTCGAATTACCTAAGGACTCTACTAGGATTATAAGGATGAGTCTCCCTAATACCTAGGAGTACTAGAAAAGGCCATCTCCCCCTCGAGTTATGTACTTCCCCGAGCGAAGATACCTGATGGACCACTGGACATTGTCATCTCTTAATTTCCCAAAAACCTTAAACCAAAATTTTGGAGATGTCTTTCTCTTAAAGTTGTGTAGGAACAACCACATGTCATGAGATCCACCCTTGTCCAAGGGTCTAGTTGCTCTATTCTAGGATTTTTCACTAAGTATGTCATTATCCACCATTGCAAGAAGAGGTTGCAAGCTTGAAAGAAATGAATGCTCGGTTTGACACCTTTCCAAAGCCCGAAATATTTCAGCTACAATCATGGGAGATAGGGTGTGGTATATATTCGCAGAACCATATTTCATTCCATAGAAGAGTGTGTGCATCACCATAACAACTGTTGGATGAATGGTGTCATTTTATCCTTGTGGAAACATCATAGTTCCGAGTAGACCGACTACAAACGCAAATGCTCTTTTCACCTTCTATTTTGCCTCTAATTCAAAGTTGTGTCCAAAATTCTCAATAGCATTATACCTTCCAAACTGGTGATACAACTCACGAAATGATATATTTACCTCGTCACACTCCCCCAACAAAGTATCATCATTGATTGAAAAGGCATCCTTGATCTCTTGATGGCTCCATACAATGTGGACTAGAATACTTTTATTAGGTGTACTTTTTCTCTTGACACACATATCAGTGCTCTCAAAACCAGTCATCACCTCTTAAATAGTGGGGGTCAATTAAATGTTCCCAAAGAGAAACACCATATTTCCATCATCCTAAAATGTCATTAGCACATGGATCATCTCAGGCCGAGCGTCCATTTATATGAGCGAAGGTAGGTGCCCGATATGCATCCTAACAATCCTTTTATCTTCTCCGCACATGTGATTAAACCACACTTTCAAACATATATTTTCTTTAAAACATAAATATGATTCGTATGTAATTGACTCGGGGTCAATAGACGTAGGGTAAGTTTTCTAATGGGCCCAATACCCCCTCGAGCATTAGGTCATCTCAGGCTCGTGCCAAAAAGAGGGTTTTGGTTTTGCTCTATCCTAGGTGTCTAGAGTGGGTTTGAACCAGGTTCCCAAGCGGATGACTTGGGTTTATGTAACTCCCGGGAATACACCCTAGATGCCACACGGTGCTTACGGTCCCATGATACCCCAAGCTAACCCATGAGCTGGTACCTGCTGTGAGCACTGAATAAAACTAATAAACAGCATATGCAGAATTTTAACTAAAATGCCATAAGGTTATAATAGCTAAAACTAAAACTGAACCATGATTTAAAACATATGGAAACATACTGATAAAAAAATCTAAAAATCACAACTGAAAAACTGACCAACCATCTATACTAGTCTAAAAGCCTCTAAATTATCTGACTACGGAGTTGATAGGACAAGCCCCCAACTAACTCTGACTGACAAAATATAAGAACTAATAACATAACTGAATATAAGATACCCATCCTCAAAGGAAGAGGACTCACCGCAGCTACTGTTGATGATGCACTGGAAAGTCTAAGGACGATCGAGAATCCGAGCATCTAAACCTATAATATAAGACATCATAGCACAAGAAAATGAGTATGTGGTTAGTACTTTTGAATGTACTGGTATGCTAAATCGGGTTAGACTGATATACACGAGTTCATGTTCATGAGTAATAACTAACTGAATGCATAGTATAAGATACTGAGTAATAATGCATAAAAACTATAAATATTAGGAATGCATGACCATGCATAAAACAAGTACTGAAGTAGTTTGTAAACTGAGATACTAAAATTTGATAGTGAGATAACTGGTAACCCATATGCTACGGTCAAGCAAGACTGAACTGAATTCTGAACTGAGAACTGAAACTAAAATTATGGGAGCTTTCATCAAACCAAAAATCCCCAATATAGACTGATTGGGGTACAACCTGTAATCCCAATAGGAAGGGTGCTAGTACCGTACCATGGGTTGCTAACAATGGTTGGGTCAACCATAATCTGGCAGGAATACTTATGAGATGTAAATATGTATGTCAACCCTAGACTGGCAGGAAAACATATTAACCTATGTTGGCTACCTAGTTTTGTAACTCAGGGATTGCTACCAAGGGTCACACCCTAAGTTGGCGGGAATGCCCCCATCCCTGGGTTCAATCGGTGCTGAATCCTACTCCCAACTGAACCGACACTAATCACTAAACTAGGCTAAGCTTGACTGAACTCACACTGACCATGTAAACTGACTGATTACTACCGCCACGATTCGACTAGAACCTTTCTATGACTACTGTAAACAAGGTAAGCAGCTAAATTTTGGGTATCAAAACCCCCAGGACTCGATATCATTGACAATAGGACCATACCACAACTTTAAAGCATAGCAAATAGTGACAATTCAACTTTCACTCATTTAGTCATTTTATCAAACACTTGGAAGGCATAACCTTGTACATGGGAATGATCAACATGCTAACATATCATGACTTTAACATTTAATTCACAATTTGGGGGATTTAACATGATACTTACATCAACCAACATATGCATTAGTTTATTTCACATGAACTTCACATATTCATAACTTGACACTCAAATTACAATACATACATGGATGTAATATGATTTAAATCAAGAAAACTCATAACTCAAACTTTGAAAAAGGTTCTTGGACCCCAAGGGATGAAAGGGGCCCAAAGATAAACACTTAACATACCGTGATTGATGAAATCATGAGAGTTATTGGCGATTGCTTGAAACTTGGACTTGAATTTGATAAACCTAGGGTTTTGTTCTTGACAGAATTTGTGAAAGATGAGTGAGTTTTGCCCTTTCTAATCCTTAATTTCATGTTTTTGGTTGTATTATGATCGGTAAAAAGACTTAACTACCTCTCTAGACCCGTAACAGATAAAATAAAATACGCTCAGTGACGCTGCAGTTGACACACCACGTTGATCAACCCAATGCGATGGGTAACATGCCATGTTGCTGGCCAATGCTGTGGCCGACGACGCAACCTAATCGCGTTGGGTCACTAGTTTGGTCATCCAAACATGCTTCAAATGTCGTTCGAAAAATCTAAAACTCACCTAAAATGAACTATAGACAACCCCGACCATGAATTAACTAAAAAATCAATGTTCTAAGGTTGTGAAGGTCGAAATTAAATTCATCTAAGTTGAAAGGTCAAAATAAGACTAAGTCTTAACACTTAGCTAAATTTTTCTAAGTATTGGACGCTTTTGGCATGAAATTTAAGACTGAAGTGAACTAGGATCTTAAAAGGTATTACAACATCTCTGTAAGACCCCGCAAAATTCTAAGCTTAACTCAGTCCTTTAGAGCATGAAAAGAGGTCTCAGACTTGGAAAATTTCAGCCAAGTATTTACACTTAGAATTATTTTAGCCTTTGTAAGTTGGCGATCCTATTTCACAACCCTTATGACCTTAAAGTGTCGATCCTTAGATTGAATCATGACCAGGTGTGTCAATAGGTCACTTCGGGTGCATTTTGTATTTTTCAAACCTCATTTGAAAAGAGTTTGGATGCCCAAAATAGTGGGTCGACGCGATCTCGATGCAATCTCGACGCGTCGCATCTACCATCGCATCGACAAATAATTTTCCCAGCTTCAGAGTGCGATTCCAGTGAATCAACGTGGACTCGACGCGATGCGTCGACCATCCATCGATCCTATCGATGCAGTGCGTCGGTTTGTGCGTCACTCGGCATTATTTTTGCTCTTTTAATTCCGCATCCAGAGGGGTAAAGGAGTCTTTTCCGACCTTATATCAGCCTCCAAAACATGAGATTAAGTCTCTCTAAAGGTAAAATCCTTTATTCTTTCTCAAAGTTTCTTAAGAAACAAACCCTAGGGGATCTAAATTCAAACTCAAGCTTCAAGAAAACACCATCAATCCTCCTGAATTCAATTACCAAGGTATGTTAGGGGTTCATCCAAGGGTTTCCTTCCATCCTTGGAGTTCAAGAAACTCTTTTCAACTACAAATAATGTGGTTTCATGATTCCCATGTTGGATTTTAATATATTCATGATTATGATGTTAAATGGGTTTTTAATTCCATGATTTATTACAAGTTTCATGAAAACTAGTTAATTGTGGATTGATTTATGTGAACTTTATGTTGAACTCTTTAATTACAAGTTGAATGAGGTATCCATGATAGTATTATATGTTCATTGATATGTGCAATACCCATGCTCCCCAAGTTTTTGTCAAAATGCTTATATGAAATGACTAGTGCATGCTTGACATATTATTATGTAATTTTCATCCATGCACAAGCTCATGTATACCAAGTGTTTGAAAAAATGTCTAAATGATTGCATTATTAGTAAGCAAGTGCTATTGTGCTACTAAAGTCATGTTGTGCTTTATTTTTCATGCAATCGAGTCCTGGGGGTATTCAATACCCAAAAATCTAGCTGTCTACCTAGAGCTACAGTAGTTACAGAACAGTTTCAGTAGTGTCACAAATAGTAGTCTCTATAATCAGTCACAGTCTCAGTATTCAGTTCAGAACTCAGTCAGCTCAGTCAGTTATCCAAACTCAGTAGTATTCCGTCAGTCAGCAGAATCCTGTGAACTCAGTTCAGTTCAGTTCGATAATACAATCAGTAATAATTCAGTCAAGCCTAGTACAGTCTAGAAATCAGTCCAGTATCTATTCAGTTGGGAATAGGATTCAGCACCGAGTGAACCTAGGGATGGAGCCGCAACCTAAACAACTCTCTAAGGTAGAACTTGGCATAATCCTCAGATGAACAGGAAGTATGAACTGGTAAAAAATGGTCTAACTTGGTCATCCCATCTAAAATGACCCAAATCGAATCATGCTGACGACGAGTACGAGGCATACCCATCACAAAGTCCATGTTTACTTCCTCCCACTTCTAAGTAGGGATACTGAACTCCTGTTGGTCGCCCGAATTAGCAGGGTGCCGCTTTCAGAACCACCAATGGGCAACGCTTAAACAGACTTTATAAACTCCAGTCTCGCCATGATCATGTAAGTTCTTCCAATTAAGTTACATGTACATTATGAGTCTTTCATCCCTATGTTTATGCTTTGCTAAATCCCGAGGTTTCACCTCCTTTGTAACCCCATATAGTTGTCAACTTTGGTGTCAGGCCCAAAATATTAGCAGATCCCTCCTCAGTGTCCACCCAGATCCTAGAGTAAAATGGTTTCAATTTTGTTTAGAGCTTATTAAGTGGTTCACAAATTTAGAATAACGGCTTTAAGCTAAGGGGGAGATGGTGGAATAAGTAACCAAGTCAGGCTTTCAAATTTTAGTAGTAATGAAAGTATGTGTAGAAAAGCAGTGGGAAAGGATGATGCCCAACCCGTCGTTACCTCAGTGCAAAGTTTTGTACTTCAGCTATCACGATATCTACTCATGCCTCTCACGCCAGCTCTAATCATGTACGCTTGCAGTTCCTAGTATAAGGAGTTCCAGTTCACTTAGTATTACGAATCATGTTCCATGAACACCAAAACCCCAAGCTCCGGTCATGCAGCTCATGACTCATGTACTCATGTTTTACAGTATGCTCAGTTTCCATGACTCATGCTGCACTCCTAATAATCAGCTAAATTCAGGCTATATCATACGTATCCTCAGTTTAGATCTCTTGATAAATCCATGATGTTGATATTTAGTTCGAGTATGGTCTCAATTACCATCTTAGTTACAGTCTCGGTCATAGTCACAGTCCAGTAATCAGATCAGTAACTCAATTCAGTTTCAGATTTGCTTGACCATAGCGTACAGTTATGGTTATTCAGTTATCAGTATTTCAGTACCTCAGTTTACAGACTATTTCAGAATCATGTTATATGCTTGGTCCAGTATTCTCAGATAATACAGTCTACACGCATTCATGCCCAGTATATTATGTTGCTCAGTCAGTCCTTACCTCATATGCATAGTACCCTACAGTTTAAGTCCAGTTATTCAAACTAAGTATAGTTCAACCTCACATGACTTATACTCAACTATCAGTCATTCAGTCAATTAGATAATTTAATATGGTTGCCATTCATGCTCAGTGCCCTTGTGAATATTTTTAGTAGTCCCAGGTGAAGTGACGTACTAAGGTGGAGAGTACAGTTGAGAGAGTATTCGAAGAATGTGTTTAAGCTTTAAGGTTTAGTCACTCTATCTTAGATGATTTTTTGTAAGCCTTGCTCCATGTTACAGAATTTTTAGCCATGTGGTGATCTCCTATTCATATGTCTTGTTCAGACCGTGCCATGATTTCCTTACTCCCTAAAGTTAGTAGAACTTTATAGAAAGAGTGTCAATAAATGCTTCAATCTAGTATAAGTTTTTAGTATGAGTTGGTCTGTAAAGCAAGTAGTTCAGTTTAGCAGTCGACAAACAAGTTCGTAGGGTTTCCTATTTTTCCACTCGGTCGTTCTATCTGAAGTCTCGTAAATGTAACTATTACAAGATGGAGAAACCAGGTAGTTGTGAGTTCAGCTCAATTTATGTATCATGCCTCGGTTTTAGATCCCAGATATTCAGTCATGATTCAGTTCGTAGGTGCCCCGTGCATCGTCTCAGTTTTTCCTTAGTATCTCAGCTAAGTCAACATCCTTCAGGAGATATAATGTCCCAAGGGGGAGATGAATTATAACCCCCAAGCTTTTATGTCCTAAAACTTCCAATTTCTCTTTAACGTAGCAAGATCCAGTTTGGAGTAATGAATACTCCTAAGTTGACCTTTTTGTTCTAATCTCAGCCGTGTGACCATTCCCATGTCTGGCATGTATTCAAGTAGTCAATTCAGTTTATGTATCATGTTTCAGACTCAGTTATATCCCCATGTTCCCATTCATGCATGCTCAATGAATGATCTCAGATTTATCAGTACACTCAGCTTAAGGTAACAGTCTTCCTTAGATTTACTCAGTCCCATGTTCAGTCACAGTCATAAGCTTGGTATTCTTTACCATTGTATAACGTCATCAAGATAGTCATGCATTCATGAATCAGTTCAGCCATGTACTCATATGCATCAGATATGCATGTTCAGTTTGAAAATTCAGTATATCAGTAGTTTTAGTCTTGAAATCATGCTTCAGTTGTGCATGTCCAGTAAGTAGGTTCAGTCTATCAGAATTCTCAACTTAGTCAGTCTCATTCGAGGATGAATGTTCCCAAGGGGAGATATTGTAAGACCCCACAAAATTTTAAGTTTAACTCAGTCCTTTAGAGCATCAAAAGAGGTCTCAGACTTAAAAAATTTCAACCAAGTGTTTACACGTAGAATTATTATAGCCTTCGTAAGTTGTAGATCCTATTTCATGACCCTTATGACCTTAAAATATTGATACATGGACTGAATCATGATCAGGTGTGTCTATAGGTCACTTTGGGTAAGTTTCAGATTTTTTGGACCTCGTTTGAAAAGAGTTTGGATGCCCAAAATAGTAGGTTGACGCGATCTCGATGCGATCTCGACGCGCCGCGTTGACCATCGCGTCGACAAATATTTTTCCCAGCTTCAGAGTGCGAATTCAGTGAATCAATGCGAACTCAACGCGATGCTTCGGCAATCGCGTCGATCACATCAATGCGGTGCGTCGGTCTGCGCATCACTGGGCACTATTTTTGCTCTTTTAATTTTGCATCCAGAGGGGTAAGGAGGTCTTTTCCCACCTTATATCAACCCCCAAAACATGAGATTAAGACTCTCTAAAGGCAAAATCCTTCATTTTTTCTTAAAGTTTCTCAAGAAACAAACCCTAGGGGATCTAAATTCAAACTCAAGCTTCAAGAAAACACCATTGATCCTCCCGAATTCAATTACCAAGGAATGTTAGGTGCTCATCCAAGGGTTTTCTTCCACCCTTGGAGTTCAAAAAACTCTCTTCAACTACAAATAATGTGATTTCATGATTCCCATGTTGGATTTTAATATATTCATGATTATGATGTTACATAGATTTTTAATTCTATGATTTATTACAAGTTTCATGAAAACTAGTTAATTGTGGATTGATTTATGTGAACTTCATGTTGAACTCTTGAATTACAAGTTGAATATGGTATCTATGATAGTATTACATATTTATTGATATGTGCAATACCCATGCTCCCCAAGTGTTTGTCAAAATTCTTATATGAATTGACTAGTGCAAGCTTGACATATTATTATGTGATTTTCATCCATGCACAAGCTCATGTATACCAAGTGTTTGACAAAATATCTAAACGAGTGCATTATTAGTAAGCAAGTGTTATTGTGTTACTCAAGTCATGTTGTGCTTTATTTTTCATGCTATCGAGTCCTAGGGGTATTCAATACCCGAAAATCTAGTTGTTTACCTAGGCTAGAGTAGTTACAGAACAGTCTTAGTAGTGTCACGAACAGTAGTACTCTATAATCAGTCACAGTGTCAGTATTTAGTTCAAAACTCAGTCAGCTCAATCAGTTACCCAAACTCAGTAGTATATTGTCCGTCAGCGGAATCCAGTGAACTCAGTTCTGTTCAGTTAGATAGTACAATCAGTAATAAATCAGTCAAGCCTAGTACATTCTAGAAATCAGTCCAGTGTCTATTCAGTTGGGAGTAGAATTCAACACCGAGTGAACCTAGGGATGGGGGTGCACCCGTTAGATAGGACTGGGTCCCTAGAAGCAATCCCTAAGTTCCAGAACTATGTAGCCACCGTAGGTTATGAGATGTCACCCGTTAGATAGGACTGGTATTCTCTGGGATCACCTGCTAGATAGGACTAATCTCAGGGGTCACCCGCTAGATTAGGATTGACTCTACAGCCATTATCTTTACTCGTGGCATGGTACTGACACCCTTTCAATTGGGGTTACAGATTGGACCCCAACTCAGTTATCTTATTTGGGGCATGTCGATTAGATGATTACCTCCCACAATTTTAGTTTCAGTCTCAGTATAGAACTTAGTTCAGTTCTATAGATTTAGGATTGTCAGACATAGTCACCCAACTCAGTATAGAACATCAGATCAATTCTACAGAATCAGGACTGTCTGAAACAGTCACTCAGTTATCAGTATTACAGGACCAGTAGACTCAGATATCATTCAATCAGTATTCATAACTCAGTATCTAATGTTAACATAATCTCAGTTACAGTTTATGTATTCATGCATGTATTCTCATTCAGTCACGTTCATGTTACTCAGTCAGTTATAGTTCATACATATGAGCACTTGCATTCAGTCTTACCTCATCCAGCATACCAGTACATTCCATGTACTGACGCATACTTTCTCTTGCGCTATGATATCTTATACTATAGATTCAGACACTCAGGCTTCTGATCGTGCTTAGCTAGATTAAGTTAGCATATCAGATTACAGAAGTGAGTCCTTATCTATCGAGGATATGCTTATATTTCATTACTTCAGTTGATTCAATATTTTAGCAGTTGGAGTTAATTGGGGGTTTGTCCCATCAGCTCCTTATTCAGACAGTTAGAGGCTTTCAGGCTAGAGTATTTTAGATTGATGTTTCAGTTTTTAGTATTCAATTTTCAGTACTCAGTATTGGTTTTTTAGTTATGAACCTTATGGCATTTTCAGCCTAACTTCCACACTTATTTCAGTTATATTATTATTACAGTAATATCATTATTCAGTGCTCACAGCAGGTACCAGTCATAGGTTAGCTGGTGGTCCTTCGGGGTCACTAGCACCGTGTAGTATCTGGGGTACAGACTCGGGGCGTTACAATCTCCCCCTTGGGAATATTTGTCCTCGAATGAGGTTGACTAAACTGAGACCACTGAGGAAATATGATTATACTGACAAAACACAACTAACATGACACATGGTTGAATTGATTCGTGAATGCATGAATGACATGAGAGTGATATGTAGCGGGAACTGAGTATGAAGAAGAATAAATCTAAGGAAGACTGTTACCTTAGGCTGAGTCTTGGTTTGTGGATAAGAGATGAGGGTACTTGGTTCACATGTCTGTTTCTGCTTCCCAAGTGGCTCCCTCAATAGACTGGTTTTACCAAAGAACTTTGACCAAGGGAACTTTTTTGTTCAAGAATTTTGACTGGACTTTTGTTCGTAAGAGAGACTGTTCTGAACATCTACACTTTATAAGGGGACTACAACCGCTGGGTCACCAATATACTTCTTTAGTAAAGAGACATGAAATACTAGATGCACTGATTCTATGTCTGCAGGCAACTCAAGCTCATAGGCTACCTTTTCGAAATGGCTCAGAATTCTATAAGGGCTAACATATCGGGGGCTAAGCTTCCCCTTCTTACCAAACCTCTTCACCCCCTTCGTGGGAGAGATTTTCAAATAAACTAAGTCACCAATCTCAAACTCAAGGTCTATCGTCCTCGCATCAACATAGGATTTCTGTCGGCTTTGGGCTGTCTTAAGCCTCTCCCTGATTAACTGGACTTTCTCTAAAGTATCAAATACTAAATTAAGACCTATCAAAGCAGTCTCTCCTACCTCGAACCAACCAATAGGAGATCTACACCTCCTTCCCTAAAGATCCTCAAAAAGGGACATCTGAATACTGGAATGATAATTGTTATTATATGCAAACTCTATCAAAGGTAAGTGATCATCCCAGCTACCTTTAAAATCAAGGACGCATGCTCTCAACATGTCTTCTAGGGTCTGAACTTAGGTACCAAGACCCTTCTGGAAGGCTTTCCAAAAGTGAGAGGTAAACTGAGTACCTCTATCAGAAATGATCGACAACGGAACACCATACACACAGAACCACTAGGTTTTTGGTGCTCAATCTTTACCTACTGGCAAGTAGGTCACTTCGCTACAAACTCTACAATATCTCTCTTCATCCCACTCCACTAATAGATTTCCCGCAAGTTGTAGTACATCTTAGTGGCCCCTGGATGAATAGAGTAACATGCACCATGCGCTTCAGCAAGAAGCCGTTGTATCAAGTCATCTACACATGGCACACACAATCTACCTTGGAAATGCAACACACCAACTCCCCTTTGGAAAAAAACCTCTACTTTATAATCTCTGACAGACTCTTTCAAGCTAACCAAACTATAATCCATATCCTATTTTTCTTTCACTTTGGCAACCAAAGAAAATTCCAAACTGTTTTGCACCCATATACAACCCTCGGTTGAATCCACCAAACGGACACCTAATATGGAAAGTTGATGAACTTCCTGAACTAGCTTCTTTTTTTCATCCTCAACATGAGTCACACTACCCATGGACAATCTACTGGGGGTATTTGCCACTACATTGGCCTTGCCCGGATGATACAGAACACTCATGTCATAGTCTTTTAACAACTCTAACCACCTCCTCTAGCATAAGTTCAAATATTTCTGTGAAGATACATACTGCAAGCTCTTATGGTCTATGAAAACATCAACATGCACCCCATACAAATAATGCCTTCAAATTTTCAAGGCAAACACAACAACTGCTAACTCAGGATCATGGGTAGGATAATTATTTTCATAGGGTTTAAGTTGTCTAGAGGCATAGGCTATAACCTTATCCTTTTGTATCAAAACACACCCCAAACCAACTCTGGAAGCATCATATTATCAACAAACCAATCTGAACCATCTGGTAGCGTTAAGTCTAGGGTTGTGGTGAGTTGAGTCTTCAACTCTTGAAAACTCTTGTCATAAGAATCTGACCACTGAACTTGACTTTCTTCTGAGTCAATGTGTACATGGGGGTGCAATAGATAAAAACCCTTCAATAAACCGTCGGTAATAGCCAACCAAACCTAAGAAACTCCTAATATCTGACGGAGAGATGGGTCTAGGCTAGTTTTTTACTGTATCGATCTTTTGAGGATCAACTCTAATACCATCACCATAAACAATGTGACCAAGAAAAGCTACTGATTTTAGCCAAAATTTGCACTTGCTGAATTTGGCGAACAACTGGTAGGCTCTAAGAGTCTGTAATACTATTCTGAGGTGGTCTGCATGATCATTTTCGGTATGAGAATAGACAAGAATGTTATTGATGAAGACTATGACGAACATGTCCAAGTGTTGCTTGAACACTCGGTTCATCAAGTCCATAACAGTTATTGGGGCATTTGTGAGACTAAAGGACATGACTAGAAACTCAAAGTGACCATACTAGGTTCGGAAAGCTATTTTTGAAATATCACATTCTGGATCTCAGGTTTATCTTAGAAAAGTAAATAGCACCCTGAAGTTGGTCGAACAAGTCATCGATTCTAGGAAGTATATATTTATTCTTGATTATGACTTTTTTTCAACTGAAAGTAGTCAATACACATTCTAAGAGAACCATCTTTCTTATGCATGAATAGGACTGGTGCGCCCCACGGGGAAATACTGAGCCTGATGAATCCCTTATCTAAGAGGTCTTTCAGTTGTTCGTTCAACTCTTTGAGTTCGGCTGGAACCATTCTGTATGGCAGAATAGAAATAGGTTGAGTAACTAGAAGAAGGTCTATTCCGAAGTCAATTTCCCTTTCGAGAGAAACTCCCGGAAGATCTTCAGGGAACATATCTGGAAATTCCCTTGCTACTGGAACTGATTCAAGATTGGGAGCTTTGGAACTAGAGTCTTTGACTCACACAGGATAATAGACACATCCCTTAGATATCATTTTTCTCGCTCTAAGGTATGAAATAAGTTGACCCCTAGGCGTTGTAGCTCTACCCCTCCACTCAAGGACTGGTTTATTTGGGAACTGGAAGTAGACAATTCTATTTCTACAATCAACTGAAGCATAGCATGAATAAAGAGTATCCATGCTGAGAAAACGTCAAATTCCATCATCTCTAGTTCTATAAGGTCTACTGATGTGACTTTCTGAGACACTGTAATCGGGCAATTTTTGTATACCCGTCGGGCTACAATGAACTTACCCACTAAAGTAGATACTGAGAAAGGATTTGTTAAGATTTCGGGACTGACTCCAAAGTTGACCGCTATATAAGGGGTTACAAAAGAAAGAGAAGCTCTAGGGTTAGGAAAAGCATAAACATGTAAATAAAAGACCTACAACGTACCAATAACCATATCAGGGAAACTTTCCTGATCCCGTCGGGACTGAAGTTCATAGATCCTATTTGGGCGCTGCCCACTGGTGGCACTAGAAGCGGTACCCTGCTGAGATGGGTGACCGAACTAAGCTGGGGGACGATTGTGCTGACTCTACAGACCTGCCTAAGGACATTCTTTGATTTTATGACCTGGCTTGCCACAGCCAAAATATACATCGTTGTCACCTCTGCAAACACCCAGATGGTTCTTACCATATTTCTGACAAAGAGGATTTGTTCGAGCACTGTTCACACTACCCTGAGACTTAGAGCCTAACACCCTATCCTTATTGTCATTCTTGAATTCGGGAATTAGTGCACTAGCTGAAGACAGAGCTGGGACTAAAGATTTTAGGCAAAATAAAGGACGGTTACCTCCTTTTGACTTCAGCTAGGTGAAATTAAAGCTACCTGTTCTAGACCTCTTGTTATCCCTCCCTCTCTCTTTAATCTTCTCTTCCTCTATTTGCTGCGCATGGACCATCAACCTTGTCAAGTTCATATCTTTTATCAACATTGCGGTCCTACACTCCTTGACCATACTATCAGATACCCCAGACATAAACTTGTTCATCTTGGACCTGTTATCAGCTACTACATGAGGAGCATACCTGGATAACTGAGTAAACTTGAGGGAATACTCTTTCACACTCATGTTGCGTTGTTTAAGATTAATAAAATCCAACACCTTAGACTCCCTCTACTCCAATGGGAAGAATTTATCTAAGAAGGCAGTAGAAAACTCCTCCCATTTTATAGGTCCAGCCTCTGCGCCTCTATCCCCTTTCCACTGCTTAAACCAAGTATAAGCTACATCTTGTAACTGGTAAGCAGCTAGTTCAGCACTCTCAGTGGAAGTCACCCCCATAATGTTTGTTACCTTCTTCACCATGTCTAGGAATTCTTGTGGATCTTCTTCAGACTTAGATCCCGAAAATGAAGGAGGATTCATTCGGGTAAAGTCTCGAATCCAGGTTGCAGTAGTGTTGGCCATTAGGTTGGCCTGAACAGCAGATAGCCACACATTTTAGGCTGCTACAGAGTGAGATAGAGTGGTGAATACAAATCAGAACTTTGCATGAGAAACATGCTCATTCAGGGGATCTTCCTGAACGAGCGGAGGTGCTGGATAGTTTTTGGTTCTTCTTACGTTAGTCTTTCTGGGAGGCATATTCTATAAACAAAAGGAAAAGTCGAATTAGATAGAGAGTTTAACTTGAGCTCCTTCTCATTCGTACAATATGAACATTAAAAGAAGGGAAACATTTCCTAAAACATCTTGTGGCCTCTAGCCCATAAGTGTGGCAAGCTACACACCCATGCACAAGACTCTACTCAACACGGCTTTCACACTTACTAGGACACTTTAAAACCTTAGGCTTTGATACCAAGTTTGTAATGCCCCAGGAGTACACCCTGGATGCTACACGGTGCTTACAATCCCATGAGACCACAAGCTAACCCATGAGTTGGTACCTACTATGAGCACTGAATAACACTGATAAACAACATATGTGGAATTTCAACAGAAATGCCATAAAGTTTTAATAACTAAAACTAAAATTGAACCATGGTTTAAAACGTATGGAAACATACTGATAAAACAACTGAAAAACTGACCAATCATATGCACTAGTTTGAAAGCCTCTAAATTGTCTTACTGTGGAGTTGATGGGACAAGCCCCCAACTAAATCTGACTGACTAAATATCAAAACAAATAACATAACTGAACATAAGATGCTCGTCGTCGAAAGAAGAAGACTCACCACGATTGTTGATGCTGATACACTAGAAAGTCTAGGGATGATCGGGAATCCGAGCGTCTGAACCTATGATATAAGACATCATAGCACAAGAAAATAAGTATGTGGTCGGTACTTTTGAATATACTGGTATGCTAAATGGGGTCAGGCCGATATATACGGGTTCATGTTCATTAGTAATAACTAATTGAATGCATAGTATGAGATACTGAGTAATAATGCATGAAAACTGTAAAGACTGAAATGCATGACCATGCATAAAACAAGTACTAAAGTAGTCTGTAAACTGAGATACTGAAAGTTGATAGTGAGATAACTGGTAATCCATATGCTATGGTCAAGCAAGATTGAACTAAATTTTGAACTGAGTACTGAAAATAAAATTGTGGGAGCTTTCATCTAACCGACATGCCCCAATATAGACTGATTGGGGTCCAACTTATAACCCCAGTAGAAAGGGTGTTAGTACCGTGCCACAAGTTACTAACAATGGTTGGGTCAAAGCTAATCTGGAAGGAAGACTCATTAGATGTACATATGTATGTCAACCCTAGACTGGCAGGAAGACATATTAAGACTCAGTCTTAACACTTAGCTAAATTTTTCTAAGTATTGGACCCTTTTGGCATGAAATTTAAGAGTGGAGTAAACTAGGATCGTACGGGGTCTTACAGTTTGAAAATACGAACAGCCATCGAATGCCTCACGTGCGGGTAAATCATCGTATTTCTAATACTTTATTTGGAGTTGAACAACAGGGACCGGGACATCCACAAAACTCCAAACCAATTTAATAATCATCATGCAAAATTATACCATGAAATGCAACAGTTAAATTTTCACAGAATTTAAACATATAAGCACATAACCAGTTAGCCAAAAGGTAAATTCAAATATTTGGTTAAAACCTAGTCAAATTCCCAGCGGAGTCTCCATTTTTGGTTTGCCTTTTTTTAACTGAAGGGTTGGAAAATATTTGGTTTAGACTTTCTAAACTATTTCAAAACTTATAAAGAAAATTTTGAAATAATTTAAGAAACTACAGAGTCGCCACTTAATTTATTAGAAAAGAAATTAAGAAAACTTTTTAAAATAAAATCCTATATATCAAAACAAAAAAAGACTTAGGCTTTTAAGAAAATTCCGGGTAAGAGGTTCTCATTAACATTTTAGGAAGGTTTTTAAGACACCTAAAATATCCACTAACTTGCGGTTATCCGAACTATTTGAAAACTACCTTTGACTACCCTTGAAAAAAGAGAAGATTGATTGGTGAAAAGAGAATTGATTAACAAAAATATTTTTCGAGGTTTATGCAAAATCAGTTTTTAAATGACTTAGTAGGGGATTTAACTAGGTTCGAAGGAACATATAGCAAATAAACATAGAAAAAGGGAAAGGGGAAGAAATAAGTGATTTAGGCTCTTAAGCTCAAATCTCTCAATCATGTCCTAATCTAGTTGGGCTTTCGACTCATCTTCACCTGTTCTAATCTAAATATTGGGCTTTTGGCCCATAACCGTTTCAGCTGTATTAATTTACAACTTTGGCTTCAAGGACCCAAACGAATGAATAAATAAATAAATAAATAAATAAATACATGAATAAATAAACAAAACAAGGCAATAGAATTTGAGACTTTTTGAGTCTCCTGACAAATTCATCAACAGTCTTGAACCCATCTTACTTTCCTCCATTTTTATTTATACGCTAGATAGCGCCCCTTTTTGGACACTCTTTTGAAATCTTCGAAAAGATGGGCCTTAATGGCCCGTTACAAAATGCAGGGAGGAAAAAGTCCTTTTGGACTCCCCGATGGGTTCATATGCAAAGAAAGAAATATAGAAGATCAATGCGGATCCAAAACATATAAATAATGCACAAATGCAAAGGAAAATAAACATTTTGACTTCAAAAGAAAAAGAACTCATGTTTGTATTCTACAACCAGAGAGAACAAAAATGAAAAGAGGTATCTTAACATGATGAAGCTACAAAATTATGGCTATCACTAGCACGTGAAAAAAAAAAGACGAACTAATTTTAAAGAATAAAAAGAGAGCATTTTGGAATATAGGCAAGACATTAGAATATATAAAAGAAGGCAGGCAATTGAAATGCTGAAGAGTGATGTAAATGATGAATAGTCACAACTGTATATGTAATCTCAATTATTATAAAGATAATGAAATATTTAGAATATTCTATTTGCATCTAATTTTTAGAGAAAAAAGGCCTCATGCTTTTCTATGAGTATTGTGTGGGTTAATTTACGAATGGTCATCCAACTTTCAATTCGTTGCATCAATGTCACAACTAGTTTTTGTAACAACAACAAAACAAAAGTAAAATTGAATTATAAACTAAAGCATGCAAGAAAATGTAGTCAATCTAGAAAACACGAGAAAACTAAAATGAAGGTGTAAAACAAGTCTCTTAATTAATCTTATAAACTCAAACAAATAAAAGTAAGGGTGATTTAAGCGTATTAAACTATGACCAAACATTTAGGAGAATAGTAAGAACAATAAGACACATTGTTTTTCCTTCAAAGCTTCATTAGTCCTTTCTTAGTACTATGAACTAAGAAGAACCATAAATCAAATCCAAAACCCGCACATATAAACTCAAAAGACAACCAAGATATCGAGGGAACAAAATACTTGGCGTTTTAGAACTAATTTTAAAATGAAGTCACACATCTAAAAAAATTATGACATGCCCACAAAATTTCACCCAATAATGAAACAAGCAAAACAAATAGCGAAGCTCATTATTTTGGGCATTCATAAGACCTTTTAAATTTCTTTTTTCACAAATTACAGGGGTTCACGTGTTGAAATACTATAAAAGAGTTTAGGGATCTCTTAGTGTCAATATGACATCCCCTCTGCTTTTACTTAACAGAAGAATTCCGAAGGCCATTCTAATTAAACGCATAGGAAAGAACAAGAAAAAAATTTAATCTGAAATTAAAGGGCGGAGAGCTACTTTTCAGGAGATAACTCTAGCTAATGGGGAATTATTTCATTCTCTTCCTCACTTGTGCAAGTCCAAAAGAACCTCGCACATCAAGAAGTCGTAGAGGGGTCTTTGAATGAAATATCCCTTTCTATAGACCTATTCTGCCATTCTCATCTACATTGTGAATAAAGAAAATTTTGGAGAGGCTTTAACACACTCGGAGAGAATGAAACAATACAAAACAGCTATCGAGAATGAAACAAAGAACTTTTAATCAGAAACAACAAGCTTAATCTTACAATGAACAAGATTCAAACTAAGAAAAAACTGCAACATCAAGCTTTTAGGTCAAAACCGTGAGCTAAAGAGAGCTAAACAAGCTAGTATCACATATATGCAAAAAAAAAAATTGTTCAAGCTATATAACAAAAGATGCAACAGTACACGGATAGAACAGTGCATATCATGAACTACTATAAAAATTCTATTACTAGAATTATAAAACGATGGCAGCAGCATATTGATCCAAGAAAAACCATGTAATGACAACTATTACAAACAAACCCTACGGCCATCAAAGGCGTCTACAGCAGCTAATTCTCAACAAACAACATAGCAACTACGGATTTATGAAGAAGGCGATGAAGAAAAAGAAGAAAATAACAAAAATTAAAATGGAAAGAGGTGCTTACCTCTTTCGGGGCAGCAAAATGAAACTACGAGCTTCATCAGAATCAACCACCATCGAAAAACATTGTCGTCGTCAACTCGGAGACTTTAATTAGCCGACAAATTTCACAAAACCAAAAGTTTTACTAAAAAAAGACTATATTTTGCTCAAAGGCATTTTTCAACCTCTCAAGACTTGGTTCCTTCAACTCATGGATGAGCTATTTATAGAGAACAAAATGGGGTAATTTTTTGAGCTCCCACCGATGTGGGAGCAACAAATTTGGGGGTAATTTTGGGAATTCAAATTTCTAAGGAATCTCTTTTGAATTTTAAAATTGGATAAGGATGGAGGGAGAAGAAAATTGTACAAATTCGTACGCTCAATTGTTGGCTATGAGTTGTCCCATTTCTAGAAGTTTCGTTGAAGCCTTGTTGGGTTATTTCACAGGTCGGACGCGGACTGTTCGGATCGATTGGGTCGGGTTCGGTGGAGTAGTTGTTGTTTGGGTTAAGGTGTGGTCGAATTTTGTTGTTGCCATTGTCGAAGTACTGGTGTTGTTGTCGGTTGTTCGTTGTTGGTGTTGTTTATCGTTGTACGTTGTTTTGGGGTAATGGGGAAGAAAAGGAAGAATGGGTCAAGTCTTGTTCTTGGCTGGACTGGGCTGATAGTAAGGAGGGTTGGGTTTATTCTTTGTGGAATTGGATAGACTAGGTAATTTTTGGGGTTATTTATGAAATAACCCCAAATAGATTAGGGATTGGTCAATTTCATTTAATTTTTGGTCAAATTAAGGATTAATTGGCCAATTGTAATTGTGGTCAATTTAATTTCAATTATGACCAAAATTAAATTGAAATCCTATACGAATCAATACCCCATTAATCCCGAGCTTCTTAATTTAATAAAAATCAAATAAATATTTTTCCAAATAAATTATTTTCAAGAATAAATTACATTTAAATCAAGATTTTAATCATTTGAATTTATTTTCAAGATAAGCCTTGATTAAAATCTGATATTCCGTAAACTAAATATTTAAGTAACAACATTATATAATTTCGTATAATTGAATACGATAATATATAATCGCTACTTAAAATGACAAAATTATCCAGATAAATACTTTGAAAAGTGTTTTATTCGGATAAAATAAATATTATAATTTTATTTAAAATCAAAGAAGCTCGAAATTTAACTTAGTTGTGGAGGGCAAATATTAGGTGTCAGCATTTACCACCAGAAGTTCAAGTGGTTGATGGATCATTATTTTTGTGTTTGTCATGCAGTACCTCTTTCACGTGATGAGGCTAAGAGAAACGCATCAATTTGAATCATATTTGTGGTACGATTATTTTATTTCTATATTTAAAATCTTTCCCTCGTTTTTAAAGTCAAAATCTTTATAAATTCATTGATTACATTCTTATTACGTACTTAAAACTTTTAAAAATTTGGTGCTTATTAAATTTTTCTTATTCTAATGCTTTTATATTTATTTCTAGATTTTTCAAATATTTTTAGAATCAAATTTAGTTGATTTAGAATTCTTAAACTAATGAAAAGAATATTAGTTGTCATCAATTCTAATGACTTGTAATAAGGAAAGATCTTAAAAAATTTTAAAATTTGATACAACATATATATATGCTACATTAAAGTTCAACAACACCAAATATGAAACATCATCCAAACATTGAAGACAACTACTAACATCTAAAGACTAGGCAATATATGTTTAGAATAAAGCCAAAAAAAACTATTTTTCACCTGTGGTAGCAATGAGGAATAGTTATTCTTAATTTATAAAAGCTCATGACTTTTTCACTCGAGAAAGGGTTACCTAATTATGAAAAAAGTTATTTTTCTTTTATAAAAAGCAAAAAACAATTATGGCATGAAACTATTTATAGTAGTATTTTATTTTATTTTTACTTAATTTTAAAATACTAACCTAAACATTAATAATTGAATCTTCTTTTTCTTTATATCATGAAGTATTTTTTGTAAAAGAATAATAATATTAAGTGAAAAAGGAAAAATGAGTAACCTATTAATGAAGATATTGTCGGTTAGGAGAGGAACGTATCTGTACTTGAATAATTATAAGTCAAATCTTCTAGATATTTTGATGCTTGATTCTCCAATATGATTCAATTTAAGATGAATGCTAGGTTTACGTTATGGAAGAAAGACAACTCCTAATTGTACTGATAGTGAAAATTTTATTTACCAAAATAATCTAAAAATGGTGGATGAAATTCAATTGGATTGGGAAGCACATGTTATAGTCAATTTTAAATTTTTCTTTTCATATATTTTCACTTATTACTATACTTGTTTTAGAATTTCTTAAATTTAAAAATGTACTTTGTTCTTGTCATATATTTTGGGATAATTAATTCTAATGACTTCTAATAAATAAATTTTTTATAATAAATATATTTAATTAATTCAATTTTTAAATATTAAAAATTAATAGTGAAAAAAAATAATTTTGTCTAAAACAAAGACTTTCAGTGAAGGACAAAAAATTCAAACAAAATTTTTAAGGTCCTTCACACTTCTAATATATTATAGATTATAGATATAGATCGTAGATTATAGATATATTAAAAAATTTATTACATTCTTTTAAGGAAATAAATACTGCCTCCGTCCTATTTTATCCGTCTCAAATTTTCTAATCTGATATCTCATTTTACTTGTCCTTTTTTACTTATCAAGAAAAGATAAAAAAAAAATCATATTTTACCCTTTGAATTAATTTTTTTTTTTTTAATTAAAATATAAACATCATTTAATAGGGATACTATGATAAACTAGCCATGTTATTTATTATTTTTCTTAATAATTGTGTCATCCCAATTTAGAACGAGTAAAATGGACGAAGGGAGTAATACACACATAAATTCAAAATACTAAAATTTGCCAACATTAACACATGTCAGATAGTAAATTCAATTATTGATCATGAATCCTGACATATAATAATTTTGCACTAGCATTTATTACTTGCAATTCAAACCTTTCATTTTTAGCTTTTTCAAAAGAAAATTCTCTAATTCTACAGCACACGTTTTCGGAATCTGACAAAAAAGAAGCCGGCAATATTTGTTAAGATAACTTATACAAATTTTACAAAAAAAAAAGCCAACAATATTTGTTATCTCATATACATTTATTAGATTATTTATTGTAAGTTGAAATAATATTTTTAGATAATTATTTTATTAAAATTTTAATTACAAGCTATAGAAATTTTTTAAAAATTTATTTATTTATTTCCTTTAAAACAAAATGGAAATAAATTTTTAAAGAATATTTAACTTTTTTTTTTTTATAGAAATTTGTATTAATATCTCATAAAAAATAAATGTATTAATAATTATGAAAGGAGTAAAGTATGGTAAACATTATATCTACATTTATTATATTTTTACCTTTTTCAAAAAAACTCCCATGTTTTTCTATAACAACGTTAGCAAAAAATATTTGTTTGCTAAATTCAAAAGTTTCATCTTAACTAATTTTATTTTTTTTGTATTCATCTTCATAAACAGTTTTCTTCCTTTTGGGTATTATTCTGTATTAGCTTTGATATCTATCAAACGTTTGTATCTTTAGGGGTTTGATTTTCTTTCATTTTATCAAGTTTTTTTTCTTGAATTTTATTATATGTTATTATTATCCGTTGATTTTTTGTGTAAGAATCATTCCTTTTGGGGATTGAATTTTATTTTCTTTATCAAGTTTTTTTTCCTTAAATTTCATTATATGTACTAAATATGCGTTGATTTCACGGTTGTATGAATCATGTTAAGAGGAATCAAATTTTGTATGAAGCATATGCGTTGATAGCATTGGTTAAACTAAATCATGAATATCAAATTTTGCACTATTTTCATACACTAAAAACAATAATAAGAATAAATCATCTTTGTTTAACATTTCACAAATCAATTCTATAGATTGAAACACCAAAAATTAAAATTATTTGGTAAATACTTGATTGTTTAAAAAAATGTAAAGATGTTATATTGTAAATAAATTTCATAGGTATAAAATATACTACCTCTTTAACGATAAATAGTTACTGTATGTAATGTCTATAATTTAAGTGATCACCATTTTACATATAAATTTTCATGATAACATATCTTATTACTAGTTTTAATATGAAGTACGTACAATGAGGTCTTGGCAAGGAATATCATTTAGTGAATGAGATATATATTAATAAAGTGATTTGTAACGATTCGAAATCGCCTCCCGGGACATCACACGGTGCTTAAAGCTACAAGTAGCCCCAAGCTAACCTTTTGAGCCTGTTTCTACTAATAACACTCATTTCAAGATGAAATAATTCAAACACTAGCATAGTCATATCATATGAAAGGAAATACAGAGAAAATATTCGGTCCAAACGACCAAGCAATACCAGAAACCTCAACATAACCACAATCTGATAACTAGTCTGACAAAGCCTCTACTAATTCATGAACTAGAGAGCCGTTGGGACAGGTCCCTAACTGACTCGAAATGAACTGAAAATAACAACATAGTCTCTCAAAATATGGAGATGTCTGAATATAGGTCCTTGAAACATGAGGACTCACCACTATAGGAATGTAGATAGAGGTACTCGGAAATCACTGACGAGGTTGGGACTGAGCACCTGAACCTACATTATAAGACAATGTAGCACATAGATGTATATGTGGATCAGCACTTGAGAATGTACTGAGTATGTGGGGGTGCATGTATTTATATAAAACAACATCAATACTCTTTAATCAAATCATGCATGTAATAAGTAATGACTCAATTGGCTTGAATAAGTATAAAATACAAAGCTCATGTATCATGTAAAATGGAACCTGTATCACAATCTCGTGAGTCATTATACTTTTAGCTTTGAAATTTGTACTCTTCTCTTATTCTCATTACTCGAGGCTAAAGGAAACTTTAAGCAATACTTTCAACTCATGCATATGTCTCATGTAGAGTAAAACTTCTTTAATGCTCAAGAACTCATAACTCTTTTGAACTCAAATACTTGAAATTCGGAATCATATAACCTTGGAACATACTTGAAGGAATTTCATTCACTTTAGGAAAATATCTCATTTCAAGCTTTAGGGAAAAATACTCATATCAAGGGAAAGTATTTTAGTTTTAAAGAAAAATATCTTATCTCAAAGCTTTAGTTTTAAGGGAGATTCTCTTAACCAACATAAATCATGCGAGCTACATGGAGTTCAACGTTTTTTCCTCCTAAGGAAGAGATCTCACGTTGGGGAGAGGCGTCATACTCTTGCCAAGGAGTATAACCTCAATTCAGTGATCACTTATCTCGGCCTCGGGCCTAATATCTCGGCCTTAGGCCCAATAATCATCTCGGACTTAGGCCCAACCTACGGTGGCACGTAGTTCTGAGGTACAAAATTATGGTAACTTACCCAACTCGGTGCTAAATACTACTCCCTTTAGTTTATCTCGCTCATCTCATGAAAATTCACTTTAAAATAATCTCATGGTTCAATAAGAACCCAATAATCAAATCTGTAATCTCATGTAGTGGAGTGGATTTCAAAACTCAAGTACCATTAGGTCAAAACATTTCTCAATAATCTCAGAATACTCAAATCATGGGTGCTTATAGAACAATAGTTCATAAAATCTCAAGTCTCAAGTAGGGCTTAATAACCCATAATTCAATCTCAAGTTAGAACTCATGGGCTTAATAACCCATAATTCAATCTCAAGTTAGAACTCATCAAAAGCATAATAGATAGAATATAGATTCATAACTCATGTAGAAATCTAGAAATTTCAGCAATTTATCTCAACATACTCATATACTTCAATGTTTCAAATATTTCAACTATTAACTTCTCAAGGATTAAAATCATGGGGTATAGACCCAGCTGCAATTTCTCAAGAAAACATGTAAAAATCATGCCATTAGACTCTCAATTCAAGGAAAACATCAAAAGCTTACAACCAATAACAATGGGTGAAAAACCTCAATTCAATTTCATGTAAAATCTCATAAATTGCAGAGAATTGTAGTTTAAATAAGCCTTTGGGCACAAGGGTGAAAGGACTACCCTTGTTCAAAACCCTACATACCTTGAATTAGAAGCTTTGGATGAACTCTCGCTTTTGGAACTCTATTCGTACTCTTGAATGAGGGTTCTTGAATCCCTTGACTTGGGAACCTTGAATCTTGACTCAATTTAGAAAATCTATGGTGGATTCTTGAGATTCTTGGAAGAGGTTTTGGATGCTTAGGATTTTTGTTGAGAGAAAACTTGAGAGAGACTTCATAGAATGCTTGTAAATAACTTTAATTTGGTTTTTGCACGGTTTAAGAGGCTTGGAAAAAGTCCAAAGTGCCCCTTTTAACTTCTGTACGAAGCTGGAAAAATTAAACTGGGAACCCAATTTTATGGGCCACCGCGACGCGCCACTATCGTGGTGGCTCACTGGAAATTGATAAATGGGAATCTGGTAGTCACCGCGATGCGGAGCAATCGCGTTATCCCACTAGTTGGGACCTGGAACTTCAGTGCGACGCGGAGCAATCGCGCCAGGCCTTTGAAAATTAACTATTGAGAAATTGAGATCTTCCGCGACACGCCACTATCGCGAAGTTCCACTGAAATTTGACAATTGTCAAATAGACCCTCTCCGCGATGCGTCAAGCACTAAAATGATGCTGTTTTACGACTAGGACTTAAATTAGCCATAACTTCTTACCCAGATATTGGATTTGGGCGAATCTTATATCGAAGGAAAGCTTATCAAATTTCCCATGTGATAAAAAGTCGAAATTAGGGAAATTCTATATGGTTAACATGATACTCACTTAGGAAGTCACTTCTCAATCTTTTAGGGACGAAATCACGCCTTACTTGACACACCCTAAAGCTCATTCTACGAAAGAATTTTTGCGGGGTCTTACAATATCTCCCCTTGAAAAAATTTGTCCTCGAATGTCGCTAGTTAGACTAAGAACACAGGAAAAACTGAGTACACGTAGCTGAAGCAAGTTGCTAATACGGGCTCAAAATCTTTCTAAACTCTTGAATGCCTCGAAAATTGCAAGAACTCATACAAGGATAGATGCATATAGCTGAACTTTAGATTAGAAGGGCTGAATTAAGGAAGAATAATACCTTCGGATTAATCTGAACTTGCGAAAAAGAGGTGTGGATACTTGGATCGCATGTCTGCTTCTGCCTCCCAAGTAGCACCCTCAACAGACTGGTTTCGCCATAAAACTTTGACCAAGGGAACTTCTTTGTTCCTTAGTCTACGGATCTGAAAATCTAGGATCTCAACAGGAATCTCATCGAAGGAAAGACTGTTCTGAGTATCGACATTCTCTGAAGGATCTACTACAACAGAATCACTAATACGCTTCTTAAGCATGGAGACATGAAAAATAGGATGAACAGCTGACAACTCTGCGGGAAACTCTACCTCATAGGCCACCTTACCAACACGGATCAAGACTCTATACAGGCCAGCATAATGGGGATTAAGCTTTCCTTTTTTACCAAACCTTTTCACCCCTTTCATGGGTGAAATCTTCAAGTATACCAAATCACCCACTTTAAACTTAAGATCTCTTCTCCTCACATCGGCATAAGACTTTTGACGACTCTGGGCGATCTTCAACCTCTCTCTAATCAACTTAACTTTCTTCATAGCTTCAAACACTGCATCAGACCTAGTTACGGCACCTTCACCCACTTCAAACCAACTTATGGGTGATCTACATCTCCTACCATACAAGGCCTCAAATGGTGCCATCCCGATGCTAGCATGGTAACTATTATTATAGGCAAACTCTATCAATGGCAAATGCTCATCCCAACTACCTTTGAAATCAATAGCACATGCCCTCAACATATATTCCAGGGTATGAATGGTTCTCTCAGCCTGAACATCTATCTGCGGATGAAAAACGGAACTCTAAAGGACTTGGGTACCAAGACCCTGCTGGAACGCCCTCCAAAATTAAGAAGTTAATTGAGTGCCCCTATCCGAAATGATAGACGAGAGAACTCCATGCAGCTTCAATAACTCCTGGATATATAATTTAGCAGAATCCTCAACTGTATACGATGTGAGCACGGGAAAGAAATATGTGGACTTAGTCAGTCTATCCACAACAACCCAAATAGAATCATGATGACGATGCGAAACAGGTAACTCGGTCACGAAGTCCATATTCACCATCTCCCACTTCTAAGTGGGTATACCAAACTTTTGCATCACACCACCAGGTCTTTGGTGCTCTACCTTAACCTGTTGGTACGTTGCACACTTTGCTACAAACCCAGTTGTATCCTTCTTCATGTCATTCCACCAATAGATTTCCCGCAAGTCGCGGTACATCTTGGTAGTACCGGGATGAATGAAATACCGCGCGCCATGTGCTTCAGCCATAATTCTCTGCCTCAGATCATCAACACATGGAACACACAATCTACCCTATAATCTCAACACGCCATCTCTTCATTGGGAGAAAACCTCTACCGTTTGGTCCTTAACTGTCTCCTTCAGTCTGACCAAACTAGGATCTCTATCTTGCTTCTCCTTCACTTCCGAAACTAAAGAGAATTCGGAACTACTTTGCACCAAAGTACTTCACTCAGCTGAATCAAGCAACCTAACACCCAAATAATGCACATCACGAGCTAACTCTTTCTTACCTTCCTCTACATGGGCAACACTACCCATAGACAATCTGCTAAGGGTATCCGCCACTATATTGGCCTTGCCCGGGTGATACAACACACTCATATCATAGTCTTTTAACGACTCTAACTACCTCATCTGCCTAAGATTCAACTCTCTCTGAGTAAACACATACTGCAGGCTCTTATGATCAGTAAGCACATCAATATGAACACCATAAAGATAGTGTCTCCAGATTTTCAAAGAAAAGACCACAACAGTTAACTAAAGATCATGGGTTCGGTAATTCTTCTCATAAGGCTTTAACTATCTAGAGGCGTAGGCTATAACCTTACCTCTTTGCATCAACACACAATCCAAACCAATTCTAGAGGCATCAAAATACACCATAAAACCATCTATACTATCAGGCAAAGTCAACACAGAGGTTAAAGTAAGTCGAGTCTTCAACACTTGAAAACTCTTCTTATAGGAATCTGAGCACTAGAACTTAACTTTCTTTTGGGTCAACCGGGTCATGGGAGACGCAATAGAAGAGAAATCCTCAACAAAACGACGGTAGCAACCAGCTAGACCTAAGAAACTCCTAATGTCAGATGGGTAGATAGGTTTAGGCCAATTTTTCATAGCTTCTGTCTTTTGGGGATCAACTCTAATACCTTCGGCTTAAATGATATGACCCAGAAAGGCTATAGACCTTAGCCAAAATTCACACTTACTGAATTTGGCAAAAAACTGGTAACCTCTAAGAGTTTGCAAAATAATTCTAAGGTGATTTGCATGATCATGCTCACTGCGGGAGTACACAAGGATGTCATCTATTAACACTATGACAAACATATCAAAATATTGCTTGAACACTCGATTCATGAGGTCCACAAAAATTGTTGGGGCATTGGTTAGCCCGAAAGACATGACTAGAAACTCAAAGTGACCATAGCGGGTTCGGAAGGCTGTCTTTAGAATATCACATTCCCTCACTTTAAGTTGATGATAGCCGGATCTAAGGTCTATCTTAGAGAAATAACTTGCACCTTACAACTAATCAAACAGGTCATCAATTCTCAGAAGAGGATACTTATTTTTTACTGTGACCTTGTTAAGCTGACGATAGGCAATGCACATACGCAAAGAATCGTCTTTCTTTCGCACGAATAAAATAGGTGCGCCCCAAGGAGAAATACCGGGCCTTATGAAACCTTTGTCTAAAATATCTTTGAGTTGCTCTTTCAAATCCTTAAGCTTCACAGGTGCCATGTGGTATGCCGGAATAAAAATAGGTCGAGTATCGGGAAGAAGGTCAATCCCAAATTCTATCTCTCTATTCGGAGGTACCTCTGGGAGATCTTCCAGAAAAACATCTGGAAACTCATTAACAATATTGACTGACTGAATAGTTGGAGCCTCAAACTTAGTGTCTTTGACTCTAACTAAGTGATAGATGCAACCTTTGGATATTAGCTTTCTGGCTTTGAGATAGGAGATAAAATGACTCTTGGGAGATACCGAACTCTCGGACCACTCAAAAGCTGGTTCATCAGGAAACTAAAATTTGACCACACGGGTACGACAGTCTATAGACGCATAGCAAGAATAAAGCCAATCCATACCCGGAATAAGGTCAAAATCCACCATGTCTAACTCTATCAAATTCGTAAGTATGACCCTATGAAGAACAGTAACAGGACAATCTCTATACACTTGTTTAGCAACAACTGACGCCCCTACGAGTGTGGAGATTAGGAAAGGCTCAAGAATATTTTCGAGACTCATTTTGAAATTCACAGCTACAAGTGGGGTCTCATAAGAGAGACTTGACCCGGGGTCCAACAACATATAAACATCAAAACAAAATACGCGGAGCATACCAGTAACAACATCGGGAGAGTCCTCCTACTCCTGATGGGATGGTAAGGCATAGAATCTGTGCTGGCGCTAATCGTCAGTAGTGCTAGATGAAGTACCCTGAGCAGGGGTGGGACGGGGTGCAGAAGATGGTGCACTAGTAGCCGGTGCCTGAGGTCAGGCATCTCTGTTCCCCTGTCTAGCATGAGGATAATCTCTAAGTCTGTGGCTCTGCTTGCCATAACCAAAACAACCCCTCAGGTCTACGAAACACTCACCGGGATGATCTCTACCACACTTAGCACAACGAGGATAACGGGGCCTATTACCAACACTGTTCTGCGACCTAGACATAAAATATCTGCCCCCTTGCTCCTACCTATTTCTAGGTGCGGGAGCACTAGCTGATGAAGGCGCTAGCATAGACGGATGCCTCTGAAACTGAGGGTGGTTCCCTCCATGGAATCTAAGCTGGCTATACTGATGCTGCTCAGATCTAGCCCTCTTGTTACCCCTCACTCTGTCTCTCTTTTTAATCTTATCCGTCTTTATCTGTTGTGCATGCATTATCAATCTAGATAGATCCATATCCCTATGCAGCATCACAATCCTACTCTCTTTCAGTACCAAACCAAAAACACCTGTCACGAACTTGCTCATACTAGCTCGGGTGTCAGAAATCAAATCAGGAGCATACTTGGCCAACTGGTTAAACTTCAAGCAGTACTCATTAACAGTCATGGAGCCCTGCCTCAAGTTCATAAACTCCTCAATCTTTTCTTCCCTCATCTCAAGCGGAAAGAACTTGTCCAAGAATGCATCTTGGAACACCTGCCAAGTCATAGGAGAAGCATCCTTACCTCTACCCTTCCTCCATGATACAACCCAGTCATAAGCTATGTCCTTCAACCTGTAAGACGCTAACTCAATACTTTCTTCCTCCAAAATATGCATCACCTGCGTGATCTTTCTCACCTCCTCAAGGTACAACTATGGGTTCTCACCTGCTTTGGACCCATAAAACTCTGGCGGATTCATCCGCATGAAATCACGGATTCTAGCCGCGACAACAACACCTCCCTAATGATTAGCAACTGGGGACTGGTTATTGGCCCAAACATTAGCGGTAACTTCTTGGGCTAACGCCTGAAAGGCCACCCGAAACTCGGCATGAGACACAGTCTCATTCAAAGGATCAACAGGTAGGCGTTGCTCATCGTCGTTCCTGCGGGCATTCGCTCTTCAGAGAGGCATTTTCTGAAATAGAAGAGAACGAATTATTAGATGAGAGGGACAACTGTAGCCACGATAGAATCCGAAAGAAAGAAACAACTTTTCCTAAAATGTCTTGTAGCCACTTGCCCATAGATGTGGTGCGCTACACAACGATGGTCAAGACTCTACTCAACGCGGCTTGTCAGACTCCCTAGGACTCCTTTAAAACCTTTGGCTTTGATACCAAGTTTGTAACGACCAAACATTGCCTCCAAGGACGTCACACGGTGCTTAAGGCTACAAGTAGCCCCAAGCTAACCCTTTGAGCCTATTTCTACTAATAACACTCATTTCAAGATGAAATAATTCAAACACTAGCATAGTCATATCATATAAAAGGAAATACAGAGAAAATGCTCGATCCAAATGACCAAGCAATACCGGAAACCTCAACACAACCACAATCTGATAACTAGTCTAACAAAGCCTCTACTAATCCATGAACTAGAGAGTCATTGGGACAGGTCCCCAATTGACTCGAAATGAACTGGAAATAAAAACATAGTCTCTCAAAATATGGAGATGTCTGAATATAGGTCCTCAAAACATGAGGACTCACCACTGTAGGAATGTAGATAGAGGTACTCGAAAATCACTGACGAGGTTGGGACTGAGCACCTGAACCAATATTATAAGACAATGTAGCACATAGACGTATATGTGAATCAGCACTTGAGAATATACTAGTATGTGGGGGCGCGTGCATTTATATAAAACAACATTAATACTCTTTAATTAAATCATGTATGTAATAAGTAATGACTCACATGGCTTGAATAAGTATAAAAAGCAAAGCTCATGAATCCTGTAAAATAGAACCTGTAACACAATCTCGTGAGTCATTATACTTTTAGCTTTGAAATTTGTACTCTTCTCTTATTCTCATTACTCAAGGCTAAAGGAAACTTTAAGCAATACTTTCAACTCATGCATATGTCTCATGGAGAGTAAAACTTCTTTAATGCTTAAGAACTCATAACTCTTTTGAACTTAAATACTTGGAATTCGGAATCATATAACCTTGGAACATACTTGAAGGCATTTCATTCACTTTAGGAAAATGTCTCATTTCAAGCTTTAGGGAAAAATACTCATATCAAGGGAAAGTATTTTAGCTTTAAAGAAAAATATCTTATCTCAAAGCTTTAGTTTTAAGGGAGATTCTCTTAACCGACATAAATCATGTGAGCTACATGGAGTTCAATGTTTTGTCCTCCTAAGGAAGAGACCTCACGTTGGGTAGAGACGTCATACTTTTTGACACAAGATCAATGGGCTTCACTCCTTTGGGATCGATGCTTCAAGGATCACATCTATGGATCCAAGCTTTAGTTGTTTTAGGAGAACAAATACGTGTGTGGATGATAGCTTGGAGCACGGGAGAAGCTACATTTGATGATGTCATCCACGGGAGCATTGATCCACGACGTGTTTGAAAGATAGCGTGGGCTTCGAGAGAGCATGGACGCCCATGACATTATTTTGGGCTTTGGGTCACTTTTGGGCCCAATAGCTTTTAGGGTCACTTTTGGGCCCATTGTGTAATAAAGACCCATGGCCTATAAATAGCTAGTTTTTCTTCATTTTAAGGGAAGATTTTAGATGACATATTTGTAGCCTCTTTTGAGAGCCTCTTTTGAGATAGGTTGGATCTCATCTCCCAAAGCCATGGTACCTATAAATTAGAAACTCAACACAACTTTTTCTTTAATTTTGAGGATCAAACACCACCTTTTGAAAAGAATTCAAGATGGAGGTTTGAATCTTCTCAAGAACACTCAAGAACACCAAGAACTTCAAAAATCTCTAACTCTTGAACCGATGATCGGAATGCGATGAAATTTTGAACCAAGGCTATTTTCAACCTTCTAAACACATTCCAAACATCAATTTGTTCAATTTCTCAACCAAAAATTCCAGATCTCGAACCCGCCTCTCTTTCTTCAAGTTTAAGCCCACATCAAGAGTAGAACACTCAAATCAACTCCGATTTAGCTCAAATTCAAACCCTAGACTCCCATAGTGTTAGAGAACAATAATCTAACACTAAAAACACAAGAAAACAACAAAATCAAAGACTCAAATTTTGACCTAGGGTTAAAAACGGGAATAGTTTGTTTTTTTTGAAATTTTCGATTTTGACACTTTTTTTTTGTAAATTTCAAGATAACAAACCCAAGATTGACTTCGTAGGAACAAATCAAGCTCGGATTTGATACCAAATGATACAAGATCGACAAGGAAGACACGAAAACATATACCAAAATAGTCAATGATTTGAAGAATCGAGGACCCCCCTTTGATGACCTCTCTCGGATTCACAAGAAGAACAAGAAAGGAAATGATATCAAGAGTAAAATACACTAAAAACAACAATAACACGTGATGAACAAGATGCAATAACAACAACACACGGTTACAAGACAAGAACTCAAATGGATTACACTAGATATAGACAAACGATTACAAGAAAGTAAAGATAGATAGATAGATAGATAGATAGATAGATAGATAGATAGATAGATAGATAGATAGATAGATAGATAGATAGATAGATAGATAGATAGATAGATAGATAGATAGATAGATAGATAGATAGATAGATAGATAGATAGATAGATAGATAGATAGATAGATAGATAGATAGATAGATAGATAGATAGATAGATAGATAGATAGATAGATAGATAGATAGATAGATAGATAGATAGATAGATAGATAGATAGATAGATAGATAGATAGATAGATAGATAGATAGATAGATAGATAGATAGATAGATAGATAGATAGATAGATAGATAGATAGATAGATAGATAGATAGATAGATAGATAGATAGATAGATAGATAGTAGATAGATAGATAGTAGATAGATAGATAGATAGATAGATAGATAGATAGATAGATAGATAGATAGATAGATAGATAGATAGATAGATAGATAGATAGATAGATAGATAGATAGATAGATAGATAGATAGATAGATAGATAGATAGATAGATAGATAGATAGATAGATAGATAGATAGATAGATAGATAGATAGATAGATAGATAGATAGATAGATAGATAGATAGATAGATAGATAGATAGATAGATAGATAGATAGATAGATAGATAGATAGATAGATAGATAGATAGATAGATAGATAGATAGATAGATAGATAGATAGATAGATAGATAGATAGATAGATAGATAGATAGATAGATAGATAGATAGATAGATAGATAGATAGATAGATAGATAGATAGATAGATAGATAGATAGAGATAGATAGATAGATAGATAGATAGATAGATAGATAGATAGATAGATAGATAGATAGATAGATAGATAGATAGATAGATAGATAGATAGATAGATAGATAGATAGATAGATAGATAGATAGATAGATAGATAGATAGATAGATAGATAGATAGATAGATAGATAGATAGATAGATAGATAGATAGATAGATAGATAGATAGATAGATAGATAGATAGAGTAGATAGATAGATAGATAGATAGATAGATAGATAGATAGATAGATAGATAGATAGATAGATAGATAGATAGATAGATAGATAGATAGATAGATAGATAGATAGATAGATAGATAGATAGATAAGATAGATAGATAGATAGATAGATAGATAGATAGATAGATAGATAGATAGATAGATAGATAGAGATAGATAGATAGATAGATAGATAGATAGATAGATAGATAGATAGATAGATAGATAGATAGATAGATAGATAGATAGATAGATAGATAGATAGATAGATAGATAGATAGATAGATAGATAGATAGATAGATAGATAGATAGATAGATAGATAGATAGATAGATAGATAGATAGATAGATAGATAGATAGATAGATAGATAGATAGATAGATAGATAGATAGATAGATAGATAGATAGATAGATAGATAGATAGATAGATAGATAGATAGATAGATAGATAGATAGATAGATAGATAGATAGATAGATAGATAGATAGATAGATAGATAGATAGATAGATAGATATAGATAGATAGATAGATAGATAGATAGATAGATAGATAGATAGATAGATAGATAGATAGATAGATAGATAGATAGATAGATAGATAGATAGATAGATAGATAGATAGATAGATAGATAGATAGATAGATAGATAGATAGATAGATAGATAGATAGATAGATAGATAGATAGATAGATAGATAGATAGATAGATAGATAGATAGATAGATAGATAGATAGATAGATAGATAGATAGATAGATAGATAGATAGATAGATAGATAGATAGATAGATAGATAGATAGATAGATAGATAGATAGATAGATAGATAGATAGATAGATAGATAGAGATAGATAGATAGATAGATAGATAGATAGATAGATAGATAGATAGATAGATGATAGATAGATAGATAGATAGATAGATAGATAGATAGATAGATAGATAGATAGATAGATAGATAGATAGATAGATAGATAGATAGATAGATAGATAGATAGATAGATAGATAGATAGATAGATAGATAGATAGATAGATAGATAGATAGATAGATAGATAGATAGATAGATAGATAGATAGATAGATAGATAGATAGATAGATAGATAGATAGATAGATAGATAGATAGATAGATAGATAGATAGATAGATAGATAGATAGATAGATAGATAGATAGATAGATAGATAGATTGATAGATAGATAGATAGATAGATAGATTGATAGATAGATTGATAGATAGATAGATTGATAGATAGATAGATAGATAGATAGATAGACAAATGAAGATGTAATATTAATAATCCAAAATCTTATTCCACTTTTGGACCTTTAATATCACACACAACCTAAACCTATCTCTTACGTGACCTCAAGGGAACCAGAATACCCAAGCAATCTCTAGATAGATAGATAGATAGACAAATGAAGATGTAATATTAATAATCCAAAATCTTATTCCACTTTTGGACCTTTAATATCACACACAACCTAAACCTATCTCTTACGTGACCTCAAGGGAACCAGAATACCCAAGCAATCTCCGTTTCTAAGCAAATCATCAACACAAGGATTCCACCTTGCCCAAGGATTCCACCTTGAAAGAGGCTCTCAAAAGAGGCTACAAATATGTCATCTAAAATTTTCCCTTAAAATGAAGGCAAACTAGCTATTTATAGGCCATGGGTCTTTATTACACAATGGGCCCAAAAGTGACCCTAAAAGCTATTGGGCCCAAAAGTGACCCAAAACCCAAAATAATGTCATGGGCGTCCATGCTCTCTCGAAGCCCACTCTATCTTCCAAACACGTCGTGTCTCAATGCTCCCATGGATGACATCATCAAATGTAGCTTCTCCCACGCTCCAAGCTATCATCCACACACGTATTTATTCCCCTAAAACAATTAAATCTTGGATCCATAGATGTGATCCTTGAAGCATCGATCCCAAAGGAGTGGAGCTCATTGATTTTGTATCACTCTTGCCAAGGAGTATAACCTCAATTCAGTAATCACTTATCTCGGCCTCGGGCCCAATATCTCGGCCTTAGTCCCAATAATCATCTCAGCCCTAGGCCCAACCTAAGATGGCACATAGTTCTGGGGTAAGAAATTATGGTAACTTACCCAACTCAATGCTAAATACTACTTCCTTTAGTTTATCTCGCTCATCTCATGAAAATCCACTTTAGAATAATCTTATGGTTCAATAAGAACCCAATAATCAAATCTGTAATCTCATGTAGTAGAGTGAATTTCAAAAATCAATGACCATTAGGTCAAAACATTTCTCAATAATCTCAGAATTCTCAAATCATGGGTGCTTATAGCACAATAGTTCATAAAATCTCAAGTTTCATGTAGGGCTTAATAACTTATAATTCAATCTCAAGTTAGAACTCATCAAAAGCATAATAGATAGCATATAGATTCATAACTCATGTAGAAATCTAGAAATTTCAGCAATTTATCTCAAAATCTCAACATATTCATATACTTCAATGTTTCAAACATTTCAACTATTAACTTCTCAAGGATTAAAATCATGGGGTATAGACCCAGCTGCAATTTCTCAAGAAACATGTAAAAATCATGTGATCAGACTCTCAATTCAAGGGAAACATCAAAAGCTTGCAACCAATAACAATGGGTGAAAACCCCCAATTCAATTTTATTTAAAATCTCATAAATTGCAGAGAATTGTAGTTTAAATAAGCCTTTGGGCATAAGGGTGAAAGGATTACCCTTGTTCAAAACCTCACATACCTTGAATTAGAAGCTTTGGATGAACTCTCGCTTTTGGAACTCTATTCGTACTCTTGAATGAGGGTTCTTGAAGCCCTTGACTTGGGAACCTTGAATCTTGACTCAATTTAGAAAATCTATGGTGGATTCTTAAGATTCTCGGAAGAGGTTTTGGATGCTTAGGGTTTTTGTTGAGAGAAAACTTGAGTAAGACTTCATAGAATGCTTGTAAATGACTTTAATTTAGTGTTTGCATGGTTTAAGAGGCTTGAAAAAAGTCCAAAGTGCCCTTTTTAACTTTTGTACGAAGCTAGAAAAATTGAACTGGGAACCCGATTTTATGGGTCACCGGCACGCGCCACTATCGCGGTGGCTCACTGGAAATTGACAAATGGGAATCTGGTAGTCACCGTGATGCGGAGCCATCATGTTATCCCACTAGTTGGGACCTGGAACTTCAGTGCGACGCGTCACAATCGCGCCAGACCACTGAAAATTGACTATTGAGAAATTGGGGCCCTCCGCGACGCGCCACTATCGCGGAGTTCCACTGAAATTTGACAATTGTCAAATAGACCCTCTCCGCGATGCGCCAAGCACTAAAATAATGTTTTACAATTAGGACTTAAATTAGACATAACTTCTTACCCGAATATCGAATTTGGGCAAATCTCATGTGATAAAAAATTGAAATTAGGAAAATTCTATATGGTTAACACGATACTCACTTAGGAAGTCACTTCTCTATCTTATAGGGCCGGAATCATGCCTCACTTGACACGCCCTAAGACTCATTCTACAAGAGAATTTTTACGGGGTCTTACATAATTTAAACATGATTTGTTAAATTAAACCATATTAAGCAGACTTTACACCTTTTTCAATACTAAAATTCATGAATAAGAATACATTATTTGTATATAGTATCTTACATATTAATTTCATACATTAACATCTTCTTTGATACTTTATTATAACAATACAACATTTTTAAAAGATAATCTTAAATAAGGAACAATCAGAAGGCATTGAATATACAATATTTATATCTATTGAATACAATATAAGAATATATTTATTTTTTGAGAAATAATCAGAAACAAAAAAATATACGATCCTATTCAGATAGATTATATACAAGTTTAACTTTTAAATAATGTACAATACAAAATTTTATCAAAAAAAACAATAACATATAATATTCATACATATTAAATAGAATACAAAAAATGATATGATAGCTAATATTTAAACAAGCGCTAGCGGCTTACGCCGTGCTACCCAATATTGATCCTTTAAAATTCTACGTTATATATAGTTTTATCATTTAATTAATACCTTCATTTATTTGATTGATAAATTTTAAGTTAGACATATATTATTATATTTAGATTGATGAAATTTGTATAACAATATTTTAAGTTGCTTAAACTTTTGTGGCATTGATAACCAATTATATTTTTTAAATAATTTAAGTTTTTAATTATTATAGTTTATAATATTCTTTCTTCTATTCTACTAATTAGAAGTGACATAGTCAAATTATAAGCAGGCATGTCGACCGCCTAATTAATTTTGAGTGATATAGTAAAATCACGGTTGAAGCAGCTGAAGCAGTCATGTCATGAATGTCTATTTTAAATTTTTAATTAAATTTTTTAACACATAAATGACATAGAGAAATTAATTAAGGATAATATAGTAAAATCACGGTTAAAACAGCTGAAACAGTTACGTCGTAAATGTCTATTTTACTTTCTAAATGTTTATTTTATTTTTTATTATATATTATTATTATTTTAATACATAAATGTCATATAATAATTAATTAGGGGTGATATAGTAAAATCACAAAATTAATTAGGGATGATATAGTAAAATCGCGAAACAAGCAGGCATGTAGACCGCCAGCTGTCTGCTTTCATAATAAGAATTTGTTTATTTTATAAATCTATTTCATAATTTTAAAATAAAAAAAATTGTTTATTTATTTATGCCCAACAAAATTCATATATTACATTTCATTTACATTCGTAAATCAAAATGCGTAAATTTATATATTAATTAAAAAAATTGACAATTGAAAGTAAATAACTTTAAAGAAAAAGTTTAATCGCTGGTGCCATCCACTCACGTGAAAATAAGAAATTTTCCTCCAAGTTTAGTTGTCACCATTATTATGAACAATAACTAAAAAAAGTTGTCCTATACGAATTACAAAAGTGGAGGAAGAAGAAAAAGCAGAAGAAGGAGAACAAAGAACAAATTATTTTTAGAGAAATATCAAGAGTGGTTGATGTGTATTGATATTCTGATAATAACTGACGTCTTTTTTTATGGGTATGAAAAAAAAATTTCCTTATATTATATTTTATCTATTAAGACAAAAAAAAAAAAAAAATTATACCAAAATTTGCCATAAGTTGAAAATTAAGAAGTTTTACTATATCTTGCATTAAACAATCTAAGAATATTTCTATGTATTTTTCTTTCTTTTTGTTATCATAACTTTGTTTAATTGCATAAAATTTCTAAAATTGTCTTTTGTGATACATAACTGAATCCGTGATACATATTTTTTATGATACATTTGAAACTGATTGATTAGTTAAATAAAGAAATAACAAAATTATATTTATTAAAGGGAGTGGATCACGTGAAATACAATTTGAAAAGAATCACTAAAATCTCTAAAATTATAAGAAAAAAATAAAATCATCCGGTTCATATCGATTTCAATTTTCAATTTGGCTCAATTTCTTCATCTCTTTTTTCCTTCCTCCAACAACTCCTCCACTCTCCATCGTCTTTTTGTCGTGACAACCCCATCTCCGGTAAACTCGAGTCGTCAGAAACATCATCCCTGTTCGACCGTTGATTCACTTTCACCGTCGCACCAACTTAATGTTCTGTAAAATTAAAACTATATTTGTATTAAATTGACTTATATATGTATTAAATTAAATTTAAAAACTTGTACACAAAACATAAAGATAGATTCTAATATGTATCAGACTTATTTTACAAATTTTGATACGCATTTTTTCATTATATGAAATAAAGGTATAATGAACAGTGACTAAAAAGAAGAAAATAATACATATATAAAATGTATCAGACAATTATATCAATGTTACACATACCATTTCTCATAGATTAAAATATATCAGAATAATGTTCAATGGTGTACGTACAAAAAGTATCACATAATTAAATAAAATTAATATGTATCAATTGAAAAATACACAAATTGAATAAGGATAGTGAAGTCATTAAATGACCAAAAAAACATATGCATCTCCTTAAATTATATAAATGGTACGCAAGTTTTCATATGTATCTATCTATATATATATATAGATATATGTGTGTGTGTGTGTATTAAATACATTTATGTGATACATATGTCCGATACATATGTACATATATTTTGATACTCATGATTGATACATTAATCCACCACTTTCATCCTCTTTGTCGTTCGCCCGCACCACCACCACCACCTTAGTCATTTTTATCAATAATCTATCAACTGATTGTTCAATTTCTCCTATTTCTCTTAATAGGTATATATTGACTTAGAAGTTGAAAAAAGAAATTCATAAAAGATTACAAAAAAAAAAAAAGATAATAAAATTGGTGAAAACGATATGATATTGACTTGATGGATGAGTGTAATTGTTGGAGGTTGAAGAGAACGAGATAGAAACATAGAAGAGGTTGGATATTTCGAAAAATTTGAGGTGAATTTAAAAAAAAAAAAAACGTGATTTGGGATATTAATGGTGGAGTTTAAAGCGACTAAGAAGATTGAGTATATGTATCAAGAGCAAAACAATTAAAAAAAGAGATTTTAAGTAATTTTTTAAAATATAAGGGATTTTATGTACATGACTCTTAAGTTTGTAGATTTGTGTAATTTATCCCAGAAAAAATGACAAGTTTTAAAAATTGTGGTTCAAAATAATTCTCAAATATTTGTATGAGTGTGAAGTATTTTATTAAGGATAAAAATGAAATTTTAAAGCTAATTTTTTTCTAGTGATATTAAGATGACATTTTTTTTTAAATCAACTAAAAATCACATATGTTATATAAAATGAAACGAAGAAAGTATCAAGAGGGCGTTTGATATATGGATAAGCATAATAAATTTTGATAAAATTTAAAACTAATTTTATTTCATTTTGAAAATAATAAAAGCTAGTGCAAAATTATTGTATACTTGTTGAGTTTGAGTTAGTAATATGTTTAGTTAGTTAAATGGTCGATTCATCAGAGCAGACACTTGACAGTAACACCCTCCTACTTCTTTGTAAGTTAGCTACTACGCCCGTTTGGATACACCGAAAAAAAGTGGCTTTTAAAAAGTTTTTTTAAAAATACTTTTGAAAATACGAACTTATTTGTTTGGATAAAAGTACTGAAACTAAAAAAAAGCTATTGATGTATTTGGTAAACAAGTGTTGTTAAACACTTTTTTTATCAAAATATCTGAAATACCCTTAAAGCTATTAACAATATGTAGAGTTAATTATTATTAATTTTTATTTCTAAAATGATTCAAATTAAAATTAATATATATATTTTTAATCCAGTTTCAATTTATATATATATATATATATAATATAATATTTTCATGAATGACTATTAAATTTGTGCGCTAAAAATTCTTTAGAAAAAATTAAATTATTTAATGCTCGATATTTATTTTGAAACCTTATTAATTTAAATTCATACTCTTTCTTATCAGGGATGGAATTAGAATTTTGAATTAAACATATTTAAGGTAAAAAATATTTAGATAAAAAATAGGTTTATCAACTTTTTTTTAGATAAAAAATAGGTTTTCTTGAAAGGAAAAAATAAACAAAAAAAAAAAAATACAGCACATAAATGGTATACACTGCCAGCAAGCTACTACGTATACTTAATTTTTTTTTATAATAATATGTTTCTTTGAATATTATTAATTATTTTAGTAAAATATATATTGTTACAAAAAATATAATTTAATATAATATAAAAAATTAAATTAAAAAAAAAGTTAATCGTTATAAAAATTGTTATAGATCATGAATGTTATAAGTGAAAATTATAAGGGATACAAAAGTCATTTACTTGATCAACTTTCAATGAATTATATAAGTAGGGAGTGACCAACTTTTAGCGTTAGTATTAATTATTTTTGTAAAATACATATTGTTACAAAAAAAAATATAATTTAATTAATATAAAAAATTAAATTAAAAAAAAAGTTAATATATATAAAAATTATTATTGATCATGAATGTTATAAGTGAAAATTATAAGGGTTATAAGAGGATAATTTTGAATTAAGTGAAAATTATAAGAAATACAAAAATTATTTATTTGGTCAATTTTTAATAAACTATAAGCTAAAAAAAAATAAGTAGGAAATAACCAACTTATAAAAATCAAAATTGACTTTTCTTAAACAATTATAAAAATTATCAAATACTTTCAAAAACAAAAAATAACTAAAAACTATTTTGACGAAATTATAAACTTACCCAACCACCCTTTTAAGTTATCTTTACATGACGGATTGGGTAATTGCTTTTGATGAGCGGCCTAATGGGGCCCGAACATAAATGGGCTAGACGTGAGTATAACTATTCCGATTCCCGAGTAACTTGATTCTCAAGCCTACCAAAATACCCCGAATCCTCCAGAAACTTTTCTTCACCTATCTACATCTTTCTTTTCTGTTGTTCAAATAACCAAATTCCAAGTTATCAGAAACAAATGTTCTTCTTCTTCGTAGGAGGGCTAGAGCAGCAAGTTAGACAAGTATTGAAGAGCGGGGCGGGAAGGTGCATTGCGTGCGGATCACGCGCCGACCTCGTAGACTATGACAAGGTCTTGAAACTCTTCTTTGTTCCGGTATGGAGATGGCCTGGAAAACAGCCGGTGATGTACTGCAATGACTGTAAACTCTTCTTCCCTCAATCTCTAACTCCTCCTCCGCCGTCCATGGACGGTGTGCCGGACGTTCTTAGGTGTCAATTCTGTCGCCGGGAAGTGGATGGAGATTTCCGATTCTGCCCTTTCTGTGGTAATGCACTGTGAATTTGACATGTAATAATGATAAATAATAAGTAGACGCTTATGGTTTTGAAATGCTTTGTAATTATGTTCTCTGAGGAATAAGTTCGAGGAATATTTTCTGTTTTCTGTTTTGAAAATGTATTATGTTAGCATCGAGAATCTCGGATAGTGCGGAATTAAATAAAATAATCGTTTGAAGACGATAATAATGATAAGTTGAGAAAAATAAAGGAGACACAAATTTAATGTGGTTCGATCAACTCGACCTACGTCCACAACCAAAAGGAGGAGCAATTTTATTAAATACCAACGGAATAGAAAGAGTACAAAAATACAAAAGAGAGTACAAAATTAGAGTAATTAAATACTCTAATAACCCAAATACCCAGAAGAATAACCTGACAAAGATCACTCAAAAAAAGAGGTTTACTCAAAGTATTTTCCAACACAAGTCTCTTACAAATACTCTATGCAAAGAAAAAAACAAACACAACTAAATCTTCTTCAAATGTTGGTGTTCTTCTCTAAATGATATGTTCCAGAGAGGGTGAAAATGCCTCTATTTATAGGCACAAAACAAACCTACGTTGATGTCATTAATGACATAACACACTACTTTGCCAACTAAATTTGACAAGAAACAAATTGCATGCAATGTTGGACTAGCCAACCAAATTTGACAAAGCCAACAAATAATCTTGCAAGTGCTTGATATCAATTTTGTTTGACCAAGTATGAATTCAAGAAACAAACAAAAGCCACATTACATATTAGTACTGCTAGATGAGTTATTAGGAATTCTGCAAATTACGTTAAAAATAATGAATGGGTTGTAAATGTGTAATAACCTAAACCAGTTTATTAGTGCTATTTTGATGGCATAGTGCTAATGGTGAGCAATTTCTCTTTTAATCATCAAAATTCGAAACTACTTGGGATTAACTACAGGAATCATTTTATACTTACCGGTTTCAATTTGCTTGCCTTGCCTTTTTTAGTCTGATTTAGAAAAAAAATATTCTTTTAAAAGTTTTCGACATGTTTAAACTACAAAATCAGACAAACGAAAACGAAGGTAGTTTTAACTTCAATACTTTCTTTCTTATACATGCAGTTCAAAAAAAAAATACTTGTTCCGTTTCCTTAAGTGGAAATTTCTCTGACATATATATCACCCTCTTTTGCAGTTTGAATTACCCTTATTTTATCTCATGATATATGCTATCAACAGACAATATTGTATTAATTGACGAAACAAGAAGCAATAGAGTAGAATTAAGATTAAATAAATGCAATGAGGGTTTAGCCAATGTAAAGTAGAGTGAAGTTAATGTGAGATTAATTAGGATTACAACATTTAGATGCAAGCAATTATGATATTTAAGCTTATGTTAAGGTGAATGGTGTGACAGATGAAGATATTATCTACAAAATTAGTTGAAATAGAGAAGTGATGCTCCAGTATACAATAATGTTTGCAAGACTAGCAATGTTACTTGGGAGTATATTGGGCTAAAGGTTCAACATATTAACAAGATCGGTGTCGCAAAATATATAAATATTCAGATAGATGTTCGGTCGTACAAGATTACTTTCGATAGGTGGTGGCAAGGTGCAAGTAGCATGATCCCACATTGACTTGGTCTATTTGTGTGAAACTCTAGTTATTGAAAGTGTAGGAGGAGGTCAAGGAAGACCAAAAATCAAATGAAAGGAATTGTCTTGCGTGACCTATTAATTCTTAAATTTCATACAAGCTCAAGAATTGATCTTTTACTAGTATGATGAAGATTTGATACTCATATACTTAACAACCAGATTTGATTTTTAGTATTCAGCATTACAAACTTACTCCATGGACTGACCACTTCCTTCACTGAACCAGATATTAAGATCTGTTACCAGCTGTGATCAAGTTTCCATGACACGGAAACCATCAGTACATATAACATAGTCGAATGAAATGAAATCAAAATTTGGTTTTAAGCAACTCCATCCATGGACTGCTACCTTCTGTTTCTTGATTCCGAAAACAGTGAAAGAACAGAATGTTGTATCATACAGTTAGAAAATCAGATTTTCCTCTTGCTTCATTTTGGCAAAAAAATTGTGTATCCAATTCAAATCCAAGAAGATTGATGCTATGATACATGATGGAGGACCATTTCCATGACTTTCAAAAGAACCTCCAGATTTTCTAGGACACTAGGGCAAAGGTGAAAGAATTGATGGCCAGGGTCAAGGTTGTTTATACTGTACATGAACCTAAAAAACAATTAGTATACAGTTTATTTTATTTTTGGACGCTATACTGAAATCATCTCCTTTTAGCGAACCAATAGCAGGATGCTCTGGTATATCCTCAGAGCAAGTGCGGCAAACCGCGTTATATACCAACAGAGATACTAAGCAACTGAAGTTCTTCAAAGAGCTAAGGTTGTTTAGAGTTCACGATTCATCTTGAGATGCAAAATCTATCCTTGGATTAGTTCCATGTTCATTTGCTGAATGGCAATTGCTTTGCTCCAGTCTCTACAGCATCTCTCCATATCCTATACCTCACTCCCAGCTTATCGTATGACACAGGCAGGTTCCAAATGTTAGCACCATTGAGCATCCGGTCTTGTTGACCAATCACAAGCCGTAGGTCTTCATTTAAAACCTGAAAACGTTTTCCCAAGCATAGATAACAAAAACAAACCAGAACATGCTTTTTTCAATACTTCCTTTTCAGTTTTTAGGAGGGAAAATCTTCAATGCATTATCCAGTTTACAAGAATAACGAATGTAGACAATTCCTTTTTACTGGGAAACGAGTTTCCGCTTTACATTTTGACAAGCTTCACTTTTAATGTTCAAATAACTTTGTTGTTTAAACAGATCAGTGGAAAAATCACACTTTGCGCTGAGAGCTTTGAGACGTGATTTTGCAGTGCTTGTTCCACAGCGCAAAGTTTAATGGTAACATGAAAAATCTCCACCTCCAATTTGCCTTCATATTGCCAACTTTGACAAGTTCTTCTAAATGCATCAATTTCCAGGTCTAATACACAGGAAACTAAGGAACTTTTTTCAAAGATTAATCAGGCCAAATTATGTAGGACGACTCCTCATTATAAGTATTCTGCAGGTTATATCTTGAAGGAGTCAATGATACCGCTTTACATCATTACGAGTTTTTAGTAATCACAGACATTACCAAAGTTAAGGATAGAACCTAACCTGTTCAGCGAAATGCCTCCACACATATTGCATGAAAGGGATGTGTTTTAATATGGGAGCAAAATCCAGTGACATCCTATATAGCAACCTTGTCTTCTGTCGGGATGCAGGTAAACATACATGAAGTTGGTGAAGGTGCGTAGAGCACTCTTGGGTGCTTTGTCCCTCCAATTTGCCTGGCTTTGAGATTCCAATGGTTGATAGAACCATACAAGGTGGTCGAAATTCCATATCTATTGGATAGGGATCCCAATATCCTTGCAGACCAGATGCAGGAGTCAAGAATTTTACAAAGCTGAAAAAGAAAGGTAAACTAGTAAGTATTCATCAGACAGGTACACAGGAACCACCGCACCCTCCCCTTCTCCATCAAAAAATTAAGCAAGAAAAATATAATATCACAATGTTTTGGTTGTCAGAAAGTGGAAACATCTTTTTCATGTTATAGCTAACTGTGCTCCACAATATCTTTATTCTACACAACGCACGAACCATTTTCATAGATTCATAAGAACATAAGAAAAATTTAATTTGGCGTCACTATAGTAACAACATACCTTGGAACACTCCATCCTTTAGCAAAAGTAGATGTATGGGTGAAAGGAGCATGTGCAAGATCCAACAGATTGTCTAAAAGTAACCCATGTTCCACCGGAAGTTCCATAACTATCTGTCAGTTTCAAGAACAACAAGAATGAGACAGAAAGAGTTAACTGACTGTTGTTAGATAGTCTCCTATAAACAATTAAAATATCGTTGCAGTGATTCAAACCTCTGCATGGATTTGAAATCCAGAAGGCGGAAGTAAAGAAGGAAGAGTGGCTGTAGGAGGATCATTTCCAGGCCAAATCCATATCATTCCCTCTTGCTCAAAGCATGGCAGAGACTTGATCTTGACATTAAGAAATTTAGTTGATGGCATTTTCTCACATTTTCCATCTGTTGAATATTCCCACCCTAAAGATCATCACACAAACATAAAAGTGAATGTCAGCTACTCCGTGCACTCTCCACGTATCAAACACCAAATTAATTAAGTTTTATTATTTCCTAAATAGGAAATGCGCACTGAAGAATGCTTAGATTCTTCTTATTCTCACCATGATAAGGACATTGGATGCGACCCTCTTTTACTGAACCCAAATGAAGGGGGCAGGCTCTATGTGCACATGTGTTTCGGACACATCCAGGTTTTCCATCTTTCCCACGAAAAATCACCCATGGTTCCTCAAAGCAATCAATTGGTATCTGATAAATTACAGTCAAATAACCATCAATAAACGAGACACTAGAATACTGCATAAAAATCTTAACAGAACAATTCCTATCTAAGTTTTCCTCATCATATTCTCTCCTCTCTCAGAAAGTTAGAAAGGAGATGGTACAACAAGCTATTGGTTGGCATCACAGTATTGCAGCAGTGCATTTAAGTAGTTTAATGTCCTTTTCTTTTTCGCGGGGGACTTACTAGTTTGTAGAAAACATGGAAACTGGTAACATGTCTGCAGTTACGAAAATGAGATTATTACATACGTCAGGTAATTGACTTACCATAGTGTCATCCTTGATATCAGCAGAGAAAGCAACAGGATACCAGAAGTTCTTCAAATGGGGGCTGTATTCTTGGACAGGACCTGACACATTGAGGGTTCTCCTAGGTTGCTTGCTTTTAACAGTATCTCTAGGTACTGTAGACGTACTGGGGGATGAAATCGGGCAATCTGATTCTTCTGCACTCCTCTCTGGTAGCAGCCTATCATTAACCAATGCTTCCATGTAAGCTAGCTTATCTAAAGCAGCAGAAACCCGCACCTCAGATATATGTACCTGTTGCTATCACTACTTTAGATACAAATCATGGCTTATTTGGAAGTACACAAAATCCTCAAACTTGTTTTTGTGTTGTTTGTTCCTCTTCCTCTTCTTTTTGAAAAGTAAGACTTGAACGAGTTAATGTAATTAGCCCATTTTTTCTTTTGAAAACCTGCTCTGCTTCAATAAGTTTCAGAGATTAAAGGAGAATAAACCTGAACAACCAATAATAACGGGAAAATATTTGATGTCTGCATAAGTTTGTTCAATGGGATCAAAGTATTTTATACCTGTTTATGAGCCTGAGAAAGCGCTTCTTGTAACTCCGCAAGTTCCTTCTTGACGGTTCCAACAGATTTATACTCCCGTGCTAGAGGATTTAATACTTCCACAACCTACTCACACAGTATCCACCAGTCACACGACTTAGCACAAGGATGAAAAGGAAGACAACTATGAAGAGAAAAAATTGAAAATACTACAAAGAAGGAACAGTCACTAATAAGCAGGAGATATAGAGATATGATGAATGTCTTAACTCAGCTCAATTCAAAACACAATAGAATTATTTACAAGAATCAACCTTTTCGTGCAGGTGCATTATCGTAAGTACATCTTGACGAGCTCGCCAATCACAATATTGTATATCAAACCTAGCAACTTCTAAAGCCTGATTTGCATCCAGGAACTTCCCTTTAGACTGTGGGAACTTTGTCCTTGGATCTTCGACATCAAAGATTGTCAACCAGGAGCTTTTCTTGTTTGTTAACTCACTCGCTGCCTCCTCATACACTGCAAGCACTCCAAATCCCCCTTTGAAACACTGACAATGAACAAAATGTAGAATTATTGTCCACTCAACAAGTTATAAGACAGGCAAAACGCTAGTCAGTGAATAGAAATATATGACTCTGCACACATTTAGATAACTTCCCAATGATTAATCAATTACGACTTATTCCACTCGATAAACTACGGCATAAAACATGCCAAAAGACCAGCAAGCTAATCTTCAATGAAAGATCAGAGTCCAGTAAGGTTTATTATTTACATTTAAAAGGAATTCAAAAATGATTTTCCTGGAAATGCTTTCCAAGAAGACATTTTACAGTTGTTTGGTTACCAGTAAAGATTTTCCTTACAACATACTCCCTCAGTCCCATATTACCCGTACTGACACATTGATTAAGAAAAATAATTAATAACAGGCTAGTTTACCATAGCACCCCTGTTAAATGTTATTTGAATTTTAATTTGAAGAAAAAGTAATTAATGCAAAGGGTAAAACATGAAAAAAGAAAAATATCTTCTTGATTCATAAAAAATAAAAAAAAACAAGTAAAATGAGAAATCAAATTAGGAAATTTGGGATGGAGGGAGTATGTTAACTTTAACGTCATATTTAATTGCTTAAACAAACACTAGAAATCATTATTATTATAATTACTACTACTATTATTTGTCCTTACTGGAAAACATTATTATTAAAGAGGTCATACTCATAAATTTCATCCAAAACATTCTATATCTGCCAATATCGTTACTAATCTTACTATACTCCAAACTTTTCACGAAGTTGAAGAAAAATAATTATGACCAGAAAAAGAGATAGTAAGAGAGCTACTAGTATATATTTTTCACACTTCACCACCAAAATCTGGGAAAGTTACATGTTATCCGCCAAACACAATAGGAAGACCAGTTATGAGAGCATCTTGTACTATAGTTAACAAAAATAATATAATACAACTAGCTAAGTTAAGGCCAAGGAGGTAGGTACCTTTCTTGTGTAAGTCTTGGTAGAGCGGCAGAAAGAGAAAGGAAATGAAAGTGCAGCAGAAGTAGCAATGGCGGTCATGGCGAGCCGGAGCAGCTGCTGCTAATTGTATATTTTTTTTTTTCAAAAAAGATGAAAGAGACGTGTATTTTCTCGTCCAAGTAAACAGCTTAGTAGGGAGAGAGGGAGAGGTATTTCATTTTGTTGATAAGAGGTTGTGGTCGAGCGCGATCTCAATGTTCCTGCCATGCTTCGCCATGTGGACTCTCTGCGTATCCCTCGTGGCGTCGCCCATCTCCACACGCTTCTTTTTTTTCTCTATTGGAGGGGCCCTTCTTGAACTCCTATACTATCTTCCATTTGCCAGAGTGGACAGTGAATTATGTCTTCCTCTATCTGCTTTCTATTCTCATTGGCTATATCTTTGCTACAAAATCCAGTCCCTCATTAATTCTGATAATGTCGATTGCCATATCTTCCTCCTTAACTATGTCATTGTCAATAGCCTTACAAAAAAACTTACTCCCTCCGTTTCATAATAAATAAATTATTAAATTTTAATACATAAATTAATAAAAAAACACTAAAAACATAAATTTAACATAACTTTCTATTTTTACCCTAAAAAAAAAAAAAAATTGACCTTGTAATACCTTTTCAAAAGTTAATTGATTATCAAATCATAAGGGTAAATTTGAAAAAAAAAAATAATGATTCACTTATTTTAAAACATCAATAAATACCTCAATAATTCACTTATTCCGAAACGGAGACAGTACCTAAAATCAGTGTTTTTAAATAGGTCAAACCCATCGATAGGACCTCAAACTTATCTCGAAAATTCACTTTGACCCCTAAACTAAGGCGTGTACCTATCAAACCCCTAAATCTCTCGAATTTTGTTTCAATTGAACATTTTTTGCCTAATCAGCAACAGGCATAAAGTGTGTGTAATACACTCGCCTGACGTGACAAAATTAGTCAATTAGAAAAAAACACGTAGCAAAAAAAAAATATAAGGAATTACTGATTTTTTATATTTTTCTATTTACTTATCTATTTGATAATAATTTTAATTAAAAAAAAAAGAAAAAAAAATACCCCCAACACCCACCCAATCTTCTTCTTCACCCCACCCACCCCTCCCTCATCGTCTTCACACACACACAGCAATTCCATTAACAACATCAGCAACACACACACAACAACTTCATTAACAACATCAGCAACACACACACAGAGTAACTCCATTAACAACATCAGCAACACACACACAACAACTCCATTAACAACATCAGCAACACACACACAACAACTCCATTAACAACACCAGCAACACACACACACGCAGTCGTCTCCTTCACACACACCTCCCCCCATTATCTGCACACACACGCACAGAGTCAGCAACACACACATAATTGTTGTTAAATCAACAACTCCATTAATAAATGAAAATAAGATTTCTTTAACTGATTTTGTAAAAAAAAAAAGAATTTTTTTCCACATCTTCTCCAATTTGCTCTGTTAATTTTCAATGTTCTTATTTTTAATTTACTCTGGTGAAATTTCTTTGATTGTTTGTTCCCAATCTCTTTGTGTGTGTATATATATAAGACGACACTAGGGTGTGGGGTGTGTGATGACAACGAGAATGTAGGAGGGTGTGAAGACGATGAGAGGGGTGTGTGTGTAGAAGACGATGCGGGGGAGGGGGGTTGTGTGAAGAAGATGCTGAAAAGGGGTGTGCGTATGTGAAGAAAGACTCTGAAAGGAAGGGGAAGGGGGGTTGTGTGAAAAAGGGGGAGGGCGGAGGGGGATTGTGTGAAGAAGACACTGAAGAGGGGTGTTTTCCTTTTTTAAAAAAAAAATTAAGAAATAAGGATAATTTAAAATTATATTAATAAAATAGTTTAAATATAATTTTTTTAATTAAAAAAAAGTAAAATATTATTTTTTCTTCAATTCACGTGCCCAAGAATAGTGTAGCACACTCTCCTTGCCAAATTAGCATTTTGTGTCAGATTGGTACCAATTTTAGCACTTGAGGGGTCTGATAGGTACAAATCTTAGTTTGAGGTGCTATCAATAAGTTTGGCCTTTTAAATAAGAAGTCATAAGAAGAGGGAGTTGGCTACTCTCCATTTCCACTCTCTTCATTTTCCTAAGTTCCTGATTGCTGACATATGACACAGTTCAAATTAAATAGTTTAGATTTAATTATTCTAAAAAACGTAATAAATTTTTTTCTCTTTCTACCTTTTTTTTCCTATGCAAGAATTTCATCTTTTAATTTCTTTATCAATTGATTTTTTTTATCAGTTTTTTTTTTAAAAAAAATTTTGTTTAACAATTAGCTATTTTATTTTCTTTAAAGTAGGTGAAATAAAATAGGAAAAATAATCGGCTTTTCTATTTTAGATTAGTTTTTTATCACCTTTTTTGAAACTTTTTCTTTAAAATTAGATATTTTAGCCTTTTTAAAATAGGTGAAATAAAATAGGACGAAAATGAGAGAAATCTCTCGTATTCTAAATTAATTTTTTTATTATTTATTTTTAAACTTTTGCTTTAATAATTATCTATTTTATTTTCTTTAAAATAGGAGAACTTGTAGACTCTCCTATTTTTTTTAAAAATAAAATAGTTAGTAATTATTAAAGAGAAAGTTCCCAAAATGCAATAAAAAGGTTAATTTAAATAGAAATTAAAAGATGGACCATGCTTATAAAAAATAATTTCGGAAGAAAAGACTTTTGGTTGCTATATTTATGGACAAGATAATATGTTGTTAAGATTGTGAAATTACAATAATTTTTTAAACTAAATATATAATGTATTTATTATCTAAATCATGGTTAGAGATTTACTTTAGAATAATTAAATCTTACCCATTCAATTTGAACTATGTCATATATAGGAACTTGGGAAAAATGAAGAGAGTGGAAATGGAGAGAAGCCGGATTCTAAGACGAGAGTTTTACCTGTATGAGGTGAGGCATAAGCCTCTAGGCATTGAGGTGTAAGTTTATGAATCTTTTAATGTTTAATATTTTATAAATTAGTATAATGAAAAATAAATATTTTTTGAAAGAGATAAATAACTAAAAAAAAAAAGTGAACTATTTTAAATTTTTTTTTTTTTTAAAAATAAGTTAAATGTATATCTAAACTGTTTTAAAAAAATAAACTAATTAAAGCCACATAATGCAATCAATAGATAATGTCAACTTTTATATAATAAACTATTTTATATCCTCAAAAATACAAATTTGTAAAAAAAGATAATTAATCAACCCTCACCTTCCCATTACTCGATCAATCAGTTTATATTGTATTTTAATAGAGAGCGAAAAAAGTAAATAATTTAAAAGCTCATCACTACACGACTTGAAAAGAACTAAAAGAAAAGAAAGGAACTAGAAAGCAGAATTTACACCAAGTATCTTCTTGAGTAGCGTCGTCATCAACATTCACCGACAAATACATTTGAAAGCGTGACTTTTAAATTTTCTTTTACTTGTAATTTAAGCATTTACCAATCATATTTAGTATTAAGTATAGTTAGAGATTCAATAGGAAAAAATCATTTTACTTTGTAAACTTTCTAGTCTTTATGTCTAATTTGCACCTCACACCTAGGTTAACTCTCCAATGCTTAGGCGAACACCTCAAATTTTGGATATCCACTTTTCAATACTTTCGCCTTCCTACAATGTCTAGGAGTGTTTTTGGCTAAACCTCGCCTCGAGACAAGCCTCAAGGCGAACCCCAGACTGCCTTTTTAAGACACTACCTAAAAATCAACAATATTAATGGATGTGTATGGTTATTGGAAATTATTAGTATGTTTTGTCAAGTTTTTGAAAAGTTATTTTTAAAAAAAAATATTTGTAAAATTATTTCAGATAATTGAGGTGTGCTGCAAAAAATTTAGAGAAATATTTTTTTGAATAACAACAATAGTTCATTTTTTGAAAGTTGATCAATCACAAATTGTTATTCTAAATATTGACAAAAGCATTTTACAAGTTTATTAGTCTACAAAAAAACAGTATTCTGCAAAAATATTTTTTTTTCCTAAAAACACTTTTTCACAAAAAAAAAAAAAAAAAAAAACATTTATCGAAATAAATAGATTTCTAAAGCTCGTCGACAACAGAGAATATATCACACCGTCTTCATATAAGGCATTACAAGAACATATCCTTTAATTTGGCCCGATTGACACCTATGCCCCTACAACTTTGACGTGCACAAGTAAGCACTTCAATTATCATAACTCTTGCATGCGCCGTATCACCTGTGTGTCAAATTGAGTGACCGGATCGTAGCAAGCATCGCATCATGCCTGAGTTTAGGGAATCAAGCAAACGAAGCATCAATGGATATATGTGTGTCATCTACCAAAAGGTATAGAAACAAAAGAGGGAAGGTGGACATGGCCAAAGCACTGGAAATTAATTATCTAATGCCATTTGAAAGATGTGCACATTCTCACAGCAATCAAAGTGCATAAGGATGCTAATTAAACAAAAATTAATCAGCCATCCTACCTATAACCATATGAAAATATGATAGGCAACAATGATTCCTCAATCTCAAGAAAGTTGCAATCTGCTATATGAATCTTCACTGAAATCGACCTCTCGGCTTTCCTCTAGCCATATCCCTTTTAAGTTTAGGACTCAAATCAACTGTTTCATTTTAGAGCTGAATTCCACTCTTGCTTCGAGAAAACAACTTTCCAAAACCATTTCTACTTTTGGAAGTTGTCACTTGAGTAGATGATGATGATGAAGAAGAGGATGATTCTCCTTCATTTCCGTTCATAGAATGACTATAATTCTCAATCTTTGCAGTATCTGAATTGCGCTTTGGGTTAAATGTCTCAGTTACGTGTAACTTGCATTCCTCTCCACTAGCCCCAGTCACAGCTGATCCTCCCCCAGAAAATCCAGGAAGACTTGCTGTGTCAATCAAGAAATCTTCTAAAGTGGATAGTGACTGAAGCTGCTTCCCAAGAGATGCGATTGTTTTCTGGCATTCTGCAAGCTTGTCAGCAGCTACAGCTAAATCTTCCTGTAAATAGAAAAGCTTAGGGGTCGTTTCGTTGGAAAACAAGTTAGACTGAAATTAATTAGGTTGGGATTAGTTATACAGGATTAGTTATCTGTATTATTTTTTAGTGTATGTTTGGTTTGTGGTACTAAAAATAATATGCATTGTATTCTTTTTAAGAATTGATAGTTTGTTTACAAAAACACCCTTCACCTTATTTAGCTTAATTATTTTCCTTCATATTAAACCCTACAAAAAAATTGAAAAGATACTGCTCTCTCCGTTTCAAAAATAATGACCTACTTTTCTTTTTATTCTGCTTAAAAAAGAATGATCACTTTCCTTTTTTGACAATACTTTAATTTCAACTTTCTACATGGCATATTTAGGACCACAAGATTAAAGAATATTTTAGTACATTTGATATAACTTGAATTTAAGGCTACAAGATTCAAAAGTTTCTTTATTTTCTTAAACTTTGTGCCAAGTCAAAGTAGGTCATTCTTTTTTAAACGGAGAGAGTATTTTTTTTTAACTTTAGTAATTTCTTTTTCCTAAAAATACATGTTGAGAAATTTATGTTAATATTTCTTAAACGTGTATGAAGCTTTAATATTTCATGTTAAATTACTTATTTTATCCTAAATTTTATAAAATATTGGTAATCTCATTTTTTTATTAAAAAAAATTTATCATTAAAAATGTGAAAAACAATTACTCTCATTTCTCATTATTTAGTATCACATTTGGGAGGTAAATTGTACTTTTTAAAAAAATTAAATTTTTAAAACATTTTTAGCTATATATAAAAATTAATTTTTTATTTAATAATTAAGCATGTACTAAGTTAGAAAGGCAATGTCAAGATATTAATTACTTGTCCATGATAAATTTATTAGGAAAAATGAAAATCTAAAGTAAGATTAATAAATATTTCTACAAAATAGAAAGACAATAAACCCTTGCATCAATTTTGAATTTTATTGTATAAATAATTATGGGGTCACTATCATTTTTCTATGACTCATCACTTTTGTAGCATCTAATAAGCTCATATAATTATTTAAATTTATCAGAATCAATGAAAATTTATAGAGTAATTAAAATTTAAATTAGGGATAAAATAATAAAAAAATTTGATGCGAGGACTACTAAAATCTCACATTCTCTCTTATATATAGTAGTAAAGTAACATCTATATATATATATTATAAATATATATATATATATATATATATATATATATATATAAATATAGATATAGATATATAGAGAGAGGTGATAATCAAAGAATTTTGGTGGTAATTTTGTCATTTAATATTTTATCCCAAGGATAAATTGTGTTGGAATTGTTATACCACCATATGTTTGGGATAACTTATCCCGATACTATTTATTAGTCACCAAATGATGCATCAAAAATTTTATCCCAAAACTATTATTCTATTCCGAAATTATATGCTTTAGCACCACACACCAAACGACCCCTTAGAGTTTAAGAGCTTCAAGACTTTCAAACAACAGAAAAAAGAATTTTGTTGTGACAAATGTTACCTGCTTTATTTTCGATTCGCTATTTGAACTAGAAGTTTGCTGAAGTTCGAATTCTTTGGATTTTCTTCTTGGTTCATTTTCCAATTCCTGGCACTTAATTTCCATATCAGATGACAATGATCGTTCTCTTTCAACTTCTGTCTTTAAAGAATGAATGTTCGCAGACATAGTCCGTGATTCTACTTCCATGCCAAAGAGTTGAAACTCAAGCAACTCTTTTGATTCATTCACTTCATTTAGCTCCTTCTGCAGCTTTTCCAACTTGAGTTGAGCTTCCTTAAGCTGCAAATCAGACACCATAAGGGCGTCTTGGCTCTCACTTACAGCATTCTCCAGCTCAGCTTTCTCGGCCTCAATTTTCTCCAGCTTTTGCTCTAATTCAGCCACCCTTTGCGAAATGGTCTCACGTTCTGCAGCCGTGGGATTCTCTTCACTAGATGAGTCATCAGCAACAGCATCAGACGTAAGTGAAGAGGCTTTATTCGCAGTTTCAGATATTGCAGCAAGTCTCTCCATCTCCAAGAAGTCATCCATCATGTCAATTTCCAAAGACAGGGCAGCAAGAGTTTTAGGCATACCATTTTCATGCTTAAATTGATCGAGCTCAGCAATTAGTGCTGATGCCCATGAATCAGAGCAACTTCGCTGGCATTCACTTGTTTCACGCTTGCTCGTCATGTGGCTATCAGTGTCGACTGTCCTCAGTCGCTTCCCACTGCTGCATTGACTATTGGTGATGGACTCAACACAAAGAGATGAAACAGCAGAGGATCTTTGGTCACTGAGTAGGGATGATTTGCGAGCCAAGGCTTGTAGTCTTCGACATTCAGCTTCAAGCTTGGCCACCTTCTTTATGCTCTCTAGCTGCTGCTTGCTAGCAGTTTCCGCTGCTTGGTTGCTCAAGTCCCTCTCTATGGTCCTAATTTGCAACTCCTCTGAATGAGAAGAAAGGTCAAGTTTGAGAGCTGTGCTCTCCTTCTCTAGATACTCAAGCCTGAGAAGAACATTCGGATCAGTAGAAACAGGAGAACCAGTTCTACTAGCCTCTGCTTGTGTCCGCAGCTCATATAGCTGATTTGCAAGTGCAGCTTTTTCAGACTCCCATTCTTTTTCCTTCTCTACCACAGCGTTTTGAATTCTTTGCTCCTGCTCATCTCTAGCTTGTCTCAGTTGCCTGACACATTCCTTGAGAGCACCATTAAGATGGTTGACACGAACATCTAAAGTCAAGTTTTGCTGCACAGCTGCCTCAAGTTGCTGCTTTAGAATTGTAACCTCATTTTCTGCCTTTTCCCAACCTACCAAGTATTATGAAAAGAACATGCAACAATCAAGAGAAAAGAAATGCATGATTGATCGAAACAAGTTCCAAAAAATTATTTCCATATCGAATTCATGTACAGCAAAAGGGATGGATATTATCTAGACACTATTTCTAAGAAAGGCAGTGAAGATACCTGCAACAGCTTCTTCTGCCACTTTAGCATGCTGCTTAACTAAGTCTTCTTTAGCACTAACATTAACTAGAGCAGCTGATAACTTTTCTATCAACTTCTTTGGACTTTCCTTGGCTTCATTATCAATAGTTGCTGCTTTTGAGGTCACTTCTGGTGATTGGTTGTCATTTTCTGGAGTTTCTTTTAACGGATCCTGCTCCAAATAGCAGAAATTGCAAGTGTTGAAGTGAGAATAGCTAAGTTAACAAGCACTGACAAGGAATTATAAAGAAAAAAAAGGCAAGCACACAACAACATCAAGCTTGGGATAAAATTTCATTACTATGTTAGCTAATATAATGTAAAATGCACATGGAACTAACCGGCAGTCATTTAACTTTTCTCTAAATACTCTGGCTGATCAACAAATAAGGGACTGAAATATCAAATTTCTCTCACACCTATATTGACTTTTTGTCTTACGGATCTGAGACTCATGACATCAGAACTAGAATCTATGGATACAGAGCTTGAGTTATTTAAAACTATAAATTTACCACTACCACATTAAATTTAAACGGTAGATATCAATTCTACAAATCTAAATATACAAAATGCATTCAAGTGCCCATTTACTAGGTAGCCAGCTGGCTCCAACACTAAATATTGTTCCCATATTTCCACTTTTACAATTAAGTCATTGATATTTTGGATCAATCTAAAGTTGAAGCTTCCAAGCATACTTAAATGACACATGACAAATTCTTGGCGATGGTTCATTGGAAAACAAAGTATCCTCAAATATTTATGTATGAAACTTGAATTCTGCAGTTCCAAAGAACGGGTAGACACAACTCTGGGAGAAAGAGGCAGGAGAAAAATAAAGATATAATACATGAAAGACGACCAGAGTTGTCAAGATACAACATTTGCAGAAGGCATTGAAGCATACTAAAGTTTTATGAGTATAACCATTGGCAGTATAGCACTTTCTGACTACGAAAACATGAGCTGAATATTTAGCTCGACCATTTCAGCTTGAAATAAACATGCATATAAAGATTTGAGTATGAATCAAAGTATTAGCTTCCTTATATCAGCACAATCAATTAGAAGGCCAGAAAGAGATTATCAAGACAACCTATGAACAAAAAAAAATCTTTCTTTTGCCTTGTACCTGCTCATCAGAGTGTCTTTCTGAATGTGAAGAGAGTGAACCAGAACTCTCAGTTTCACCAATGCTCTTCTCAGAAGGTCTCTTTTTCCACAACCAATTCCTCTTGTCCATCGATCTCAATAACCAACTAAATCTCCTACAAGTTCATTGCCAATGACCACCTACATATAATTGACACCATTAATCACTAATAATCAAATGAATGAGTAACCAAACAGAAAATTCTTGATAAGTGATGGTCCAAATTTACAAGCAATATATTTATGCTTACAGTCATTCAACAACAAAGATAACTTGGCTTCACATTCTTTCAGCTTTCCTTCAAATCCACCCCACTAACAAAAGTGTATTGATACCAAACATACCAAAACAGAACAAAAAAAAATAAACATCTCAACAAAGCAAAAATCCCATTACTCAAATAACAAAACAAAAAATACCCATCTAACAGAATCCATCAAATCCTCCAAAAAAAAAACTTGAACTTTAGAATGGTGGATCACAAGCACTCACACGTAGTGAAGGGTAGCCAGTCAAACATCCTTCCTTCATCAAAAAATCACACACACACGTAGAAAATCATACGAAATATGTAGATCAAAATTTATCTTTCATACATAGATATTAAATTTTAAACACCGATTAATGAAATTTGTGGCTTCATCACTGTCAAATGGTCTATTGCACATAATCTTACCCTACATTTCTCCATATCCACAACAACAACAACAACAACAGCGTACCCAGTGTAGTCCGTACCATTACCTTCGAAGAAATAGAGAGGCTGCTTCCGATAGAACGCGGCTCAAGACAAACATTTCTCTATATCCATTGGTTAGAAAAGACAGAGACAGATAAAACACAACTGAATGTGGATCAAGAAAATCAAATATTGAAATTTTGAACCAATAATAATAAATATGAAAGAAACAAGAGATTGTCTTTAATAGGTGTTAAGAAATGAGAATGCAGAACCAATTAAGCCAAAGATGTGTAGAATATCCGTGGAAGTGTTTAGATAACAATAACTCTGAGGAAAGAATACTCTATGCATTAAAGAAAAAATAGTTCTTTTATTTTTTTTGCCATTTTTAAAATGGTTGTTTTTGAATAACGTAAAGGACGCAGAGCGCATGTGATGCAGAATGGAAACGCTGCACAAATTGCACTTTTTTCACTGCACCTTTTTTCTAAGCTTTCTTTTTTATTTTATTTTTGTTTGTTTTGAAATTAGTATCTGAGGTTTATTCCCGCCCTTTACAGACGACGCGATTTACTCTAGGAGCCTAGGAGGGAGTAATATACTGGATAGAACACACATTTTAAAGAAAATTTTAATTAAATAGGATATAATTTGCTAAACTAGTATGCTTATTAATAATCTAAATTTGATTATTGTTACTTTATGTACTCTTTTGTGTCATTTTACTTGGCTTGTGATTTGACATTCACATTCAGAAAATATTCATTGGAGACTTATTTTATTAAATTGACCTTATTAAGTATGCTTTTAAAATCTAAATTTGATGACTAATTCTTTTATATTATTGAAAGAACATGATAAATTTATCTTGATTTCATAAATTGAATAAGCAAATTAAAATAACTATTTTAATTAGAGGTCAAGTAAAATAAAACGAGTACTAAAATAAAACATACTAGATTTTTAATATGGTAAAATGAAAGAATAGAGTTAGTATATATATATATATATACACTCTCTCCTTTTTATTTTACTTGTCCCAAATTAACTTGACACATTAATTAAGAAAAATAATTAATAATATGATTAGTTTATTATAGTACCTCTGTTAAATGATGTTTACATTTTAATTTGAAGAAACAGTAATTAATACAAAGGGTAAACATGATAAAAAAAATTATCTTTTCTTAATTTGTGAAAAATTATAAGTAAAATAAAAAATTAAATTAAAAAATTTGAGACAAATAAAATGAGACGGAGAAAGGGTATACATAAAGTGTAATAATTTGATGCACAGAAAACCTGAGAGGTGTGTGCCTGAACTTGTACGCTTCCTCTATATGCTTTTGGTTCCTTCAATTACAAGATCTGCACAACTTCCCTCTCCTCATTATTGATTTCGAAGTTGAAATTTAAAAATTATGACTTTTAGAGTTTGAAGTGGTGTTTGCACCTGCATATTATTTATTTATTTTTGAAAAAGTATAAAGTTTGGTAAGTGGAAAAAAAACTTTAAAATTAAATTTTAATTTTATGATCAAATAAATATTTAAAGATAAATTTTAAAATTTATGGTCAAACAGGCATTTAAAAATAGATCCTCAAAATATATGATAAAATATACTTTTAAAGATTGAAAAAAAAAAGGACAGTCTGGTGCGCGGTGTTTGGGAAAGGGCTTCACCACAAGGTGTATCGTACGCATCCTTACCTTGCATTTCTGTCAGAGGTTGTTTCCAAAGCTTAAACCCGTGACTTTTTTATCACATGACGATAACTTTACCAGTTACCCCAAGGCCTCCCTTCTAAAATATACAATTAAAGATAAATCTTCAAAATCTATGATCAAACAAATATTTAAAAATAAATTTTTAAAATCTTATTATTTATCTTAATAAGATGATGAGTGTGTTTAGTACTAACGAAAATATTTTCTTACAAAATAATCCTTCTTAAAAAAAAAATGAGCTTCTTACTTATTTTTTAATATTTTAATATTTAACAAGCAAATAAAAATTTATTTTACAAAAGCATTTATTTATGCCTAATTCACCAAACACTATGGGTGGATATACCATGGCTGACATATGCATGTACCAGTTTCTTGTTGAATTGTTTTGAGTAAATAAATAATTACCCTGATGTTGTCGAAGTTTTCAAAAAGATACTTAAATTTTAATTTCGATCTATTACTTCACGATTCTTCTTTATTCCGTTCCAAATACATTATTTTTTACCTCTGCGTATATACACGCGCCACAGACTCGTGAAAGGGCTCAAAATTGACTTTTTAAACCAATAAAAAGCTGACACGTGTAAATAATTAATATATAATTTATATTTAAAAAAAAAAAAAATTATTTATTTTTTAAAATTACCCGGTATCCTCCCCTCTCCCCCTCCCTCCCACCATTTCTTCTTCAACACCTTCAACACCATTAAAGCTTCATTGAAACTTTTTTTTTTTTAAATATCACTAAAACTCCATCAAAGCTCAACACAATGTCTTCTTCAACACCATTAAAGCTCCTCCGTTAAAAGTCCATTGAAACTTTTTTTTAAAAAAAATTATATCTTTAAAACTCCATTAAAGCTCCATTAAAACTCATTTAACTATCTTTAAACTCAATTTAATCATTTAACTATCCTTAAAACTCAATTCAATCATAAAATAATTTTTTGAATTGATTTGAACAAAAAAAAAAAAAAATAGACGGAAAGAGAGATTTTGACAGAGTGAGGGGGGGGGGGGGTAGGGGGGTTAGAGGGAGATGCTGACAGGGTGGGGGTGTTGGAAGGAGGGTGGGGGTGCTGAATGGGGGTGGCGATAGAGGGGAGCTGCTGGAAGTTGGAGGGAAGGGGGTGGGGTGGGGGGAAGAGGGGGTGGGGTTGGTGATAAATTAAATAAAAAGAAAAGATTTATTAAAAAAAAATACAAAATTAAATATATTTAACACGAGGCAGCACCTGATTGGTGCGTGTGTTCACTCTCTTTGTTGTGACTGAGATTCAGCAAAAAATGGTGTATTTTAAACGAAATAAGTAAGAATCGTGAGGTAATAGGTCGAATTTAAAGTTTAGGTATCTTTTTGAAAATCCCGACCAACATCAAGGGGTAATTATGTATTTACTCAATTATTTAAAGTGTTTCCTTTTTATGTTTTTCAGTATTTTCTTGATGTCTTTTTAAATTTTTTTTGTGTTTAAATTTTGCGTTAAATTAAATATCGTGATATAAAATGGACTAGAGGATGTATCTGTACACAACTATGTACACACGTACTTCAATAATACTCTATGTATGTGGCATGCCTTTCTATGTAGCTGAGGCGGACCTACATGTATCCATGGGGTGCACGTGCACCCATTAACGTCGAAAACAATTTTGTGTATATAAGTATATATACCTTGATCGAAAAAAAATCTGTGTATATAAGTATATATACCTTGAGAAATTGGGATATAGTTAATAGTGCACCCAAACAATAACGAAAGTGCACCTTGGTGCGTTGGTTGAAGTCAGCTGTCTTGCCCACGCAACCATGGATCGAGCTGTCTCGCCTACACAATCATGGATCGAGTCTGGGGCCGCACATTCTTTTTAGCTTTTATATGTACTTTCAGATTTAATTATTTAAAGGCTACTAATAAACCATCCTTTTTAGCTTTTATATGTACTTCTAGATTTAATTATTTAAAGGCTACTAATTAATTTATAACATCAAAACTATTGTATTGGGATGGGATTCGAACCCGTACCCAAAATATTTAAAGGAATTTTTTTATTTTTTTTATTTTTTTATAAATATTCAACAGGTACACAAAAGGTGTTTTTTTCTCCTCTCACTCCCCAATTTGTCGTGTAAAACCAACAAAATTGACTGCCCATCAGTCATCTATATATCTCTAAACTAACCCACTTTCTTTTACTCTTCTTTTAACAACAACTACTACTATATATATGACATCTTTATTCCATTCATTTTCTTTAATCTGATCAATATTACTGATAACTTTTCGGGCAGCTTGTGCAACCACATACACATGGCAGAAGGTGGTGGTTATGGTGATGATACAAGAAGTAGTAGTTGTCCATGTGGCCACTGGTGGCCAGCCGAAGACGAAAGGCTCAGGCTACTTGTAGAACAATATGGTCCTCAAAATTGGAACTCTATCGCTGAAAAACTTCAAGGAAGATCAGGTAGTATATATATAGATATCTATCATGAATTATATTGGATTATAAACTTATAGAAGCGAAAAAATAATGTGTTGACTCGACCATCTAAAATAAATAGGCTAATTTTTTCTTTGCTTGAATCGTAATTACAAAAAATTTTATTTGAATGAATCTAAATTTGAGTATCATGTCGTAAAAAAAAAATATGAATTAGAAAAAGATCATGTTTTGATTATTATGGATTGGTGCTACTGTTTTAAAATTAGAGTTAAGTTTGTTGGGTTCAACAGGTGTGAATGGAAAATGGAGGGACACAACCTTTGAGGAAAAGACATATTATTTTGAAAAAAGAGTGGCTATTTAGAAAAAGGCACAATGTTTCAAATGAACAGACATGACTCTTCCAAAGGATACACCTTTTCGGATGAACCATTGCCACCTTTTGGAAGGAGCATTTGATGGCTGTATAAACCTGCATTTTTCCATAGGTTTTGGTATGGAAAAATTTCTGAACATACAAACTCTTCTTGTCTTCAAAACATTCCGTGTGTTCAATCAAATCGTTGAGTGAGTTCGAAAAGATTTCAATTGTTTGAGGTACCGCTACAGTTGGTTTGTTTGACCACTTTATCCTAGGAGAAAAATTCTGCAATCTCGGGTACTTGAGGAGAATTATTTCCTTAAGGACACTCCGTGAATTCGGAGGACTTGGCCATTTCTGTTTCATCTTAATTTTTGAAAAAAAAGAAAGAAAAAAACACACTTCTTAGAAAGATCACTTTGATCTTATGTTGAGGGTGTTGGTGTACTTCATAGTGTTCTTGTTTTAAACTTGAATTAGTGTTGAAGTTATTTTTTTGAATTACAGATTCTGTGTACCCGAAAACATTGAAAAAATGACAATCTTAAGAAAATAGGTTTTAGAAAAAGGAAAGAAAAAATTTGCTTGTTTGGTGAAATTTTCTTTTCACTAAAGTTTTTTTTTCTTTTTCGAATCTGTATAGCTTGGTTTCTGGAGATTAAAACTTTTAGCTTTCTACTCCGTTTGAACTTAACTAGTTATTTGAAGAAATAAAATCTTCATCATAAGTTAAAGATCACTCGGTTGACGATTGAAAGTCATAAAAACTTCATTGTTAAACTAGAAACAAGAAGTGTTTAAAGTTGCTGCAATTTTTTAATAAGTATTTCAATATACTAAAGGTACTGTCTTGTGGTAACAGAAAAATGACGACTGATAGTCAAATGCATGATGCTGGAACGACTATGGCGGCAACTAGTATTGCCACGACGAGTCATACTAATGCTCCGTAAGCTACGACACCAGCGGAGAAATCTGAAAAGTTCACAGGTATTGACTTCAAGAGATGGCAAGAGAAAATGTTCTTCTACCTCACAACTCTCTGCCTTCAAAGGTTCACGCTTGAGGAAGCTCCGGAGGTGCCCGAGAGAACCTCTGAAAAAGAACGCTTCGTGATTGTGGAGGCTTGGAAACACTCAGATTTCCTTTGCAAGAATTATATCTTAAGTGGTCTCCAAGATGACCTTTACAATATGTATAGCGGAACCAAGACTGCAAAAGAGGGAGCACTAGAACGGAAGTACAAGACGGAGGATGTCGAAACTAAAAAGTTCTTTGTTGCAAGATTCCTGGAGTACAAAATGATAGACAACAAGTCTGTTGTTTTTCAAGTGCAGGAACTGCAAGTGATCATCCATGATCTCCTAGCGGAAGGTATAATTTTGACAAATACCGTTGTTGAACAATTTAAAAATGTTCTTAGTATTCACATGAACTTTATTATAGGTTTGATTGTGAATAAAACGTTTCAAGTAATGGCAATAATAGATAAGCTACCACCTATGTGGAAAAACTTCAAAAACTATTTGAAACACAAACGTAAGGAGATGTCAGTCGAAGATCTGATTGTACGACTACACATTGAAGAAGATAACAAGGCTACGGAAATAAGGTCAAGAGGCAATTCTGCAATGAGTGGAGCAAATATTGTAGGAGATGACCAAAACAACTCTAAAAAATGAAAGAAAACTGGAAATGAAAGCAATCAACCCAAGAAGAAATTCAAGGGAAAGTGCTTCAACTGTGGCAAGATTGGCCACAAGTCTACGTATTGTCGTGCCCCGAAGAAAGGGAAGAAGAAGGACCAAGCAAATCTGGCTGAGTCTAAGAAAGAAATGGATGATCTGTGTGCTATGATTTTCGAATGCAACTTGGTGGGAAATCCTCGCGAATGGTGGATGGATTCCGGTGCCACCCACCATGTTTGTGCTAACAAGGAGTTGTTTTCGACGTTCGCTCTGGCTTAAGTAGAAGAAAAAATCTACATGACAAACTCCACTACTGCAAAAGTGAAAGGAACAGGACAAACGTGCTTGGAGATGACTTCCGGCAAAGTGTTGACACTTAACAATGTCTTGTATGTTCCTGAGTTACGAAAGAACTTGATTTTTGTTTCACTTTTCTGTTTCACTTTTAGACAAGAACGGATTCAAATGTGTACTTGTAGAAAAAGGCTACCTCAATGAGGGCTTATTCAAAATGAATGTAATAAATGTTGAAATCAATAAAAGTTTAAATTCTTCTTACTTGCTTGAGTCTCCCAATTTGTGGCATGAACGACTAGGCCATGTTAATTACAAAATATTACGAAAACTGATTAACTTAGAAGTTTTGCCAAACTTTGAGTGCAATAAATCAAAGTGTCAAACTTGTGTGGAATCAAAGTATGCTCCGTATAAGTCCGTTGAAAGGAATTTCAATTCCTTGACTTAATCCACACTGACATTTGTGAAATGAAGTCAACACCATCACGTGGTGAAAAAAAGTATTTCATAACTTTTATTGACGATTGCACTAGATATTGTTATGTCAACTTGCTAAATAGTAAGGATAAAGCAATAGATGCGTTTAGGCAATACAAAATTGAAGTTGAAAATCAGTTAGAGAAAAAGATCAAAACTATAAGAAGTGATAGGGGCGGAGAATATGAATCTTCCTTCGCCGAAATATGTGTAGAGAATGGAATTGTCCATCAAACTACGGCCCCGTATTCATCTCAATCTAATGGAATTGCGGAAAGAAAAAATTAAACTTTGAAGAAAATGATGAATGTCTCACTTATAAGTTCAGGTTTACCGCAAAACTTGTGGGGGGGAGTGTAAGGCCCCAAATCTGGTACCCAGAATATTACACGATGCCCATGACCCCGAAGGATCATAAGCTAACCCATGACTGATATCTGTACTTGTACACTGCATAATATATGTATATAAATGCAGAAATAAAGGCTGATAGGCCATAAGGTTCAATGCCGTAACATGACTGATAAAAACATAACATCTGAATGGGGGATGGAATACCCAAAACAACTGAAATAAACTGTCTTAACATAATAGTCTGAAAAGCCTCTAACTGTCTGAATAAGGAATTGATGGGACATGTCCCCAACTAACTCTGGCTACTGAAATAAACTGAGTACGAAAATAAAAATAATAATAATCATGTCCTCGAAGGATGAGGACTCACTGCTAGCTCTGACTGATGACACGAAAATGCTACTGGTGCTCTGGAGCTCGTGCCTCGGAACCTATGGCGTAAAGTAAAACACCATAGCGCAAATGCGTCAATATGATGGAATGTACTGGTATGCATGTGAGGTAGGCTAATGCAAAGGTTTCGCATGCATGAACTATGCTAACTGACTGGACAATATGAACGTGAGAATACATGCATGAATAAGAGACTGTAATCGAATTCGTGATAATATGATTACTGAGTCTGAATACTAATAACATAGAAATTTTGATAAATGATGTAACTGATATAATTGATAATCAGAGCGACTGTGTCTGGCAGTCTAGTTTTCAATGGAACTATCTGAGTCTCGTACTATTTTGAGTTGACTGTATCTGACAGTCCTGAAATCTGAAGAACTATCTGAGTTCTTTTATCGAAACTGTATGACTGTATCTGACAGTCCTGAAATCTAAAGAACTATCTGAGTTCTTTTACAGAAAATGTATGACTATATCTGACAGTCCTGATTCTGTAACTGAAACTATGGGAAGTAGTCATCTAACCGACATGCCCCAAAATGCGCCATAATACCTGAGCTGGGGTCTAATCTGTGCCCTGATTAGAAGGGTGTACCGCACCACTGGTAAGGGCAAGCTGTGAGTGACCCTCATATAATAGGTAACTCTAACGAGAACGGCGAGAACCCTCATATAACAGGTTAAGTCACCTCATCTACCCCCATATAACAGGCTATGATGTCTCAACCTACGCTGGCTACGTAGTTCTGAAACACAAGGATTGCTTTTAAGAATCACACCCTCATATAACAGGTGTGTTCCCATCCTTGGGTTCGCTCGGTGTTAATTCCTACTCCCATATGAATAGACACTGAACATGATTAATTAAACTGGACTAGACTGAATTCATAGAGTTCAGTTGACTGACGGAATACTACTAGGATTACTGAATTACTGAGCTTTCTTGAGTCACATGACTGACTGAGTTCTATGGATCATGGCTTGACTGAGGATATCGTGAAAGCATGATACTGGCTCTAGGCATACAACTATATTTTTTGGGTACAAGTACCCCCAGGACTCGATAGAAGGAAACTAACAAAGCATGACTTTCTTTAATATATGACCAACATCAACAATCCATAATACAATAAGTTGGAGATTTCATGAAGTACATGGTTATCATAATCTTGTACATGAATGGGAATATATATCAACATGCCAATATTTCATCAACTAGTCCCCTAAGTAATCCTTCAAACATTCATAATGCACAACAATATCATAGAAGTCATTTTGATAATAAAGGTAAAACATGCATTTATCATTTGGATCACAATTTAGCTAAAAGGCATAATTTATATTCCTTTAGGCATTTTATCAAACACCTTACATGCACAACTTAAGGCATAGGTGAAATCATCAAATTTCACAAATCATAAACCATCAAATTCATGGATTTCAATTTATATGCTATCGTAGTTTCATAATTTCACATAAAGATCCCAACTTGGGAATCAAACAACAACCATCACATAAACTTGAACAACCCACAACATAATAACATGATTCATAATTTAAAATAGGGTTCTTGAGCTTTATGGATGAAAGGAATCCATAAATCAACACAACGCATACCTTAATTCGTGATCCTACGAAGATTGATGGAGAAACTTCTTGAATTTGAATTCCCCAATTGGAACCCTAGCTTGTTCTTGAGAGGTTTTTGAGAAAAAGTAGTATATTTTTCTTCAATTGGGGCTAAATGTCGTGTTTGGGAGCTTATATATGGTGGAAAAGGACCATTTTGCCCTTAAAACAACCCAAAAACGGAGTGTTTACGTCACTTGGGCCATAAGATATGTGGCGCACACCTTATCGCATAATCTAGGTTATGCGGCGCACACCTTATCACATACATTAGGTTGTGCGTCATACAACTTATGGCATAAGTTAGGTTGTGTGTCGCACACCTTATGTTAGGCAACGTACTCCATTTTGTAAAGCCATAACTTCTTGCTCGGGTGTCGGATTTTGGTAAAATTGGTATCATTGAAAAGCTAATTCGATTCTATACAATTTGGTGGGTCTACATCTGCCAAAATACCACATATACAACAAGTTATGCTCGTTCAAAAATGACCCTTGCGGAATCAAACACTAAAACTTGAGGGATTCAAAAACTCTTAGCTTGCCTTACTCTAAGTGACTCTTATGAACACACTTAACATATCATGAGTTATATTCTCACTAGGATACTTATTGTAAGTCATGTACTCAAATATAAAACACAGAATAAGAGGTTTCATACATAGAAACAATGGTTCATTTTCTAGCTTAAAAATATACGGGGTATTACAGGGAGACTATCCTTATAGCCAACTGAATACTCAATAGAATTCCCTATAGTAAGATACAATCAATTCCTTATGGAAAATGGAAAGAAAGGAAACCCAACTTGAAATATTTTAAAGTGTGGGGGTGTCTATAAAAGGTCCAAGTTTCTATGCCTAAAAGGGTTAAGATAGGACCTAAGACGGTGGACTGCGTGTTCATAGGATATGCTAAAAGTAGTAAAGCATGTTGGTTTTTGGTTCATAAATCCAAACATTCAGATATTAATGAAAATACGGTAATTGAATCAGATAACGCTGAATTCTTTGAAAATATTTATTCGTATAAAACTAGACATGAATAGTCTATTGGAGGGTCTAAACGACCCCAAGATGAACTAAGTGAGAATGTACATAATGATGAGAATCCAAGACGTAGTACACGTCAAAGAACGTGAACTTCATTTGGATCGGATTTTGTAACATTTTCCTTAGAAATTGAGCCTCAAACATTTAAGGAAGCGATGGCGTGTTTGGACTCATCCATTTGGAAAGAGGCAGTCGATAGTGAGATTGATTCAATCTTAAGCAACCATACGTGGGAATTGGTTGATCTTCCTCCAGGAAATAAACTTTTAGGATCTAAATGGATCTTCAAAAGGAAAATAAAAATGGATGGTACTATTGACAAATACAAGGCAAGACTTGTAGTAAAAGGCTTCAAACAAAAAGAAGGCCTTGATTACTTTGATACATACTCGCCAGTAACAAGGATAACGTCGATTCGGATGTTAATTGCCTTGGCGGCGGTATATGGTCTTGAAATCCATCAAATGGATGTGAAAACCGCATTCCTAAATAGAGTATTTGAGGAAGAAATTTATATGGAACAACCTGAGGGTTTTGTGGTGCCAGAAAAAAAAAAGGTGTGTAAACTTGTTAAGTCACTTTATGAACTAAAACAAACATCTAAGCAATGACATGAAAATTTGGACCAAACCATGTTGGCAAACATATTCAAAATTAATTAATGTGATAAGTGTGTTTATATTAAAGACACTCCAAATCACCAAGTCATTATGTGTTTATATGTGGATGATATGTTGATCATTAGTAGAGATATTTCAGACATAAATGCAATAGAACGAATGCTCGAGAGCAAGTTCTATATAAAAGACCTTGGAGTTGTGGATGTGATCTTAGGGATAAGAATTCATAGAACTTTATAAGGGTTAGAATTGTCACAGTCTCATTATATCGAAAAGGTACTTGACAAATTCAAGAATATGGAATTTGGTATTGCCCAGACTCCATTGGATGTGAGCTTTGCACTTCGAAAGAATGAAAGTGAAAGTGACTCACAATTGGAGTACCCAAGAGTATTGAGATGTTTGATGTATATAATGAACTGTACACGACCATACATAGCATGCGCTATAAGTAAGTTGACTCGGTACACGAGTAATCCTAATAAAACTCATTGGATGGCAATGGAAAAAGTTTTGGGGTATTTTAAATACACTCAAGACTACGCTTTGCATTATAATAAATATCCAACGGTACTGGAAGGATATAGTGATGCAAATTAGATCACCGGATCGAACGAATTAAAATCCACGAGTGGATATGTATTTACTATCGGTGAAGGAGCGGTCTCTTGGAAATCATCCAAATAGACTTGTATTGCTCGCTCTACAATGGAATCTGAATTTATCACATTCGATAAAGTCAGTGAAGAAGCAGAATGACTCCAAAATTTCTTAGAATATATTCCTTATTGGTCCAAACTAGTGGCACCAGTATGTATACACTGTGATAGCCAAGCGACAATAGGTAGGGCAGAGAGCATGATGTACAATGGTAAATCGCGTCACATAAGACGGAGACATAATACCGTTAGAGAACTTCTCTCTAGTGAAATTATCACTGTTGACTATGTGAAGTCAAAGAATAATGTGTTAGATCCACTTACAAAAGGCCTGTCTAGAGAAGGAGTTGAGAGGACATCCAAGGAAATGAGTTTAAGGCCTAGGATAAGTCAGCATGGCGGTAACTCTACCTAGTAGACTGGAGATCCTAAGAGTTAGGTTCAAAGAGATCAAACAAAGTTGTGTATGACAGGTTTAACACTGTCAATATACCAACCCATTCTCATGATGTAGACAATATTTAGTAAACAAGGATAAGATTTAAGATGAAAAGTCTTTTAATGATTATCTAAATTTGACAGATTTGACCAAATAGTTTAATCTATAGAATTAAACTTTTATAAATCACCTATGTGAGGGCGAAGTTGAAGCTGCTTCAAGGAGGATGTTAGTAAAGGCCTATTCTCTAAGCTCTCATGAGACCGGGACGTGTTCATGACTGAAACGAACAAAACTGTGAGAACCATAAACGGTAAAAGGCTGGTTGTGTGACATGTGTTGTCTAGGTGTATATTAAAGCTCGACGGTTCAAAGATATCAAATCTACCGATTGATCGAGTTCATCCGATGCATGTTCACTATGAAAAGTTCAAAGGAAAACCCACTTATCCAGATGCAATCAGTCTTTGCTTGATGATCACATACTAGCCCGTAAAGTTTTATAAAGAATAGTCATTCCCAATTCACGTGGGGATTGTTGGGTTCAATAGGTGTGAATGAAAAATGGAGGAACATAAACTTTGAGGAAAAGAAATATTATTTTGGAAAAGAAGCGACTGTTCAGAAAAAGGCACAATGTTTCAAATGAACAGACATGACTCTTCCAAAGGATACACCTTTTCGGATGAACCATTGCCACCTTTTGGAAGGGGCACTTGATAGCTATATAAACCTGCATTTTCCACAGGTTTTGAAATGAAAAATTTTCTGAACATACAAACTCGTCTTGTCTTCAAAACATTTCGTGTGTACAATCAAATCGTTGAGTGAGTTCGAAGAGATTCCAATTGTTTGAGGTACCGCTACAGTTGGTTTGTTTGGCCATTTTATTCTGGGAGGAAAATTTCGCAACCTTGGGTACTTGAGGGGAATTATTTCTTTAAGGACACTCTGTGAATTCGGAGGACTTGGCCATTTCTGTTTCATCTTAATTTTTGAAAAGAAAAAAGAAAAAAAAACACTTCTTAGAAAGATCACTTTGATTTTGTGTTGAGGGTGTTGGTGCACTTCATAGTATTCTTGTTTTAAACTTGAACTAGTGTTGAAGTTATTCTGTCAAATTACAGATTTTGTGTACCCGAAAACATTGAAAAAACAACAAAGTTTTGTTGAAAGAAATCAAGCTTAAACACTCTTCTTTGTTGAAAACATTTTGAGTATTTTCTTTATTGTCAAAAGTTGGCTTAATATGTGAATTTTAACATCAAATTAAATATTTCTCAAGCCTATTGAATGTTAAAGAATTTCATTTATTATTATTGCGGTTACTTTGCTCTTCATTTTTTTTTTTTTTGAAGATGGATAACATTTATTGATGTTTAGTTACTTTTCCTTATTTTAAACTTGGCTAAAATGGAAAATCTTTTAGCATCATACACATATGAAGTCTAACAATTTCCATTGACAGTATCTTCTCAACTGTTTTAAAAGCGAAATTAAATGCAAAGATCTTGCTCCAGAAGTTAAGTCACACATTAATTGTTTTTTTTTCTTTTGAAAATCAATTACTAATTTTTTTATTTTTGGGAATTGTATAGGAAAGAGTTGTAGATTGAGATGGTTTAACCAACTTGATCCAAGAATTAATAGAAGGTCATTTACAGAAGAAGAAGAAGAGAGACTTGTTTTGCTGCTCATAGAATACATGGCAATAAATGGTCATTAATTTCAAGATTGTTTCCAGGTAGAACTTACAATGCTGTGAAGAATCATTGGCATGTCCTAATGGCAAGAAAGCAAAGGGAACAATCCAAGATTTGTGGCAAAAGAAACTTATACCAACAACAACATGATAATTTTCTAAGTGATTCTAAATCACCCTCCTATGGTTTCCGACGAAGGAACATCAACAACAATAATAATACACTACTAAAAAAATCTGAAAAACCGATCACACATTGTGGTCAGAAAAAACCGACCACTAGTGGTCGATTTTTATTTTTTTATTTTTTTATTTTTTTTTAAAAAGCGACCACATGTGGTCGCTTTTATATTTAAAAAAATCAAAATAATTATTTTAATAATTTTTATATTAATTATTATTTATTTTACAAATAAAAATTTTAAAAAATCGACAAAACCGACCACTTGTGGTCGGATTTTTCTAAAAAATATAATTGAAAAACATTTTTAAAAACTGACCACTTGTGGTTGGTTTTTAAAAAGTATTTTTTAATTTATTTTTTAAAAAACGGACCACTTGTGGTCGATTTTTTATTAAAATAAAGATAAATAATTTTTAAAAATCGACCACTTGTGGTCGGTTCTTTAATTAAAATTAAAAAAATAATTTTAAAAAACACGACCACTTGTGGTAGGTTTTTGAACTAAAAAAAATAAAAAATTAAATAATTTTTAGAAACAAATAATTATATATATGTAATCTAATATATATACTATTTTCATTAAAAAATAATGATATATATAATCTAATATATATATATATATATATATATATATATTTAATTTTTTGAAATTACACTGATCACACATAGTCGATAACCAATATACTAATAATAAAAATCAATCAATCTTAAATTTTCTGAAAAAATTGCACTAAAAAATATATCAAATAAAATAAACAAACTACGTTAAACATAATTTTTATCTTTTACTTATATTTCAATATATAAAATTAATATTTTCCTTTGTATATACTTTAAATGACGTTAAACATGCATAATATTTGTATAATGAACGTGTCTATATATATATCATTTCTTTGAGATAATGATATTATATTACTATTGCAGTCATAATAATGTAATATATAACCGATAATTCATCAGAATATAATGAACGTCTTCTATTATAAGGTAATATACTTGTTGATTTGATATATATAGTACGCATTTAAGAGTTCATATATATAAATATCTTTATCTTTATCTTTATATATATATATATATATATATATATATATATATATATATATATATATATATATATATATCATGTAGTGATCGATTGATGAACGATGTAGTCAAAATCTAGTAGAATATAATTAAGCTAATTAAATATAATTAATCGATCACTCATCAGAGTATGTATATGAAACACATCGCATTATATTATTGGATAATATACCGTGTACATATGCGATATATATAGCACATATTTAGAACTTGATATAGTCGATAGTGCGTGTATGTGTATGTATGTATTGGTATATATATAGTATATACATATTATATAGTGAGGTATTTTAATGACATAATCTAATCTAATCGATAATTCATCTGAGTATTTGTGATATACATTGTATATTATTATGGGATAGTAAAATTGTGTATGTGATGTTTATAGTACGCATTTGAAAACTGATAGACAATTGAATATATGTATATATATGTATATCTCGTGTAGTGACGTATGCAGTAATTTAAAGCTAGATAACTGAATCTATATATCAAAATATTTTGAATGATACGTTGCTATATCATTTATTGACAAAGCTGTGGAGGAAGGTTTCATCAGTACCAATGCTCGCCAAATCATCGTATCTGCACCAACAACAACAGAGCTTGTCGAGAAACTCGAGGAATATGTTCCTTGTCATGAAAGAGTTGCTTCGAAGTTGAATTGGGAGACGGAGCAGCAACTTGGCTACCCTCAAGAACAAGAGATTGAGCGATGATTAAAAAAAGGGATTTGCAAGCATATAATTTCTCTGTTTTTTGGCGAGTTAGAATGAAAAGAAATATAAGGATGTTTGCAAGCATATAATTTCAAACGATTTCTCTGTTTTCCCTCATTATTCGTAAACATGCACATTCACAATTATTATACAAAATACATTATCTATTATTTTATTATTTTTCTGAAACATGCATGTTCACAATTATTATACAAAATACATTATCTATTTTTAGTGAAATAACGGGCATTTTTTAAATTTGTGTATTTTCTAACTCAATTATGCTAATTCATAACAATTTTAAATTAATTTTACCCTATTTATTATAATTCTAGCAAAATTGTATATAATTAGACTCAATTTATTTATCCTTTAACCCAATTTTATCCAAGTTCTTATAATTTTAGCCTGTTTTATTTAATTCATTACAATTGTAGCCACTTTATTACAATCATAGTCAATTTGTGATTCAATTTTTAAATTTTAGTCAAATCCTAATTAAATTCTCAACCTCTAGATCTCAACCGTCGATTAAAAACCGATCTAACGGCAGTTGACGCCCAATTTTGACCTCCCGATACTACATTTAGGCTTTTATTTTAGCAAAATTATTAATTTTTAAATGTTAGTATTTTTACACATTTTTTCTTGCATCAAACAGATTTTTGACGTGTCACATTCATTATTTAAAATGTACAAATTATTTTACGTAACATTAATTTTACATTAATGTCTCATTATTTTTTCTCGTCATTATTACAATAGCAGTCTAAGTCAATTCAATTACCTCCAATTTATTTAAATTCTAGTCATCCATATACTCAATTGATTTCAATTCTAGCCTATTTTCAATTTTAAAATAATTTTTATCCCCTTCTCAATTTTAATCACAGTTATTGATCTCATCCGATCAATGGATGAGATCGAATCCACCACCTATCACCCTTTTAAACAAAATAAACCTTAATCACTCATCTTTAACCAAAACAGCCGCAAAGGCTCTCCTTATCTCTCTTCTCTCTTTTCCTCTCTCTAGCCCCAACCTTTAAACTGCCGCCGACCACAACACCAGCACCGCTTGCTCTCTCCATAGCCTCCGTCTCCACAACCTCTAGACGTCACAAAACCATCGCCACCAATCGTCGCGAACCCAGCCTGCAAAACCACCATCTCCTGCCGCCATCAACACCGGCGAAGCCAGCCACCAACCACCGCAATTCCAGCCGCTGACATAGCCTTAAGCGCCACCATTCGCTGCTTAAGCAGCCATGCAGCTATCGGCGAACCCCTTCACCACAACAACGGTATCAGTCGTCTCGCCCGTCAAAAAATGATGGATTCTTAAGAATCCATTTCAGGTTTGATTTCGAATGTACAATGTTAATTTTCTTCTACTCCCTTTTTCCTTCTCTTTTGACAGATTCGTAGACCATAAATTGATAAGACTCGGTTAAGATCTTATGCGATTTCTTGTGATTAGCGTTTGTGTTTTGCTTAAAATATCATTCGTGAAAATGCATCTTTTATGAAATTTTAGGCATGCATCTTATAACTTTGATTCCGAAAATTTAATCTAGTTGATTGAGTTAGTAGATTTATCCTGTTGATATGCTGCGAATTTGCCCATCTTTGTGTCTTTGTACTGTTACTTTGATAGCGGGTGTTCCTTGATATGGATATGGACTGTTTGTTAACAAAATGTTAGGCTAATTATGTGTCTAGTTATAGGAGTAGTCATGTTGCTGGACGTGTTAGTGTATTGATTTGAGTGGAGAGTTAGGTTAATTAGGTGTAAAAGTTGGCAAGTGTGGTAATCATTGAAAATTATTAATAGATTAAGTAGTATGAGTAATTAAAACTTATATTCTCTAGTTAATGGTGTTTTTCTCTTGGGTTGGTGCAGATTTGCACGACTTCAACCTTAGTTTAGTATTTTTCTTATAATCTTTCTGTTGTAATTCAAGTTTCGATATGGTATATGCACTTAAATATTAAATACATTATATGGTACAAATATTGTGAGATTTAAGAAATTGAACGAAGATTAAGCCTTAGACTTAGACTTGGAATTTAAAAGAATACATGAGGTTTGGCCTATAAGAAAGGAAAGGCTTTTGCGAATTAGCTTGGTTATCTTGGATTCTTCGGTTGAGGTAGGTTATGGTTTAATTGTAAAAGTGAAGTGAGTTAGTGAGTCGAAAATATTTTAAGTGTAGTTACTTGAAAGGTGGACTTGTGTTTTGAATATAGTTAAGTGTGGTCACTTGAGAAGCGAGTTAGTGACTTCAAAATGTTTAAGTGTAGGTAACTTGTGAAGTGAATTAGTGACTTAGAAATGTGAACTTTTCATTTTGAACTTAGTTTGGTTTGATAACTTGGGAAGTGACTTGAAAATATTTACGTGTAGGTACTTGAAATGTGAAGTTTTCATTTTTAATTTAGTTTAGTTTGGTAACTTGTGAAGTGAATTAGTCACTTAAAATGTTTAGGTGTAGTTACTTGAAATGTGAACTTTTCATTTTGAATTTAGTTTAGGTTGGTAACTTGAAAATGTTTAGGTACTTGAATTATATATTAGTGACTTTTGTTTTGAATTTAGGTACTTGAAATGTGAACTTGCGTTTTGATTTTAGTAAACTGTGGTCACTTGACAAGTGAATTAGTTACTTCAAAATGTTTAAGTGTAGGTACTTGAAACGTGAACTTTTCATTTTGAATTAAGTTTAGTTTGGTAACTTGTTAAGTGAATTAGTGACTTGAAAATATTTAGGTGTAGATATTTAAAATGTGAACTTTTGTGACTTGGACTAATTATTTGAATGTGATTGATTGTGTAGATGAAACCTGATTATAGCTGGATATATCAACGAAATATTGATAATAGAATGGGTGAGGCTAAGAACAAAGATGTGGATGATGAGTTGTAGTTTTAAGTCTTTTGTATGTTTTATAGTTTGGATTTGTAACCTCAATAAATTTTGTAAATAATTTGATTTTTAATGTTTGTATTCTTATGGTGGTTGGTTGATTGTATATTAAATGATTGGTGGGCTGTATTGTATATAATTTGATTTGATTTTCAATATTTGTAATGATTGGTGGACTGTATTGTAAATAATTTGATTTTTAATGTTTGTATTTTGAAAATTTTCAATATTTGTGGTCGTTTTTTTTTAAATTTTTTTACAAAAAACCGACCACATGTGGTCCCTTTTCTTCTGAATTTTTTTAAGAAAAAACTACCACATGTGGTCCCTTTTTATATAAATTAATTAATTAATTCAATTACAAACCGACCACATGTGGTTTTTTTTTTTTTTATTAATTAATTAATTTAAAGAAAACCGACCACTGATGGTCGGTTTTTATTAAAATTAATAAAATTAATTTTATAAAAAATCGACCACTTGTGGTCGTTTTTTTTTTTTCCTAATTTTTTTTTTCAATTTAAATAAAATAATAATGAATTTTAAAAATGAATATATTTTTTTAAAAAAACCGACCACACGTGGTCGGTTTTTAAAAAGCTACCGCTACTTTTCCGAACAAAAATTTTGGTCGGTTTTATGGTCGGAAAATGGGAAAAACCTTTTTTTTAGTAGTATATGACGAAAATACATGAAGGTAATTATGGCTCCAAAATCAACTTCTTTGAATTTCAAAACCCTAACAAAGATAGGGTTTTCTCAATGTCTTCTACCTATATTCTTCTAATTCACATGACTTTTCTGGAAGAAATGGGAGCCATTTGTTTAGAGAAAGCTCAAGAGACCAAAAAAAATTTATGTCAAAATAATTTAAGCTTTTCAAGCCATGGAGGCGGAGCTAATTATAGTTAACAAAGGAGTACTACTATTCGAAACTCTTTCAGTTATGCTAATAGAAATAAATCTAACGGCATAACAGAAAGAGTTGTGAATATTAGCGATGGTATATTTTCCTTCGGGAAAAATGCTTAGGGAAAGCATTGAACAACAACAACAACAACAGTATGGAGAAGAAGCAAGGGAAAGAAAGGATATTCCCTTCATAGATTTTCTTGGTGTGGGGATTTCTTCTTGATTATCTTTTTTTTTTCTTTGGCTATTTTTTTGTTTAATATTTAACTATTCTTTTCGATTTCTTTTCATCGTTAATTAAAATATAAGTATTTGATATGCTTTCTAATTAATTTCTTTATCATGTTAATTTCACCTATAATTGTTGTTGTGATAGCTAATTATCTAGCTGTTTTTTCAACCTCTAAGGTAAAAATGTACACTTAGGTTTTACTTAATCATCCTAATTTCTTAGGGAGATGGATTTTGAACACTTTTAGCATAATATATGCAAGAAACTTTGATGTGAATCAATTTTTATATGGACTTAATTAATTAGTGTTTATATAATTTCTTCTTATAAATTGCAATTAAGTTGTACTAATTTTTCTTAATTTTTTTTCTCAGTGTATTGCTCTTCTTTTTTCCCATGTGTTACGTGACATTGAAAGATTATCTTTGCGTTTCTTTCTCAATTTTTCTGATGTTTTTTTTTTGTTTTGGTAGAAAGTGCAAGTATCAATTTCGTGCAGGTAAGACAGTTGCTAATCTCTTAAGTGAAAAAGAGGGAACTAAATTGATGTGATGTAAAAAATTGCAACATTTAAGGTGAAGCTCCATATTATATATTATAGAGAAAATGGTCAAAAAGACCCCTCCAACCTTTACTTCAAATTTCAACTACACACTTATACTTTGCTGAGGTCCTATGACCCCCCTGAACTATTTTAAAGTGAAATTATTACCCCCTCGAAAACTGACAACCATTCATTTTGGCATGTGGTGTGATGCACGCGCTGCCACGTCTTTTTTTTTTTACTCTAAAAAAATTAATTATTTAACATTATTATTTTCCTTTTTCTTCCCCTTTCCCATTTTGCTACATTTTCTTCTTCAACTCAATTTCATCTTCTTGGGTCAAAAAAAGTTTTTTGGGGAAAAAAATAGCAGGTTAATGAGTGTGTAATGGCGGATAAATGCTCCTGAAAGTTTTTCATCTCTTTTTGCTCAAGATCGCCATTAATGGCGAAATCTTCCCCATTGTGAAAATTCAAAGCTTTGAGCTCGCTATTAATGGCGAATCTTGAGCAAAAATAGAGAAAATTGGAGAAATGGGTTGAAAATTATATATGTGGGTTATGTTGGAAATTATACATGGCATTGTGAAAATTTAAAGTTTTAAACTCGCCATTAATGGCGATCTTAAGCAAAAAGAAAGGAAATCAAAGTTCTTGAACTTTTGCAAGTTTTTTGAATCGGAGTTCATTATATTCCTCATTCAAGAATTCATTAATCGGAGAAATCTTATTGTTTCCTTAGTTCAAATGTTTCTAGGTTTCGGTAATAACATTTTTCAAATTATCAAAAAACACCATTAATGAGAATTTGAGGATGAGAAAGATGAAGAACTCCATTAAAATGAGTTCTTGAATTTTTTATTTGAAAAAAGAGAAGAAGAAGAAGAAGAAGACATGATGTGGCAATTACAATTCATTAAGAAAAAGTAATAATTAAAATATTTATTATATTATTAAAAATAATGATGTGGAAATAAAAAAATAAAGATTTTTAAGTGAAATGAATTCAGCTGACGCGCTCATAGGCGGTGTAGTCACGTCTGTTGACACATCAGCAACTGAGGGGGTAATAAATTCGGTAAAAATAAGTTTAGGGAGGTAATAAGTCATCTTTAAAGGTTGAGTGTGTAGTTGGGATTTCGACTAAAGGTTGGGGGGTAATAGACCATTTTCTCTATATTATATGTTGTTGATAGTTATTTGAAACATGCACTGAAAGATACAATATACTAGTTTGATACATGACTATTTATTATGTGTATAACGCCCCTCTATCTTATTATCTAGTAACGTATGTTACTTTATTCGAATTATTATTATTCGATATTTGCTTTGGGTCCTGTTTTTGGATTTAGAATATAATACTTAAGGTCCATTAAAGGGGAGGAGTGTTCTCCCCTAGACTTTTATTATTTCTAAAACTCAAACTTGAGATTTTTAGTTAAATGTAGAGTGATATTGTTCATCTCATCACAATTCTCAAAACCGGTAAATACTTACCTACATTGGGTGTTTATACCAAATCAATGCAACTTACAACGGTTAACTAATACAATAAAGTAAATTCTATACATTAACTAACCATGGTTAAGTACTGATATATAGTTATGTATATTCAAAGACATGTTTTATGCATCCATTGATCTGATGTAAATATTCGATGTATGTAAAGCTTTTAGATAATCATAGTATTTCTGTTTATATATGCTATGAAGTAGTTGAGTATATTATATATTAGTGTCAATAAGATGTAAAAAATTGAAAAATTTAAGGAGAAGCTGCACACACACACATATATATATATATATATATATATATATATATATATATATATTGTTGATAGCTGTTTGAAATATACACTGATAATTACAACATATTAGTTTGATATTTGACTATTTATTGCATGTATAACTCCCCTCTATTTAATTAACTTGTAAATATATTACTTTCTTCTAGCTATTCATTATTTGATATTCGTTTTGGGTCCTCAATTTTAAATTAGCAATGCGTAAGGTTTATTAAGGAAAGAAGCACTCTCACCTAGAATTTTTTATTTGTAAAACTCGAATACAAGATTTCTGATTATATATAGAGGAATATTATCCAATATATATCACCTTGATAATTATATAAATCTGTTTATATATGACGTGAAGTTGTGTTGAGGGTACTCCAATTTTTAGATTTGGAATATATATCTTACTTCAATTTCTCATTTCAATTTCTCATTTTGTACTTTGATTAGTGTTACGTTGATTGATCCTAATTAGATTTTAGATTTATCTAATTTCAAGTAACAAAAAATTTAGTTATCTTACTGCCATTTTCTTCTGTTTATTCACTTTTTATATGATAGGAGGATTTTCTCAATTTTGTACGTTGATTTCTGTTTACCAGGACACCAAAATATGTACAATTTATTTCATAGTTGTAGTATTTTTTTTAATCACATTATTCATTGTGGAGTATCTAATAATCTGAGAATTATTAATTTCAAGATAAAATATTTTTACCTTTCATTTTACTTGTTCAGTTTATCAAAATACTTGTTCAATTTGAAAAAATAAGAGATAATTTATTATTTTATGTTATTTTATTATTATTAAATATTATTCATTTTCAAACATTCAAATGACTTATTATTAATAGGCGTGGCATAGTAAAATTACTTTCATTTATTATTTCTTAAGAGGCGTGTGAAGTTAAACACGAACAAATAAAGATGAATGGGGGAAGTAATAAAACGGAAAAGATCACAACATTCTCCAAAGCTTGTCTCCCAAAATACTTTAAGGGGTCGTTTTGTAGACATTAGAAAAAATAATGTATGTATTAGTTTTGTGTATTACTATTTTTTTATTCTGTGTATTATTAATACCTTGTTTGGTATACTTTTTCAATTGATGTATAACTAATGCAAACATTAGTGCTACACTCTATTGTGTATTATGTTATGCATAACTAATACATGAAAAAACTTATTATTAGTAACGCAATGGACTCTAATACATACATTAGCATGGATAAAGATACAATAGCCCCTCAAAATCTTTTCCACATCATTTTCATTATATGTCGAGGGTATTTTTGTAAATGGAAGCATAGTTAATACTTGCACCACTAATATAAGTATTACTAATACATTATGTTTTGTATTATTCTAATACAGTACTCTACCAAGCGAACCCTAAAGGGTTCGTGTACAATGCGAGATGGGATACGCATGGATATCCCACGAGACTGTTTTATCTCACATGGTGGGATGAAATAATTTCAGAATTAACTAATACTTCACACCAAACATGAAAAACAAAGGCTAAAGTGAAACTAAAAGTTTCTTTAAGTTTATCTAGGGTAAATAAAACACATGATGTTTTATATTATATATTCGTATATTTTAATTTTAGGATAAATCAAACGCATATCTATTTTTCTAGTTTAATTTAATTTTGTGAGTGTGAATATAGTTTTTTTATGATAATTATTATTTTTGGGTTTCTCAGATTTATTTTTGATTGAAGGTTGAATGTAGTTACTTTGGTTAGTAGTTTTGAAATCTTAAATTGATTTCATTGTTAGTTTTGAACATTGAATTGCTAAGAATAGAGGATTTTTATTGATTAACCTTTTGAAATGTTGAATCTTTAATTAATTGAATTTTAATTAGTTTTGAATTCTAAATCGATTACATTGATTAATTGTGAATGTTGAAGATGCATCAAGTTAGAATTATTTGAACTTAGAACTGTATTAACTTGAACCTTGGATTATACAATTGAATTACAATTTAAGCTTAATTTTACGCCTTCCATAAATAGCTGAACCATTGCTAATGAGAACAAAGTTTCATGTATTGGTATGAAATATGATATGTTGCATGATTATTTTTTCCCACTCAATTGGTTCAAGGTCAGGAACCAACTATTCCATCAAATAGTTTTGATGTGCGGTATACGATTAATTAATATACAATGATGCACGAATATGAATTCCTCAAAGAAGATGGAGGATGTATGTTAGTTTTCCTAACATAAGGAGGAGATTATAAACAGCTATGAAATATGTTAGGAATTATCATAAGATCCCCATTCATAAGATAATTCACGTTATATGCCGAAAACATCTCATATTTAAGCTGCAAGTGCTCCTATTTTGTGTCCTTGAAGGAAAAAATCTATGCATGCATGAAACATGGTAGATTAATCGGTTCCAAATGAAACAAGGAGAAAATAATCATAATAAGAAGGCAATGAGCTCTTGAAGAGCCTACGACATAACACTTCATGAAACCTTATAATAGGTTCAGGTACCTGAAAATAATGAAGTGATGGGATCTCAAAATGTTATGTCACATTGCGAACCGATACAAAATGAGAAACCGTCGATGATATCTTTGATACAATATTGGCATAATATTGTGAAAGATTATGAGGATCTGAATTCTACGTTAATTTAAGCATGCTGACGTAGAAACATTTATCAAGTGACATGAAAGGATGCATCTTGGTAAGCATAACACTTATTTGATTTGCAGTCCAGACACTTGAAGATGCCACACATATTGATATTGTCACTTGACAAAAATCCATATGAAAATTCCTAAAGGATTCAAAATGCCTGAAGCATATAAAGTTTCTGGCAAACTTGTTTATTATCCTTAATAGGGATAAATTGATGGTATGAATATTGTTGAAACTCTTGGAGAGTTTTCAAAAACAATAGATTATTTGCTGAAATGAGAAATATACAAAATTGAATTTGTTATGAAGTACCATATCTTAGTACAAATGGTGCACTCATGTATCTTTCAAATACTACAAGGCGTGATATAGCCTTTTCGGTTAATCTGTTAGCAAGATTACAATACCCATCTAATTGGTCATGCTGATGTTGGGTACTTATTTGACCGGTATAAATCTCGATCTCAAACATGCAATGTGTTCATATGTGGGAATACTGTCATATCTTGGTGATATACAAAGCAGTCTATCATAGCCACTTCATCATATCATGCTGAGATAATAGCTATTCATGAAGCAAGCCGAGAATGTGCATGATTGAGGTTTATGATACATCTCATTGAAGAAAAATGTGGTGTGAAATGTGACAATATACCCATAATTTTATATGGAGATAATGCAACATGCATAACACATCTTAATGGAGGATTCATAAAAGGAGATAGAATGAAGCACACTTCATCAAAGCTTTTCTATATACACGAGCTACAAAAGAATGATGATATTAACGTGCAACAGATTCGTTCAAGTGACAATGTGACTGATTTATTCACCAAGTCTCCCCCAATTGCAACTTTCAAGAAGATGGTGCACAAGATCGGGATACAAAGGTTCAAGGATGTTCTTATTAGGGAGAGTTAATACGTGCTGTACTCTTTTCTCTTACAAGGTTTTGTCCCACTGGATTTTTCTTGTAAGGTTTTTAATGAGACAACCGATATGCGTATTGTTAGAGATGTGTACTCTTTTTCCTTAACTAGATTTTTTTTTCACTGGAGTTTTTTCTAGTAAGGTTTTAACAAGGCACATTATCTATCTAGACATTCAAGGGGGAGTGTTATAAATGTATTTACATTATAGTGAATGTCTATCAAGATCTAATAAGATCTAGTTGATATCTATCAGGATTTGAAGTATCTGTCTTTTAGTCAGAAACTAGGAGATTTTTTCCCTATAAATAAAAGGGATTTTATTCATTGTATTCTCAATCATCTTATGATCTCTCATCTCTCAAGAGAAATAAAGAAGTCTTCCTCTTCTCTCTCTATTTATTCTTGTTGTTCTTTATTTATATTTTATAACAATATTTAAATTATAAATAAGAAAAATACTTGTAGAAGGCAAGATGGACTCTATATTTACTGTGTCAAATCTTCTTTAGCATTATGATTTTATTGTCAAAATTAGGAATAATACAATCGTGTCTTATTTATTTGATTGTCAGTTTGTACTCTATTGTTCTTAACTTTAACATCATTAAATCTGAACCAATTAACGATAAGAGGAGTTACTCGAATGATAAACACCCCTCACTTTCAACTCATATATTGTGAATTCGAGTCACCAAGAGAACAAAAGAGATGAAAGCTTCTAAGAAGGGATAAAAAAAAATTAGTAGCAACAACCTTCAAAGCAATCGACAATATAAATCTAAGCAAATCACTAATACAATACTCTCTGTCTCAATTTATATGATACTTTTCACTCTTTGAGATTTAAGACTTTTAATTTAACAATACTAATAGATTTGAATTTTTAGTTTTGCAAAAAAATAATTATATATTTAAAAATTATGAAAAAACACCACGATATAAGTTATAATAATTAATAAATTACTATATTTAATATGCATATAAAAATTTATAATTAAGAAGTCAACTCGTTTGACTCTCTACATTTGAACACCATCATATAAATTGAAATAAAAAAAAAATTGTATTATTAAATATGATTCTAATTCTTTGTAGAATAACTGTTAGAAATTTTTAGATTGGGATGAAAAGCTTAGGGGAAGAGAAAACGGGACTAGCAAAAAAATCGAAGATCATAAAATTAAGGATTGTGGAGATAGAAAGATATCTTTAATTAAAGAAATAAATTTAAGAAAAAATATGATAATTAGTATTACCTATTAAAATTATATGTTTGTGTAAAAAAATCTTCACTGACAGTGAATATTAGTTAAACTCTTTTTAAAAATAAAATAAAATTATTTTCACAAGTAACTTAAATGCTTTAAACTTATTGATTGAAAGCTATTTTAAACCTTTCCTTTCATGGCTTCATCATCCCAACTCCACCAAGTCATAGTAATTCATTAGTTTAAAAATAAATGGTATTTTTAATTGGGCATATTCTTAAGAAAATTATACTCCTAAAAAGTAAGAATTTGTCTAGAAAATTGTACTCCTAAAAAGTAAGAATTTGTCTGAAAGGAATTGGTTGAGTGATTGGGAAGTGAATCCCCGTGTGGAAGACCTGAGATTAAATCCAGCCCTCGTCTGATGCTTAGACATGAGCTCATCACATGTGGCTTGCCTTGTGCTGCATGGGTGGAGCTACATTGTAGCAAGCGTGGTCAGATAAACAACCCTCGTCGGAATTATTTTTCGGGATATATAAATTAAATATAATATTATTTAAATATATGTAATAACTGATCAATCTTACCATAGAAGGTAACAACAGCCGCCTAGCGGACTAGGGTGTCCACATTCACCCAAGCCGCGTGGGTTTGATCCCCAAGTTTAGCAAATCTTTTTTTTAGTTTCACCTCTGCATCTCTTATGTGATTTGCTAAATATTGCACATTGAGCAGGTTATTAAAAAATGGTCACAACAAAGTGTTCACCCGAAGAACAGATGCTGTGACAGAGATCACTATGAGTTTCCCAAAGGGTTCCAAACTAATTTTTTTTATAAAAAATGGTGTTTACTAACTTAATTATTCTTAATGAAATGTCTTGAAAAAAGTAAATCTTTAATGATTTTTTGTTACGTAAAATTTTCTTTATTTTGATAAAGACAAAATTGAAAGAAAAAAATAATCTGATTTTATAAAACACCAGCAAACACCACTTATTTTGAAACCAATGAATTACTCAACAATTAAATACTAACACACAAACATTAATGATTGTGGAGTTAAATTAGTATGGAAATTGATAATAAGGTGGCAAACACGTCAATAAAGTAGTGTTCTTAACGAATTAACTAACAGTCACATAGAAGACACCAATTAATAGAAAGCATAACACAGGTGCAATAAAACCACTCATCAATCTGCACTAATTTCTTATGTTGTAACTTGCCCTTTTTCACTTTAGTTTTTCTTTTATAATCTTGGCATTGTCATCAAAATTTAAAAGTCGTAGGTGAAGGTTCTCTACATGCAGAATTTTAGAGGTGTGTGAGTTGGACTGAATCTAAATACATATATTAAAAATGACTGATTTAATAAATAAGTAAGTTATTAACTCGCCCAAATTAAAACGAATTATATTTTAATGTGTTAATTTTACCATTCCTAGAGAATCCTAATGAAGTGCAAAAAAATAAAATAAAATGAGAAACTGATTTCTCTATCCACTATCTAGAACGTAAAGCTATTTATGTACTCATATGCACAAAATAAGAGAAAAAGAAAATTAAATAAGGTAAACTAGAGCAGAGATCCTCCAGCTGGGCCTGATTGATCCAATTTTGTATTGGAAAAATTTCAGAAATAACAACTATAGAGCCTTAATTGTAAGTTTTATAGCAACCCTTTTAAAATTACAAAAAATAGTAATATGTATTTTGTATCTGATTAAACTGTTGCTAGTTAAATACATATACAATTAAAGATTCTGTTCCTAATTTAACTCCAATCTGTTTCAATTTAATGTGGGAAAAACAGTTTCTTAATTTAAGAAATATTTAATTTGATAGATTTCTTAACCTTTTACAGATATCTTTTTCTTTAATGACTCTATTCTAACCACAATCATTATTTTACAGCAACATAATACAAAATTCAAAAATATTTTTCATAATCTGCAACTCATATCAATTTTTTTTAAAAAGACTGCTTCCAAAATTTATGTGCATCGTTTAATGTTTTGAGAAGAGTTTGATAAGACAACGCTGCAAATACAGGTATCAATAAACAAATATGATTTTGTTTGTGAATTTTTGAACTATATTTGTGAAAATCGCTGAAAAAATCGTAACAACAATGGTTTGATCAGTTCTCGAACAAAGTGGTTTGATCGATAATTTTTTTTTACAAATTAGAGTTTTCCATCACGTTATGTAGGTTGAATATTGATATACAATTGTTACAATGTATTTTGTATTTTTTCCCGTTTCAATTAAACAATTTGTTCTTGTTGGATTTCGTTTCGAAGTTTTGTATATACTAATAAGTTATTGTGTCAAAGGGTTCGAACATTGTAGACCTGTAATAATCATTGATGCAAGTCATCTCAGAAAACTGTATACTGGTACTTTTGTAACTGCTTATACCATGGATGGTACCATAAGTCCTTCTTATATATGCATTTAACATTACATATACTGCCAGCTATATGTATTTGTAAAATACATAGGCAGTCTGTTTATGTGATCACTGGTAGTTACCTTTATGTATTTCAATTTACTTATGCTGCCAGCTATATGTATTTAAAAAATACATATGCACTCTGTTTTAAGTGTATGACTACATTTTTTTTTTTTTAAATATGAAGGCCATATATTTCTAAAAATACATATTGAGACATGCAATATACATATGCAGAGTTGGTAAAATACAATTTCTAAACTGGAATAATTACAAATGTCAAATGAATAATTGTTGTTATAATTTTAATTTTATTTTAATAATTTCAGGTTATACCAGCCTCAGAGTATGTTTATACAGTACACAACAAGGATAAACATTTTATTGTTTGCATTAAGAAAAAAAATTCTTGCCATGCATTTCAATAGGACGAGATACCGTGTGTGCATGCTTATGAAGTACTTGATAGCAAGAATTTTCAAAAGGGATCATATTACTCTGACCTATACAAATCAAAAACTATGTCAAAAACATATGATCTTCCCATTTATCCTATACCACACAAAGATGACTGAGTGATTCCACAGGAGATATTGGAGGAGATAGTTTTGCCCCCAAAATACAAGCGCCCCCCTGGAAGACCTGCAAAGAAGGATCATGGAAAGTCGGAAAGAGATATGTTCGAGAAGAAAAACAAAAATTATTGTAGTTCATGTGGATTTAAAGGTCACAATTGGCGTTCATGTAGGAAATATACTAAATGATAAGTTTACAGATGTATTCAATTCAAAAACAATTGTTTTTTTTCATTGATTATTTTATGATTCTAAATTTTGATACAAACTTTTGATGATGTTGACTTTTTTGTAGTTAAATTGTTGCAAATGTTATCATCATGAATATATTTTATAAGACATATACCATTATTTATTTATACATAAAAGAGTGTACACCACACAAGTCAATTTTTTGGTATGAAAAATACATATGAGATTCTAATAAAAACGAATACCGATCTATAAAAACTAAAAATAAGTTAACATATATTTATGTAATAAATAAAAATAATTAAAAATACATTTAATGACTTATCAATTACTTAATCAAAACTTGAAATCCATTTTTTTTTTTAAAGAAAACATATGCAATAATCATAAATAAATATGTATTATTCATAGATATATACGAATAACTATGTATGTATAAATCATAAATACATATGCTTCATAAAAATACATAGACTTATGCAAAATAATACAATAACTTTGTATTATTCGAAAGTATATGTGCATAACTGGAAAAAAAATATATGCATTACTCAAAATACATATGCATTACAAAAAAATACATATTCATATAATGAAAAATATTATATGCAACCTCAACTTACCTTATACGTATTACAAAAAAATACATATGCATACAATGAAAAATACAAATACACCATTGAAAAATACATATGATGACTGAAACATAGATATTCATTACTGAAAATTATACTCAAAACTGAAAATCACATATTCATACCAAAATATGCGTAACAATAACATAAAGTAAGATCGAATAATTCTATTTTAGAAGAATAACGATCAAAAATCTAACAATCACATAAAAAAATATTAAGATATCATCTTTCAACTATATCTTAGTCCTCCCAAAGTTTAATGTTGCCAAATACAACAAATAGAAATAAACTTCAAATATCATGCACTTCAGTATCTTCTGTTAGCACAATATCCCTAGGAGGCCTCATTGGTGCTTCATCATCACTTTCAGCCTTCTCATCTTCTTTCCTCGAAGCATAATTTCACAACATTAAAATATATTTCGTGCGAAGAAGATCTGGATCAAAGTCAATATTTGGAACACAGTCACCAAAAGTAAGACACTCAACATATGTCACTATATAAAAAAACTTAGAACAAACAAATACAAAATACATATCTAACCCGTAGCAAATGCATTACATATAATTACAACATACAAAATACATATCTTAAAAATAACAAATACATATCTCCACACTACAATTTCATATCTTAACAATAACTCTCACATAAGCAGATAATTTATCAAATGTATATATAAAATACATATATGACCATACAGTCCAAAAAAATTAAAATACAAATGCATAAAATTTTATGAATACATGAATGGTCCAAAATTTAAGTTACCAAGAAAAGAATACAACTGAACATCAAATACAAATCTTCTCGGTAACTAATACAAATATCCTACACATATCTTAAATACAAAATACATATATTAAATATGTTATACATAACAAATACAAATCTTATCAGTAACAAACCTAAATACAAAATACATATCTTCAATATATAACAGATACATATCATCCCATTAGCAACTGCAATTTCATAGCTTAACAAAACTCAAAACTACATACTCACCTTATAAATTGTATACATAAAATACATATATGAACATGTTGTCCAGAAATTATAAGATTTTACAAATAGAAAAATACCTCTTCCACTTTCTCTTCTTCAGATTCATAATCAGATAAAAAACAGGACTTGAAATTTTACTAGATTCTCCTTTTTCATCCGATTTTTTTTCACCAATTTTTAAATTTTTGTGGGTTTTGGGGATGAAGATTTTCTCAATGCTTTCCATTTCATGATTTCCACAATCTTTTTCGGATCGTTACGCTGATTCGATCTCACCTCTACTTTGCTAACACCTCCCTTAGACTGAAAATTAGTAGAAATCAAGTTAATTTCTTCATCTTGTGTTAAACCAAGACTAAATAATGATAGTTCATCGGACCCAAAATTCATCGGTGGAATCTCACTAACTGAACTACTACGATTTGTATGTACTGGCATTATCGCGTAATTCAAAAAATTTCAAATCGCAAAAAAAAATAAATCGCAGAAGAAGGTTGAAAAATGCCGAAATTATTTTACAAAAAAGAAGTTATATGAAAAAAAATAACATGCATTACCTGTAAAATCATCTTCCCTTAATTATTGGGGAACAAGTTTATCCGAAATTAGAGAGAAAATAGCGATTTTGAAAAAAAAAAATGTTAGAATGGAGGAAACTGAAATAGGTAAATTGCTTGAAAATAGGTAAAGAAAAAGTAATTGGTGGAATCCAGAAATAGGTAAATTGCTTGAAAATAGGGTAAATTGCTTGAAAATAGGTAAAGGAAAAGCAATTGGTGGAATTCACGTGCTTAATTCTAGAAAAGTCAAAATATTGCTAGTTTTGACATAAGTTGTAATTTTGAGAAAGTGTTGTTATTAATTGTAATTAAGATCATAAGGTTGCTAGTTTCTATAATTTTTCCTTTCGTATTCTCCCCAAAAGGTAAAAAGGTGATGTTTACTCTAAACTTGGGATAAAAGCATATTGAAAAACAACAAGAGAGACTTTGGGTGTGTTTGGCATGAAGGAAAACATTTTTCAGTTTTCTCCAGTTTGGTTGGCTTACAGGTTTTGAAAAATATTTTTCAAATCAACTTATTTTCCTTAAAATTAAGGAAAATGACTTCCCTTCAAAAAGTAAGGAAAACATTTTCCAAAACTCTCTTTCAACCTCACTCTTAAATTGAAATATTCATACAACTCTCAAAATCACTCATCCCTACTCCGACCCTCAATCTCCCACCCCACCCCCTACCACCCCTATTAAAATATATATATATATATATATATATATATTACCTCACCCCTACCCAAAACCCTACTTCCTTCCCCTTTCCAAAAACAAAAAAAATATTTTTTTTTTTAAAAATCAAACATTTTTCTTACCTCCTCTACCAACCTCCCCCCCCCCTTCAAAAAAATTAAATTCTTTAATTTTTTTTTTTAAAAAATTCAATTTTTTTCTTACCCCACCCTCACTCCCCATCCCGACCCCCACCCCCTACTACCCACATTCAAAAAACATATTTCAATTTTTTTTTACCCGATTCATACTCCCCTACCCCTACCCCTACCCCCCACCCCGTACTAGCCCCCAACCTCTCCCCACCCCCCACCCCCACAAAAAAAATTGTTTTTTTAAAAAATAAAATTATTTTCTTACCCACCCTTACTACCTATTTTGACAATCCCGTCACTACTGTCGACAGTCGCTGTCGCATGCAATCATTGTCGTTACGCCAACGGTGATGACTCAGCGAAGTCGATATTTATGGTTATTTTATTCGTGTTGAATTAATTATATTTAAGAATGAAAATAGATTTGAAAAAAGATTATTTTTCTAGAAAAATCACCAATTTTAAATGCTCACTACTTTAATCTTCAAAATTGAAATAAAAATACGAAATAACCGAACCGAATTTGTAAAAATCGAACCAAACCGAAATAATTTTGGTTTGGTTATGATTGTCATTTTCGTCAATTCGAAAACCAAAAAACTGTACCGATATTCAACAATCAAATCGAACAAAACCGAATGCACCCCTTAATATAAGTAAGAAACAACTTATTTTTTTAGAAAATATTTCTCCTCCTTCATATCGAAAACACCTCAAAAAATATTTTTTGAGATCAAAACTATTTTTCTAAAATGTATTTTTACGCTTTAGCTAAAGATTAAAATGTATTCTTTGAAAAATATTTTTTCATTCACCAACCAAACATTACAAACTATTTTCCGAAAAATATTTTCCATCCACCAACCAAACACAGGAAAACAAGTAAGAAATCTACTTGTTTTCCAAGAAAACATTTTCTAGGAAAATATTTTTCTTCATACCAAACACACCCTTTGGTTAAAATGTCATCGAATTGACTACAAGTAGTCACTTCAATATGTTTAGTACTCTCGTAAACATACATGTTTATTCACAATACGAACTGCTGCTTGATTGTCACAATCAGAGGTGGACCTACATGTATCCATGGGTGCACGTGCACCCGTTAAAGTCGAAAAAAATCCCATGTATATAAGTATATATACCTTGAGAAATTGAGATATAGTTAATAGTGCACCCAAACAATAACGGAAGTGCACCTTGGTGCGTTGGTTGAAGTAGCTGTCTCGCCCACACAACCATGGCTCGAGTTTGGGGCCGCACATCCTTTTTAGCTTTTATATTTATATGTACTTCCAGTTGTACTAGGATGAGATTCGAACTCGCGACCTTGTATGGTGAATCCACCTTGACCATTAAGCTACCACAATTGATGGTTTATAAAAGTTAAAACTTAACATATTACTTAAACTTTACTGGTGAGTTCACCTTGAACATTAAGCTACCACAATTGATGGTTCTTAAAAGTTAAAACTCAACATATTAGTTGAACTCCATATTATAAGAAATTAAGATTATTATCTTAGAACTCAGATTTGTTCTATATATTTATTTTTGCAGTACTGTTCATATCATTAGCGACCAATCAAATATGATAATATCCTTTAATCGACATTGAAAGTTTTCCTAACGCCTATGTTAAGATAATATTGATGCACCACAGTATTATCAAAAGCAAAAAGGGCAAAAAAGCTTCAAGGTCCATTGTGTTTAATCACAAAGTATAAATAAAGCGTGAGATTTAACAAAAAAAGCATAAAGAAAATAAATAAATAAATATATGTCTATTTCAAGACTAATAATATAAGCATGAATCACGAATATATGAACAAAGAATTTTTTTTTTTTTTTGATAAAGAGAAATATCAATTGTTTATCGTTCATTTCTTCAGAAAAGCCTCATTGACAAGGGAAAGTATGTCGTAAAAATTAGAACCTAAAGTCCACTTTAAGCGAGGCGAGCGCTCATCACATTTTGAATCTTGCTTCAAGGCTTATGCGCACCTTTGACAACACTGGTGCACCCACAGACTTCAAATCCTGAGTTCGCCTTTGCTATGTAGTAGTAATTGATAGATACAAACAAGGCCAAATCCATCGACAACCCCCTAAACTTGACACCATTTTTCACTTTGGCTCCTCAAGTGGACATTGTTCACTTCTGTCACGTTAAGTAGCCATAAAGTGTGTCACTTTGACACCTTTCGGCACCAACTCTGGTGCGTGAATTGCATGCGCTTCCAGTATGGATTAAACGGCCAATTAATTTGTGCCAACTCATTTTAAATTGCCACATCATTATGTACACCCATAATTTTTTAAAAAACAAAAAATGACCAAAATACATGGCAAAGTGGCCAATGAATTAATGACACATGACTTTTTAATTGCATAATTACAAAAAAGCTCCTCATAACATCTTCCCCTAATCTTTTTAAGCTTAACCTCCATTAATGGAGGTAGAATTTTCCAGATTCTTCAAGAGTTAATTATCATATTAATACAATATTTTACTCTTTGTTTTTGAATTAGGAACTCAATTTTTTGAATTAAGGCACAAATGTGAACCTTGATACGTGATAGATGAATGACACCAAAGCACATCGGATAGGGCTCACAAGAAGCATAAATCTCAGAATCTGAAAGCTCAAGTCGATTGAGCTTCTTACATGGCTGGAGATGTGTAAAAACTGATGAGCACGAGAGATAGGGTGAGAAAAATACTTTTTAACACAAAACTTGCAGCTCCATAAAATAGATGCGAAGGATTATGTATACTTATAGACCAAAGAATGGTTAAAAAAAAGAAGTCACTGGGGTGTTTTGGTGAATGATTCGTAGGTGGGGTGGGGGCGGGGGCGCTGGGGTATTTGGAGAAGGCGGAGATTTGGTTGGTTGGTTTGGTGAGGGGCTGGGTGTTTGGAGAAGATGATTTTGGTAGGTGGGTGGGAGGGGGCTGTGGTGTTTGAGAAGATGAGTTTTGGGGGGGGGGGGTAGGGGTGGATGGAGGTGTTTGATTATTTTTTTATTTAAATTAATAATTTTAAAAATATTTGGATAAAAAATGGGGAAGAAGACGGTAAAATTAAATAAAAAATGAGCGAATATACAACTATCACGTGCCAAATTACGAGTGTAGAACACTCACTTTGCTGGATCAGCAAAAGGTGTCAAAGTGGCACACTTCATGACTACTTGAGGTGCCAAAAGTGAACAACGTCCACTTGAGGTGCCAAAGTGAAAGATGGTGCCAACTTTAGGGGGCTATCGATGGGTTTGGCCTACAAACAATTAAGGATCTGTTTGGCTATGAATTCTATTCACTTTTTTTCGAAAAACTATTTCACTTTATTTGAAAAATAGTATTTGGTCATGAAAATTTCAAATACAACTTAAAATTGTATTTGAAATTTGAAAATAATCAAGACCATGTTTACATTTTTTCACTTTTTATTTATTTTTTTCCCAAAGAATCCTAAATTTTTATTTTCATAAAATAACTCAATTTAAATTCTATTCCATGTTCAAATTATATTTTATATTTTTTATAAAAATGCATTTAATTCTAAATATTAGCGGCAAAAACTATGGCCAAACATAACTCCAACTCTAATTCTAACTCCAACTTACAAAATTTTAAATAAAGTATTTTTTTTAAATTATTTTCATGGTCAAGTACCTTCTAAGTAAACTATTTCGATCGTCTCTAAATTAACAGAGACCTATAACAAGAATAAGTTTAATTAGTACTGTTAAATTATTATTTTTCCATCGCATCTATGAGAAAAGTGAAATTTGCAAACTCGAGACGAAATAAACATTTTCAAATATGAATAATTCTCACAGTGCTAAATTAAATGATCATAGCTTGCTTTTACCAATTATTTTGCACAGTAACAATTGATCGAAGCAAATATGATTGGAGTATTAGTTTACAAAATATCATCTTATTGATTTTGTCGTAATACATCTTTATCGAATGATACACTCTAGTGCGCATCGATCGATTCAATTTTATGTGTTATTGGTTCTATCTATCGATTTTTGATTTTAAATATGCAAAATCAATAGCCAACCAATAAGATATTTCAGTTTATCGATTTTTGGTCCTTAATGAATTGGTTTTTGATTTAATCAATAAGAAAATACTCATAAAATTGAAATAGTAACAACTAATATAAAAAAATAAAATCTTAGTTCCCGCCAAAATCATACGCAATGCGTTTTAGTTTACAAGAATCTTCAAACCTGATGAATGTTAGTTCGAAAAAAAAAACTGAATCATAATTGTTGGAAGCTACGAAATGCTTCAAACTTTTCAACACGACAATAACTGTGCTTTGTACTGTGTCTTTGTTGCCCTAAATAGGTTAATAATTTGTGATTTTTTAAATTGTGAATAAGTAGTGTATATAATATATATAACACAAATAAGGGTAAAACAGTAACTTAGTGTATTCTTATTAGATTATCAGTTTAATCGACAACCCAATAAGCTAAAACCAAAATCAAATCGTTTATCCAATAATTTTTTTTATAAAACCCAAAAAAAATCATTAACCCAATAACCCAATAACATTTTTATCTGTTCGGTTTATGCTCACCCATAAAGTAAACAAGTTAACTACCAACAAAACTTACAAATTGCATTCTACAAATCTTTTATTAGTGACTCCTCATGCATGATCATCAAATAAACGAAAAAAAAAAAGTATAATTGAGAACAAAGAATCAAGAAGCAACTTTACAGAAAAATCCTCTTTAAATAAGGATTTGTAATACCAATGATGCCCAAAATATGTTTTTCTGCTTGAAGAGCATCATCAAAATCAACTGTTCTTTTGATGCTTGCAATAGCAATTCTAGCTGCCTCCCTATCTTTTTCCCGTTGCAACTTGGCCTTCTTTTCTTTGAACTGTATCTCCCACGACTCGATCTTTTTCTTCATCTCTTTTTTATCAAAGTCTGATACGAGAAGAAACTATGAAAATGAAAACAACACATAAATAAACACAAGGAAATAATGAAACGAAACAAGATAAGGATAAAAGGAAATATAGATAGATTGACATAAATCGATAAGGAGAGGACAATCAAAGGGTATATTAAACGCTAAGACCTTCCAATCATTTATCAATAACACCAATCTCTTACGTGGATACAAACGAAAATGGATTCCCAAGCACCCACGTTTCTCAAGAATCAAAGAAACTCCCAACAAGTTTCAATAAAAATACTCTCGAGTGTCAACTTACATTCAAAATCATCTAAGTCTAAAAGAAGAGAGTACTAGCTATTTATAGGCCCAAAGGCCACTTATTACAACTTGAACCCAAAAGTGATCCTAAATGCAATTGGGCTCAAAAGTAACCCAAAGCTCAAAACATAACAAAGAGTAATCTTTATTCTTCCAATCTTCTCATGGGGATCACAATATTCCTCTTTATCTCTAAATCTTGGCCATGAAGCACTCTCAGTTGTATCATCCCATCCTTCTTGAAGAGAATTTGTCCTCAAATTCAAGAGTTCATCATGTTTAAGACCAAGTAATTTTGGGGAGTTCTTAGAAGTGGGACAGAGCATAACATGTGTAGTCAAGTAAAGTGGAATATTAACCTCTCCTTCTTGAGGCCAAACCTCCTCTATTGGCGTTCTAATATCCCCATCACATGGATTCGCATCAACCTCTACATTTTCATCAAGATCACCAACTCTTTCCTCATGCTGCACTTCATCTTTGTAGTATGGATCACCTCCTCGAAGTATGATGGCTCTTCGTATTGGGAACCCACTCATTCTGTGACCCCATCCTTGACATTTAAATCCTTGAGTACCCTTAAGGTTAGGATTATCTCCTTCTCTAGGAGATACTTTGGAGCACTCTTCTTAATGGTCTTTTTCTCAAAAGTCTTCTTGAATTCGGGGCCTTCACTCCAATTGGAGGACATTTTATTCCCCACCTTAGGCTTAGTAGTCTCCTTCTCCAACTTGATATATCTCTCAACACCAATAGCCTTCTCTAAGAGATCATCTATCCAGGCAAACTTATGTATTGACATTTGAGAGGCAATTTCTTGATTCAATCTTACCTTAAATCGGATCTTGGTGTGCTCTCCATCCTTATTGTAATCAAGCTTCAAGAGTAGATTTTGAAATTCATCATAATATGTTTCAACAACTTGTATTCTTGTCTTAAATTGTACAACTTGACAAGCAACCCATGTCTCTATCTCTCCGGTATATACTTGACTCTCATAAGGGCCTTCATAACATCTCATGGTGGATATCGGCCTCCATGAAGGACCCCTTGTGTTCTCTTAGCCGATTCCCACCAAGTCAAAGCATATCCCTAAAATTGAACAACGACATAGGTCATCTTCTTAACATCGGAAAAATCATTAGCTTGGAAGATCCTATCAAATTGTGACTTTCATTTGAGGTACCCTTCGGGATCACTACTTCCATGAAAGCTAGGAAGAGTGACCTTGATATAATTGAGGCCCATGTCACGACCTTTATAGCCACCTTGATCTCTTGGGACATGCCCTTGAGCAAAATATCCATAACCTCCTTCTGCATGTCCTACAAACTCTCCTTGAACTCCAACGACTTGGTTTGGTGGCATTTGGTTAAGTGGAGCTTGGTTGGGTGGGTTCGGGTTTTGTGGCCTTTGATAGTGTGGTATTTGGATTTGGGGTACTTGATAGGGTGGTAGTAGGGTGTATTTAAGCCTTGTGGGTTTAATCCTTGGGGAATTTGGTAGTTTGGAACTTAATTTGGAGGTGTTTGATAGGGTGGAGTGAGAATTTAGGGAGCTTGGATGGTGTTTTGGGGCGTTTGTTGGTTGAATTGTAATGGTCGAGATACATGTCGTGGAGTTTGTTTGTAGTAGTGGTAGTAGGTAAGGGAGCACTTACTTGCAGGGGAGGGCAGAACAAATGGTGTAAAGTTCTTGGAGATATGGTAGTCGAGGTTTCTTGGGCTTGCCCACTTGAGAAAGCCCGGAGGTGGTGTTGAAGAGTAGCATTGGAAGAATTATGGTTTCCTTCCACACTCACCATTCTTCCATCTAAATTCGTCACTCTCCTATCCAAATTGGCCTATTTCTCATTCATATCCCCCCTAATCATATTCATTTTTTTGTGTATCCCAATTATAGCTTCCATAAGAGTATCAAAGTTTACCCCGCTTGAGATATGTTGGATCTCATCCTCCCGAAGCCATGGTACCTATCAATGAGACACTCAACACAACTAACAAACAAGGTTAGCATTAGTGAAATCACGGGTTAGCTCAACTTGTTATTCTTTGATTGCGTATGTTTGCCTTGAGTGTTCTCTCGAGTAAAATGGATTTTAGTTGAGAGAAGAATGAACGAATCGATTAAAAACTAAAGGACTTGAAACAAAGAAAACAAACTAAGAAAGACAAAGGACAAATGAACGGAAAGACACAAGAAATTAAGCCATAAAAGAAGAACGAATCAAAAACTAATTAAACAACTATATTGATTACGGTTTAGTTGTTAATAAGTATCAAGAATCAAAGAAATGAAAGGATGGATTCAGAGATGAAATTAATGGTTTGAACCTGATTTGATGGAGTTTTTGATGTTGATATGTGTTCAAAAGGGTGTAGAGATGCGTTGAAGGTGTGCTAAGGCAACCTAGGCCCATGTCAAGAACAAGTGAGGCTGCCTTGAGGTGTGGCCGCACCTTAAGTGCATGCGGGAGACAGGTTGGACGCAGGAGGTTGTTTACTCATTGCCTTGGACTGCGTTGGGTATGTGGAAACAGACTCGACACAACTCGGGAGCAAGTTGGACGCAGGTGAAGACTAGCTCACTGGTTTGGCTTGCGTTGGGTCTATGACAGCACCCCAAACACAAGTCAGGCGTACCTGGACCATCCCAACAACTTGCAAAGTGTACTATAGACCTCAAATGGTCCGCCTTTATCCTCTTTTTAGGAATATATCCTTGGATCTTCAAAAAGGTGTTTGTACAAATACTTTTGTACACCTTTTTCTTCACTTTTGAGGATCAAAAAACCACTTTTTGAAGACAATTCCTCTTGAGGATTTGAATTTCTTCAAGAACACTCAAGAACACCAAGAACTTTAAAAATCTCCAACTCTTAAAATGTTGACTGAAATGCGATGAAATTTTGAACCAAGGCTCTTTTCATCCTTCTTAACACATTCCACACTTTATTTTGTTCAAATTCTCAATCAAAAATTCTAGATTTTAACTCTCACCTTCAACCTTCAAACTTGAGCTCCTCAACAATGGTAGATTCTTTAATTTAACTCCGATTAAGCTCAAATTCGAGATTTAGACTCCAATAGTGTTACGGAATAAGAATTTAACACTAAAAATACAAGAAAAGAACAAAATTTGACCTAGGGTCAAAAACATGAAAAGTGATTTTTTTCGGAATTTTTTATTTTTCAACACAACGAGGCCCAAGATTAACTTAGTGAAAATGAAATCAATCTTGGCTCTGATACCAAATGATACGAGAAGAAACTATGAAAATGAAAACAACACAAGGAAATAATGAAAACAAAACAAGACAAGGATAAAACGAAAGATAGATATATTGACATAAATTGTTAATGAGAGGACAACCCAAGGGTATATTAAACCCTAAGACCTTCCTATAAATTACTTATAACACCAATCTCTTACAAGGATACAAACGAAATTATTCCCGAGCACCTACATTTCTCACGAATCAAAGGAACTCCCAACAAGTTATAATAAAAACACTCTCAAGTGTCAACTTACATTCAAAATCATCTAAGTCTAAAAGAAGAAAGCCTTAGCTATTTATAGGTCCAAAGACCACTTATTACAACTTGATCCCAAAAATAACCCTAAATGTAATTGGGCCCAAAAATGACCCAAAGCTCAAAACATAACAAAGAGTAATCTTCATTCTTCCAATCTTCTCATGGGATCACAATATTCCTCTTCATCTCTAAATTTTAGCCATGAGGCACTCTCACTTGTATCAAAGTCTTTGCCAAGAACTTGCTGTTAGGATTTGTATATCACGTAGGCATAAAGTACCTTCAAGCTCATGCCTCGAAGGATCTTTTCATCATTTTCTATTATCTTAATATCAATATCATCATTATCCTCTTCCTATCACTTGTCACGATATTCTCTGTGCCAAGTAATTTTGGCTGAGAATTATTAGGCGCCGCTATATCCTAGAGATCAAATGTAATGATAATAGATAAGAGGTAATAAAAACCCTAAGATCTAATGCTTGGATGAAATAAAATTGCTATATAAGTAGTAGTAAACAACTAAGTAAGCACATCAGTATTGTATATCGGAACATCAACTAATCAATCTGTCCTATTTTGTATCAGATTAGTTGCATTATGAAAGTCTCCAAAAAATAATAAAATTACTATAACTATTAAACTTTGTCCGTTTTATATGAAAATAATTGATGAAAGTTTCTTGAACTAACAAAATTACTCTGTTATTGAACCAAAATATAGAAATGTAACTTATTTATTGTTACAAAAATGTATAAAGACTTAAATCGTAGTAATGTACATATCAATATTTAGGCAATAGATTTATAGGAATCTCTCTCAATTTATTTCTTACTTAGAACTTAATATATTGTATTACCCATTGCTTGCCTATTGAAATAAAACATCTTTCATTTAATTATATGGTCTCACTACAAAAAACAGTTCAAAGTGCGGGGGTTAAATTTACAGTCTGTGGGGTTTTAAACCCCAACAAAATGCAATTTCGGCGGTTTTCAAAACTCCCACAATTTGAGCCGTCACAAACAATTTGCGGCATTTTTTTTGACCCCCATAATTACTTTGCGGCGGTTATATTGCGGCGGTTTTAACCCCCGTAATTATTTGCGGCGGTTATAACCCCCGTTAATCTTAATTTGATTCTTTTGAAATTGCGGGGGTATAAAACCTCCACAATTTGTTTATTTTAAATTTAATAGGGCCCATTCATTTTTAATAACTAATTATAGATTCGAATTTTAGCTCAAATTTAATTGATCCTTTAGGCATAACGTACAATCCAATATTTGTTCAACTCATATATCATTAATACAACAGAGTAATTCAACATTGTAATTGACAAATATAAAAAATACATTGAACAATACAAAATTAAATTTTCAACATTAACATCTTCAAACTCCGAATTTTCAATATTAACTAGTATCTTCAAAGTTCAAACTCCAAAATCAAATGTAAACACAGAACCTTTAATATTCTAAGATTCACTCCAATTACACAATTACATCGTCATAGTTGAATACTCAAGACAAATGCAACGAATTCAAAGAATATCATTAAGATCATTATCATCGCGTGATCTCCTTGCATCCATAAGCGAAATGGGTCCACTAGCCGCATCACTTGACTACATAAAAATGCAAAGTATAAAAATCATTCGATAAACTTTCAGTCCTTATAACTCAAGTATAAATATTTTCTTAATGTCATTCCGAGATTTTGATACATAAGCATTGGACTAATATGCACCTCAAAGAAAGGTGAAGCACAAAGGAAAATAAGCAAATTAGACGTCCAATGTCAGGGAGTACTAATTTTGATATGTTGGAGCATAACAAAGTTAGTGATTGGAGAGTTCAAAATGTCCTACTCTAGGTGGACAGAAATAGAGAATTGCAATAGCAACCAACTGTGTCATTTCCTATTTTCAATTGGAAAACAGTCGTAGTCCTTTTCACCAATGTGATTTTCCTGTGAATGAAGGAAAATAAGCATATCCTAATTGTAATACTACTAGAAAATCAAATTAAACTAGGGCTATATCCATCTCTTCTTACTAAATAGTTAACTTGATGATGTCTCTGTATGAAACTACTAACAAAAAACTAAGTTTCATTAATGAACCAGATTCTGTGTTTTGTTATAGATCGATTCATAGATATGAAGTAGTATAATACAAAGGCCTACAAAAGAAAAGAGATTCTTCATAAAAGAAAAAGAGCATCAACAACGGAAACTAAACACAACAAGAGTGTATAAGTGAACCTTTCCTTACAGTACATAAAGTCTAAAAGGAAACCCTAAGCAAGATACTACAGAGCATACAAATAAAAACTTTTACAGATAGATCAATCTTATTCCCTGTTAATCCAAAGATTTGTTAGAAGTTTTTTTTAGTTCTGTAATAAGATTGATTCTAGTTTGTAAGCTTTTCTGCCATTGAGACTTGTGAGATAGTTTAAATGAGTTTAAGAAGTGGGTTTTGACCACTTTCTTATTCTCTATGATATTACATAGGTATTAATATCAATTCCTTGGTGTATGATATTACTGGTCGTATCCCGATATCATATAATTCGCTCCCTCAATATTCAAAACCTTGAAAACATTGCACTCCTTATCATTGTATTCCTGGTTAGCCAATTTCATCATGATCTCAAAATCGCAAAACTCTTTCAGATTAATAATTGGCTCTATTTCACCAACCCCACCGGGGTAGTCATAGAATTTCAAATCATAGGATTATCGAATTTTAGTGTCGTATCTATCGAAAAGATGATCAATAGCAGGGCGTTGTTCCTTGGTAGTGCCAGTAGGTTAGCCGTCAAACAAGTTATCACTATCATCATCACTAGTTAGACAGAAAAAACATTGATCGGTGGTTTTCAATCTAGAATTAGCTATTTCTGTTCGACTATACTTCCCTTTTGCAAATGTCGCATGTTGATCTCCCTGAAACCTAGCTACTTTTCTGCTTCTTCTTAATCTCTGTGTGTCTCTGTGTTATTTTCTTCAGTCATCAGTGCACTTGACACAGTTAGAAAAGGTTTTTCAGTCAAGAAATTAATTAGTACTAGTGTGGGGTATATGAGAAGGTTTGCCTAGTCACATGCAGTGAAAAAAGAGGAAACAGACAATTATAGCACATAGAAAGCCAAAGCATTGCACACTGCACAATCCTTATCTCACCAAAGTACAAAGACATTTTTCTAACTACAATTTTAGCAAAACATTAAAGCATGGCCAATTAGTCTTTACCAAAACACAAACATGTAAAAAATTTAGCCCCCTCCCCCTCCTTTAGTAGAACCAATAAGCCATACCATTCCATACAATACAATGTTGTCTTGACTTTCTAGTACTCCAATTAAGTATAAGCAACTTCACACTATTCTATGCATGCATGCTTTTTTTTCCAGCCACAAATTAAAGAGAGTAGCATGCATCTCAGCTATTATATAGCTAGCCTTATAGCTACTCAAGAATTAGAGAAAATTAGAGAAAATTTTCACAACCGATTCAATTGAAAAAAAAAGTAAAGAGAACTTTACTTACCGCTATGGGAGAAACCATTGAAGGAGAATCAAAGAGTCCCACAAATTGTTCCGGTATCGATCCTTCTTTCATTATCATATATGCCTTCAAAGCACTCATTATTTGATTGTGAGAATTCATTATTTAAGCAAAATTTTTTCGACATTGGAACGAACAAGAACCTCCACTACTTGAAGCACTTGTACCACCAAAACGAGGTCTATCTTGTTTGAAAACTCTACTAGGAACAGCTCCTAATCCCAAGCATTTCACCCTTACAGAGTGCTCTTTCCCTAGCACCTTACCAACGACATCATTTGGTGAAACTTGAGACTCATCTATGGCGCTTTGGCTCAAAGTTGACTCAAGTTTTTCCTACATATAAAAAATTTATTGTCAAAATAAATTAAAAAATAGAAATTTATTTGACATACCGTGGTTGATTACTCGATAAGAGTCTATGGCACATAAGTATAACTCACACATATTTCTTTTACCGCTTCATTAATATATACTCCATCTTGATTCATATGAGTAGCAATGTACATTTGTGCTCGTCCGGGCCATTGTCCAATCTCAACCATCTATAAATTAAAAAACATAATCAAAATAATTTACTATTTAAGAATAATACATTTGAGGTTAATTCACTCACAATTTCAGCCCTTCTTGTAGCATTGGCTTTGGAGCCACCGGTGTGTAGAATTATCTGTTTCTTTTGATTTTCACGGTTCCTTTGACACATTTTCTTATAAAAATATATTTATACCTCAATTAGAAAAAAATAATTATACAACTATAAAGAAATTCATATACATAAATACCTTTGTTGATTTTTTAAAATTGTATTCAATAAAAGAAATCCATTGATCCGGTGGGATCCCATCCGGCACCTTATCCATAATTTGAGCTTTACTTTTAAGTAGATCATCAACTTCATTCCACATATTAAGCTTATTTGTAGCCCACTTTTTTCCAATAGATAAACAAACATGTCGTCGAGCAATTAATTTGGCCGTGTCAAAGAAGAATTTGGGCTTCAAAATAAAAATATTGGTTATCTTTTCTACTACATGTAAATATAAAATTCAAAGACAAAATTAATCAGTGGTATAGTTATCAGATTTTAGAGCTTATATGTTTATAATATGCTCAAAGACACGGTTGAAGTATGCCATAGGTAAACTCGACCATTTCTCAAAGTTGATTGGAAATAAAGAGCAATCACACGCTAATATTCCACAAAAGCGCGAAAGTAAGCTGCGTGCTTCCCCAAATGGTTCTTCATAAACATCAAACTTAATCACGATACGTTCTTCACCTGTTAAATTCAGTACTTCCTTAACTTTCACTTTGATTTTCTTGACATTATTTCTTAAATCTGCTATAAGAAAAGAGATTGGGTGAAGCTATGAAAGACATTACATTGGCTTAGAAAAGGTCTATTGAATATGTATTGATAGTCTGAAGTATTTACCTATTGCGTCTATGACCCAATGCGTATTCGATTCACGTCTAGAACGTTTTTGGGGTGCAGCCTCATCTGGTGGAGCTGGTTGTGCTGAGTCCTGATTTGTTGGAGTCAAATGTGATGTAGAATGAACTGATCGAGATGACTGTGATGTGTCAGGACCAATCAGCTATGGACGTGATGAGTCCTGAACAACAAGACATGGCTATGATGAGTCCCGACCAACATGAGATGGCTGTGATAAGTTTTGACTAACAAGGTATGGTTGTGATGAGTCCCGACTAACATGAGATAAATGTAATGAGTCTTGACCAATAGGAGATGGAAGTGATGAGTCCCGACCAACAGGAGATGGCTGTGATGAATACCGACCAACCAGAGATGGATATGATGTCAAATGATCTGTTTGAGATGGTTGTGATTCAGGGAAATTTTTAGGACCTGGATGTGGAGTGTCCTTATCTATAGGAGCTGGATGGGATGCTGAATAAACTGGTCGAGATGGTTGTGGTTCATGTTGAATTGGTGGAGACAAATTTGTTTTGTCCAGAAAAGAAGGTGCTGATTCAGTACCATGTGATGTAGATACTGACAGACCTAGTTTTTGCTTTTTCTTCAACTACTTGAACCTTGACATATCTACAGTAAACAATATAGTGTTTGGTAAGATGACATCTGGGAAGTTAAATATCAATGGATTCAAGATTCATGCACAAGGCTTGTCTAGCAAGTGAACACAAAAAAAAGAAATATAACAACAATTAGCTTGAGATAGTAGACACTGCACTCTGTAGCTTATTGAATCCTATCAGCAGAATGTTCAAATTGGAGAAAAAACCCACCAAGTTGATTAGTGAAACAAAATAAGGGGTGTAATCTCTAATAAAGGGGTTGCTACTGTAAATCCCTTTGATGCACTGCAGTTTAAGGAAACACAAGAAGGAGAAGGGCAAAACAATGATAATGGAAAGGTACAAAATAGAAATATTCAGAATGGGGAACATACAAAATAAGAAAAGAAGAATATCAATCACCACGAAATGAATATACACAAGCAGGAGGACCTAACAGTATCTCAAGTAAGTGCTATACAGAAGAAAAGTTTGGGGGAAAGATTTCAGGAATAAAATTGTAATAATGGTAAATTCCAAGGCAATTCACAGCAATTGCAAAATAATAAACAAGAAGGTGGCAGCAAGATCATTCAAAATAATGTCCCAACATAATGAGAAGCTACAGAAGACCACAGAGGCAAACTTGCTACAAATGATGGTAGCTAGTGAAGACACTGATAAACTGAATAGTGTACCTATATATCAAAATGACAGTGTGAAGAAGGATATAATGAATTTGAGTAAAGAGGAGATTGACCAACAATTGGCTCAGGCCATATTCCAAACACCTTTTCAGGTTGATGCATGTAATATAGTGATAGATAAATAGTTAGTTGGATCATATCCAGATACAAACCTTATGATGGAATCAACTAACACAAAGTTGGAAGTAGCAGCAGATAATGTTGAGACAACAATTGCAGGTTCCTGCACAAAATCAACACCTATCAGTGACTACATAATCTGGTAACTCATCAACTTGGTACAAATGAATTACAGGTTGAGGAGGGTGATACAGTAGCTGAAGATAAAGAGGAAAAAAATCATTACAATAGTGATATTCAAGTAATGCTGGAAGCAGGTCTATTAGGACAAACAACACAAATGTATCAAGAATTATATACAGAACAAAGATAACTTTCTTAGCCAAAAAAATAGGAAGTCTTGTAAAAAAACCACTAATCAAACGAGAAAAACAAAATGCCAAAGAAAACTAAAAAAAAAATAATAGATTTATTCAGTCATATGCTCCTCTATTGCAATTTGTACATTCTCGTAATCAACATCAAAAAATTGTTCAAATTCTTGTTGTTGGTATGGCTCATTCTCATATATTTCCTCTTCATCAACCTCTTCCAAGTCAAACAAATCTCTTAGTTTTAGATGTACAGCCACACTCCATTCTTTATCATTTTCATCATCAACATAGTAGACCAAATTTGCTTGTGATGCTTCAATATATGGATCACCATCCACACGATCACCGGTATGAATCAATTTGGAAAAGTTGACACAATTAAACTTCCAAGCATCTATTTTGATCCCTCTGTTCCGAGTAGTGTCGGCCCACTGTCCACATGAGTCTTCCAACCAGACAAGATATCAAGTCCAGGAAAATCGCTAACTGTCCACATAAGTTTTGCTCACATTTTGAATATTTCATTCTTTGATGAATCAAAAGTATCCACACCTTCACTCCACAACTCATTCAACTCCTTAATAAGTGGTTGTAGATATACATCTATGTTATTCCCTACTGTACGTGGACCTGGAATGATCATTGAGAGGATAAAATTTGACTGCTTCATACACAACCAAGGAGGAAGATTGTATGGAAACAAAACCACTGGCCAAATGCTGTAGTTAGTACTCATCGATCCAAAAGGATTGAAACCATCACCAGTTAGCCCTAATCGAATATTTCGAGGCTCAAAAGCAAATTCAGGATAATTTATATCAAGCCTTTTCCATGCTTCACCATCTCGAGGGTGCCTTAAGATTCCATCTTTGTTATCATCCTCTGCATGCCATCTCATATGTTCTGCAATTTTAGAGCACATAAATAATCTTTGTAATCTTGGTTTTAATGGAAAGTATCGCAAAACTTTTGCAGGCTTTTTTTGCTTCTTCTTTTGCTTCTTATTTTACTTCTTAATTATACTAAGAGCATGATCAAGATTGCTATCCTTCTCGTACTTCCATCTAAAAGTGTGATAATACTTGCATGATTCTGTATTAACATCATCTTCCCAGTACAACATACAATCATTTGGGCAAGCATCTATCTTGATATAATCAAGACACAACTTGTTGATGGTTTTCTTAGCCTCATAAAAAGATATAGGGATCTTTGCAAATTTAAACGTATCCCTAAGTAGATCTAGCAGCATAGTCATTCTCTTATCACTTAAACTAGACAAACACTTTATGTGATAAAGCTTTAACATAAATTCCAACTTTGAGTACTTGGATCCTTCATACAAATCTTCACTTCCATCTTTAAGCAATTCAAAATAATCTTGGTTATTTGAACCAGAAAAATCATGTAAAGTTTATTCTTCTCCCGCTACTTGTGACGGGCCTGCCTCAACAACCTCATTCCTTAAACCCCCCAAATGCTTCATTAATCAATAATTCAATAGGATTTTCAAAAGGTGGTGCATCTTGAGCGACCTCTATGTTTCTGGAATTAGGAAAAATATTCATTTCCCCATGCATAACCCAAGTGACGTAATGTTGGGGTAAATCCTTGTTCATCAAATGGTGAAACACCATATTTTTTATTTTCTATTTTGTAAAACCACATATAGGACATGGGCACTTTATTTTATCTCCTATAGCACCATTGGTAAATGCAAAATCTAAAAACTAATTCAAACCAAGAAAAGACTATGGTGTGTTTCTTGGCATTCCAATCCAAGATTTATCCATTGAAGAATTTGATGAATATGGAAAATATCACCTATAAGATTTCATAAAGAAAAAATTCGTAAATGAAAGCCCAAAATATCACTGACTATCATTAACAAGACACAATATAGAAAAGGATGACTGGAAAATTGTTGTAGATATTCTTGAAACGATTGTCAGAATATCCAATGTGATCTCAGCCAACATCTTTAAGACCATAATTCATGCCTTCAGTCTCAAAACATACTCCCAAGTTAGTAAAGCAGTAATAACTGGGTTCATTTTCAAATATCTATAGATTAGGGAAGTAAGAACTAGGGTGGGTAGAGAAGAATGACTATGAGACTAAGCCCAGCCACATAAAATAAAAAAACTACAACCTTATGCAACAAGTTAATAAATAGACATATCATACAATTATACAAAAAACTAAAATTCAACTGAGAACAATGATATAACAACTGTAGATATAGATTATAGTATATACTGTAACAATTCTCATAACAAACCAATGAGCATCGTAGAAAGCAATGCAATTCAACATGCAATCAAAACTACAACTATTTGAAAGTAGTGCAATGATGTGAAAATTAAACATGAGTTTTTAACGATATCTACAGAATCTACTAGGCGGTGGATTACTTCTGGTATGATCTTTAGTTCTGGAAAAATTATGTATCTTTGTTGGATAAATACTATCAGATTAAAGTGCTTAGGCGTTTTTGATTCGTATATATGAAGGTTCAACTGATGGATACATATATCGAAAAAGGGCACTCATAAAATATGGGCGTAAATACATAAATGGAACCACTTAATTATTCTAGAGAAGAAAAATAAAAGCTAAATACTTTTCTCAATACAAAAAGAAAGCTAGAATAGAATTTTCCGAAACAGAGACACACTTTACAATTGTTACGAAATCCAACCCAAAATAACATGATTCATGGGTTTATCTATAATAAAGGAATATATAACAAGAAAAATGTCAGAAGAGTACTAACAAAATGGTTCAATTTTTTGTTGCCTCTGCTATGAGCTTCAAGATACTCCTCATACGTCTGCGACAAGATAAAGGGAAATTTGAAATACAATGTACAATAATATCTTAATCACGATAACATGATTTTTTGGTAGATCTAACAGCTACACTGAGAGATGAAGCTCGCTCGGCTGAAATCATCAGCAAACTTTGAGAAAGTACGGGAGGGATTCATCTTCTTAGCAAATACAAAAATCTTTTTAGATACATGACTACAAACTTGGAATTCACCAAAACAGTCCTAAAACAGTCCACAACTCAAGCACAAAACGTGACCCCAACAACTATACAATACGACCAACAATAACAAGAAGAATTTCAGGCGTTTATATTGGTGGAGCATGGCAGAATTCTCATGCTACTTTCTATGGTGGCAGTGATGCCTCTGGTACTATGGGTATGTCACCATTTCCCTTGTAAATTGTAACCTTCTACTTTCAACTCACTAACTACCATTTTTCTTGGTGTTTTTTGTTTCTCCATCTTTTTCTATAAACAATGTACCTGAAATGCTCCAGTTCTACTCAATTTTTGGTCTGTTTTCTCTAAAATTGGGGGGGGGGGGGAGGATTTCTCCTTATTCTTCTATATTTAATGTGCTTGAAATGCTCTAATTCTACTTTTTTTTGTTTGTTTTTCTAGATTTTTTTTTCATTTTTTAGAGAAATGTAAGTTACTTAGTAAATCTATGATTATTTCACCATTTCTCTTTAATTAAGCTTGTCAGTTCTTCTTTACTAAATGTACTTGAAACGCTCAATTTCTACTCCATTTTTCTCTTTTTCTCTACCATTTTTGTTCCATTTTTCAGAGAAATGCAAGTCACACTGTAAATCTCTGGGTATTTCATCATTTCTCACTCTAATTAAGCTTGTTACTTCAACTCAGGAACCACTATTTCACAAAATGTACTTGAATAATTTCTACTCTATTTAACTATTATTCTCTAGTATTTTGGTTCCATGTTGAAAGAAATGCAAGTTAATTTGTAGATCTAAAAGCATAATGCATCTAAACTCAAGGCTAATTTTGTCACTGTGATGTATCCACAAGGTGTTTTGAACACCAAATCAACCACCCAAACTATATTAACAACAAGAAGATAATGAACATAAGATGAACAACAATATTATAAGAACAACAACAACACAACAAGTGATTCTTACAATTTTGGAGTCCAGCGCAATTCCAATGGCCAGCCGACAGAGTCAATTTCGAGAAAAAATGACCGAAGTCGATTGGCCGGCGTATCAATTGACCTTGAGTTAATTTTTCTTTTTGGGTTAACACAGTGAAAGATGAATTGGGGGAAATATGAGAGAGAGGAAGATTTTGGGGGAATGAAAGGTGAATTAAAAAATGAGAAAATTTTGGCCAATGGAAAAAAAAATGAGGGAATTTTTTTTAATGGTATAGGCTATTTTTTCTATTGATACTGGGGATTTAAAACCCCCGCAATTTATAGTAGGGGTTTAAACCCCCGCAAATTTATAAATTTTAGCGGCGACTTTTTAACTCCCGCATTTTATATAATTTTACGGGGGTTAAAATAACCCACGCAACCCCCCCCCCCCCCATAATTTGAATTTTTTTTTGTAGTGTCTCAGAGCCTTTAGTATCGTCTTAGTCTGTTTTGGTTTTGTTTTCAAAAAAGAGGCTTCATCTTATTTTGGAAGTGTTATACAAGAGATTTGTGTTTATCATTTTTTTGGTACAATTGAAAATATTCACAAGTTAAGAACACATGTTACGATCTTAGCTTTGGATTAGTAGTATAAGTTTGGAAAAAGGTAAATAACATAAACGAAAGATCAAATAAATCAAATAAGACAAAAACCAAGAACAAATCTATAGCGACAATCGAGTATTAGACCCTTTCAGCCAGGGACGAGATGTAATCGAGCTTGAGTACTATAAAGAAAGAGCAGTAAAAAAGATTAGGAAATAGAGAATTTTTAAGAACCAAGCTAAATATATTTTATTGCTTAAATATTAAGGATGGAAAAAAATTAGATCATTCACAATGTTATTTGGGGTATCTATTTATAGGGTATAGAAGTTGCCTAAAGCTAATAAAAGATTGTCACCCATTCCAATGTCGTTGGAAAAAAACTAGCCCACTAATATATGTCAGACACGGCTCTATCGAGGGTTGGTAATGATTTCTGTAATACTTGATACAATGTCCTTCTATTTTTTCATTGGCACATGGTCACTATCCCAAGTATCAGGCGCCCTCACTCTTTGCTCTGATATGTGCCTCACTGTGTTGGCATCGCCTCCGAAATGGTGAATTATGGACCAACTTCACTCGTACCCAACCCAATTTTGCCCAACTGACCCAAACCTAAACTGCGTTTTTTCACCCATATAAATTGTCCCTTTATCTTGTGATTACACATAAGACAAAACAGATTCACGAAGTGTCTTTTATAGTTGATCTTTCAATTTATCCCCTTTTTTAAAGTGGCACATCATTCAAACTTGTAACATCTTCGTCTTTCAAATCTTGTCCCACTTTTTACACGTGTTCATCGAAAAAAAGTGATGTTTCTTCTGGGGAGTGACACTGATTCTTTAAATCTATGCAACCTCCTTGTGTTTTATATATTGAGTATCTCCATAACACTCTCTCCTTACGTTGTGTTATTGCTTTCTGTCAACTCTTCTTTTGAGAAGAAAAATTCCATATACCCTTTTAACCCAGTGCACTCTCTTCTATATTGCAGTCACATATTAATCTTAAATATCTCATTTTTTTTCTTCAAACTCAGATGATTCGTCCTGTGACTAAGAAGAGGGTGGGTTCCACTTGGTACTACCATAGAGCCAATAGTGCCAACGATGTTTAGTACTGATGATTACTTGGGGTCCCTTAAGAGAGGATAAAGACATACAACCTGCTGGGAGGATTCCCTTCGTAATTTTCTTATCACATACCTACTCCATCCATTCGGTATGTCGGTTGTACCTTGATATTTATATGGATCATAGAGAGGATCACCACCTACGTGCTTGGTTTAATATTTCTATACACTTTGCTATTTATCTTGGACTTGGGTGATCCAATAGATGTTGCCATTATCTTATTTTGCAAACTTTCCAGCTAAGCTTGGGGAAACTCAGTCTCGATCTATGGAAGTCCATGGCTTGCCTCAGAATCCTGGCCAACTTGTCTGGTTTTGAGTTCACTGTAACGCACCTCTTTTTACTTATTTATCTGAGACTAACCCAGAGTTTATTCGAACTGGAGCCCCGCATCCCCGGCTTCATCCAAGGTGATTAGAGTAATTTCCTCTCCCTCGATTGGTATTATAACAATTACCACAAAGGAGTATATATATCTACATATATATATATATACACACACACACACAATTTTCCTTGTAATGTTCGCTACAAGTTCCTTACCTTTCATTTCTATTATTATTATCATTTAATAGCTGCCTTACTCATTTTGCCTTATAGCTTTTTAGTGGTAGTCACTGACGAATACACTTTTCAGTTTAACCAGACCCTTTAATGAATAGGTCTTGAGAATTTTTTTGTCGGGTAGGACAAGAACTTGGGCCATCTTATCTTCTATTCTTCATAAATCGACCCACTCCCCTAGTATGCTCAGTTACTGCTGGGGCTTTTCATTTTCTCCCCTTCCTTCCCCTTTTTTTATTTATTTCATTCATCACTCTTAAATTTTCTTCTTTTTGCAGGTTCTTTGTTTAGAGGGGATCTTTTCATTATCTCATCCACTGCTCAAATTCTCCCATACTTGAGGGCCCCCCAGGTTCCACCTGTGCCTCAAACTGTAGAGGTGAGCTCGATTGCCTAAATGACTACTCAATATTGTAAAATAAGCTCATAGCCCAGTCATATCCCTTGTCCGTCAAGAGGGAAAAACCATCCACAGAGGTGGTGGTGATAAATGAATCTGATAAGGCTGACTCCTAGCCACCCAAGAAAAAATATAAGAGAATGAGCTGTGGTAGTAGCTCTTCAATTCGTCGTCATGAGGCGCCTACTACTGGTTTAGAGGCCACTCTTGGGACCTCCTCTAGTCCCTTGTGTTGACTACCTAGCGAGAGTCCTATTTAAAGGTTTAGAGTTTCATCTAATAAGAGGAATTCTACTTCCTTGGGCCAGCCTGCTTAATATTCATTTTTTGGATCGATGGGTAAGCCGTCGACATCTTAGATAGTTTACTTGTCCATTCTCTCAAACGTGAATTTCCTGTCCAGGCCAGCCAAATTAGAAAGCTATTTTAATACCATGGTTTCACCTGGTGATCAAGAGAGGTTGGCATTATTCCATCAAAAAGCTTGACTAATGACATTGCCGATGCCTCAACCTAGGGGAGATAACCCTACTTCCATTTTTTAAACAACTGGCTTCTTTTGTATTTTATCATTATATATTTCCCCTATCAACCTTTTCAGCTACGAAGAGTATGAAATAGTGGTAGAGAGAAAATCAAACTCTAGTCACATTATCCCATGCTAGAAGAAAATATGAACCTGTGACGTGATCAATCCTCATTGGTTGAGTTCCTTACATGATGTAACTTTTAGATCAATGACCTCAAGCTTCGAATAGAGAAGGTTAAACTAGATATGTAAGCCTTTTGCATAGATTCCCATGAAATACTTTTAGAAATTAAGAAGAAAGATTAAGAGCAAATGGCACAATTAGAGTTGATCGAGGGGCTGCTCCACCAATAAAGAGAGTTACAACCAAGCCTTTGTAGGAATCTCCGAGGCACCATTTCCATTTCTTCGAATGAGGTTGGCCATTCTCACCCTATTAAAGTATCGAATTAGGCTGAGCATCATCGACTTTGGGAGAAGATCTAGTTATTTATGGTAACGTACTTAGGTGGTTGATTTTAAATCTCTATTAAGATAATGATTGAGAGCCAACTTACTTGGATTAACATCCTAAAGGAGGTGAGGTCTGGTCGACCTCGTACATCTCAAAATTCTCCAGTATAGGATCATTCATCTTTAATGCCCCGAGTCTTACCCCGGACGCTACACGGTGCTAGTGACCCCGAAGGACCACCAACTAACTCATGACTGGTACATGCTGTAAGCACTGAATAATAATATCACTGTAGTAATAATAATACTAAATTAAATGCAAAAGTTAGGCTGAATACGCCATAAGGTTCATAACTGAGATTTAATACTGATAACTAAAAGCAACTGTCTGAAATACTCTAGTCTAGTCTAAAAGCCTCTAACTGCCTGAATATGGAGTTGATGGGACAAGTCCCCAACTAACTCCGATTACTGACCATAACGAACTACTGTAATACTGAAATGATAAATTTGTCCTCAGACTATGAGGACTCACCACTAGATCTGCTACTGATAGTCTGGGATGCTAAGTATTGTCAGGAGCCCATGCATCTGAACCTGTGATATAAGACATCATAGCGCAAAGGAAAAGTATGCGTCAGTACTTTGAATATACTTGTATGCTAAGTGAGGTAGGATGATATACAGAGGTTCATATGCCTGAACGATACTGGCTGAGTAACATGAACGTAACTAAATAAGAATACATGCATGAATATATAAACTGTAACTAAGATTACAATAACACTGGATAGTGAGTTCTGGATACTAATCAACTAGAATCTGAGTTTACTGATATGGTATTACTGATAGCTGAATTACTATTTTTTGATAGTCCTGATTTTGTAGAACTGAACTAAGTTCTATACGGAGACTGAAACTGAAACTGTGGGAAATAATTATCTAATCGACATGCCCCTCCCTGAATGTATTGAGGTCCAACCTGTAACCCAGTTGGAAGGGTGTCAGTACCGTGCCACAAGTAAAGACAAGCTGTGAGTTAACCCTCTCTAACATGAAGATATTTTGTCAACCCTCGCTGACAGGAAAACTTGCATGAGATGTATTAATCCTAGTTTGGCAGAAATATATCTCAACCTATGCTCGCTACATAGTTCTGTAAAACAGGGATTGCTTCTAGAGGTCAAACCCTATATTGGCAGGAATGCCGCCATCCCTGGATTTGCTCGGTGCTGAATCCTACTCCCAACTGAAGAGACACTGAACTGATTTCTAAACTATACTAGGCCGGACTGAACTGTCACTGAGTTCACTGGGTTCCGCTGACTGACTGGGTGAAGGAAAATGACTCATTTTCCCTTAAAAATATGGAACTAGACTGCAGAAAAATGCATGGGATTGACTAATCCAGGCACCACAGGCTCTGGAGCGCCGCTCTAGACGAGGCGCCGCGGGCTATGGAGCACTGCTCTGGGTAGGGCAGCGCGGGCATATCGCTTTGAGCTACTATTTCTGAAAATCAAACATTTCCTTACGCTAATCCAAAAATTCTGAAACTTATCCGAGATGTACTATTATGTTTCCCAATCATGAATCAACAAAAAAATTAACTTTTCAAGTTCGAAAAGGTTGTGAATAAATTCCTCAAAGTTTGAGGGCTTTAGAAATGACTAAGTCTTAATATTTAGCTAAAATTTTCTCAGTCTGGGACCTCTTTTGGCATGTTTTAAAGGATTCAAATGACTAGAATTTTATGGGGTCTTACAATATCTTCCCCTTGGGAATATTCGTCCTCGAATGAGACTGGTTAGGCTGAGAATCACTGATAGACTGAGTTTAGACACTACACATGCATAACTGAAGTATGACTACATGACTGAATTACTGGCAAGATGAGTTCCTATACTGAACATGCATATCTGATGTATAAGTGCGGGACTGAACTGATTCATGAATGCATGACTGAATATGCAACGGTAAAGAATACAAAGATTATAAATGTAGCTAAACATGGAACTAAATAATTCTAAGAAAGAATATTACCTTAAGCTGAATCTGAGTTTGCAAAGAAGAGGTGAGGATACTTGATCCGCATATCTGTTTCTTCTTCCCAAGTGGCTGTAATACCCTGATCGTTCCTTAAGCCTGAATCCATCTTTTAAAGTGAATATAGATGACTTCCAAGGTGAATGATATTTAAAACATGTTGTATTTCTCTAATTTCTACTTTCTATCACGTGAATATTTGAATAAGCTTTTCGTCGATACCAAATTCGCCCAAATCCGACCCTCAGGTGAAGAGTTAGAGCCATTTTAGTGAGACAGTGTACCACCTGACACTTTAGCTCGTCGTGGAGCCAGTCAAAATGGCAATTGTCATTTTCTAGTGAACCTCTACAATATTGGCGCGTTGTGCCAAGGCTCAATATTAGGATTGTCAAATTCCAGTGCACCAACGCGATTTCACCACGTCGCGGTGCCCTTCCAGGTCACGACCAAGGTGACAACGCAATTTCACTGCGTCGCTCCATTGAGCAGTTTCCCAATTGTCAAAATCTAGTGAAGGTCTGCGATCATGGTGCGTCGCGCCAAGGCCAAAACTCGGGCTCCAGTTCTTGAATTTGCTCAAGGGTATTTTGGTCATTTTCACCCATTTTGGCCTCTACATATATATTCAAGTAGAGAAGAGCAATTCATTTTCTCTCCAATCTCTTTCAAGAAATATCTAGAGCTAGGGTTTCTCTCCTCCAATTCCAAATCCAAATATTCTCCAAGAAAATTCAAGAATCTTCCGTATATTTCATCGAGTTTTTCAACAATCAAGTTCTCTAAGTCAAAGGTATCAAGAAACTTAGCTCAAAAGTTTGAAGAAGAGTTTCCAATCAAGTCCTTTCATCTTAAAATTATAATCCAAGGTATGTGGGGCTTGAACAAGAATATTCTTTCATTCTTGTGCCCAAAGAATTAATTTTTACTATTGGAATTTCATGATCCTTGCAAGGGGGTTTACACCCAAATTTCTTTATTTATGATCTATGAGATTTGAGTTGATTAAGTTTGATATTTATGATTATTTTACCATCATATTTCTTAAATTGAGAATTTATGCCATGGATTGTATTTTGTTATTATGTATTGATGATTTCTAAGTGATTTAAGACAAGTGTCATGAGTTATTCTTTTTCCATGAGAAGTTTCAGTATTGAATATATTTATCGATATTGAGCTTGAGAGTCAAGAATGAGTCATATGATGTTTTCTCGAAGCTTTTGATACTTGATACGATTTGATAAGCAAGTGTACTTGATGTTGGGAAAGACTGTTTTGAGTTTGAGTTGAGTTAGGAATCCACAAGTTGTTTATGATTTACAGATGAGATATAGTTATGATTTGGTCTTCATGATAGACCCTTGAGTTGATTAAGGTGGATTTCCTAACGCGTTCTGAGCTGAGTCTGGGAGGAGTATTTAGGACCGAGTGGGAAGTGTGGGTTCAGCGCATCCTACTTCCCCAGAGCTACGTGACACAGTAGATTGAGATTTGAGGGTCAAAGAGCCAAGTTTGTGATCACAGAGATGAGTTTGAGGTTATACTCCCTGGCAAGAGTATAACGCTCCCGTCAATGTGGGGTTCCTTCCTTAGGAGGGCAAAACGTTGGACTCCATGTGGCTCACATGGTTTATGTCGCTTATAAGAAACTCCCAAGTCCATAATAGTCTAAGTTTCTTGAGTTACCGAATCACTCTAAGTCATGAGTTAAAGAGTTTGAGTTGAGTCCAATGATTTATGAGATTTGTGAAGCATGTGTTATTATCGATGATTTATGGAAATTATGTTTCAGGAAATTCAAGCGAAGAGAGTCATTATTGTCAGTATGCAAGACTTTATTTTACATTTATGATATTGTTTAAAAGTGTTGCATACACCCCCACATACTCAGTACAATCCCAAGTACTGATTCCCATACTCTTCTATGTTCTATATTTTCATGTGATGTAGGTTCAGGTGCTCAGTCTCAGCAGCGACAATGATCTTTGAGTACCTCCATCTACATTGTTACAGTTGCTGAGACCTCATGGTTCGAGGACCTATGTCCCTGATTTTTGCCTTGATAGTAGATGGTTGTATCTTTTCAGTTCAGGCGAGTTAGTTTGGGATCTGTCCCAATGGCTCCTCAGTATTTTTTAGTAGAGTCTTTGTCAGACTAGAGTACTAGTATGTACAAAACTTTCAGTATTTTATTTGTACATGACAATATTTCTTTGTATCACAGTATGCTCATGACATGATTATTCTCTCCTATTTTAAAATGATTAGTGTTATAGTGAGTTCTGAATGTGATGACAGGCTTAGAGGGTTAGCTTGAGGCCACATGTCGCATTAAGCACCGTATGACATCTCGGGATAGGTTCTTGGGGCGTTACAGTAGCTCCCTCAACTGACTGTTTCTGCCAAAGAAATTTGACTAACGGATCTTCTTTGTTCCTCAGTCTGTAAATCTGGTGATCGAGAATTTGGACTGGAACCTCTTTAAAAGAGAGATTATTCTAAATATTTACATTCTCTAAAGGAACTACTGCTTCTGGGTTACCAATGCATTTCTTTAGCAAGGAGACGTGAAATATAGAATGCACTGAATCTAGATCCGAAGGCAACTCAAGCTCGTAAGCTACCTTTCTGAAATGACTAAGAATTCTGTAAGGACCAACATATCGGGGACTGAGCTTTCCCTTCATACCAAACCTTTTCACTCTCTTCATAGGAGAGATTTTCAAGAACACTAAATCATCGATCTCAAACTCGAGATCTTTTCTCCTTACATCTGTATATGATTTTTGTCGGCTCTGTGCTGTCTTAAGACTTTCCCTGATCAACTGGAATTTTTCTAGGGAATCAAATACTAAGTCAGGCCCTACTACTACGGCCTCACCTACCTCAAACCAACCGATTAAAGATCTACATCTGCTACCATAGAGAGCTTCTAACAGAGCCATTCGAATAGTTAAATGATGGTTGTTATTATACACAAACTCAATCAAAGGCAAGTGGTCATCCCAACTACCTCTGAAATCGACCACACATGCTCTTAACATATCTTCTAGAGTCTGGATGGTCCTTTCTTCTTGACAATATGTCTGAGGGTGGAAGGCTGTATTGAGGTGAACTTGGGTACTAAGACCCTTTTGGAATGCTTTCTAGAAATGAGAGGTAAACTGGGTACCACTATCTGAGATGATAGATATTGGGACTCCGTGTAACCTGACCAACTCCTTGATATAGAGTTTGGCGTAGTCCTCAGCTAAATAAGAGGTAAGAACTGGTAAGAAATGAGCTAATTTGGTCATTCTGCCTACGATAACCTATATCGAATCATACTGATGACGAGTACGAGGCAAACCCATCAAAAAATCCATGTTTACTTTCTCCCATTTCTATGTGGGGATACTGAACTCCTGCATGGACCCACTAGGCTTTTGATGCTTAATTTTAACTTTTTAACACGTAGACCACTTAGCTACAAATTCTGTCACATCCCTCTTCATCCCACTCCACAAATAGATCTTCCGCAAATCACAGTATATCTTAGTGGCCCCTGGATGAATCGAGTAACGCGCATCATGCGCTTCTGCAAGAATTCACTGCCTCAAGTCGTCTACAACTGGAACACATAGCCGACCCTGGAAACACAACACACCATCTTTCCCTCGGGAGAAAACCTTTACTTTCTGATCTCTAACTAACTTTTTTAACTTAACTAGAATGGGATCTCTGTCCTGCTTTTCCTTCACTTTGGAAACCAAAGATGAGCTTGAACTATTCTGAACCCACACATTCCCCTCTACTAAATTGAGTAAGTGAATACCTAGCTGGGCAAGCTGATGAACTTCCTTAGCTAACTTCTTCTTACCACTCTCAACATGAGCAAAACTACCCATAAACAGTCTACTGAGAGCACCAACCACTACATTGGCCTTGCCCATATGGTACAGGACACTCATATCATAATATTTTAAAAGCTCTAACCACCTCCTCTGACCCAAATTCAAATCTTTCTGAGAGAATACATACTGCAAGCTTTTGTGATCCGTGAACACATCAACATGCACCCCATACAAATAATGCCTCCAAATATTTAAGGCAAACACCACAACTGCTAGATCAAGATCATGAGTCAGACAATTCTTCTCATGTTGCTTAAGCTGTCAAGAGGCATAAGCTATGACCTTACCACTCTGCATAAGGAAACAACCCAAACCTACTTTGGATGTATCACAGTACACAACAAACCCATCTGAACCATCTGGTAATATTAGAACTGGGGCTGAGGTGAGTCGAGTCTTCAGCTCCTAAAAACTCTTTTCGCAGGGATCTGACCACTAAAACTTGACTTTTTTATGAGTCAATCTGGACATGGGGGATGTAATAGACTAAAACCCTTTAATAAACCAACGGTAATAGCCAGCCAACCCCAAGAAACTCCAGATATTTGATGGAGAAATGGGTCTAGTCCAGTTTCTCACTTCTTCGGTCTTTTGAGGATCAACTCTAATGCCATCACCAGAAATAATATGACCAAGGAATCTACCATCCTTAGCCAAAATTTGCATTTACTGAATTTGGAGAACAACTGATGAGTTCTGAGAGTTTGCAATACTATTCTGAGATGGTTTGCATGATCATATTTACTACGGGAATGGACAAGAATGTCATCTATAAAGACCATGACAAACATTTCCAAGTACTGCTTGAACACACGATTCATCAAGTCCATGAAAGCTGCTAGGGCATTGGTAAGACCAAATGACATGACTAAGAATTCAAAGTGGCCATACCGAGTTTTGAAGGCTATTTTTGAAATGTCACATTCTCTGACTCTGAGACGATGATAGCCTAATCTGAGGTCTATCTTAGAAAAGTAACTAGCACCCTGAAGTTGGTCAAACAAGTCATCAATTCTGGGAAGTGGGTACTTGTTCTTGATCGTGACTTTGTTCAACTGACGGTAGTCAATACACATTCTGAGAGAACCATCTTTCTTATGCACGAACAGAACTGGTGTACCCCATGGGGATAAAATGGGTTTGATGAATCCCTTGTCTAGGAGAATTTTAAACTGTTCTTTTAATTCTTTAAGTTTCGATGGGGCCATTCTGTATGGCGGTATAAATATAGGCTGAGTATCTGGAAGAAGGTCTATTCCAAAGTTTATTTCCCTAATAGAAGGAATTCCAGGAAGATCTTCAGGAAACACATCTGAGAATTCATTTACCACTGGAACTAACTCAAGACTGGGAGTCTCTGAACTAGAGTCCTTCACTCGCACAAGATGATAGACACATCACTTAGATATCATTTTTCTCGCCCTAAGGTAAGAAACAAGCTGATCCTTAAGTGCTGAAGTACTACCCCTTCACTCTAGGACAGGTTCATTTGGGAACTAGAATTGGACAATTCTGTTTCTGCAGTCAACTGAGGCATAGCATGAATAAATCTAATCCATGCCGAGAATGACATCAAAATCTGTCATCTCTAATTTTACTAAGTTTGCTGAAGTGATTTTCTGAGATATCACAACCAGACAGTTCCCGTATACCCATCAGGCTATGATAGATCTACCCACTTGGGTAGAGACTAGGAAAGGCTCTGCTGGGATTTCGGGACTGACTCCAAAGTCGACAGCTATATAAGAAGTTACAAAGGATAAAGAAGCTCCTGGATCTAGAAAATCATAAACATGTAAATGGTAAACTTGTAACGTACCATTGACCACATCAGGAGAACTTTCCTGATTCTGTCGGGACTGAAGTGTAAAAAATCTATTCTGGCGTTGCCCACTAGTGGCACTGGAAGTGGCACCCTGCTGATTCGGGCAATCGAACTGAGCTGAAGGACAATTATGCTAACTCAATGAACCCACCTGAGAACACTCTTTGATCCTATGGCCCAGATTGCTACATCTGAAACACACATAGCTGCCAGCTCTGCAGACACCCTGATGGTTTCTGCCACATATCTGATAAAAAAGATTTGTTCGAGCGCTGCTGACACTACCCTGAGATTTAGATCCTGGCGCCCTATCTTTTCTACCATTTATAAACTTAGGAATTGGATCACTAGCTGAGGACGGAGCTGGAACTAAGGATTTTAGATAAAAATGGGAATGGTTACCGCCCTCTGACCTAGGCTGGTTAAAATTAAAGCTACCCATTCTAGCACTCTTATTCTCCCTCTCCTTCTCCCTATTCTTAGCCTCCTTTCTCTGCAGAGCATAGACCATGAACTTGGATATGTCTATCTCCTTAATCAGCATTATGGTCCTACACTCCTTGACCACACTGCTAGGCACACCCGATATAAACTTACTCATTTTTGATCTGTTATCTGCTACCACATGAGGGGAATATCTGGCTAGCTGAGTAAACTTTAGAGAATACTCTTGTACTGTCATATTGCCCTGTTTCAGATTAATAAACTCTAAAACCTTAGCTTTCCTCAACTCTAGTGGGAAGAACCTATCAAGAAAAGCAGTGGCAAACTCCTCCCATTCTATGGGACCTACGTAAGTGGCCCTCTCTGCTTTCCACTACTTGAACCATGAGTGAGCCACATCCTACAACTGATATTCATCCAATTTAGCACTCTCACTAGAGGTCACCCCTATAATATCTGTGACTTTCTACACCTGATCAAGAAATTTCTGTGGATCCTCATCTGACTTAGACCCGATAAATGATGGAGGGTTCATTCTGGTGAAGTCCCGAATCCTGGATACAACAGTATTGGCCACTGGATTGGCCGGAATGACAGCTGGGCATTTATTATGGGATGCTACTAAATTAACCAAAGTAGTAAATGCAACCCTAAATTCTGCATGGAAGACATGCTTGTCCAGAGGATCTACTTGAGCGGGCTGAGGTGCTGGCTGATTTCCTGTCCTTCTTCCATACTTTTTAGGAGGCATACTCTATAAATGGAAGAAAGGAAATAATTGGATGGAGAGTTTAACTTGAGCTCATGCTCACTCGCACAACATGAATACTAAAAGAAAGGAACGTTTCTTAAATATCTTGTAGCCTCCTGTCCAAAATTGTGGCACGCAACACACCCATGTATAAGACTCTACTTTATGCGGCTTTCAGACTCCCTAGGACTATGTTGAACCTTAGGCTCTAATACCAAGTTTGTAATGCCTCGAGTCTGTACCCTGAATGCTACACGGTGCTAACGACCCCAAAGGACCACTAGCTAACCCATGACTGGTACCTGCTGTGAGCACTGAATAATAATATCACTGTAGTAATAATATACTAAAGTAAATGCAGAAGTTAGGCTGAATACACCATAAGGTTCATAACTGAGAACAAATACTGATAACCAAATACTGATAACTGAAAGTAACTGTCTGAAATACTCTAGTCTAGTCTAAAAGCCTCTAACTGTCTGAATATGGAGTTGATAGGACAAGTCCCCAACTAACTCTGATTACTGAATATATCAAATAATTGAAATACTAAAATGATAACTTTATCCTCAGACTATGAGGACTCACCACTAGAGCTGCTGCTGATAGTCTGGGCTGCTAAGTATGGTCAGGAGTCCGTGCGTCTGAACCTATGATATAAGACATAATAGCGCAAAAACAAAGTATGTGTCAGTACTTTGAATGTACTGGTATGCTAAGTGAGGTAGGCTAATATGCAGGGGTTCACATGCCTGAACAATACTAGCTGAGTAATATGAATGTAACTAAATGAGAATACATGCATGAATACAGAAACTATAACTAAGATTACGATAACACTGGATACTAAGTTAAGGATACTGATCAACTAGAATCTGAGTTTACTGATACTGTATTACTGATAGCTGAATGACTATTTTCTGACAGTCCTAATTCTGTAGAACTGAACTGAGTTCTATACGGAGATTGAAACTGTGGGAATAATTATCTAACAGGCATGCCCCTCTCCAAATAGATTGGGGTCCAACCTGTAACCCCAGTTGGAAGGGTGTTAGTACCGTGCCACGAGTAAAGACAAGCTGTGAGTTAACCCTCTTTGACAGGAAGATATTTCACCAACCCCCACTTTCAGCAAAACTTTTATGAGATATATCAATCTTAGTTTGGTAGGAGGATATCTCAACCTACACTGGCTACGTAGTTCTGTAACATAGGGATTGCTTGTAGGGGTTAAACCCTATACTGGCAGGAATTCTCCCATCCCTGGGTTCGCTCGGTGCTGAATCCTTCTCCCAACTGAAAAGACACTGAACTAATTTCTAAAATATACTAGGCCAGACTGAACTGTCACTGAGTTCACTGGGTTTCGCTGACTGATAGAATACTACTGAGTTTTGTTAACTGACAGAGTTCTACTGATCGTGACATAACAAATACTATTTTGTAACTGACACTGGCTCTAAGCAAACAACTAAATTATCAGGTATTAAGTACCTCGAGGACTCGATAGCATGAAAAGTAAAGCATGACTTGATCTTGAAAGGTATATCAATGTATACTTGTCCATAATTCATTCATATAGACATTTTATCAAACACTTAGGGAGCATGGATTATTTCACATGATAATAGCCAACACATGACATCATGAATACAATACTTAATTCCAAATTCAAAGGTTTAGCATGCAATTCATATAATTTCCCATAAATATTATTCTAGTTTCATGAACCTTTTAATAATCACGGATTGAAAACCCAACTAACATCATAGACATGCATACAATCAATTTCAAGCATGGAAATTCATAATTTCATAATCTTGTACTTCTAAAAAGAGATTCTTGAACTCTATGGGTGAAAAGGACCCATAGATGAACACCTAACATACCTTGATTGCTAATTTCATAAAGATTGTGGTGATTTATTGAGACTTAATTCTTGAGATTGATGAAGCTAGGGCTTGTTCTTAAGAGAATTTTGTGAAAAGGATGAGCATTTATGCTATTTAGGGCTTTAATCCCATGTTATGAACTTATTGGGTGAAGGAAAATGACCCATTTGTCCATAAAAATACGGAGATAGACTGCAGAAAAATTCATGGGCTAGACTGACTAGGACACCGCAGGCTCTGGAGCGCCGCTCTAGACGAGGTACCGCGGTCTCTAGAGCGCCGCTCTAGGCGGGGCGCCGTGGGCATATCTCCCTGAGCTACTATTTCTGAAACCCAAACATGCCCTTATGCTATTCCAAAAATTCCGAAACTCACCCGAGATGTACTATTAACTTCCCCGATTATGAATCAACAAAAAAATTAACTTTCTGAGGTCGGGAAGATCGTGATTAAATTTCTCAAATTTTGAGATCTTTAGAAATGACTAAGTCCTAACACTTCGGCGAAATTTTCTAAGTTTGGAACCTCTTTTTGGCATGTTTTAAAGGATTCAAACGACTAGAATTTAGCGGGGTCTTACAGCAGAACACAAGGAATGTATGGCATGGATACCTTGGGTGTAGGCATGGTCTCCCTTTTAATGATCAAAATCCATGTTGTTTATCTTAGGTGAGACAAAATAGCGAAGTACTGCCACTTTTCCATTCTCTTAATTCCTTAATAATTGCCTCATGTGAACCTTGACCCTCATGTTTTAGGCATTTTATGCTATCTCTCCTGCTTGGTATAGGGTGCGGGGGAAGTAATCGACCAATTTGGTCCATACGTCACAATCCCTCGTGTCCTGAGCCTTCACACGAGCCATAAGTTCCTTATGGGGGCAATAAAACTTTCTTATAGCTCTGTCATGACACTCGATGGATAATCCCTATGACCCATGCATTTTTGCATCCTCTTGTCTCAAATCCGCTTGTACAGAAGCCATGACCTACTTTCTTATAGAGTAAAGACACATAAAGAAACATACAAAAATAGATAAAGCTAATAACCTACACAATTACTTTGTCCCCATGGTTCGCGTTAAACTATTTATCATTTTTTTTTGTACAATTATATTTATTCATGAGTCAAATATAAATCTTAAGATATTAGTTTCAGGTTAGTAGTATAAGTTTGCAAAAAGGTAAATAACTTATATGAAAGATCAAATAAATCAAATAAGGAAAATATCAAAAGCAAAACTATAACAAAAATCGAGTATTACAACCTTTCAATGATGGCAAGACATGACTGCGCTCGAGTATAATAAATAAAAAGCAGTAAGAAGTTCAGAAATAGTGAATGCGTAAGAACCAAACTAAAGATATTTTATTGCTTAAAAAGTAAGGATAAGTAAAAGTTAGCTCATTTGCTGTAAGGGAGGGAGCGTCTATTTATAGGGTATAGAAGTTGCCTAAGGCCAATAAGAGACTACCACTCATCTTAATACCGTTAGAGAGAAATCAACTCACTATCATATGTTAGACGCAACTCTATCAAGGGATAATAGTGTTTTCTAGAATCCCTAACATAATGTTTTTCTATTTGTCCATTTGCACATCATCACCATCCCTAGCTGGTCTCGAGTGTCCTTGCCCTTTGTCCGAGTATATGTCTCACCATATTGGTGTTTTCCTAAAAATTATGATATTCTGGAATGACTATATTCATACCCAGCCTAATTTAGATCAATCAACTTAAATCTATAGTGAGCTTTTTTCACGCCATACAGTTTGGATTTCTAATCCACCACTTTAAAGTAGTTATTTTATTTCAACCACCACATAAGAAAGACAAAAATAGATTTTCCTATCAAACCAACTTTCTCTGGTGTCTTAAGTATAAAGTGAGTGACTATCATGCACTACTTGTATAGTTCTTTTGTCTAGGACGTGCTGATGTATAAATGCAGGTGTTCGAACTATTAGTTAAATTTGAGAAAATGACTTTGTGATGGGTTGTAGTTATGATGCTACTAATTTGGAAGGATTTTAATTTAAAATACTTTAGTAAGGTGGGAAAGATTTTCGGTGTCCAAGATTTGTGATTTGTTACTACTTTGGTGATTAACTTAGTTCATATTGAAAGGCTTATAACGTTTTAAAATACTCCTTGAGTTGACTTAAAGGAATTTCAACATATAAAGGTAAAAGTGATTGGAAATAGAATATGACATTTGAAAAATAAGGTTACGAGTATCTATTTTGATTTGGAAAGTAAAGGCTTAATTTCAAGAAATGAGATTTGAATTCAAAATGATATGATTTTAGGGTTCTTATTCAGATTGCAAGAATATTACCAAGTGTTGACCAGATAGGGTGTAAGTTTAGTATTGTTAGATAAGAACACCTATATATGTTTGAGTCAAACTTTGATGATAAATTTCGTAGCGATTTTGAATCTGATAATGGGTAAGATTGATATTTTAAGTGACGACGTTATCAAATCAATAGGAAAATGATTGGTGGTGTATAGATGTTGATATTGATACATTAAGTGAATGAGTTGATATTGATATATTAAAAATGAATGAGTTGATATTGATATATTAAAAAAGTTGATATTGATATACTAAAATCAATAGCATCCATAAGTGAATGAGTTGGTATTGATATAATAAGAAAGTTATCTACTTGATTTAAATTATAATTTGATTTTTCTGTGGTTAGGCTTTATTTGTGGTAGTAGATTATCTTAGGCTATGGATTGGTAAGACAAGAAAGATTGAATGTGTTGGTTATAAAAACTTAGAAGGAATTGTACATGAAAAAATCCGTGGATTGTAAATTTATTACTTTAAAATGTTAAAGGGCATAATGAAGTAATGCACTTGAAGAATTTAGTTTAGAGTATAAGGCAATAGGCTGTAGGCTTGTACAAAGAATGTAGAATGGAAAACTAGTTAATTGAAATGACAAAAGACTTTTATATTGGAGAGTTTGATAGAATATATATTTGATGAGTACAAATTGAGAGTTTGAATGTCCTAGCGACATTGCGTAATAGGTACGAGTTGAAAATGTGAAAAAAAAATATCATAGATAGATCCTTGCTGGAGAGTTAGAGATTTGTATAGATTTTAGCCCTTGAGTTCAGATAACACAATGCAAGATAAAATGTTCTTTAGTGAAAGGAAAAATTGTTCGGCACAGACTTAAGAAGGGATCAATAGTGACTTTTCTAAATATTTTATTTTGATTTGGATGAGAATCAATGATACATTATCGATTATGCATTTTTACACTGGATTGAGTTGTTCATGTTATGCTAGTGGCTTAGAGGTGCATTATTGGAAAGACTTAGAGCTTTATAAGTTTAGTAAGAATTTTGTGATATATTGATACTACCTTATTGATGGAACTAAACAGATAATTATGATGAGTTACATAGATTTTGGTTGATGTATGGAGGCATATGCTTAAGGTATAATAGGATTTTAGAGTGTTTGATAGTTTTCTCTTAGTATTGGCATGAGAATATGATTGTTGGAATTGTGATTAAAGCATGATATTTGAAAAATTAAATGTATTTGGATATTAATTTTGAATCAATAACTTTAGTTGATAAAATAAAACTATCAAATTTGAAAGTAGCATCATCGACCTTGGATAAGACTATTTTCTGACCAGAAATGCTTGGAAATTAGCTGAAAACATGCAGAAATATCCTTTAAGGAAAAGAAAAGTCATGATTCAGGCTTGCAATGAGTAGCAACATGATTTTAGGGTGATGTGTGAATGGAATGTTTGTAGGTTCTAGGTATTTTATAGGTACAAATTCGACATTAAATTTTGGTTATGATTATCGAACTGTGGTGACTGTTGAATTTTGATAAATTGAACATAGTTAGTACTATGTTTGTGATCAACTCGGTTATTGAGTACAAAGATAGTCAAAGTATGAAAATCAAATATTTGAAGAACTTTTAGTTTTGGATACTAGAGATGTAGTCTTAAGAGTTTAAAGAAAGGAGGATTCTAATATTTAGGGTGAACAAGCGGTACTATAGGTGTATGCTTTGCTTGGGAAAGCTAGTATGCAGGGCTATTATGGGTATTTATAGTTGCTTGAAAGTTTGGTACTTTTCCTACCTATTCAAGGATGAACAAATATTTAAGTGGTGAATGATGTAACAACCTTCATGATTTTTTTAAAAAGTTGTGTTTTTCAACTGGGGATATCCACGGTTTGGACAAAAATCGATTCAAACTAAAAAATTGAACAAAATCGATTAAATAATACGATTTAATTTTATTTAGTTTTGTATTTTGAACATCAAAGATACTTGATTTGATTTTGTTCAAAAAAATAACTAAAACGACCCAACAAATTATTTACATATTTATAGAATTATATATACATAATATATTATTTTATGAATAATTTTAAGTATCTAATCATATGTATGTAAATATTCATCAAAAATAATTTAAGAAATAAAAAGGTACAGAGAATAAGGGAAATGAGAAGGGTAAGAATAGGTCTAATTCCAATAATTGTTATATAACATGTTATTAAACATACTTTGATATCATATTTCGAATAATAGTTGCACTTTTGTAGAAGTTTCTTATAAACTAATATTATTTTGATATTTTGTCCCAGGTCAGGCCAAAAAAATCATATAATGTGATTCCTTTGTTGATTGTATAATCTTATTCTATGTTTCTTTTATTTTCATGCATGTCAATAATCGAATAACTGAACTAAATCAAACTAAAACTGATAACAACTAAATCAATAAATGTTTATTTTATTAGTTTGGTTTGATTTTGATTTTGACCAATAATCAATCCATGAATACCCCTAGTTTTAACCAACTTGTCTTTCCTATAGTTGTTTTATGGTATTTGTGAGCCGTAGGGATGGGTGACACGACTCCTGAGGTGGTTGATTGAGAAATATACAGCTTTTTCATTTTGAAAGGTTTGAACGTTGATATATTTGAATTTTACAAATATTCATAGAAGTTGAGCTCGTATCAAATTTCATCAGTCTCATTAACTCTAAAATGTATTTTTTTGGATACTAGGACTATTTGTTCAGGTCTTGAAGCATTGAGATGAGTTGTGAACATTAAAACTTAAAAGAGTTAATTAAAGTCAATATTCCAAGTTAGAAAGGTCATTTTTGAGTTTTGAGATAATTTTTGATTTAACTGAAGGTTTGGTTCAGTTCTCGAGACTTTTTGATGAGTTTTAAATTATTGTTTGGAAATTCAGAGATTTCTAAGTTAAGATTTGACTTTAGTAAACATCCAGTAAGGATGACCTCAGTTTGGTATTTTTATGGCTCTATTAGGATCGAAATATTATCTTCCATCTAGTATCATATTTGTGTAACACTCTGAATTTATGAGCAAAGAACTGACTCATTCCTCAAATGTATGTAGGCCTAAATCTAATAATTATTATTGTACATAAGTGTTAAGATCAATTTCTTAGTGTGTGAAGATCCCTAGACATGAATTAATATCATGCGTAACTCCTAACTCATAGCAAAGTCAAAAACTTTCTTACCAATTGAATTCTTGTATAGAATCTATCTATAGTCAACTTCAATGAGCATAAATCATAGATTATGTATGGTTTTGGAGCTTAAGACCCACCAAATAAAAGGTATTTGAGTTTTCTTTTCAATGTATATAATTTTGCCTTAATTCAATATCAGATTAAGAAGTTATGGTAATTTACCAGAGAGGGTACATACCACGTCGAGTGGCATAAGATGATGTAATACCCCGATCATTTCTTAAGCCTAAATCCGTCTTTTGAGTGGATATGTATGAATTCCAAAGTGATTGATGTTTAAAACATGTTGTATTTCTCTAATTTCTATTTTTTTTCATGTAGAGTATTGAATAAGCTTTCCATCGATACCAATTTCATCAAAATCCGACATCGAATGAGTGAGTTATGGCCGTTTTACTCAACGGTATCGGATCGCCCAGGTTTGATGGTCGACCTGGTGGACCGTCAAGTGCCCCGTCAAGCCGAGGCAGTGACTCCATTTTCAGGCCATCGTGCGACGGACAATTTGGTGGACCGTCAAAAAGTTGACAGACCGTCAAAAAGTTGTCAGACCGTCAAGGGGTCCGTCAGGTCGAGGCAGAATATCTCATTTCTGGCTCTCGAGTGACGGACGATTTGGTGGACCGTTAGTTTTCTGACGGACCATCACTTCAACCGTCACGTTGAGGTAGAACGTTCCAGTGTTGGCGTTCGAGTGAAGGACAACTTGGTGGACTGTCAGTCCCTCTGACGGACCGTCACAGGCCCCGTTCAGCAAATTTCAGCATTTTCAAAAAGGGTATTTTGGTCATTTTCTCTCCATGTGGTCTTATATATATATCAAAGTGGAGAAGATTCACCCATTTCCTTCTCCTTTCTCTTCCAATCTTCCAAGAATCTCCTTGAAACTAGGGTTTCTACAAGATCCAAAATCCAAATCCTCTTCCAAGAAATTCAAAGAAACTTCCATGACTTTTCCAAGTTGTTCAAGAACTAAGTTTCTCAAGTCAAAGGCATCAATAATCTTGGACTAAAAGTGTGAGAAGAGTTCCAAACAAGTTTCCACATCTTCAAATAAAAAATCCAAGGTATGTGGGTTTGAACAAGAACACTCCTTTCGTTCTTGTGCCTAAAGATTTACTTTCTATTATTGATTTACATGATTTTGCAAGTGGGTTTACACCCAAATTTCTTTATGTATGATTTATGAGACTTGAGTTGAATAAGCTAGATATTTATGGTTATTTTATCATCATGCTTCTTAAATTAAGTATTTATTCCATGAGATGTATATTGTCATTATATATTGATGATTTCTAAGTGATTTATGATAAGTGTCAAGATTTGTGTTTTTCTATGAGAAATTTGACTATTGAATATATATATATATATCGATATTTGAATTGAAAGTCAAGAATGAGTTTGATGATGTTTCCTTGAAGCTTTGGCATTTGAAATGATATGATAAGAAAATGTACTTGACGTTGAGAAATATTGTTTGAATTTGAGTCGAGTTAGGAATCCACAGTCGTATATGATTTACCAATGAGATATACTGTTGTTTTGGTCATCATGATAGATCCATGAGTTGATATTGATTGAGGCGGATTTCCTAACGCGTTCTGAGCTGAGTCTGGGAAGAGTATTTAGCACCGAGCGGGAAATTTGGTATTTCCCCAGAACTACGTGCCATCATAGGATTGATGTTGATAGTTGTGGGCCAAAGGCCGAGTATGAGATTGTGATGATGAGATTGAGGTTGTACTTCCTGGAAAGAGTACGACACCCCTGCCAATGTGGGGTTCTCTCCTTAGGAGGGCAAAACGTTGGACTCCATGCGGCTCACATGGTGTAGTTATGTCGGTTATAAGAAACTCCCACGTCCATAATGATCTAAGTACCATGAGTTACCGAGTCACTCTAAATCATGAATCAAAGAGTTTGAGTTGATTTAAATGATATATGAGATTTATGAAGCATATGTTATTACTAATGACTTACGAAAATGATGTTTTAAATAATTCAAGCGAAGAGAGTTATTATTGTCAGCATGCATGATTTTCTTATACATTTATGATATTATTTAAAATGTTTCATCCACCCCCACATACTCAGTACATTCCCAAGTACTGACTCCCATACTCTTTTGTACTCTATATTTCCTCATGATATAGGTTCAGGTGCTCAGTCTCAGCAGCGACAGTGATCTTTGAGTACCTTCATCTACATTTTTGTGGTTGGTGAGTCCTCATGGTTCGAGGACCTGTGTCTCCAATTTTGTCTCGTTAATAGATGATTGTTTACTTTCAGTTCAGTACGAGTCAGTTGGGGATCTGTCCTAATGGCTCCTCAGTCCTATGTAGTAGAGGCCTTGTCAGACTAGTGTACCAGCGTGTACAGAGATTTCAGTATTTTGTTTGTACAAGGCAGTATTACTTCATGTTTCAGTATGTTCATGAAATGGTTATTCCTCTTTATCTTAGTATGATTTGCGCTATAATGAGTTCTAAAAGTGATGACAAGCTTAGAGGCTTACCTTGAGGCCACGTGTGGCCTTGAATACCATGTGACGTCTCGGGATAGGTTCTTGGGTCGTTACAGCTGAGGACCCCAAAATAGTAAGGTTAGTGATATCTCTGGGACATGGAGCTTATAATCTATTGTAGCCACCGAGCTACGAAGCTAAATCTCTATGATAGTTTTGTGTCACTCTAGCGGGCTCCAAGCGTTCCAGCTTTGCTTTTCCCCTATTTTTTGCAAGGGTAAATGGGTATTTTGATCCCCAAACACTCTTATAACTTAATATAGCACTATTTTCCTTGACACTTTAATACTAAATCATCATTAATTTTCTCCCAACTCTCAAAAACACAAAAGAGAGTTTTATCTCAAAAATTCTAACTCCAAGGCTCCAAACTCAAGGTCTCCTTTAAGAAATCAATAAGTTCAGGTATGTGGGGCTTCAACAAGGATAATTCTTTCATCCTTGTGACCAAACTCAAGTTTTTAAATTCAATAAATATGTATTCTTGTGTTAGGGTTTAACCCCAAGCTTTCAATTCAAATTCTCATATTCTATTTATGAGTTTTTTCGATGTACTTGTTATATTCATGAACTCTCATGGTTTAATTGAATTCTTACTAATATGTTATCCAACCTTTATTTAAAGTTTAATGGAATGTTCATAAAATCCCTATAAATTGATATTGAACCTTTGAAATTTATAAGAATTACATCTCCTTGGTATGATTTTAAGATTTTAAGCATAAATTGAAAATAAGTCCTTTCCGTTGATACGATTTAGCCTAAATTTCAAGCAAGTGCATGACATGAATATGAATTTATAAGGATTTTCATATTCTTAATATGATTTAGCATAACTTAGCATGATTTAGCATGAACAAGAGTGAATTTCAAGCAGTACATGATATAAGTCTAGTTTACATAAAAATTTCATGTTTTTGCATAAGTTACAAGACTTGAGAGTCTTACCACAAAAATCAGCATAAATTACAAAGATGATAGAAATTTCAAGATTTAGCATGAATTACATGAGTTTGACATAATCTAACCTTATGGTCTCAGTTTATCATTAACCCATGGTTTGAAAGTATATGATTCATGATTAGTATGACAACCGATATGCCATTAGTGCTTATGCAGTATGACATCCAGATATGCTATCAATGATTTATGAAATAGTAAAGAAGCATGACTAGCTTTCAATATGTCATGACCACAGTCATCAGTTCACTTTAAATTTATTCCATGCTTCTTTTCATGATAAATTTTATATATTATAAGCAGATAATATGGCTTTGGAAGGAGTATTTAGCATTGAGTAGACACGAATTCAGCGTACCTAAGTCTCATAAGTACTTGTCACCATAGATATTTTATTTGTTCAAATGGGCTTAATTTAGTGATTACACTAGTCATGGCTTTATATCCTTGATAAAGTATATTATGGTCTTCCAATGAGGCATATGTTTGATGACATGTAGATTACATGATTTATGTCGGTTAAAAGAATCTCCCACAGAAAGACAAAATTTTAATTAAGTGTACAATGAGTCATTGGCATCATGCTAGTTCTTATTATGTTTTCTAATTTACTTCATGTTTAATGTTTGTCATTTATACTCAGTAGTATGTCTAAGTCTTATGCATAATTTCAAAACTGGTATAACTGGTTCATTACACAGTTATTCATATTTCCTTATCATGTCATATCTCACTATGTTTCAGTTCTTCATGTAAAATCGTGAATCATTTTATACTTGTCCACATGTTTTCAACTCTATGCATGAGTTATTACTTCTGTTTTACTTATGCATCACACATGTATTCCCCATGCTTAGTATATTCTATCATACTGACCACATATACGTCTGTGTGGCTATATTGTTTAATAATAGAAGTATCAGTTCTAACTCACAAAATCATGATTAGGAAGTTTGCAACAATCAATAGGTGATGACTTCTCTTTATTCAAGGACTCAAATAAATTATAGTTCTAGTATTTTATTTTAAATCGGTTTTATTAATTAGGGATAACTGGGGTCATGTCCCTCCTACCTATAGCCAAAATTTTCATGCCGTATTTTTGCTAAGGTTAAACAAAACATGACTTATTGTAATACCCCATAAAATCCTAGGTCTAAAATTCAGCTCATTAAGCTTTACAAGTTCCTAGATATGGGATAATCTTGTACTGAATTGGGTTTCAAGATAGTATCTTAATGTATTTTCATGAAGTATGTGAGCATGTTAGTTGAAATCCATGAATTTGGGTGGTTTGAGATTGCTAAATTGATAAGTACACCTATGCCAAAAGTTGTGCATGTAAGGTGTTTGATAAAATGCCTAGAATGATAAAAACCATATTTTCATGACTTAATAGTGTTTAAATGACAAGTCTATGCTGTATCCCTTTTAATTCAACATGAATTCCATGCTATTGTTGTGTGTTGATTGTTGTGATATGGAATGCTTATGAAATTGAAGTTATGCAAGTGTTCACATGTAATATGCATTCCATTTCATGTATAAGATATTCAAAACCATGTGTAGTATGAAATCCCCTACTTATGGCATTATGAATTGTGAACTTTGTTTCTATGATCAAGAAGTGTCATGTGGTGTCAGTTTCCTTCCATCGAGTCCTAGGGGTACTTGTCCTAAAAAAATATAGCTGTGTGACTAGAGCCAGTATCATGTTTCCACGGTATCTACAGTCAAGCCATGTTCAGTAGAATTCAATCAGTCATGTGACTCAGGAAATCTCAGTAATCTCATGAACTCAGTTAGTTATTAGATATCAATAGTATTCCGCCAGTCAACGAAATTTAGTAAACTAAGTCCATGTACAGTCAATTAATCATGTTCAGTCTCTTCAGATGGGAGTAGAAATTAGCACCGAGTAAACCCAAGGATGGGAACACATACTGTCAGATGAGGGAGTGATTCTTAGCAGTCATCCTTGCGTTCCAGAACTATGTAGCCGCCATAGGTTGAGACATCAACACTATTAGATGAGGGTTGATGAGGTGGGTAAACACTATCAGATGGGGACCCCACCATTCTCTTTTGGGGGCACTTTCAGATGAGGGTTACCCACAGCTTGTCTTTACCAGTGGTGCGATATTGACACCCTTCCAGTCAGGGCAGAGATTGGATCCCATCTCAGCTATAATAGCATATATGGGGTATGTCGGTTAAATAACTACTTCCCATAATTTCAGTATTAGTCTCAGTAAAAGAACTCAGATAGTTCTTTAGTTTTTTTGGATTGTCAGATGCAGTCAACTCAGATATAGTATGGAACTCAGATAGTTCCATCAGATTTAGGACTGTCAGATATAGTCACCCATGTCATCAGTTATATCAGTCATGTTAGCTATCAGTACACAGACGTTATCAGTATACAAATTTAGTTATCATGTTCTCACAATTTCAGTTACTATGTATTCATGCATGTATTCTCACGTCCATAATAGTCAGTCAGTTAAGTATTGTTCATGCATATGAACCCCATGCATTTAGCCTACCTCACTTGCATACACAGTATATTCCAATGTACTGATGTATTTGCGCTATAGTGTTCCTATTTATTTTACACCATCAGTTTAGAGACACGACTTCCAGATCAGCAGCAGCAGTAGCATTCCAGTACTCAGAGTTGCAGTGAGTCATCATTCTCTGAGGATGTGATTGTTATCTTATTATTTCAGTATTTTAGTTTGGCTTTCAGTAGTCGGGAGTTAGTTGGAGACATGTTCCTTCCACTCCCTACTTCAGACAGTTAGAGGCTTTTAGACTAGATTATAGACTAGCTTCAGACTTCAGTATTTCAGTTTTGTTTTGGTTTTGTGATACCACTTTATTCAGAAATTATTATTATTTAGATCATGTTCAGCATTGAACCTTATGGCCTTTCAGTTCATGTTTCTACATTTATATACATATATTATGTAGTGTACAGGTACAAATATCAGTCATGGGTTAGATTATGGTCCTTCGGGGTCATGAGCACCGTGTAGCATTTTGAGCATCAGGCTCGGGGAGTTACAAACATTGTATCAGAGCCTAAGGTTCAATAGTGTCCTAGAAAGTCTGAAAGCCACATCTAGTAAAGTATTGTACAGGGTATATTGCGTGCCACATTTATGTGCAGGAGTCTATGAGATGTTTTAGGAACAATTCCCCTTCTTTCAGTATTCATGTTGTGCCAGTGAGCATAATCTCAAGTTAATCTCTCAGTCTAATCTGTTTCTCCTCTTGATTTCAGAACATGCTTCCAAAGAGAAGAAATCATCCAACTCCTCATCCCAAAGATCCTTTGGGCAAACATGTTTCTCATGTGGAGTTCAGGGTCGCATTCACCACTCTTGCATAGTCAGTCGCTGCCTGAAATGAATGAGCAACTGTCATTCTGTCCAACCCAGTGACCAATTCAACTGCAACTAGGATTTGGGACTTCACCTGAATGAATCCTCCATCCTTCTTTGGGTCTAAGACAGATGAAGACCCTCAGGAATTTTTTAATCAAATTCAGAAAATGATAGATATCATGGGGGTGGCTACTGTTTAGAGTGCTGAGTTAGCCGCACATCAGTTGCAGGATGTGGATCATACTTGGTACAGGCAGTGGAAGTCTGAAAGGTTAGATGATGCAGGTCCTATAGAGTGGGAGGAGTTTGTCACGGTATTCTTAGACAGATTCTTTCCCCAAGAGCTGAAGGAGGCAAAGGTGCTAGAGTTTATCAACCTTAGGCAGGGCAATATGATGGTGAAAGAGTATTCTCTCAGGTTTACTTAATTAGCCAGATATACCCCTCATGTGGTTGCAGAAAACAGAGCTAAGATGAGTAAGTTCGTTTTAGGGGTAAATGATAGTGTTGTAAATGAGTGCAGATCCGCCATGCTGAATAGTGACATAACTTTAGCCAGGCTTATGACTCATGCTCAGCAGATAGAGAAGTAGAAGATTAGGATAAAGGAGAGGCAGAATAAGAGAGCAAAGTCAGGAAGTTTCAACTTTGCTCAGCCCAAATTAGAAGGAGGAAACAGTTTTCAGTTTTGTCCTAAGCCATCAGTTCCAGTTCCTTCTTCAGCCAGTGCTCCGGCTCCTAAGTTCAGAGATAGAGCACCAGGCTCTAGTCTCAGGGAAGTGTCAGCAATGCCCAAACTAATCCCCTATGTAAGACTTGTCATAAGAACCACAAGGGTGCTTGCAGAGCTGGTAGAGATGTCTATTTCGATTGTGGAAATCCAGGACACAGAGTCAGCGAGTGTCCCCAGTTTGTTATCAGGGTCAGCAAAACCATTTCACAGCTCAGTCTGGTCGCTCAAATCAGCAGGGTGCCATTTTCAGTGCTACTAGTGGGCAATGCCCAAAAAAACTTTATGCTCTTCAGACTCGATAGGATCAGGAAAATTCTCCTGATATCGTTACTGGTACGTTATAGATCTTTTATATATGCATGTTTATGCTTTGCTAGATCCAGGCGCTTCCTTGTCTTTTGTTACTCCTTATATAGCAGGAGATTTCGGAGTCAGTCCCAAAACTCTAGCATAGCCCTTTTCAGTCTCTACCCTAGTGGATTCATAGCTCGGTGGGTATACAAGAACTTCCCGATTATGATATTTCAGAAAGTCACTTCAGCAGATTTAGTCAAGTTAGAGATGACTGATTTTGATGTCATTCTCGGCATGGATTGGTTTCATTACTTCTATGCCATAGTCGATTGCAGAAACATAATAGTTCAGTTTTAGTTTTCGAATGAGCCCGTCTTAGAGTTTAGGGGTAGTTCTTCATCTTTTAGAGGACAACTTCTTTCCTACCTTCGGGCAAAGAGAATGATATCTAAGGGATGTTTTTATCATCTCGTTCATGTTAGGGACTCTAGTTCCGAATCTCCTAGTCTTGAATCAGTCCCAGTTGTTAATGAGTATTCAGATATTTTTTCCAAAGATCTTCCAGGCATTCTTCCCGAAAGGGAAATAAACTTCAACATTGATCTTCTTCCAGACACTCAGCCTATCTCCATTCCACCATACAGAATGGCACCAACAGAGCTCAAAGAACAGAAATAATAGTTGAAAGATCTCTTAGATAAGGGATTCATCAGACCCAATATTTCCCCGTAGGGCGCACCAGTCTTATTCATGCGCAAGAAAAATGGTTCTCTCAAGATGTGCATAGATTACCGTCAACCCTATAAAGTCACGGTCAAGAACAAGTATCCACTTCCCAGAATCGATGACTTGTTTGACCAACTTCAGGGTGCCAGTTATTTCTCTAAGATAGACCTCAGATCAGGCTACCATCAGCTCAGAGTTAGAGAATATGACATTTTGAAGATAGCTTTCTGTACTCGGTATGGTCACTTCGAATTCTTAGTCATGTCCTTTGATCTTACCAATGCCCCTGCAGCTTTCATGGACTTGATGAACCGTGTGTTCAAGTAGTACTTAGACATATTTATGATAGTATTTATAGATGATATTCTAGTTTATTCCCGCACTGAGCGTGATCATGTAAACCATCTCAGAATTGTTCTTCAGACTCTCAGAAATCATCAGTTATTCTCCAAACTCAGTAACTGCGAATTTTGGCTAAGGTTAGTAGCATTTCTTGGCCATATCATTTCTGGTGATGGCATTAGAGTAGATCCTTAGAAGACCAAAACGGTAAGAAACTGGCCTCACCCTATTTCTCCATCAGATATCCAGAGTTTCTTGGGTTTGGCTGGATATTATAGGCGGTTTGTTGAGGGATTTTATTCTATTACATCTCCCATGTCTAGATTGACTCAGAAGAAGGTCAAGTTTCAGTGGTCAGATCCTTGTGAGAAGAGTTTTCAGGAGTTGAAGACTCGACTCACCTCAGCTTCAATTCTAGCATTACCAGATGGTTCAGATAGGTTCGTGGTATATTGTGATGTATCCAAAGTAGGTTTGGATTGTGTCCTCATTCATCATGGTAAGGTCATAGCCTACACCTCCAGACAGTTAAAGCCCCATGAGAAGAATTATCCTACTCATGATCTTGAGTTAGCAGCCATAGTATTTGCCTTGAAGATTTGGAGGGATTATCTCTACGGAGTTCATGTAGATGTCTTCACAGATCATAAGAGTCTCCGGTATGTTTTTTCTTAGAAATATCTCAATCTTTGCCCGAGAAGCTGGTTAGAGCTCTTGAAGAATTATGACATAAGTGTCCTCTATCATCCGGGTAAGGACAGTGTAGTGGATAACGCTTTTAGTAGACTGTCAATGGGTAGTGTTGCTTATGTTGAGGACAATAAGAAAAAGCTAGCTCAGGAAGTTCAGCAGCTTACCAGACTAGGCGTTTGCTTAGTCGACTCTTCAAAGGGTGGTGATGTGTTCAGAGTAGTTCAGAATCATCTATAGTTTCCGAGGTGAAAGAAAAGCAAGATAGATATCCCAGCCTCATCAAGTTAAAAGAGTCAGTCAAAGATAAAAAAGTAGAGGTTTTCTCCCAAGGGGGAGATGGTGTTCTTCTCTGTCAGGGTTGTCTGTGTGTTCCAAGTGTAGATGACTTGAGGCAGCAAATTCTTGCAGAAGCGCATGGTGAGCGATACTCTATTTATCCAGGGGCCACTAAGATGTATCGCAACTTATGGGAGATCTATTGATGGAGTGGGATAAGAGAGATATTGCAGAGTTTGTGGCTAAGTGCTCTACATGTCAGCAGGTTAAAATAGAGCATTAGAATCCTAGTGGTTCCATGTAGGAGTTCACCATTCCTACTTGGAAGTGGGAAGAAGTGAACATGTACTTCGTGATGGGTTTGCCTCTAACTCATTATCAGCATGATTCGGTTTAGGTTATTGTAGACAGAATGACCAAGTTAGCTCATTTTCTTCCAGTCTATACCTCTTATTCAGCCGAGGATTATGCCAAACTCTACGTCAGGGAGTTGGTCAGATTACATGGTGTTCCATAATCATGCATCAGATATGCCTTCTCATCACGAGAACTTCAGTTATCAGAAATCTCAGTCATGCATCCATGAATCAGTTACACATGCATCAGATATGCATGTTCAGTACGATATATTCAGTTTATCAGTCACGTTGGTCATGAGATCATGTTTCAGTCATTCATGTTCAATTTATGTTCAGCTTATTATTTCTCCTCTCAGTTAGTCTCATTCAAGGACGAATGTTCTCAAGGCGGAGATATTGTAATACCCCATAAAATCCTAAGTCTAAAATTCTGCTCATTAAGCTTTACAAGCTCCTAGACTTAGAAAATTTCACTAAGTGTTCAACACTTAGTTTTATTTTAGACCTCCAAACTTAGGAGATTTATTTGAAATAATTCTTTTGAAAAAATATAAATGCAAAGGTATATGTATATTAAGGAAAAATAATTCTTTTGAAGAAACATAAATGTGAAGGTATACGTATATCAAGTATATAAATAAAACATATGGTTGTCAAAACATGTAAAAGATATGTATAAAAATGTGCAAATTACGTGTAGAAACAAAACGTATCTTGTGGTGTATGAAAAGAAAAGTATCCTTTGTGGACTATAAAAAGAAAAGCATTCATACAAATAACACTATCTATTTGATCGAAATTATGGAGAGAAAGATTTTATTTGGAAAAAAAAACTACATAATGACGTAAATGTGTGGATTTACTTAATTTAATTTATTTGTATAGGTGTTAATAGCCTAAATTTGCCTAAATAACAAAAGGAAAAAAGAAAAGAATAATAAATATATACAAATATAAAATATGTATTGAAATAATATTAATGCGTATGCTGTTGTAAAATATATATATACAAAAGTATATTAGTAGATGTATGTAAAAAAAAAGACAAGATTGAATAAAGAAAAATTGTTCTAAAGAAAAAGACTACGTAATATTTTTTTAGTGTAAAAAGTATAAATTATTTGATTAAATAATCTAAGTCAATCTAATATTTTTATATAAATATTAATGGCCTAAATTTGTCTAAACACGTGGTAAATAAAGAATATCTCGCCCAACACCCACAAAATAAAGTTTTCACTATGATTAATATTTGTACAAATGCAAGAATATAAAAAATATAAACACTCAATTTAAAGTCTTCTTTGAATGCCATTTCCGACAAGTATTCCCGATAACCTGTATAAACACTTGTTATAAAAATGTTAGTAATAAATAAATAATACTCAAAATAAATTGAAAAAGTATGTGTGCATATACGTATTTAAAACTGTAATTTTTGTTAAAATGTGGGCTCAGATAAAGTTTTAAAATATTATAAATATTTCGTCATCGCTCAAATTTATTTATTTATTGTTACATATTTGTATATGTAATATCCTCTTTTTACTTGGGGAGGCCTCAAAAATCGACAGGAGTTTATTCATTGGCCAAGTGTTGGACCTCGATATAAAATAATAAATTTGAGAAAGTAAAGTCCGTCTTTTATAATGGGATGACCTCAAAAATCTGACGGAGAGATATTGTCATCGGCCAAAGTAGTATAGTATTTATTTGTTATTGGTATAATAAAATATAAAGCGGATAATGGACAAAATCTGTCCGAAAGAATGTCCTCAAAATAGTGTTAAAACAGTGGCGATCGAACAAACGATGATGTTCACTAGAAAACACCCAATTGTCTTTGTAAAAGTCATTATCAGTACAAAAGCAGTCCACCAGAAAACAAGATAATGCAATGTTACTCCAAAAGTCAAAAAGTAGTGTAGTGATGGTGTATTGCAAAATTAAGAAGAAACAACTGGGAAGAAAAAAAAGTAGTCCAGCAACGAATGGATCTACATCAATTTAGGTAGCAAGCAAGGCTTTCCAGATATGGCATTTTCCGATCAAATCCCAATCAAACTCCTGCAAAACAACATTAAACTTTGTACAAAATATAAAGCAAGCACAAATTAGAAAATAGACACAACAAATCAAATGAATGATAAAATCAGAGACAATCAAGAAAATAATGGCGGTTCTTCAATGACGTTCGCCGAAGCAACGCTGGATACTAAAAATTCGGCTAGATTTGACAGCCCTGGTGCGGTAGTAGAGAGGGGAAGAGAAGAAAGATGCGGTGGATGAATTGGTGGGAGTCGTCGGCCTGAGTTATAGCGGCACCAGCATGCTCGCCTTTCGGGGAGCATCGACACTGAGGCAAATGGAGCGGCGGCCTGAATGGGGCTCGCCGACGGTGAGGTCGACCAAATTTGGTTTGGTGTGATGGTTGTGGTTCCAACCAAATTTGGTCAGAGAAGAGGAGAGTGGGGACGATGATGGGTTGGTTTAGAGAAGAGCAGGTTATGATGTTGGTGTTGGCCGAAGCCCACTCGTCGAAACTCTGACAGTGATGACGGTCGACAGCTTTTGTAGGAGAAAGAAAGGAGATAAAGAATAGGGAAGAGAGAAGAGATAAATGGGAAAGAGTGAGAGACCTTAGCGTGTGTTGGTATGTGTATATATTGTTATTTTTTTATAAAAATATTGGCAGTGTTACTTGCGGCTCCCCCTTTTTTCAGCTGAGAGGGTAGAAAATAAAATTCTACCCTCTCAAATTTTGTCTCATGCTAGTGGGGTGATTGTCCTCTTTTGTGTGTGTGTGATCATTGTACTGTGTAAAAATAATTAATTCGACTCAGTGTTTATGGACCGTAAAAATATAGACATTAATTTGTAATTATGAAAAAATGTAAAGAATATTGAAATTAATTTTTAAAATATTATAAAAATGTGATGTCATGTTGTGTACGTGTACAGATGATTGTAAAATATTAAAATGATAATGGATTAATAAAAATCCCAATGTACAAAGTATTATTAATAAATTATGAAAAAATAAAAATATGACAACAAATTGATAAAATCCTAAAGTAAGGGTGATTATCAATAATTTATTAAAAATTGTAAAAAGATGTGAAAATTTTATTTTGTGCCCTTTAATGATCAGAAAGCCTGAAGACGTTAATTTTAAGTACGGAGAGCAAAAATTGGGTGTCAACAGTTATTTCTTTTCATTTTAAGATGATGTAGAAGTGTTCAAATGAAAATATTAACGTGTAGCCAATTTTTCTCGACAAAAATGATTTTAGATGAAAAATCGATTGAACTCTAATTCAGAGTTGCGTACATACTCAAATTGTATGAGGATTAGGTAAGATGTAGTTTAAAAGAATAGTTAGATTGCCTCTTTCCTTGTTATTAGGGTTGAATGATCATGTGGAATGATTATTCAGAGGAGGACTGTTTGGGAACGGAAGTTCTCACATATTCCTGATGCTCCTTTTAAAATTGCCCCAGTATCGAGCTGTGAGATGTTGGAAACACAAGATTATGTACTTGTTCAGAAGAAAGAATGATTATGTGGTTGTGATGACTGAACTCTGCATAAAGCTTCCTAAATATCTAGAGTGTTTTAAGAATCAGGTTAATGTTGTTCGAAATGAAAAAATAGAAAAATTTTAGGGTGGTTCTCCAGAATTTGCCTTAGTGTATGATTTATGGGATTTGAAACAAATGTGTTGTTGTTCTGAATTGTACTTTTTATTGAAAATATATATGATGTCTCTGATTGTCTACGGAGACTTGAGAATAAATGACACTTCCGATTGTTTACGGAGACTTGGGGATGAATGTCATCTTTGATTTTTTACGGGGACTTATGTGATGAATGAAAGATGTCTTCGATTGTCTATAAAGACTGATGTTGATTTTTATCTCTGATTGTCTATAGATACTGTGTGATGAATGATGATGTCTTAGATTGTATACGAAGACTCGATGCCATCTCCAATTATCTATAGAGTCTGATGTTGATTGTTGGCTTCATTTAGCTACGAAGAGAGACTGATGTTGAATGATGATGTCTTCGATTGTTTATGAAGACTTGATGATATATCAAGTTGTCTATGGAGACAAATGTTGATTATCATCTTTGCTTGTCTACAAAGACTGATTTTGAATGACGATGTTTTTGATTGTCTATGAAGACTTGATGACATCTCCAATTGTCTATGGAGACTGATGTTGATTGTCGCCTCCGATTGTCTACGAAGACTGATGTTGAATTACGATGTCTTTGATTATTTACAAAGACTCGATGCATAACATCTCCAATATTCTATGGACGTTGGTGTGGATTGTGATGTCTTCGATTGTTTACGATGACTCGATGGTTGACATCTCTAATTGTCTATGAAGACGAAAGTTGATTGTGATGCCTTCGATTATTTACAAAGACTTGATGCATGACTCTCCAATTTTCTATGGAGATGGATGTTTGATTGACATCTCCAATTGTCTATGGGGACTAATGTTAATAGTCGTCCTCAATTATCTATGAAGACTAGGATCCTCAACTAGTGAGGTGATTGAATTTTAATGGCCTCTTAATTGGTGGAACAACTAGAAGGTAATAGCCTCTCGACTGGCGGAGTTGTTGAAATTAAAGAGGTCTCAACTAACTGAGCAAAATATAATAACCTCTTGACTAACGAGGCTATTGAAATAAAGAAGCTCTTGACTGGCAGAGCAATTAAAAGGTAATAGCCTCTTGACTGGCGGGGCTATGGAAATAAATGAGCTCTCGACTGGCGGAGTAATTGAAAGGTAATAGTCTATCGACTGGCGAGGCTATTGAAATAAAAGAGCTCTCAACTGGCAGAGCAATTGAAGGGTAGCCTCTCAATAATCAGGGATATAAAATAAAGAAACTCTCGATAGGTGGAGTACAACGATAATAGCCGCTCGACTGGCGAGGCTATGAAAAATATAAAAGCCTCTCAACTGGAGGGTCTTTAAAAATGTAATAGCCTCCTGACTGGCGGAGCTATGAAAATGTAAAAGTCTCTCAACTGGCGAGGATTTAAAAGGTAATATCCTATCGCCTGACGAGGCTATAAAAAATATAAAAGTCTCTCGACTGGCGGGGCTTTGAAAGGTAATAGTATCTCAACTGTCGGGGCCATAAAAATGTAAAAGACTCTCGACTAGCGTGGCTTTGAAAGGTAATAGCCTCTCGACTGATAGGGCTTTGAAAGGAAATAGCCTCCCGACTGGTGGGGCTATGAAAATGTAAAATCCTCTCAACTAGTGGGGCTTTGAAAGGTAATATCCTCTCGACTGGCGAGGCTGTGAAAATATAAAAGCCTCTCGACTGGTGGGGCTGTTTGAAAGGTAATAGCTTCTAGACTGGCGGGGCTGTGAAAATATAAAAGCCTCTCGACTGGCAAAGCTGTTTGAAAGGTGATATCCTCTCGACTAGCAGGGCTATGAAAATGTAAATGCCTCTCGATTGATGGATCTATGAAGAGGTAGCAGCCTCTCGACTGGTGGGGCTACTTTAAAAGTAATATCCTCTCGATTGGCGGGGCTATGGAAATGTAAGAGCTCTGAGATCACCTGATAGAAAAGTGAAATATCTATGTTTGAAGGCAGTTGCTTGCAAAGAAAGGTCAATTGTCTGTATTTGGAGGTGGGCGTCTTGCATGTAAATTGTAATGCATCTATGTGAAGGCATGTGTTTGAAATGAAAGAAAATTATTTTTGTATTTTTGTTGTAAAAAATGTGTTGAAAGATGAAAAATGCGGAAGTCTGCTTTGTGTCTTCTTTGTAAGAAATGTTGAAAGGTGAAAATGTAGAAAATTGTTTTGTATTTTTTTTGTAAGGAATGTTGAAAGGTGAAAATACAGAAGATTATTTTGTATTTTCTTTGAAAGAAATGTTGAAATGTAAAAATGCAGAAGATTGTTTTGTATTTTCTTTGTAAAAAATGTTGAAAGGTAAAAAGGCAGAAGATTGTTTTGTATTTTTCTCTGTAAACATGTTGAAAGGTAAAAATCCAGAAGATTATTTTGTATTTTTCTCTGTAAAAAATGTTGAAAGGTGAAAATACAAAAAATTATCTTTTTTTGTAAGAAATGTTGAAAGTTGAAAAAGGCATAATTGTGCCTTGACTATAGTTGGTACCAACAATTAGTAGTGTGCATAAGAATTCCCCATATCTTTCTTAGCTAACTGAGATCGACTTTTGGGTAACTCCTATAGTTTCATGTGGTATTTCAGACATACCTAAGTATCGACAAGATTTGTTCATCTTGCTTCAAACAAAGGTTTAGAACTATGCCTATTCTCATGTTTCAAGTGCCTTTTCCAGAAAGAATGTCTCATTTTCACACCTATTTGAGTATTTTTCCTTTTGAATTTAGAAACATTCAGAAATATACACTCACACTCAAAAGAAGTTCAATGAATGCAGTTGTGATACCATAGGCTTTCCTTCATGTAAATATACACTAATGTGAGAACACTTAGAAAAAGATTTTGTAGGACTTGTTATCGGCTTGTAATGTAGGCTTGGGGTCGGGTAGGATGACATTTGGGATAAAAGTGAATAATTCCTCAATGAGCATTGCATTGTATCCGTGCTTTTGACACCTGTTACGCTTTAACGCTCTATCTTCTTTGTTGTGCTTTTTTGTCCCTTGTTTTATATTTGCTTCGACTTCTTTTGAATCTTGTGTCGGAGTTTCCCCCCCTTTCTTTTCAGTAAAAGTATTTTTTTCTTTTTTTTTATGATGATACTCCATCTTTACCGGAGTTATCTCTTTTTTTATGTGTGGGGAGTTTTTTTGCTCCTTCTTCTTTGAAGTCGTCTTTTATTTTTTTTCTTCTAGGGCTATACATCCTTTGCCTTTGGCACCTTTGATCTTGAATCTTCGTTCGCAACTTGCACGTATTTAGTATGCTCAAGTAGGTGGGCTAAGAGAATGATAGTACATGTAAGCATTCAAAAGATATAAGTTCAGATGTGGTTATCTAAAGAAAGGTTTCAGGCTCAAAGGGGGAAATGCTAGGGATTAATGTTATTTGGTGGGCTGTGGAAGGTACAATCGAGTAAATAAAGGCCTACAATCCCTTCCCAAATCAATTGTAACTTAGAATTTTGCCTCAACAAACATTTAGGCCAAGTTCTAGATAAAAAATGCAATGCAATGAACTAGTTTAAAGCTCACCAAACAATGCACTTGAAAGGATGAGGTTGGCTTCGTTCTTGTCTTAGATGTATGCAAGAGAATTCTCGAGTATTACTCAGGTTTGATTAAAAGGTACTAAATGAATCTATGGTTTACCATGAAGTAGGCCCTCTACATTATACCAATTTGTTCTTTCTCATGCACACTCCTAACTGTGTTGGTACCAACCAAGTCAAAATTCTGATTTTTATTTATTTAGAAAAAGAATGAGACCGACCCCCAATGAAGATTTCCTACGTATCTTGTGAAAATAAGAATCACGTCTGTGTAGTTCAGGCAAATTTGTATATAGCATGTATAAATGTACAAGAGTGGCGGTCATCCTTGAAAATGCTATGAAAAATGATTAAGGGGGAACTGCTCGTAGCATCAAAATTGTGTCGATCAGACAATCAAGAGGATGGATGTCAAGCATGAAGAGAATTTTGAAATTACTTCAATATGTCGGCAAGATTGAAAAGGTCAAACATTGAAGAAGTTATGGCATTATTTCGCCGTAGTTGGCAAGGATTGTTATGAATGAAAGATGTAGAACCCTTGCTTTTAAAGTGGGGATCGATACGCTGTAAATTTAATTGTTTACAATGTTTGAAAGAAGAATATAGGTGTAAGGATCTACATGATCTCTATGGACTTACCCTGATGGGTCCATATGTTCCAAGACACTACCCTCAACCTGTCAGCTCTCGTATCCCGCTTACCTCTTCTCCTTCTTCCATACCCCAAACCTGCACCAATACCTACTCCCCATGCCTTCGAACATGACCCTAGCCTCTCATTCCCCACCCAAGCCACTACTCCGAACGAAAAAGAGAAAGGAAACAACATTCACACGCACTCGTACCCTAAGGCCAAAATACCCTAAACAGCAAACCACCACAACTCGCACACGAGGGAAGAAAATACAACAGAAAATCCCAAGCAATTAAAAGAAACCTAAACCACGAAAAAATTGCGATTAAATACATCTGAAAGGTTAGAGGTCACCATGATAAGTTAGAGATCAAGTGCTCTTCTCTTGCTTGCTTAGTAGGATTCTGACCTAGGTTGGTTGGTGTAGAAATCTGGTCGCCGAAATAATCATCATCAGAGCTTTGCAGCCAGTCACTGGGTAGAGCTTAGTATGGAAATTGCCGATATTGGTTGAACAAGAACCTATTTTTTTCTTTTTATTTTGGAAATACCAAAATCACGAACTACAAAATACAAATACAATTGGATCAATAAATACAAAAATATAAATGATGGTGCAAATACAAATATGATAAGCGATTATTTTATTTTTATTATCATACATGATTTGAGCTCTACATAGTCATATTTTTCAAAAATACAAAAATAAAAAGTAGACAAAAAATGAGGAAAAAAATACAAAGAAGAAAATTAAAAATAAGAAAATAAAAATAGAGAAATAAAAGTTAGAAATAGAAGAGAGAAAAACGAAAAGAAAGAAGCGAGGAAAACAAAATAAAAAAATGCTCGGCGGACATTACATAAATAAATTTAAAAAATGCTTTTATTTCTATTCGATGATCATTACATATTGCCATTCGGCGGATAGTTAAAAAGAATAATTAGCCTTAACATAATGAACTTGCCGTCAAAACTTATGAAAAATGCTCTCTAGAAACTTTGTCGTCAAACCCTAAAGTTGTCACCATTGTTCGATCATGGCCTTAATGGTCGTTGGCCAACCTCCAACAGTAGAGGTTGGGACAACTGCACCTATTGTGGGAGGAGAAGAAGTATCAAAGATGTCCTATATCAATACTATCCAAGCACCAAAGCCTCAAAACAAACTGATTCCTTCAAAACAAATTGCTTATTGATTTATATAGGGAACCCGGAATTGTTTAGGAGGAGGATGAAGTTAGTTAGATGATCATTAATGGAGATTTGTAGTATGTTGTTGTCACGACTTAAATCAGGGCCTGTCCGTGATGGGTATCTTAAGTCCACCGAGAACGGAGACCACCCCTTTTACCTAGTTAAACAGAATATAATACAACAAGCAACAGATGAATTCCAAATATTTAACAAGATAGGTACTCAACTAACTCAAAATGAATCTAAGAATTTCAGCAACCATCTCAATCCAACAATAATCTACAAGTGTCTAAGAAACCAACATCAATCTAAGTCGGGACATACCCCCGGCAATAGATAAAAAAAAATTGAAAGATAGTTTATGACATAACAAAACGAAAACTTGAAATGAGGGTTTTCCAAAGAATGGAAGCTCACCACTTCAAGATGACTTACGAGAAATCCAAAGATTACGTAACACTGCGCAAAAAATAGAAGTGTCTCTATTCCCTGCATCGCATGAGGATACAACATCCAGAGACGATTAGCAAGGTGAGCACTAGCATGTAACTCATGATAAAAATAAAATGATGTCAATTCAAAATACAGTCCAAACTCAATGTACATGTTCACATACATGCATACATACATAAATATATAAAAAATATTAGGATAGGAAATAAGGCCTAGTACTAACACAACCCGAACCAGGGCCTTGTCGTAATGGGCATCTCAAGTTCAACTAGGACCAGAGATCACCCTTGTTACCCACCCTAACCACCATACGCTACTTTGTTGAGATGAATTTTGAGCATATAACAAGATAGTGTAATAGGACAAGTCATGACTTTGGGATAAGTCTATTCTTAGACCAACCCGACCAAGACATCCCGTCCATTATAGAGTACCAACCAAATCAAACCAGTATCAAACCAAGGGCCATAAACCAAGCCACAACCGAATGAGTTCCAAAACATATATTTATAATTAATCCTAAAATAAAGTAAGATGGAACAGTGAGAAATTTTGTCCAATAATGTCAACCCCAATACCAATGCCAATACTAAGGATGACACTAATACCAATCCCGTCCATACCAACCCATAGCAGTACCACAAAGCCTCTAACCAAAGAGGTAAGAATATCTGTTTGGGACATACCCCCAAACATAGTCAAAACAAATATCCATAAGTAAATAAAAATGTCTAAAAATATTCATAACATGAAATGGATCCTTTCGAAAAGATAGAAGCTCACCACTTCAGTCCAAATGTCGATCCCAAAGTTTGAATGCTAAATAAGAGGAGTAGAACGGCTGGTTCCTGTATAGCATGGATATACAACCACCTGAAGACAAGTAAACGGGTGAACACTAGTATGAACTCAGGATAAGGATAAAATAATGTCATCTAACAAAACCAAGTAAATCAATCATATGAATTCAACCATATATATATATATAACCATATCGAGAAAAAGAATCGGGTTTAACATGCATTTAAAATTATTAACCTAGGCATGTGTATCTTAACCATCATAAAAGTACCCATGGGCTATATGAGTCTAGTATAACCCCTGAACAGGCCTGGTGTGTGTAGCTGCACGAACCAAAGATACCATAAAAGTAGGGGATTCCCGTGTACCTGTCGCTCTATGTGATACATATATACATGTAATAGGGGATTTCCATGTACCCCTTAAATATATGGAAACTAAGGACATTCTCATGTCGTCAAACACAAGTTTCCAGCGTTCATCCATTGGACTCACATCTTCACGGTTAGCTATCACACCCTCTCCATTATCGCCTAATTAAAACCATTACCAAACAACCAAACCACTAACCATTTATTAACCAAGGCTATTAGTAGTGGTATTGTCATACATTTATAGATTAAGGGATTCCTATGTACCCTTCAATTTACCGTACTAAACCACTTGGGAAATTTCCATGTATCCCATAAGCATTATCATTTAGTTATCAACCTTTCAAAACCAATTAACCATTTAGAGTTCCTTTACCAAGTTAAAAGATGCAAGAGTTCCATAAAAAGTCCAATAATATAATGAAAACATTCTTGTAGGCATTCTGTCAAATACATTGGGGGCATAATGTAACCAAAACCAATTTCAATTACTGTTTAAATATTACCACACAACCAAGTATCGAAAACCACCATGAAAGCATATAAAAGCATATAAAAGCATAATTAAAACCATGGGAAACCATAACCAATCATTTATAATAAAAAACCCCAAATCATATTTGAAAACCAAAATCATACAATAATAAAATCATAAAAACTATCCATAAAAACCATGCCTTTGGTTGGTACTAACTATGAGGGGAGAGAACATACCTTAATTGACAAAGTAGATTGAGTGAAATCACCAACAAGATCCTCAAATTAATCCCCTAGTTGAAACCCTAGATTCTTTTCCCAAAAGCTCTTAAGAGAATTATAGAGAGTTTAAGAAGAGTTTCCAGGTGTTAATGAATAGAATAATAGGACAAATAACCACCCAAGTAAGTTAGAAGTCGTGGGGAATAATTAGGTTAAGTGGGGAAATGTCTACAAAACCCCCACTTAAGTTGCACAAAAATCCTATCACAGGGATATGACTCCCCTTACCGGTCGTACCCTTTCGCTATGAGTGGTACCCATCCCTCGTACCTTAAGCCTCAACTCTTGGACCCAACACTATCCAGTGTATGACTCATCCAAACTAAGTTGTATCCACATCATACGATCAGTATCCCTGCCTCATACCCCTGGCTGAATAGACTCAAGAAAGACTTGGATACTGTCCAATATACGAGTCCCTAGTACAATTCGTACCCTGGATTATGGCTCACAGTGAGCCACTTGTACTCAGATCTAACTCAAATAACCAAGTCTCAGATTAATTTAATAAAAAACCCAAACCAAACAATCTGTATCTAACCATACGACTCGTATTACCCAAGTCATACCCATTCCAGAAACTAATCCAAACCTACCGACCAATACTAGTCAGCATACGACAATACCATACCACTCATATCCCAGCTTAAGACTCATACCCATGAGTTTTATTAGGTCTAGAGACCAAAATTCTGGGAAATTTTCTAAGGGCCAAACCCTAAAGTGTTATAAGTATGAGATTTAAAATCATTAACTTGGACTGTGTAGCTCTAACCGTCCTTAGGGCATCCATAAGCTATATGGGTTCATCTCTCCTACTGAAAGGATCTAGTGCATGTTAGCTGCACGAACCAGTAATATACAAGGATGAGCTAGGAAATGCTCAACCCCATCCAATCGAAAAAATAAATATAAGTGTGAACCATGCACATAGATATAAAGACCACCACACTGGAAAACGTGGTTTCCATTAACGATCCCCCGATACCTTCACCTTCCACCGCGAGATAATCAACCCCCTTTAAGCAGAATTAAAATAAGTTTTACATAACCCATCCATTTAACCAATGAATTATCCATTGAGGCATCAACTACAAGTATTGTTATACTATTACACTTATAAACTTATAATTATGTCATACCAATTCTATAAACCTGTAGGAATGTCACAACCCCATTTGTTCCTTAAATCAGGTTTAAAATAAAAAACCTGGCCAACAAAGCCTTCAAAATCCTTGTTATCTATTTAATCACTTATGTAATGCAATAGTTTGGGGAAGTAAGCCAAATCATGTAATTAACCATATTTCAAATCCAATTATGGAAGTGGGTTGAGAGATTACAATTTCCAAAATCAAATTTCAAACTAAAATGATCAAATTGGAGGAATGCTTGACCCCCTTACCAATTTCCATACCTATGCAGCCAATTAGTTTAAAAACAATTGATAAAGTATAAAAAATATATATAAAATCATGGGAATCCAACTCAAATAATCCAAAACCCTTAACCCATATCAAAACCCATATTCAAATCCACATGAACAAGTATTTAAACTTATGTTTTAAGTAAAATAAATTTAGGGGAAGAGAAACATGCCTGAAAGTATCACGATTACAGAGAGAAATCACCCTTGGAGGCACTAATTAATTAACCTTAAAAAACCCTAGCTTGTTTTTAACTTAGGAATTTGAGAGAGTTTAAGAGGTATTTGATTATGTTGTTAGATTATAATGAGGTTCCAAAAGGTTTATAAGGTCGTGAGTCATAATTGGGAAAAAGGGTAAATGTCCAAAGTACCCTTAATGAAACACTGCAAATTTACAATTGAAAAAAAAAGGAAATGTCCAAAGTACCTTTAATGAAATACTGAAAATTTACCACTCAGTCATTATGGGCCACGCCATGACTGATAACGACTCACTATGAGTTTTCCCCTAGACTCATAGTCTAGGAAGTGTCCCAAGGCATCCCCACTATTGACCCTACGAGTCGTAAAATACAACTCATAATCTAACATTATGACTCGTAGGGTCTTCATCATACCTAGGATAGAAACTTTAGTGCCTACACTGGTTACCCTGCAATTGGGGAACTATGACTTATATAAAGTCTTCACAACTCATGACATCCTAGCCGTACTTTACTGTCCACCCTATGACTCGGGCCTTGTGACCCATAAAGTGGCCTTACGATTCGTAAATTGTATCGTATCTTGGGCAGAAAGCTCCAATCTCAAAATTTTTAAAGGCTAAAATTTTGGGGTGTTACAACTATGATAGGAAAGTTATCTTATAGATGGCCTGGCATTCAAGATTCAAGAAGATTAATTCCAAAATAATGCGGACTAAAGGTGGAAGTGAATATTGGACTCCCTAGTAATCGATATATTTTGATTAGGGATACGAGGTTGGATGATTATGTACTCAATTTTACATTACCCATAATTATTGGTCATATCCAATATGTACATTGAAATGGGATCTGTTATCTGATTTGGAGAAGGAAACATTAGTTGCTATTGCTTGGATCTCTTTTACATCACTACCTCCAAATTTTTGTAGGAAGAAAGCAGTTTTTCCCCTTGCTACAACAGTTGAGATCTATTACAAGTGGATTTGGCTAGTCAAAATAAAACTAGACCTAGCTATGCTAAGGTTAAATTTGAGGTTGATCTATTGGGAGAATTTCCAAAGAGGATTAACATGGGGATGGGAGTGAAAAAATAGTGAGATTAAAGAAAAGTTTATTAATATTAGGTATGATTATGTACCTAAATACTATAAAATATGCAACCTATAAGGGTATAATGAAAATGAATGTTTCATCATACACCCAGAGCTATATCCAAAAGATGAAGATGGGGATGATAACAAGGTTGAAAACAAAGAGGAGGTGATATGGAATGGTAGGGAAATAGATCAACAATAAAATAAGAATGGGGAGTCATAAGCTAATGAGGATAAATGGAAATCAGTGCAGGTAGGAGAGGGTGAATTTAAAGAACATAAGAGGAGAAATGCTTTTAAATAGGAAGACAGTATAATAAAGAAAGATATGAATGGAATCCGAGGCCAGTGGTCAGTAAAGAAGTCACTATTGGGAATAAATTTGAGGCTTTAAAAGAATAAAAATTTGATAATAAGGTTATAATTATAATGAGGGTAGGAAAGAGAAAGATGCCACACTAGCTTTAAATGAGAAAGATGGGACACAAATGAAAAAGTTATTGGAGCAGACAGGTAAATCAACTAATAATATCATATCATCACTTATCAGGATGCTCAAAGCACTCACAAAGATGCAAATAATCAGGAGAAATCAGTAAAATCAAAGGAGGAAAAGGAAAACAACATACAAGTTGAGTTACCTTAGAAGAATACAAATGAAGGAAAAAAGGAGCAAGTAACCAGAAAGGACAACCACTGGGGGAATGAGAATATGCAGGATATTAGAGACGAAGGCCAAAGTATAGAGTCAACAACATCCAAAATGGATGTTTTGAGAGGTAAAAAAAACATAGACAAACAAAATACAAAGGGAGATAAAAGCATAGACCTCAATATTGAATAGTGAGTAGGGAAGGTGAAAGATAAAACATCCTAGGATTTGTACTGTTGAAAATTTCCTAAGTTTTGGACTATTTTGGCTTGGTACGACTCAAGGGTACTACTCGTATCCCTTGTATATGAGTTGGGGATGCCTTGAGTGTTTATTCGTACCCTAGGAAGTATGTGAGGCTTGAATACTGCCCAATATAAGACTCACAAGGGTAAGAGTCATATAGGAGCTTGCGAGTGGTATATGGCAAGTCGTATGGTGCATGTTTGAGTTATCTTTGGTAGTCTGTCTACTATACGGTTGGTGGGTATGGTTGGGGGTGTCACTTGTACCCTTAGGTATGACTTAGAGGTATGTGATTTGTATATAAACCAATACGTAAGGTCATGAAAAGATTTGGGTACTAGTTGGGGTACCACTTGTACCCTAGGATAGGGATGGTAAGGTGAGTCGTACCCCTGGATATGACTTGTTTTAACTTTTAAGACAAGTGTATTTTGGACATTTCTTACTCCTAAAACCTTATTTACTCATGTTATATAACCCTATATAGCTGTAATACCCTGTACGCTTCTAAGCTAGAAATCGAATCTTTGTTCCTACTAGTGTAAACTCTAGTACCATGATTCATACTTAAATCAGTGTTTCATGATCATTAACTTAGTGTGAAGAAATATTATGAGGTGGTACATATGTTCATAAGAATTCCTCAGAGCAAAGTGAGCTAAGAGCCTTTGATTCGGCCAATTTTTAGTGTCAGATTTCACAAGGGTCATCTTTGAACGAGTATAACTTTAATTATATGTATAATTTAGATTTCTAATGATACCTATTTCGCCTTAATCCGATACCCGAGTGAAAAGTTATGTTATTTTTTGTGAGAGGCAGTAAGCTATCGCGATAGCCTCGCATCGCGAGGTGCATTTTCTTTTTTGGAGGTTGCATCGTGAAGTCCACTTACGTTTCTGGATGTCACACCATGAGGGTCATTTACACGGGGAAAAGAGGCCAAAGGGCAGTATAGTCCTTTCCCCTCAACCCCAGCCATTCAAACACAAATAATAACTCAAAAAGGGTATTATTTGCCCATCTTCCTCACAACAACTCTCGTAAAAATCCTTTCCTTTCCCAAGAGCAACAATCTAATCTTTTACTCTCAAGAACATAAAGATTTATTTAAGAATTTGTCAATTAAGGTATGTGGGGTTATGAACAAGGATGCTCCTTTCATCCTTGTGCCCAACACTAGTTTTTTAAAAAGTGTAATTTACACGAATTTACATGATTTGCAGTTTAGGGTTCATATCCAATTATCATTATTTGAAGATTATGTTGTTACAAGTGATTTAAATGTTGAATTTCATGTCTATTTTTACATCTTTATGCGTGTGATATGTTTTTACAGATTGAGAATTAAATTTCATTATCTTGACTAGAATTGTTAAAGAATTTCAAGATTTTGATTATTGAGCATGACTTTGTGATGATTTGATATGAGTTTAGAGCATGGGTTTTTACACCCTAGTTTGAGTATTGATATTTTAAGAAGATTATTGTTTTAAGCACCCTATGATTAGTTTATATTCAGATGTTTGAACAAGATTTGATCTTTTGATGCTCAGCTAAGATATGGAATCCACTTTACAGTTTTGATTACAGTTTAAAGTAAATAGATGCATAATTGGTTTTCATTATAAAACCTTACGCCAATTTTAAAGTGTTTTTCCTATAGAATGAGCATACAGACTAAAGGGAATAGTATTTAGCACCAAGATGGGTATGTATCCTAGTTCACATGCCCCAGAACTACGAACCAACGTAGGTTCAGCTTATCAGATTATTCCCATTTATATGGATGCAAATATAAATTGTGATCACGTAGCAATAGGTTATACTCCTTGACAAGAGTATGACCTCTCCCCAATGTGAGATTTTTCCTCTTAGGGGAACTAGAAGCTGGACTTCATAATAGCTCACATGGTTTATGTCAGTTAGAAGAACCTCTCTAACAGAAAATAATAACAGAACAGTTTTAGAAACTAAGTGTAAAGACTCACAATTTTACTCAGATATTGTCTTACATAAGGCATCAATTATCAAATTTTAGTTTTTATTTTTTAGATATAAAGGTGAGTCCTTTTTATGCGCAACCTGTATGATTTGAAAACAGACTTAATTCCAGTCCTACTTATTCTATTAATAGAAAGAGTAAAAGTATAGCTTTTAAAACTAAGTGTTATGACTCACAAAGATTATTTATGCTTTACATACTCATGTTTTATTATTCTGTAGTACATGTTTTCTTCGAGCCAAGGTGAGTCATTTACACTTAGCATGCATTTTTTTACAAGTTTATATGAATATTGAGATATTATTTTACTTAAGCATTCACCCCCACATGCTTAGTACATTCCCAAAGTACTGATCCACATATACGTCTATGTGCTACATTATTTAATAATGTAGGTACCAGTTGTAGCGTGCAAAGAATAATCAGATAGTCGGAGCTTCCAGTCAGCAGGTGATGAGCCCTTTTGATTCAGAGATTCGAGACAGTCATAGTTTGAGTAGTATTTTATTTTCTTCATTCAGTCGTATCGATTTGGGATAGTTGGGGGTCAAGTCCCAGCCACCTATAATCAATACTAGTAGAGACTTATAGATAGTCAGTAGTGTTAGTGTATTTCATTCCAGTTTTAGTTTTGTACAAGCAGAGTTGTAACCCTTTTAATATATTTTTGTATTGATCCTATTCAGAAAAAAATTATCTTTCTTTTATTTCATTCAATCTTATGTATTTATTTCAGTTACTCATGAGTTATACCCATACAAGGTTTATCTTGGGATTACTTGTAGTCCTAAGCACCATGTGACGACTAGGGGGGTAGTCTCAGGTTGTTACAATAGCCATCCATAACACTTATTAAAGGATTAAAACACATCAAATACTCTCTCAAACTGACTCTATAAGATTGGAGGCTAGGGTTTCTTTATGTGTTCTTTAAATGGCTCAAAGGTCAATATTTGTTCTGTGAATCTTCATATATAAGGCTTGCACTCCTTCCCTTATTATTATTTACAACTAAAGTAATGTGTAGCATGTTTTAAAAATTGATTTATGAATCATGAATGGTGGATTTTAAAATATCCTTGAGGGTCTTTATGCATATGATTTGGTATTAGTTTAAGCTATATTTTTATATGTTCTTGGTAATGGTTTACATATGTTGTTGGTTGTTGGTTATGGTTTAAATAATGGGTATTGATTAACCCTAATTATGGTGATTTACACATTGGTTTTGGTCTTGGTAAAGGTGTGCCCTCAACATGTTTATAAAATACCTCAAAAAATATTTTTACTCTATTATTGAACTTTTATTGGAACTCTTGCATGGTTTGGTTTGGTAATGGAACCTTAAATGTATTTTAATGGTTTAATTTTTTTAAATTATATAAATTCTTTAAATATTTGGCATGGTCTAAATTGGTTTGGAATGGTTTAAAGGCTAAGGTTTTGGTTGCCATAGTTTTTCTATTTTGAAAACCTTGCGAGTACATGGAGATCCACCAAGTGAATGCATTGATGGAAATTGGTTTGAATAATTAGTCATGGCTTAAATGGTTATGCTTGCGGGAATATGTAAGTCCCTCAAGTGGTTCAATATGGTAAATGGAAGGGCACTTGAAAGTCTCCTTAAACCTATATATGGTTTGGCTGCTATGGATAGTACTTGAAAGTATGGTGGTATAATGATACCTCTGGTAAATGACCTAGGTTAATAAATGATAATTTGATTATTTGGTAATGGTTTTAATTAGGCACTAATGGCGGGAAGTGTATCTAAGCCGTGGAAGGTGGCGGTCTCGGGGGGAGCAAAATCAAAAACTTATATTTGCTGATATGAGGGGCTTGATGACCACATGCAAGTGTCATATTATATATTGGGGGATGTACTAGTCATCCTATGGGATATTGCTTGGTCATAGGGCTACACGTACTGGGACCCTTTCTGTAGAGGTTGCTGAACCCATATGGCCCATGGGTAGTTTAGGACGACAAAGCTACACATCCCAGGTAATGGATTTCAAAGGCATGCTAAACCCGATTCCCTTTCTCGACATGGTTATATATATGTATGGTTTATGTGCGTGGTTGGTTTTACTTGGTTTTCACTAGCTGGCATTATTTTATCCTTATCCTAAGTGTATGCTAGCATTTGCCGCTAACCCATCTACTGGAGGTTGTGTACCTACGCTATGCAGGAACCGACCATTTTATTCCTTCATCTTGGTGATTAAATTCGAGGACAGTTGATGCTGGATTAAAGTAGTGAGCTTTCATAGTTCGAAAGGCATCTTTTTCATGTCTTGGTTTACTTTATATATTTTTTGTCTTTCATAGACTTTGGTTTTGGTTATGTTGGGGGCATGTCCCAACTAGGTACTCGTTGGTTTGATATAGAGGTTTTATATGGACAACTGTGGATTGGGTATGGTATGTATTATTTATGTTATATATACATACTTTGGATTTTTATAATTGGTTTTGATTTATGGTTTTTGCATCGATTTGGTTGGTCATTGGTGGTTGGACTTGATTGGGTTGGTCTCAGATATAGACTTATCCCAGAGTCTCCACATGATTAGATACGCTATCTTATTATATATTCAAACTTCAGCCAACTTAAGGTATGCTTTTGGTGGTGGGGTTAGATAACAAGGGCGATTCTCGATCCAAGTTGGGCTTGGGATTGCCCATTACGTCTAGGCCCGGGTTCAGGCTGTGACAAGTTAGCATCAGAGCTTTAGATTTTGGTGTCATAGGGTGTCCACAAAGCCATGTCGAGTTGAGTCTTGCTTTTGTGTGTGTCGTGCACCACACTTATAATTACGAGGCTATGAGGCATTTAGGAATGTTTTACTTTCTTGGTTATTCTACTTTCGGCCAATGAAGTCTAAGGTCTTGAATTCTTTTATCAATCCTCTTTGGTTTGTCTTTTGGATTATATCCTCTCAATGATCTGGAATTTATGGAAACTCACTTGTCCTACTCGAGGACAACATGGATGGATCTAGTCCAACTCATGGGGCACAGACCTGGTCAAGGGTCGTAACTTCTATTTTTCTCATGGAATCTCACTGGTCTTCACTGACCCTATTTTGAAAGGTGAAACTCATTCTTGGTTATCTCAAGGAGAGGTTACCAATGTCGAGTTTTTGTGTGTTGTTAATCTATGGACCCCGATAGTGACAACTCTATCATGCCAGTCTAGTCATATTGGTATGAATGAGATAAGGTAAGTTAAAGGGACTCAATTCTTTGAACTAAGGGATGTCACTAAGGGGTGCTACTTCTACCTTGATATCAGTATATTGAAAACTTCTTTCTTTGTGGTGTGTGTGGTTTACTTGGTTTAGGGCCCCCCCTCTTTTGTGACCCATTAGCGATTGTGTATTTTGGTTTTGGTCTCAAGGTTATTTTAGATCATTTTCTTCTTTTATTTCTACCCTGATAGGTGACTCTACAATTGTTAAAAGAGTCTATTGGGGCGTGTGGTATCTATTGGTAATAAGGGGTCTTGGTGGATTTATTTGACTTGAATGTAGAGGATCTCAATGTTATTTGAGGATCGATTGGTTGCACTCGTGCTAATCCTTAGGTTATCAGATCTGTAAAGGTTGTCTTTAGGCTCCCTGGTGAGTCGGTTGTGGAATGAGAGGGTGGTTTCATTCCCTAGCTATTAAGGAAAAGGTTATATCACATCTTAGAACTCAAAGATTGGTCTCCAATAGGGTGTCTTTATTTAGTAATCTGGGTTAAAGGTTTTAACTCGGAAAGTCCTTATTTGCATTTGGTCTTAGTTGTGCATGAAATTTCTTGGGGTTCTTTTGGATGACCTTCATGATATCGCTTGGGGAAGTTGGATTTAATTGGTTTTGTTTCAGACACTTGTCCAAATTTCTATTCCTTATTTATAGAATAGTTTGGTGGAGTTAAAGGAGCTTAAGGTGAAATTAAGGGATCTATTAGATAGAAGGTTTTATTAGTTTTAATATTTCTCTATGGGATATTTTCACTCTTGCATGCATAATGGGAATGGTTTTTCTAGGGAATGAATAGGTTATCGGTGGGTGACTAAGGAATTAAGAGTGTCCTCCTTGTGGGGTGGACCAAGTATGTGTACATTCTATATAGGGTACTTTGGTAGTATTGAATGGTGGTTGGTAGATATTAGGATTAAATCGAGATGCTTGATCTTGGTAAAGGAAGTATGTTAACTCGGGGATAGAAATACGGGAATTATGAGGTTGATGACTTGAGGAATACATTAGTGAAAAAGGTTGTGACTTAGGCCAAGGATTCAGGATGAATGAATAGGTCTGAATTGGGGGTCTAGTCATTAGATAGGTTAGATCGTGGAGATTTCATGTATCTTTGTCCCTATGTTTGTACTTTGTTGTGGGCATAAAATTGATTATTAAATACATGATTTTAAAAATGGGGTTGGCACAATTGAGGATTTTGACAAATTACTCATTTAATTGATTTTTCATGGATTATGATACATTATTCATGTTTTATAAATATTTATGAACATTGCGGGATGCATGGAGATGATAAATGGATTTTGGGGTACTATGGATTCCCCAATTATTTGGTTTTCAACTTGTAAAATATATGCCCCCAAAATGTTTGTGAAATTGCCATTGAATATAATTTTGTCATATAGATTGATTATTCTTAGATCTTTGCAATGCATCAATGGTTAAAGGAACATGAATTGGTTTTGGTTGGATTCAAATGATTTTGAAATGGCCTTTCCATGGTTTGATTTTAAATGGTTTTGGTTTAATTGGAAACCTTGGAGTTAATTTGGTCTCATATTTTTTGTATGTCTATGATGGACTCTAGGTAGAATTGGGATGAATAAGGTTCTGTGTATAGGAAAACCAAGTGTCTTTGGTGTATGCCCTTGGTGATACCCATTAGAGTGGAGTGTTATGCGTGTAGGTGTACTAGGATAAAAGTTTGATGGTTAATCTTAAATTCTCTTTTAGTGGTGGACTTCAAGGGAAGGTATAGTTGCATATTCAAGTGATTCTCTCATATCTCAGTTAATAGAATACTCTACTAGTGTTGTATACATTCTTTTAGCATTTATACTTAAGGTTCACATTTTGCATTTGCCTTATCTTCGGGATATGAGTCTTGGCTTTATATTACAATTACTTATAGTATGTGTGGTTGTGTTTCTCTCTATGTCCATTTCTAAGGACTTATCTTATGGTATGGTTTGGTAGGGGTGTTTTTCATTATGGTCTAGATGGTTGTTGTAAATTACTTTGTGCCTTTGATGCCATGTCTTGTTTCAAAAATCTCTGTCTTGACTTGGATGGCATGGATAATTCTTGTAATTTGGTTCCTTAAGTAATTCTTCTCGTGCTAAGATGGTAGTGGAATTGGAGGTGTAGTGACGTTGTGAAATGGGGAATATAGATGTCCCAAAGTAGGGGAGAGTCTCGGGTGACTACTAGAGTTACAATTTTGGAAGGTAAGGTAAGGTCGTTGTCATGATAAATATTTAGGAAAAGAATTGTTGATGAAAATCCTTGTGAAAATGATAGAGGGTGCGAGATCTTTTAATGGATAGATCATACCTCGGGTATGTAAGCAGTAGGCTTGAATGTTGTGATTGGAGGATATACTAATAGTGGTGTTGGGTACTTAAGAAGTTTGATAAGGCATGGTTTTGTAAATTGTTTTCATGGCATAGTGGTTGTATGATTTGGGTGTTTAATTATAGTTTAAGGAGGAGGGGTTGGTTATGATGGTTGGATATGGTAGCCCATGTCCTTTACTTATAGATTCATATTATAATGGTGATAAAAATGGAGTAGTATTTTGGGATAGAGGTAAAAAGTAGAGCCCAGTGGCTTAAGTAAACTCTTTTTAGCTTTGGATAGGTCTGAACATGGAAGTGGCAGTGTATAATTAGACTCAAACTCTCGTAGTGATGTGTCTCAGTGAATTCTAAGTCGGATTAAACTTACTCTTTAGCATGAGTCTATCTATCCGGTAAATCTATGTGTTGGGGTAAGGGGTGGTTGGTTCTTTTGGGTGGCATATCTCAAATTCCTTGTTCCTTAAGTGGAATCTCGGATCGGTAAGTTCACCGGTTGTAAATGAAAATGTGTGGATTTAGAAAAAAGTCCCATGGTGAAACCAAAAGTCCAAGAAAGCCATTTAGGATGCTGGAGTTGACATGGAGTCCCAAGAACTGCGTTGGTTCTTTGTTTCGGGAATTCATGTGTAAGGTGTGTGTTCTTCAAACACATCTTTGTTTCCAAACTTTGTTAAAGGAAATGGTTTCTCTTGCATCTTTAGTTTCTAACTTAGTTAGAGGTCGGAATAAAGGTGTTGGGGTGTAAATTGTGCTTGAGTTACGTGGTGATCTTATCTTCTTGGTGTGTGCTCTTGTCCTCTATTTTTGGTCAGAGAAAAGTTTGATGTGTGTTATCTTGTGCTTGTTCATAACGTTACCCGTCATTCGAGGACGAATGTTCCTAGTGGGGGAGACTGAAACATCTTAGGATTTGGACCCTTGAAAATTTCTTAAGTTTTGGAGCATTTATTTTTGGTTTGGTACGACTCAAGGGTACCACTCGTACCCCTTGGATATGAGTTGGGGAGTACCTTGAGGGTTCATTCGTACCCTAGGCAGTATGTGGGGCTTGGATACTGTCCAAGATATGACTCACAAGTGTAAGAGTCATATAAGAGCTTACGAGTGGTATAGGGCTAGTCGTATGGTGCATGTTTGAGTTGTCTTGTGTAGTTTGTCCCCTATAAGGTTGGTAGGTATGGTTGGGTGTGTCATTCACACCCTTAGGTATGACTTAGGGGTGTGGGAGTCGTATAGAAACCAGTAGGTAAGGTTAAGGCAAGGTTTGGGTACGAGTTGGGGTACGACTCGTACCCTAGGATACAGCTGGTTAGGTGAGTCGTACCCCTGGACGTGAATTGTTTTAATTTTTAAGCCAAGGGTAGCTTGGACATTTATTACTCCTAAATCCTTATGTCCTCATGTTATATAACCCTATATAGCCATCCATAACACTTATTAAAGGATCAAAAAGCATCAAATACTCTCTCAAATTCACTCTACAAGATTGGAGGCTAGAGTTTCTTCATGTGTTCTTCAAATGGATCAAAGGTCAAGATTTCTTTCGTGAATCTTCATGTAAAAGGAATGTACTCCTTTCCTTATTATTATTTACAACTAAAGGCATGTGTATCACATTTTAAACATTGATTTATGAATCACGAATAGTGGATTTTAAAATATTGTTGAGGGTCTTTATGCATACGATTTGGTATTGATTTAAATTATGTTTTTACATGTTCTTGGTAATGGTTTTTACATGTTCTTGGTAATGATTTTCATGTGTGGTTGGTTGTTGGATATGGTTTAACTAATGGGTCTTGATTATCCCTAATTATGATGATTTACACGTTGGTTTGGGTCTTTGTAAAGGTGTGCCCTCAACATGTTTTATAAAATGCCTCAAAACATATTTTTACTCTATTGTTGAACTTTCATTGGAACTCTTGCATGGTGTGGTTTGGTAATGGAACCTTAGTTGTATTTGAATGGTTTTGAATGGTTTAAATGATATAAATGCTTTAAATGTTTGGCATAGTCTAAATTAGTTTTGAATGGTTTAAAGGCTAAGGTTTTGGTGGTCATGGTTGGTCTATTATGAAAACCATGCGGGATACATGGAGATCCCCAAGTAAATGCATTAATGGAAATTGGTTTGAATAATTGGTTATGGCTTAAATGGTTTTGATTGCGAGAACATTGAAGTCCCCTAAGTGGTTTAATATGGTTATAAATGGAAGGACACTTGAAAGTCCCCTTAAACCTACATATGATTTGGCTATGGATAGTACTTGCAAGTATGGTGGTATGATGATACCACTGGTAAATGGCCTAGGTTAATAAATGGTAATTTAATTATTTGGTAATGGTTTTAATTGGGCGCTAATGGCGGGAAATATAGCTAAGCCGTGGAAGGTGGCGGTCCTAGGGGGACCGAAATTGAAAACTCATATTTGTCAATATGAAGGGCTTGATGACCACGTACCAGTGTCACATTTTATATTGGGGGATGTACTAGTCATTTTATGGGATATTGCCTGGTCCTGTGACTACACGCACTGGGACCCTTTTAGCAGGGGGAGCTAAACCCATATAGCCCTGGGTGGTTTAGGATGGCAAAGCTACACATCCCAGGTAATGGATTTCAAAGGCATGCTAAACCCTATTCCCTTTCCAGCATAGTTATATATATATATTTATGGTTTATGTGCATGGTTGGTTTTACTTGGTTTTAATTGGTTGGCATTATTTTATCCTTATCCTGAGTGCATGCTAGTGTTCGTGCGCTAACCCGTCTACTAGCGGTTGTATACCCACACTATGCAGGAACCATTCATTCTATTCCTCCTGCTTGGTGATCGGATTCAGGGAAAGTCGATGTTGGATTAAAGTGGTGAGCTTCCATAGTTCGGAAGGCATCTATTTCATGTCTTGGTTTACCATGTATATTTGTTGTCTATCATAGACTTTGGTTTTGGCTATGTCGGGGGCATGTCCCGACTATATACACTTTGATTTGGTCTAGAGGCTTTGTATGGATAACTATGGATTGGGTATGATATGGATTGTTTATGTTATATATATACATACTTTGGATTCTTATAATTGGTTTTGGTTTATGGTTTCCGCATCTATTTGGTTGGTCATTGGGTGGTTAGACTTGATTGGGTTGGTGTCGGATATAGACTTATCCCAGAGTCTCCATGTAATACCCCAAACTTTTCCTAGCTTGAATTCATCTCTAGGATGTCAAAAGTTAGATTGAAAAATAAATAACTTCTTATGATTATAGATTTTTCAAGATTTAGACCTTCCATTGTGTGGGAAATTGAATTAGCTTTCCAACGATATAAGATTCGCCTTAATTCGATAACCGGGTAAGAAGTTATGACGATTTTAAGTTTCAGTCATAAAACACCATCATTTCGGTCACTAGCGCATCGCGGATACAGTTTAAAAGACAATTGTCAATTCCAGTGGGCCTCCGTGATTGTTCTATATCGCGCAGGGGTCCAAAATCCCAATAGTCAATTTCCAGTGAGCCTCCACAATAATGGAGCGTCGCGGAGGTGAAATGACAATTCAATAGCGTACCACAATAGCTCCGCATCGCGGAGATCTTCCAGTTCCCGCTCGTCCTTTTTCCAGTAAGCCACCACGATAGTGGCGCGTCGCGGTGGCCCACAAAATTGGGAATATCTTTAATTTCAAGTTTCGACTTAAAGTTTAAGAAGGGCACTTTAGTCAATTCCCAAGCCCCCAATCCGTCCAAAACAAGGAATTAAAGCATATTCAAAGCACTATATGCTTACTTTTCATCAAATTGCTCTCAAGAAAAAACCTAGACCATCAAAGCTCCTTCTCCAAGAAATCAAATTCCACCATTCTTTCTCCAAGAAAGCTTAAAATAAAGGATTTCCAAGACAAGATAAACAAGAATTCATCTTCAAGAACTCAATTAGGAATCAAAAATCCAAGTTTCTTCATCTAATCATCAATCAAGGTATGTGGGGTTATGAACAAGGATACTCCTTTCATCCTTGTGCCCAAAACTTGTTTTAAATTTTAAAGTTACTTGATATTACGTGATTTTCCATGGATTTGAGATTAGGGTTCATACCCATTATTGTTATTTACAAGATTATGAGATTTCAAGTGATTTAGAAAGTGAATTGAATGTTTATGTTCATATTTTCATACATGTTGCAGAAATTTCCAGATTCTAAGTTTATTTATCTATGTTTGCATTATCAAGCATGACCATTATGCTGTTTTAACATGAGTTTGATGCATGGGCTATCAAACCCTAATTAAAGATTGTTATTTTAAGATTTGTTTGTGCTATGAGCACCCTATGATAAGATTATACTCAATTTTTTTTATAAATATTTGAAATTTATGGTCCTAAGCTAAGATAAGGAATCCACACTATTCATATGTGTTGAGATTTGAAGAAAGAAGCACAATTAGTTTTCTTGCAAACCCTTGTGCTATTTTTAAGGTGGATTACTAAGACCTGAGCATAAAAATAGGAGTAGTATTGAGCACCGAGATGGGTATGTTACCCAGGTTTCATACCCCAGAACTACGTGCCACCATAGGATTCAGATTATTTCCATTTCTACGTGGATGACAACTATAGATATGATCACTTAGACAGTTTATACTCCCTGAAAAGAGTATGACTCCTCTCCTCAACATGAGGATTCCTCCATAGGGGGTTAAAGACGTTGAAATCCATGGATGCTCACATGGAACCTCCCAATAGAAATCCCCACTCTTAAAGCAGTTTATTGATTTAACGCCTCAAGATAAAACATATGTTTTGAAAGCTATGGTTTTCAGATTCTTAAAGCCTTAAGATAACGTATTTCCTTTACAGTTTGACAAGATAATATAGTAGCTTTCAGAACAGAATAGATTTTAGAACTAAATGTTATGGCTCATAAGATTTATACAGAATGCTTTATCATTCATGACTTATGATTTTCAGCTTTTAGATTACTCAAGCCTATGTGAGTCATTTACATTTAGCATGCATGATTTTATAAATTGTGGTGATATTGTTTTACTTATTGCATTCACCCCTATATGTTAAGTACATTCCAAAGTTTTGATCCACATATATGTCTAAGTGCTACATTGTGTCTTAATGTAGGTTTAGGTGCTCAGTTTCAGCAGCACGAGTGATTTTTGAGCACCACATCAACATCTCTACAGTTGGTGAGTTCTCATGATTCGGGGACCCAAGCTTCAGACTTTCAGTCATTCTTTTCAGTATTTTTCTTTAGATCTTTTACAATCAATTTTTGTCAGCTGGGGCCTGTCCCAGTGGCTCTCTAGTTCAGTCAGCAGAGGCTTGTTGGACTACTAGATTCAATTTTCAGAATTCAGTTTCAGCATTGAGATTTTCATTATTGTCTTTATCAGACCCTGAGATTAGCAATTACAGATATACTCATATAATTCAGACAGTTTCCGCATTTTGCATGATAATATATCCATATTTCATTATTTTAAGATTCAGACTTAGAAGAAGACAACCAGGGTTAGCTCAGGACTACTCGAACTTTGGAGCTCCATTTAGCATCCTGGGAACTAGATTTTGGGGTGTTACACTCCACATGGTTGGATACACTATCTTGTTATGTGTTCGGACTTCAGTTGACTCAAGGTATGCTTTTGGTGGTGGGATTGGGTAACGGGGTCGGTTATCGGTCCAGGTTGGGCTTGGGATTGCCTATTACGTCTAGGACCTGGTTCGGGCTATGACAATTTTTCACCAAGACAAGTCAGTTAATTGAAAGAAAAGGCAAAGAAGAGAGTAAATCCAATATTACAACAGTTATAAATAAACGCAAAGAGAAAGAAAGTGTAATCTTTTACTTCCGATCAATGATTGATAGGGTAGGTTAGTGGACCTAGATAAGAGAAACCAATACTTATACATAGATTTACTTGATACTTTTTAGAGTCCCAATGAGATAGAAGGATATAGAGGAAAACTAGCGTTACCATATGCCAGATCTAATTTTTCTACAAAAATATGAATTTTCTGAGAGGTAAGGTTGGGATGTGAAAGGTTCAAAAGATTCAATAAAATAATTAATAATGAAGTTTCAGAGGAGAGGAACTAATGAGAATTATTGTATAACTGCAGTTTATGCAAGGTGCAGTACTTTGGAGAGATTGAAATTATTGGAAGACCTAGAAAATATTTCAAACCAAATGCAGTATCCTTGGTTAATAGGAGGAGATTTTAACAATAATGTATAAAGATGAGAATTTAGGAGGCTTGCCAGTAACTCAGCAAGAAACTGTTGACTTTGTGAGTTGCATTAGCTTATGTACTTTAAATGAATTAAAATTCACACATAGTTGTTTTACTTGGTGGATGGTAGAGTAGAAGAAGAGTGTATTTTTAAGAGACTTGACAGGGTATTTGGGAATAGTGAATTAATACAACTCCTTCCCAATAGTGAAGTGCATAACTTGATTAGGTAAAGTTCAAATCATGCTCTTTTACATGTAATCTGCAATGCTTCATAGGAGCGGGAGGTAAAAGCTTTCACGTTTTTTAGTTTTTGGGTGAAACATAAGGATTTTATATAGGTGGTAGAAGAAGCATGGAGAGTTGAAATAGAGGATTCACCTTACACTGTTTTTCATAAAAAGATGAAAAAGGTAAAGTTAGCAGTATCACAGTGGAGTAAGATGACTTTTGGAAATATTTTCCTAAAATTTTCTACCTAGGAAGATAAGGTTATTGCAAAAGAGGTTCAGTTAGAGATCTTTCTGACTGAGAAGAATAGAATGGTCCTTAATAAGAAGGAAGTAGAGCCGAAAAGATATCTTTATATAGAGGAGGAATGCTGGAAGCAAAAGGCTGGAATGAAATGGTTCAAAGAGGGGGACAGAAACACAAAGTTTTTTCATTCCTATGTTAAAGAGAGAAGGAGAATGATGTAGGTTTATGAAATTTAAACTATGCAAGGAGATGTGATAAGTACAACACATAACATAGGAGAAGAAGTTGTTAATGTTTTAACAAAGCCATTCAGTCAAGAACAAGAGGGAGACAATTTAGAAATGCTTCAATGTATTCCTAAGATGATTATGCCGGAGAAAAATAATTAGATAGAAAGGTTACTTTCCAAAAAGGTGAAACATGTGGTTTTTGCCTTAAATGGAGAGAGTGCTAGTGGACCTGATGGTTTCTCTGGTCAATTCTTTTATATATGATGGGATATTATTGATGAATACAGTACTAAAAAAATACCAAAAAGCGACGGCCAGCATCACTTTTTTTTGTGTCGCAAAAAGGCTCGTTGTTTTTTGAAAACGCCGGACAACGTCGCTTTTATGGAAACAAATTATTTATTTTTAGAAAAATCATTTGTATCGTTTTTTGTTCTTCATGTAAAAAACACTTGATGAACAAAAATCGACGAACATCGTCATTTTATTGAAGAAAAAAATAATATTTTTAAAAAAATTGACACTGTCTGTCGTAATTTGAGAAAAATAACATATTTTTTTAGAAAAAGCAATGTTGGTCGTCGCCTTTTGTCCTTCATAATGATTAAAAAAGCGACGTCAATCGTCGCTTTCTGTTCTTCATAATGAAAAAAAAGCGACGTTGGTCGTCGATTTCTGTTCTTCATAATTAATAAAAAACGACGTTGGTCGTCACTTTTTGTTCTTCATAATGAGTAAAAAAGCGACGGCCATCATCGTTTTTCTTTAAAATAAAAGCACTGATTTAAAAAGCAACACAAAGTGTCGCATTTCTGGAAATGTATTTAAAAAAAGTGATGGACAAAAGGGACCCTATCCGTCGCTTTTCTGCATTTTTTTGGATGCAGAAATCTGCATTATCTGCATCCCACCTCCCAAATAAAAATGTAATTCAATATATACAACCTCATGCAACACACATTTTAAAAATAACCATTCAACACACTAAATTATCAAAATATTTAAGCAATTCAAATCAACAACACTTTAATAATCAAATCCAAAATACAAAACACTTAATAATTAATCCAACAACCACCAAAACACTTGAACAATCCTAAAGTTTTTCATTAGAGTGTATAGGCATCCTAGATTTCTTCTAGAAGTTGACATCAAACTCTTATCAGGATGAGGCCGATCACCTTCACCACCAGATGTCATCTGTATGCAAGTTTACTTCAAAACATATAAAATTCAAGTCATTAGTTCATATTTCATGTGAATACACTTAACTATTTTCAAGTTACTAGTACACATTTCAAGTCACCATATACCTTTGCATCGTACGAATAGCTTGATTGACCTTCTCAACCTTAATACGCCTACAACAACGATAACCAAGACACTTCTCTGAGTGCTCCATGTCTCCGGAACAAGACCTTTGTCCCCCTCGTCATTCAAAAGTCTATATAAGGACTACTACTTACTCTTAATAAGGGTGTCCTCTACCAATACTTCATCATCCTACCCTTTGATGCACTTCACTTGGTTAAGATCACAGCTCATTCGCTCCCTAGTATTGGAAGACTATACAACCTCTTATCTCTAAAGTTGCATACAAGCTCTCAAAGTTGTCGTATTAGCCGTTATAAACGCTGATCAAGTTTAATTCGGACTCATTCAAAATTTAGTTTAGTTTATATAGGAAATTCTATCCAAATAAAAGGTACATCTGAATACTTTAAAAATAGCATAGGTATATTTGGTCTTGTGGTATAACTATGAAGATGGACAAAAGTAGAGGAATATTCGACTCTTTTTCCTGAAAAAAGAACTTAATTTAACATCAGTTGAACAGAACCAACACTAGTATTTACTAGCAACGAACAAGAAATATGTTATAATCGCCCTTGCAGAAGATTTAATTTCAACCAGAAAAAATTATCTCGGTTTCCATCGTAGGTAAAAAATAAGCTAGTAACTTTTATCTGATAGCGAAAGATGAGATCAATTACACAGGCAGAAAGTTCATACATATTTATGAAAAAAAACAAATCAAGCTGACATTATCTTTCACAAGTCTGCGGAAACATCCCTCAGGACAGTAGAAAAATTTAGAATACTAATATTTCATGATAAGAAAACAACTAGAACAAAACAGTGGAGCATAACATCACACAAATCACGCCTCAACCCTCTCAGCACCTCGGTAGCATAGACAATAACCTTATTGGCAGGTTTTTCCAAGATATCAAAGTACTCTTGGAATGGAGATTTGGTGAAGCAAGTCTCTTTCCAGAAGTTTGGGGTCAAGAACCCATAAGTCTTTATCAAACAATCAAAGGTAGCCTGCATACGGAGTGGTGTTAGCATCCAACACAATCTGTAAACTATTGTAAACGAGCAAAACACAGATTAAGATACAAAAGTTTATTCTATAAAATGCGTCAGCCCGACTTTAGATAAAAACAATAACTTATTACAACAGAATCTTCAGTTTAACTATAAAGTCTAATTGGAGTCATTTAGCTTTCTTTTCCAATTTAATAAAAACAAAGGTCTTATCATACTGAATCATGTCCATATTCATAAATTTGACTTAACCAAACTAAGACACGGGCATTGTAGAAACAATACAAATTAATAACGGTACAAATTTTTTCCCATATTTTACTAGTTTGCATTGCATTCAATCACAAACTGACTCTGTCCCAAATTATCTGTTACTCCTAATACATCCAATTTTGTAACTAAAACTTCACAATAGACACTACTTCAGTCCACTCTAAAAAGGACCACTGATATTATAAGTTCACACATTGACCATCAATTCCGACACAAAAGCAGGAAGCAGGTTATTTTGGTTCAAACGTCAAGCTGAACAATGGCTTCTCCTGTAATGCGGACATGCCTAATACCATTATGTCAAAAAGGTCACATTTTTGTAAAGTTAAATTGAAAAGTATAATTGTTATCTACAAACAGAGCAAACTCCTCAGTGTACATACATTATATATAATCATCTCAATATCGTCTATTTTATTTTTATCCTAAACAAAGCACAACCCAATGATATTATGGTTACAATGTTATACCAACACAATTGCATCAATTCTTCTTCTTATAGCATCAACATATGTACAAAACATATAATCATGAATTTAAGAATATCATAACACATTAAATCATAAATATAGTAGCAATATCTATTAAAAGATCGAACCTTAACAAAGTAGCCAAGGGTTTTGGTGGATCCACGAGAAGATATAAAGACATCTTCAATACTAGTAAACTGAAGAACCTTCTTAGGGACACGTGCAACAACAATACCATCACCACGAGGAGCAGGGACCATCCTCACAGTAACAGAACCATATTTCCCAGTAACCTTACAAGGCACTGTGTGTGGCTTCCTAATCTTGTTCCTCCAATAACCTCTCCTCACTAGAATGACTGACTACTTAGCCAATATAATCGCTCCACGAATAGCAGTAGCCACTTTCTTCGAGCACTTAACACCCAATCCGACGTGGCCATTACCATCACCGATAATAACAAAGGCCTTGAACCGGGTTCTCTGACCGACACGTGTCTGCTTCTGAACCGGCATGATTCATCACTTCGTCTTTGGGTGATGGTCCGATGAGATTATCGATAATTTGATACTCCTTAATTGGAAGCGAGTGACGGTAGATTTTCTCCAGTGACTTGATCTTCCTATCTTTAACCAGACTTTTAGCTTTGTTATAGGTACCCATTTCTCCTTCTCTGTATCACGGCGGAGACGACGACCCCCACGGCCCCTTCTACCGTAGTCGCTGCCTCTTCCACCCCTTCCACCAAATCCACGGCCAAATCCTCCTCTCTTCGCCATGGTTGTTGTTTTCATAGTCCGGAACCAAACTATGCCACCAAACTAAAAAAATAATAAAAATATTTCATATATTTAAAAAAGTACCAAACTATGCTTAACTCACATTTTTTGTGAGTTATGCACAAAATTTTTAACAACACACCACAAACGTCGGTAAATTTTTTGGAAAGTGCAAAACTCACAAAAACTATGAGTTATCCATTCTTATTTTAACATAACTCGCAATTTTTGTGAGTTATGCATTTTATTTTAACACAACTCACAAAAATTGTGAGTTATCCATTCTTATTTTAACATAACTCACAATTTTTGTGAGTTATCTATTTTTATTTTAACATAACTCGCAAAAATTGTGAGTTATTCATTTTAATATTAAACAATGAACACTACTAACAAATGCCAAAAAGCGACGGCTAGCATTGCTTTTTTGGCCAAAAGCGATGAAAAAGCATTGCTTTTTTTGTGTGGCAAAATGACCCATTATTTTTTGAAAATGACCGCATGCGTCACTTTTATTACGACGGACAACGTTGCTTTTAGGGAAAAAAATTATTTATTTTTAGAAAAAGAAACATTTGCATCATTTTTTGTTCTTCATGTAAACAACACGTGATGAATAAAAAATGACGGACAACATCATTTTATTGAAGAAAAAAAAATTTCAAGAAAAATTGACATTGTCCGTCGTAATTTGAGAAAAATAAAATATTTTTTTTAGAAAAAGCGACGTTGGTCTTCGCATTTTGTTCTTCATAATGATTAAAAAAGTGTCGTTGATCGTCGCTTTCTATTCTTCATAGTGAATAAAAAGCGACGTTGGTCGTCACTTTTTATTCTTCGTAATGAGTAAAAAAGCGAAGACCATTGTCATTTTTCTTTAAAACAAATTACTGATTTAAAAAGCAACGCAAAGCATCACATTTTTGGAAATGTATTTCAAAAAAGCGACGGACAAAGGGACCCTGTCCGTCACTTTTCTGCATTTTTTTGGATGCAGAATCTGCATTTTCTGCATCTCACCTGCCAAATAAAAATGTAATTCAATATATACAGCCTCATGCAACACAAATTTTTAAAATAACCATTCATCACACTAAATTATCAAAACATTTAAGCAATTCAAATCAACAACACTTAATAATCAAATCCAAAATACAAAACACTTAATAATTAATCCAACAACCACCAAAACACTTAAACAATCCTAAAGTTTTTTTCATTAAAGTCTAAAGGCATCCTAGATTTCTTCTAGCAGTTGACATCAAGCTCTTATCAGGACGAGACCAATCACCTTCACCACCAGATGCCATCTGTATGCAAGTTTACATCAAAACATATAAAAATCAAGTCATTAGTTCATATTTCATGTGACTACACTCTATTTTCAAGTTACTAGTACACATTTTAAGTCACTACATTCAAACCATTTTCAAATATCTAATTGATATTTTATTTAACTATACTTAATCATTTTCAAGGAACTTATTCACATTTCAAGTAACTACACTTAACAATTTTCAAATAAATAATTCACATTGCAAGTCACTACACTTGAAAATATTTTCAAGTCACTAGTACACATTTCAAATCACTATCCGTAACTATTTTCAATTAACTAATTCACATTTCAAGTCAATATACTTAATCATTTTCAAGTGACTATACTTAATTATTTTAAAGTTGTTAGTACACATTTTAAGTGACTACACTTAACCATTTTCAAATCACAAGTTCACAATTTCATGGAACTACACTTAATCATTTTCAAGTCACAAGTTCTCAATTTCAAGTAACTACACTTAATTATTTTCAAGTCACTAGACTTAATAATTTTTAAATAACTTACTCACTAGTACACATTTCAAGTCACTACACTCAAACCATTTTCAAATAGCTAATTGACATTTCAAGTCACTATACTTAACCATTTTGAAGTAACTACACTTAACCATTTTCATGTCACTAGTACACATTTCAAGTCACAACACTTAACTATTTTCAAATAACTAGTAGACCTTTCAAGTCACTACACTTAATCATTTTCGAATAACTAATTCGCATTGCAAGTCACTACAGTTAATCATTTTTAAATAATTAATTCACATTTCAAGTCACTATACTTAACTATTTTCAAGTAACTACTTAATATTTCAAATAACTATTCTTAACCAATTTCACGTAACTACTTCACATTTCAAATAACTATAGTTAATCATTCATTTCAAGTCACTATACTTAACCACTTTCAATTAACTAATTCACATTTCAAGTGACTACACTTAACTACTTTCAAGTCATTAGTTCACGATTTCAAGTAACTACACTTAATCGTTTTCAAGTCTCAAGTTCGCAATTTCAGGTCACTACACTTAACCATTTTCAAGTCATAAATTCACATTTCAAGTGACGACACTAAACCAATTTCAAGTCATGAATTCACACTTTCAAGTGATTTCATTTTACTAATTTCAAAACACAAATTTACCTTTCAAATTACTAAACTAAATCATTTTCAAGTAACTAATCCATTTCTAAAGTGACTACACTTGATCAATTTGAAGTCACTAGTACACATTTCAAAATACTACATTTAACCATTTTCAACTCTCTAATTCACTTCACAAGTGACTAAACTTAACCTTTTTCAAGTCATAAATTCACATTTCAAGTGACGACACTAAACTGTAACGCCCCGAAAACGGGTCCCGAGACGTTACACGGTGCTTAAGGTTACAAGTAGCCCTAAGCTAACCCTTTGAGCCTGTTACTACACATAAAGCTTACTTAAAGATGAATAAAGCAATCGTTGGTACTGTGATATCATAATCATAAGAAATACGAAGAAAATACTTTGTCCAATCAACCATAATACTGGAAATCCAAACATACAAACAATCTGACAACTAGTCTGACAAAGCCTCTACTACTCAAGAACTAGAGAGCCATTGGGACAGGTCCCCAACTGACTCATACTCAACTGAAAAGAAATAAATAACTACTAGATAAAATGAATATCTGAAGATATCCGATCCTCGAACCATGAGGACTCACCACTGTGGAGATGTAGATAAAGACACTCGGGAATCACTGACGAGGCTGGGACTGAGCACTAAACCTACATTATGAGGAAATGTAGCACACAGACAAGTATGTGGATCATTACTTTGGAAATGTACTGAGCATACGGGGGTGTATGCAATTAAATAATAAATTTCACAAGTCTTTATAGAAAACATGCATGCTATAATAGATGACTCACATAGCCTGAATAAAATTCTCATAAATTATGTATAGGAAACAGATAATAGAAATCACTTGAGTCATTTCACTTTATTCTAACTTTGTATTCTTTCTTTGTTCTCAAACTTATAAACTAGCTGAAATCTTAAAATATCAACTTTCAGAACATATGCTTTAATCTCGTGAGAACAAGTAACTTCTTTAAGACTTGAACATCATGACATTTGAAAATCTTAAAAATCTTAGAATCATAGCTTTAGAAATACTTATACTTTTATAACTCATGTTTTTAGACTTAGGAGGGTAAAACTTCTTTAAAATCCAAGAACTTAGTACTTTAGGAACCTTATGACTTGAGACTCTAGAAACCTTGAGAGACTTTGGGACACTTGGGACTCGGGAGTTTCTTCTAACCGACATAAACCATGTGAGCTACATGGAGTCCAACGTCTTGCCCACATTGGGGAGGGCTGTTCTATCCTTTCCATCGGAGTAGAACCTTTACTTTTAGTGATCACTAGCTTAACCCACTTGGGGTAAATTAGAAACCTATGGGGGCACGTAGTTCTAGGGCATGAGACCTCGGAATCAAGCCCAACTCGGTGCGAAATACTACACCCTTACTTAGCTCAGAACTTTAAAGAAAATCCACCTTAAACAATTCAACAATGTGCAATGGAAGCCATTATGCTTCCCCTTATCTTCAATCAACATGATGTGGATTTCTTTCTTAGCTTAAGATTAAAACTCAATTCTATTTTTGAAATATTGATAGACTTTTCATCAAAGCTTTAAAATCTCAACAACATGGAAATATAAGTACACTTCTTGGAGTATCAATAATTCATTCTCAAAGACTCACATTTTCATAATAAAGCTCAATTCATGACAACAAATCTTGGAAATTCTTGGAAATATGATATCAATATAGGAATGTGCAATTATGAACTCTCAATTTAGATCATAATTAAATGACATAATCATGCAATTCAAGACTTGAACAATTCCATAATCTCATAAACTTGAAATATAACGAAATAATATGAATTCATCTTGGAAATACGAAATTCTTTAAGAAAAACTAAAACTTTTAGGTACAAGAACGAAAGAATGTTCTTGTTCAAACCCCACATACCTTGAAATTAAAGCTTTGAATGAACTCGTAACTTTGGTTTGCTATTCTTGAAATTAATGGGTGTTTCTTATAGCCCTCAGAATGGGGAATCCAACTCTTGAAGAATTATCGAAAACTCACGGGTGAATCTCGAGATATATGAATTTTTAGGTTAAAACCCTAATAAGAGTTCTTGAGCAATTTTGATGAAATATGATGGATTTTGGTGTATTTGGCATTAAATCCCGAGTTAAGAATGATAAAGGGGTGGAAAATACCCAAATTACCCTTAATGATATGAAGAAAAGAAGCTAAAAATTGGGCACAAAGGCTGTGCAAAAGGCGGCGCCCAGGCTAGAGCCTTGGGGAACCAAGGCGGCGCCTTGGTTAGCGCCTGTGCCAAACAAGGAGGTGCCTCACCAGCGCCTTTAGCTACTGGTTTGGCATCCCAAACGTGCCCTAAACGGATTCCAAAGGTTCTGAAACTAACCTGAGATGCATTATGACCTTGCCCCACCGTATCACAACAAAAAAATAAAGAAACGGAGGTTGGGAAGGTCGCAAAATAATCCATCGAAATTCGAAGGCTCAAAATGAATTAAGTGTTGGAACACTTAGCTAAAACTCTAAGTGTTAAGCTTCTTTTAACTTGCTTCGAAAGATTTAACGACGAGGAAAATTTATGGGGTCTTATAATATCTCCCCCTTGGGAACATTCATCCTCGAATGTCGCTAGATGGGCTCAGAATAAAGAGGACGCAGAGAAATTAAGGATACACAGCTGAAATATCTTGCAAAAAAAAAATTGACTCTACTTCATTCTAAACTTTCGGATTCTTCAAAGAATGCATAAACTTATGATAAGAATGGTTACACAACTGTAACTTTATTCAAAAGGGACTGAATTAAGAAAGAATGGTACGTTCGGCCTGATCTGAACATGCATAAAAGAGGTACGGGTACTTGGATTGCATATCTTCCTAAGTTTCCCAAGTAGAACCCTCAACTGACTGGTTCTGCCACAAAACTTTGACCAAAGGAACTTCTTTGTTCCTCAGTCTCCGGATCTGGTAATCTAGGATCTCAACTGGAACCTCATCAAATGGAAGACTTTCTTGAATATCAGCACTCTCTGAAGGATCTACTACCACGGAGTCACCAATATGCTTCTTAAGCATGGACACATGGAAGACAGGGTGAACAGCTAACAACTCCGTGGGAAACTCAATCTCATAGGCTACTCTCTCAATACGACTTAAGATTCTATAGGGGCCAACATACTGGGGACAAAGCTTCCCCTTTTTTCCAAACCTTTTGACCCCTTTCATAGGTGAAATTTTCAGATACACCAAATCATTAACTTCAAACTCAAGGTCTCTTCTCCTCACATCTGCATATGACTTTTGATGACTCTGAGCTATCTTTAACCTTTCTCTAATAAACTTTACCTTCTTCTTAGCTTCAAATACTGCATCAGGTTCAATCACAACAACTTCACCCACTTTAAACCAACCTATGGATGACCTACATCTCCTACCATACAAAGCCTCAAATGGCTCCATCGAAATACTAGAGTGATAACTATTGTTATAGGTAAACTCAATCAATGGTAGATACTCGTCCCAACTACCTTTGAAATCAAGAGCACATGCCCTCAACATATCCTCTAAAGTCTGGATGGTTCTCTCAGCCTGACGATCTATCTGCAGATGAAAAGCGGAACTCAACTGTACTTGTGTACCAAGACCCCTCTGAAAAGCTCTCCAGAACTGAGAAGTGAACTGAGTAACACTATCCAAAATAATAGACAAGGGAACTCCATGCAATCTGACTAACACCCGAATATACAATCCAACATAGTCCTCAGTTGTATAAGATGTGTGCACAGGCAAGAAATGTACTGACTTAGTCAGCCTGTCAACCACAACCCAAATGGAATCATGATGGCATCGGGAAAAAGGTAAACCAGTAACAAAGTCCATATTCACCTTTTCCCACTTCCAAGTGGGTATACTAAAATCCTGCATCACCTCACCAGGTCTTTGGTGCTCTACTTTAACCTGTTGGCATGTTGCACACTTTGCTAAAAACTCCGCTATATTTTTTTCTATAACACTCCTCCAATAGATTTCCCGTAAGTCGTGGTACATCTTGGAAGCGCTAGGATGAATAGAATATCACGCGCCATGTGCTTCAGCCATAATTCTCTGCCTCAGATCATCAACATCCAAAACGCACAGTCTACCCTGCAATCTCAACACACCATCTCCCCCTTGGGAGAAAACCTCTATCTTTTGGTCCTTAACTGACTCCTTTAGTCTGACCAAACTAGCATCTAAGTCTTGCTACTCCTTCACTTCCAAAACTAAAGAGGATTCGGAACTACTCTGCACTAGCATACTCCCCTCAGTGGAATCAAGCAACCTAACACCCAATCTAGCCAAATGATGCACATCATGAGCTAACTCTTTCTTACCTTCCTCCACATGCGAAACACTACCCATAGACAACCTGCTAAGAGCATCTGCCACTATTTTGTCCTTGCCCGGATGATACAACACACTCATATCATAGTTTTTTAGCAATTCCAACCACCTCTTCTGCCTAAGATTCAACTCCCTTTGGGAAAATACATAATGCATGCTTTTGTGATCAGTAAAAACATCTACATACACACCATAAAGGCAGTGCCTCCAGATTTTCAAAGCAAAGACCATAGCAGCAAACTCAAGATCATAGGTTGGGTAATTCTTCTCATGAGGCTTCAACTATCTAGAGGCATAGGCTATAACCTTACCTAGCTGCATCAAGACACAACCCAAAACAACTCTAGAAGCATCACAATACACCACAAAACCATTCATACCATCAGGCAAAGTTAGCACAGGGGTTGAAGTGAGTCGAGTCTTCAACTCCTAAAAATTCTTCTCACAAGAATCTGACCAAAGGAACTTAACTTTCTTTTGGGTTAATCGGGTCATGGGAGACGCTATAGAAGAGAAACCTTTAACAAAATGGCAGTAATAGCTAGCTAGACCCAAGAAACTCCTAATGTAAGATGGAGAGATAGTTCTAGGCTAATTTCTTATAGCTTCTATCTTTTGGGGATCAACTTTAATACCTTTGGCTGAAATGATATAACCTAGAAAAGCTACGGACCTTAACCAGAACTCACACTTGCTGAATTTTACAAACAACTGGTGATATCTAAGTGTTTGCAAGACAATTCTAAGATGATCTACATGTTCATCCTCACTTCGGGAATACACAAGAATATCATCTATGAAAACAATGACAAACATATCAAGATACTGCTTGAACGCTCGATTCATGAGGCCCATGAAGGCTGCAGGAGCATTGGTTATTCTAAAAGACATGACAAGAAACTCAAAGTGACCATAACGGGTTCTAAAGGTTGTTTTTGAGATGTCACACTCCCTTACTTTGAGTTGGTGATAGTCGGATCTAAGGTCTATCTTGAAAAAATAACTTGCACCCTAGAGTTCGTCAAATAAATCATCAATTCTAGGAAGAGGGTACTTGTTCTTGACTATGAATTTATTAAGCTGACTATAGTCAATGCATATACGCAAAAAACCATCTTTCTTTCGCATGAATAGGACAGGTGTTCCCCAAGGAGATACACTGGTCCTTATAAAACCTTTGTCTAGAAGATCTTTGAGTTGTTCTTTCAAATCCTTAAGATCTACGAGTGACATACGGTAGGGAGGAATAGAAATAGGATGAGTGTCGGGAAGAAGATCAATCCTGAATTCTATCTCTCTATCGGGAGGTACCCTGGGAAATCTTTCAGAAAAACATCAGGAAACTCATTAGCAATAGTGACTGACTGAATAGTGGGAGTCTCAAATTTAGTGTCTTACTCTGACTAAAAGATATATGCAACCTTTGGATATAAGCTTTCTGGCTTTGAGGTAAGAAATAAAATGACTCTTGGTAGATACTGAACTTCTAGACCACTCAAAGACCGACTCATCAGGAAACTGAAACTTCACCACATGGGTATGGAAGTCTATGGATGTATAACAAGAGTGAAGCCAGTCCATACCCAAAATAAGATTAAAATCAACCATATCCAACTCTATCAGATCAGCAAATATGACTCTATAAAAAATAGTAATAGGACACTTTTTATACACTTGCTTAGCAACAACGGACTCCCCTACTGGAGTAGAAACTAGAATAGGCTCAGAGATATTTTCAGGACTCATTTCAAAATTCACAGCAACCAATGTGTCATATAAGAAAAACTTGACCCGGGGTCCAACAACACATAAACATCAAAGTGAAATACGCGAAGCATACCAGTAACAACGTCGGGAGAATCCTCTTGCTCATGATGGAAAGGTAAGGTATAGAATCTATTTTGGCACTGACCATCAGCAGTGCTAGAGGAAGCGCCCTGTGGAGGAGCTGGACGGGCTGCAGAAGCTGGTGCACTGGTGGCCTGCGCCTGTGGTCGGGTATCTCTGCTCCCCTACCTGGCATGTGGGCACTCTTTAATTTTGTGAACCATCTTTCCACAACCAAAACAACCTCTCTTCTCAGCAAAACACTCACTCGGATGGGTCCTGCCTCACTTAGCACAAGAAGGAAAATTAGGCCTGTTACTTACGCTGTTCTTGGATCTAGACATAGTAGGCCTGTTCCCTTGCTCCTTCCTGCCTCTAGGTATGGGAGCACTAGTGGATGAAGGTATTGTAATGGATGAACGACTCTGAAACTGAGGGTGGTTCCCTCCATGGGACCTAGCATGACCATACTCATGCTGCTCGGATCTAGCTCTCTTATTCCCCCCCTCTCTCTCTCTCTTATCTTATGTACCTCTATCTGCTATGCATATATCATCTATCTAGACAAGTCCATATCCTTATTTAACATAGCAGTCCTACACTCTTTCAACACCAAACAAGAAACACTTGTCATAAACTTACTTATGCTAGAATGGGTGTCAACAATCAAGTCAGGAACATATTTGGCTAACTAGTTGAACTTCAAGAAGTACTCCTTAACAGTCATGGAGCCCTGTCTTAAGTTCATAAATTCCTCAACTTTCATCTCCCTTATCTGTAATGGAAAGAACTTATCCAAGAATGCATCATGGAATACCTGCCAAGTAATAGAGGCATCATCTTCTCCTCTACTCTTCTTCCATGTAACTACCCAGTCATAAGCAATGTCTTTCAACCTATAAGACGGCAACTCTACACTTTCTTATTCAGACACATGCATCACCTATGTGATCTTTCTCACCTCCTCAAGGTATAACTATTGGTCCTCACCTACCTTAGACCCATAAAACTCTGGCGTATTCATCCGTATGAAATCACGAATCCTGGAAGTAGCTAAATCATCTCCTTGCTGCTACAGAGCTGTGGCCTGGTTATTAGCCAGAATATTCGCATTGACTGCTTGGGCTAGCGCCTGAAAAGCTGCCCGAAACTCGGTATGGGACACATTTTTGTTCAAGGGATCAGCAGGCTGAGGTTTCTGATCATTGTTGTTTCTGCAGGCTCAACGAGGAGGCATTTTCTAAAATAAGAGAGCATGAATTAATAGCTGAGAGAGACAACTTTAAGCACGATAGACTCTGAAAGAAGGAAATGACTCTTTCCTAAAACATTTCATAGCCTCTTGCTTATAGATGTGGTGCGCTACACACCGATGATCAAGACTCAACTTAACGCGGCTTGTTAGACTCCCTAGGACTCCTTAAACCATAGGCTCTGATACCAAGTTTGTAGCGCCCCAAAAATGGGTCCCGAGATGTTACACGGTGCTTAAGGCTACAAGTATCCCTAAGCTAACCATTTCAGCATGCTACTACATATAAAGCATACTTAAAGATGAATAAAGAAATTGCTGGTACTATCAATCATAATCATAAGAAATACGGAGAAAATACTTTGTCCGAACAACCATAATACTGGAAATCCCAACATATTAATAATCTGACAACTAGTCTGACAAAGCCTCTACTACTCAAGAACTAGAGAGCCATTGGGATAGGACCCCAACTGACTCATACTCAACTGAAAAGAAATAAAAAACTACTAGATAAACTAAATATCTGAAGATAACCGGTCCTCGAACCATGAGGACTCACCACTGTGGAGATGTAGATAAAGGCACTCAAGAATCATTGACGAAGCTGGGACTGAGCCCTGAACCTACATTATGAGGAAATATAGCACACAAACAAGTATGTGGATCCGTACTTTGGGAATGTACTAAGCATATGGGGGTGTATGCAATTAAATAATCAATATCACAAGTCTTTATAGAAAACATGCATGCTATAATAGATGACTCACATAGCCTGAATAAAATTCTCATAAATTGTGGATAGGAAACAGATAATAGAAATCACGTGAGTCATTTTACTTTATTCTAAATTTGTATTCTTTCTTTGTTCTCAAACTTGTAAACTAGCTGAAATCTTAAAATATCAACTTTCGGGACATATGCTTTAATATCGTCAGAACGAGTAACTTCTTTAAGAATTAAACATCATGACATTTGAAAATCTTAAAAATCTTAGAATCATAGATTTCAAAATTCTTACACTTTTCTAACTCATGTTTTTAGCCTTAGGAGGGTAAAACTTCCTTAAAATCCAAGAACTTAGTACTTAGGAACCTTATGACTTGAGACTCTAGAAAACTTAAGAGACTTTTGGACACTTGGGATTCGGGAATTTCTTCTAACCGACATAAACCATGTGAGCTACATGGAGTCCAACGTCTTGCCCACGTTGGGGATCGTTACCATCTGAGTAGAACCTTTGCTTTTAGTGATCACTAGCTTAACCCAATTGGGGTAAATCAAAAACCTATGGGGGCACGTAGTTCTGGGGCATGAGACCTGAAAATCAAGCCCAACTCGGTGCGAAATACTACTCCCTTACTTAGCTCAGAACTTTAAAGAAAATCCACCTTAAGCAATTCAACAATGTGCAATGGAAGCCAATATGCTTCCCCTTATCTTAAATCAACATGATGTGGATTTCTTTCTTAGCTTAAGATCAAAACTCAATTCTTTTTTTGAAATCTTGATAGACTTTTCATCAAAGCTTTAAAATATCAACAACATGGAAATATAAGTACACTTCTTGGAGTATCAATAATTCATTCTCAAAGACTCACACTTTCATAATAAAGCTCAATTCATGACAACAAATCTTGGAAATATGATATCAATATAGGAATGTGCAATTTATATCATGAACTCTCAATTTAGATCATAATTAAATGAGATAATCACGCAATTTAAGACTTGAACAATTCCATAATCTCATAAACTTGAAATATAGCAAAATAATATGAATTCATTTGGAAAATATGACATTCTTTAAGAAAAACTAAAAATTTTGGGCACAAGAACGAAAGAATGTTCTTGTTCAAACCCCACATACCTTGAAATTGAAGCTTTGAATGAACTCGTAACTTTGGTTTGCTATTCTTGAAATTAATGGGTGCTTCTTGTAGCCCTCGGAATGGGGAATCCAAATCTCGAAGAATTATTGAAAACTCACGGTTGAATCTCGAGATATATGAATTTTTAGGTTAAAACCCTAGTGAGAGTTCTTGAGCAATTTTGATGAAATATAATGGATTTTGGTGTATTTGGGATTAAATCTCGAGTTGAGAAAGATAAAGGGATGAAAAATACCCAAATTACCCTTAATGATACGAAGAAAGAAATCTGAAAACTGGGCACAAAGGCTGTGCAAAAGGCGGCGCCCAGGCTAGAGCCTTGGGGAACTAAGACGGCTCCTTGGTTAGCGCCTTTTCCAAGCTAGGCGGCGCCTCACCAGCGCCTTTAGCTACTGGTTTGGCACCCCAAACATGCCCTAAACGGATTCCAAAAATTTCAAAACTCACTCGAGATGCATTATGACCTTGCCCCATCGCATCGCAATAAAAAAATCAAGAAACGGAGGTCAGGAAGGTCGCAAAATAATTCATCAAAGTTTGAAGGCTCAAAATGAACTAAGTGTTGGAACACTTAGCTAAAATTCTAAGTGTTAAGCTTTTTTTAACTTGCTTAGAAGGATTTAACGACGAGGAAACTTTACGGGGTCTTATATAAACCAATTTCAAGTCATGAATTCACACTTTCAAGTAATTTCACTTTAATAATTTCAAAACACAAGTTTACCTTTCAAGTAACTACACTAAATCATTTTCAAGTCACTAATTCACTTCTCGAGTGACTACACTTGATTGTTTTGAAGTCACTAGTACGCATTTCAAAACACTACACTTAACCATTTTAAGTCATGAATTCACATTTCAAGTGACAACGCTAAATCAATTTCAAGTCATGAATTCACATTTTCTAGTGATTATACTTTACTAATTTCAAAAAAAAAAAGTTCACCTTTCAAGTAACTACATTAAACCATTTTCAAGTCACTAATCTACTTCTCAAGTGACTACACTTGATCAATTTGAAGTAACTAGTACACATTTCAAAATACTACGCTTAGCCACTTTCAATTATCTAATTCACTTCTCAAGTGACTAAACTTAACCATTTTCAAGTCATAAATTCACATTTCAACTGACGACACTAAACCAAATTCAAGTCATGAATTCACACTTTCAAGTGATTATACTTTACTAATTTCAAAACAAAAGTTCACCTTTCAAGTAACTACACTTAACTATTTTCTAGTCGCAAGTACACATTTCAAGTCACTACACTTAACCATTTTAAAATCACAAGTATACATTTTAAATAACTACAATTTCAATAAACAAAAAAAAAACATTTACAAATAATTTCTTGTTTTATAATTTCAAGGTGAATTTCTACCTTTTATTTCAATTTCATCAATTTGCTCATTGTGTCGACATGGTGTGCCCAAACAACAATTCAGTAGTAAAAATACTACAAAATTCATCAATTTTCTCATAGTGTCGACATTTAAAACATAGTATTTTCAATATAAAATTATGACACTTACATAATCATAATCCTTGAAGTATAACGTACGTTAACGAACAATATGGCAGAATCTCATAAATTAAAGAACGATCAGTTGAATATCTTTTGTTGAAGAATCATAATGTATATGGATAAAAATTTATATTTTGTATCAAATTTTAAATTACTTTATTATAAATTTCTGATTTCATGGATTGAACGTTCGGAGAAATTTGACCTCCTTAAATTAAGCGTATATATTTTTAGGCAAGAGAATGTGATATTTAATATAGAGCCTACCTTTTCTTTTTAAGAAAACGTGTTGAGTGGAAATTGGAAGCTTAGTTAGGAAGGAAATTAAAGTAGTGAGGACAATTATTTTATGTTGTTATCACTTTACCTTTTGTAATTCCATGGTAGATCCTTTGAAATGGTAGCCGGAGTTGCTGGTCGTTGGGCTCCCGTCAATGGAGGGTGTTGTTCTGCCGGTATCTGGACAGAGCAGTGGCAGGTGTGGTGGTTGGGAGACGACGGTTGATGTTCACCGGTGTAGAAAAAAGAGCAGCGTGGTGACATAGTTGGTTTGAAGAGAAAGAAAGGAGAGAAAATGGGAGGTGGCGGTTGTTTTGGTGTTAAAGAATTAGGGTTTTGGGTGGTGGTGGTATTAAAAGGGAAATTAGTTGATGCAATCCTAATCATTGATCATATATGATCAATTGGTTGGGATTAAAATTATAGAGATAGCCAGATTCAAGTAATTTGATTGACGATTTTTAATTTGATCAAATTTAAACTGATTTAGACTAGAATTGACACAAATTGAATATCAAAATGGCTAGAAGTTGAAAAGAATTGAAAAAATCAAATTGAGTTTGTGCTGCTATAATTGTAATAATAACATAATAATAATAACGAGGAAAATAATAAGATTCGACATAAAAGTAAATTACACGTGTAAAATTAATGTTACGTATTATAAAAAAATTATTATTAATAATAATAGTTTAATAATAATAATAATTCATTTAAAAAAAATGAACACAAGTGGTCGCTTATCACCATCCGTGATTGTTTTTTGATGGTCGCTTTTTCTGTTTTTTAGTAATGCAAGAAAAAGAAATCACAATCATATCAGCGATGGAAGAAGAGCAGCGATGGCCTTTTTTCAATAGTGATTGAACTCAAAAATAGGTTAAAATTGACATCAATTAGACATAAGGTTGACTGAAATTTAAATAAAATTGAAAAGATAATTGAATCGACTTAGGTTGCTATTTAAATATAATAATAAATTCATAATAATAATAATAATAATAATAATAAATAAATAAATATTACAAAAATTGTTATTCTTACAAATAAATTACGAGTGTCGCATAGAAAATATTATATAAAAATTATCGATAATAAATTTGAAATAAGTTGGGCATAAATGTAATAATAATAATAATAATTAATCAAGGTGACATCTTTTGATTGTTTTCTCTATGAGATTTCGAGAAAATGAATACACCAACTAACCTAATTTACTCCCACAAATTGGGGTTTGTGCAGGGTACAATGTACGTAGACCTTACCGCTAAGATAGATAGGTTGTTTTCAATAGACCCTTGGTTCAAGAAAAATAGTCTATAGTAGTCCAATTTCAAGAAAAAAAACTAAAAATTGATTTAATATTTAACGTTGATCAAATATGACGAACGATTAAAATTGAGGAGATGAGTCAATTGGGATTATAAATTGGGTTAAAAAAATTGAATTGGGGATTTCGATTGAGCCCAATTAAACTCAATTGACACAAATTGAGTGTAAAATGGCTAGAATTTAAATAAATTAGGAAAATTGAATTGAATTAGGTTGATATTTAATAAGTAGAGTAACTATATAAAGCTAATTTTTAAAAATAAATAAAATTATTATTTTCAAAATAATTATAAATAAATTATGTAAATAAAATTAATAATGTCAATCGCATAATAATGTCAATGCATTTCATATTCTACAAATAATTTTTTGGTTAATTAATTTTTTAACACGGTATTAAATATATATATCTCGTAATACAACATATTAATCTGATGAATTATCGGGGATCAACTCTTAGTACGTTTCTGTTTTCGTTAGTGATGGATGTGTTGACGCGGAGTATTCAAGGTGAGGTGCCTTGGTGTATGTTATTTACGGATGATGTAGTGTTGATTGATGAGACGCAGGGGGTGTGAGTGAAAAATTGGAGGTCTGGAGGCAAACCCTTGAATCTAAAGGGTTTAGGTTGAGTAGTGCTAAGACGGAGTATATTGATTGCAAGTTTAGTGACTTGAGGTAGGAGGATGAAGTGACGGTGAGGTTGGTTTCCCAGGTGGTTTGTAAGAGGGATAGTTTCAAGTATCTTGGGTCTATGATTTAGGGGAATAGAGAGATTTATGAGAATGTCTCTAAATGTATTGAGGAAGGCTGGATGAAGTGGAGGCTTGCCTCGGAAGTGTTGTGTGATAAGAAGGTGCCCCTTAAGCTTAAAGGCAAATTCTATAGAGTGACAGTCCGTCCGGCCATGTTGTATGGAGCAGAGTGTTGGCCATTCAAGAACTCACACATTCAAAAATTGAAGGTGACAGAAATGAGAATGTTGTGTTGGATGTGTGGACTCACTAGAAGGGATAGAGTTAGGAATAAAATTATCCGGGAGAGGGTAGGAGTGGCCTCGGTGGAGGACAAGATACAAGAAGGGAGGCTGAGATGGTTTGAGCATGTGATGAGGAGGGGCACGGATGCACCAGTTCGTAGGTGTGAGAGGCTTGCTTTGGATAGCTTCAGGAGGAGTAGAGTTAGGCCGAAGAAATACTGGAGGGAGGTGATTAGACATGACATGGAGCAGCTTCAGCTTAGCGAGGACATGACCCTAGATAGGAAGGTGTGGAGGTCGCGGATAAGAGTAGAAGGCTAGTGTGTGTGGGTGAGTCATAGCAAGTAGTTATGAGAGCTCTTGTGTAGCCGGGTAAGGATTCGTAGGACTTTGTCCATTGGTAGGAGCAGCTGGTCAAGAGATTTTGGGTGTGGTGGTTTTCTTTGGTCTGTGAGTGTATGTTACTTATGTAGGTGTCTCATTTCTTATTTCCTATTACCTTATTGATCTTATGTCTCCTATTTCTTATTGTTTATCTTTGTTAGACCATTCATCCTGTTTCATGTTTCATCAAATCTTGTTTATTATTCTTTATTCTTAAGTCGGGGATCTATCGGAAACAACCTCTCTACTTTTTCAGAGGTAGCGGTATGGACTGCGTATATTTTACCCTCCTTAGACCCCACTTTGTCGGAATACACTGGGTTTATTGTTGTTGTTGTGTATTTTTAAATAAATTACGACGCTATCCGTCGCATTTATTTTAAAAAATATAAATTATTTGTTAATTAGTTTGCGCAATAATCCACAAAAAAGCGACGGATAGTAAGACGTTGACCATCGATTTTAATAATAAATAAATAAAAATTAAAATTAAACTAAAAAAGCGATAGACAGTATCGCTTTTCTCGTCGCTTTTTAAAGCGACACAGTTCGTCGCTTTTTGGCCCTTTTTAGTACTGAAAAAACGTTTTCGATCTTCTATTTAACATATAACTCATAAAATTATATAACTCACCTTTTTTGTGAGTTATGCATCTGTTTTATCATAATATCTCACAAAAAAGTGAGTTATACACTTTTCAAATTCTCCAATTTAAACACCCGTATATATTCATTCTTTGTATAAGTTTTTCAATTCATCTTCTTCTTCAACTTCAATTCTTCTTATTCTTCTTATTCTTCTTCTTCAACTTCAATTCTTCTTTTTCAATTATCTTCAAACTCAATTTATCTTTTCAAAACATAATCAAATCTTAAAGAATGAATTCTGGACGTGTTAAAGTTGCACTTTTTTGGGATGACGAAATCATTCACGAGGGAAATACAATATATTATAGTATGTCCCCCAAGTCCAACGCGAAGTATCCAATTTCAATTGGTTACGGAGAATTTGTAGAATTAATTTTTAGAAGAATGAAAATAAAAAGTAATGATTTTAATTTATTTATAGTCGGACAGTATTCAAATTCCTTCTTATCACAAGGAATGGTAAATTATAGAGAATGGATTATTAGTGACGATGAGTCATTGACTGAATTTTTTAGGGCTCTTTATGACTATGCTAGTCAAATAAAACTGAACATTCTTCAAGTTTATGTTAAGAAGGAGCGTAAAAATCATCCTGTGCAGTCTCCGATACAGACAAATGTGCATATGCAATTTGATGATCCAACAAGTGTTGTTAATGCTCATTTAAAATAAGAATGGACAAATGTTAAAATAAAATGCATAACTCACAAAAATTGTGAGTTATGTTAAAATAAAAATGGACAACTCACAAAAATTGTGAGTTGTGTTAAAATAAAGAGAAAATACATAAAGTACCCACTGATGTTGGCCGAATTTTTCAAACAGACACTTAAACTTTACTTTCGACCTATTACCCCACGATTCTTACTAAAACTGTTGTAAATACACCATTTTAACAAAAAAATTGACTATGCGTGTAAACACGAATAGGAAGCGCATGAAATGATTCAAAGTTGACTTAAATAACAAATCAAAAGCTATCACGTGTAATTATTTGTCAAATATTTTAAAAATCCCTTCTTCTCCACTTTAACAAACCCAATTCTCTTCATCCTCCATTGACATAGCCGTTGTCTTATTTTGAAGAAAAAAATTGTCTCTCTTCTTGTAAGACCCCATAAAGTTCCCTCGTAGTCTGAGCATTAGAGAGTATCACGTGAAGCATGATTTTGTCCCTAAAAGATTGAGAAGAGACTTCCCAAGTGATTAGTGTTTTAATCTCGTTGAATTTTTTCTGAAAATCACTTTCTATCGTGTGAGAAATTGAGTTATCTTTCCAACGATACTCGTTTCGTCAAAATCCAATGTTAGAGTATAAAGATATAGACTTTTCCAAAAAGTAGTAGAATCGCCCAAGTGGGACGAATAGGGCCGACGGACCATCGGACTACCGACGGGTCGTCGCCCAGACCGTCGCAAGGTAACAGAAGATCGACTCACTTTCCAAGTGCGACGGAGAGGGACGATGGACCGTCGCACCCCACTATCGTAGTCGAGACAGAAAGTGAAATTCTAGCCCATGTGTGACGGTCAGGACCGACGGACCATCAGGCCTTCGACGGACCGTCGCACCCCACCGTCACACATCCCGATCAATAATTTTTAATTGTTTTAAAAAGGGCTTTTTGGTCTTTTCCAACCCTTTTAACATTCAAATACAATCTAAAACGAACTAAATAACCTCATTATCTCCCAAACTATCAAAGAGCTAGGGTTTCTTCCTCAAGAACAAACCCAAATTCCTTCTCCAAGAAATTCAAGAATTCACCATAGCATTCACAAATTGAGTTGAGAATCAAGATTCCCAAGTCAAGGGCTTCAACAACCCTCTCTCAAGAGTAAGAAGAAGAGTTTAAAGCAAGCTTGTTCATCCAATTTTATAATCTAATCCTTTCACCCTTGTTCCCAAAGACTTATTTTAAACTAAAAGTTTTCTGCAATTTATGAGATTTTACATGAAATTGAATTAGGGTTTTTCACCTATTGTTATTGGTTGCAATATCTTGATGTTTCTCATGAATTAAAAGTCAAATAGCATGATTTTACATGTTTTCTTGAGAAATTGAAGCTGGGTTTATACCTTATGTTGTTACTCCTTGAGAATTTAATAGTTTCAATGCTTTATAAATTTAAGTACATGAGTATGTTGAGATTTTAAGACAAATTGCTGAGAATTTCCAGATTTCTATATGATTTATGAATCTATATGATATCTATTATGCATTTTGATGAGTCTTAACTTGAGATTGAATTATTGGTCATTGAACCCTACTTGAGATTTTGGTTTTATAAACTTTTGTGCTATAAGCACCTATGATTTGAGTATTCTGAGATTATTGAGAAAGCTTTTGACCTCAATGGTCATAGTAGCTTTGAAATCCACTTTACTACATGAGATTTCAGATTTTATAGTTGGGTTCTTGATGAACTATGAGATTATTTTTAAAGTGGATTTCCATGAGATAAGTGTAGCTAACTAAAGGGAGTAGTATTTAGCACCGAGTTGGGTAAGTTGCTATGGTTTCTTACCCCAGAACTACGTGTCACCATAGGATTGAGATTTATGGGCCCGAGGCCAAGATAAGTGATCACTGAGTTGAGATTATACTCCCTGGCAAGATTTTGACACCTCTCCCCAATGTGAGGTTTATTCCTTAGGAGGAAAAGACATTGGACTTCATTAATCTCGCATGGTTTATGTCGGTTAAGAGAACCTGCTAGTAATAAGTAAATAAACAGCTTTTGAGTGTTTTTCCCTAATAGTAAGATTTTCAAAATAGTTTCTTGAAGTAATATTTTCCCAAGAAAAAAGTAGTTTTATCTACTAGTAAGAGTTGATAATCAGTTTTTAAACCAAAGTTATATAATCCCGAGTTCCAAGTATCTTGATTTTAAAAGAGTTCTGAGTTCTTGAGCATTAAAGAAGTTTTACTCTCCATGAGATATATGCATGAGTTTGAAAGTATTGTTTATAGCTTCCTTCAGTCTACGAGTAATGAGAATAAGAGGAGAGTACAGATTTTAAAGCTAAAGTGTAATGACTCAAGATATTTGTGTTACATGCTTCATTATACATGATTTATGAGATTTACATTTCAGACTTATTCAAACTATGTGAGTCATTGCTACTGCTTGTATGATTTGATTAAAGAGTATTGATATTGTTTTATGTAAATGCATACACCTCCATATAATTAGTACATTCCCAAGTGCTGATCCACATATACGTTTGTGTGCTACATTGTCTAATAATATAGGTTCAGGTGCTCAATCCCAGCCTCATCAGTGATTTATGAATACCTTTGTATACACCTCAATAGTGGTGAGTCCTCATGGTTCGCGGACTTATTGTTATTGTTTTCAGTTCAGTTTGAGTCAGTTGGGGATCTGTCCCAATGGCTCTCTTGTTCATGGAGTAGTAGAGATTTTGTCAGACTAGTTATCAGATTATTAGTATGTTAAGATTTCCAGTATTGTGGTCGTTTGGACCGAGTATTTTCTTCGTATTTCCTATCATTTGATATGACAGTGCCAGTGTTTTGTTTATTTCATCTTGAAATGAGTTATTATATGTGGTAACAGGCTTAAAGGGTTAGCTTGTGGCTACTTGTAGCCTTAAGCACCGTGTGATATCCCCAGAGGAGATTTTGGGTCGTTAAAAAATTGGTATCAGAGCCTAAGGTTTAAGGAGTCCTAGGGAGTTTGAAAAACCGTGTTAAGTAGAGTCTTGATCATCGGTCTGTAGTGTGCCACATCTATGAGCAAGAGGATTCAAAATGTTTTAAGAAAAAGTTATTTCTTTCTTTCAGATTCTATCGTGCCTACAGTTGTCCCTCTCATCTAATAATTTGTGCTCTCCTATTTTTAGAAAATGCCTCCTCGAAGAGCGAACACCTGCAGAAACTATAATGACCAACCTCAGCCTGTTGATCCCTTAAATGAGACCGTGTCTCATGCTAAGTTTTGGGCGCCCTTTCAGGTGTTAGCCCAAGCAGTCACCGCCAATGTTCAGGCCAATTACCAGGCCGTAGTTCCAAATCAGCAGGGAGGTGATTTAGCTACTGCTAGGATTCGTGATTTCATGCGGATGAATCCACCAGAGTTTTATGGGTCTAAGGCAGGTGAGGACCCACAGTTTAACCTAGAGGAGGTAAGAAAGATAACGCGGGTGATGTATGTTTCTGAGGAATAAAGTGTTGAGCTGGCGTATTACAGTTTAAAGACATTGCTTATGACTGGGTTGTATCGTGGAAGAAGGGTAGAGGTGAGGATGTTGCTCTCATGACTTGGCAGGTGTTCCAAGATGCATTCTTGGACAAGTTCTTTCCACTTGAGATGAGGGAATCAAAGGTTGAGAAGTTTATGAACTTAAGGCAGGGCTCCATGACTGTTAAGGAGTACTTCTTGAAGTTCAACCAGTTAGCCAAGTATGCTACTGATTTGATTACTGACACCCGAGCTAGTATGAGCAAATTCGTGATAAGTGTTTCTAGGTAGTAGTGAAAAAGTGTAGGGCTACGATGCTGAATAGGGATATGGATCTATCTAGGTTGATGATACATGCACAACAGATAGAGGCAGATAAGATCAAAAAGAGGGAGCGAGTGAGGGGTAACAAGAGGGCTAGATCTAAGCAGCATGAGTATAGTCAGGCTAGGTCCCTTGGAGGGAACTGCCCACAGTTCTATAGTCGTTCGTATATGTCAGCGCCTTTATCAACTAGTTTTCCCGTGCCTAGAGACAGGTAAGAGCAAGGGAACAAGTCTTCTATTTCTAGGTCGCAAAATAGTGTAAGTAACAAACCCCGTTATCCTCCTTGTGCTAAGTGTAGTAGGGATCATCCCAGTGAGTGTTTACCAGATCAGAGGGGTTGTTTTGGTTGTGGAAATCTGGGCCACGGACTTATAGCTCCTGTAGACCATCCCGACCTTGCTCAGGGCACTTCATCTAGTACTACTGACGGTCATCCCCAGAATAGATTCTATGACTTACTATCCCATCGGGAGAAGGAGGATTCTCCCGATGTTGTTATTGGTATTCTCCATGTCTTTTTATTTGATGTTTATGTGTTGTTGGACCCCGGGTCAAGTTTCTCTTATGTGACCCTACTTGTAGCTGGGAATTTTAAAATGAGTCTTGAAAAGATTCCTGAGTCTTTCCTAGTTTCTACTCCAGTAGGGGAGTCAGTTATTGCTAAGCAAGTGTATAGAAATTTTCCTATTACTGTTCTTAATAGAGTCATACTTGCTGATTTGATAGAGTTAGACATGGTGGATTTTGACCTTATTCTGGGTATGGATTGGCTTCATTCTTGTTATGCATCGATAGACTATCGTTCCCGTGTGGTCAAGTTTCAGTTCCCTGATGAACCAGTTTTTTAGTGGTCCGAAAGTTCAGTATCTCCCAAGAGTCATTTTATTTCCTATCTCAAAGCCAAAAAGCTAATATCTAAAGGTTGCATCTATCACCTAGTTAGAGTTAAAGACACTAAGTTTGAGGCTCCAACTATTCTGTCAGTTAGCATTGTTAATGAGTTTCATGATGTTTTTCCGAAAGATCTCCCAGGGGTACCTCCCGATAGAGAGAAAGAATTCAGGATTGACCTTCTTCCCGACACTCAACCTATTTCTATTATGCCATACCATATGGCATCTGCAGAGCTTAGGGAGTTGAAAGAGCAACTCAAATATCTTTTGGATAAAGGTTTCATAAAGCCCAGTGTTTCTCCTTGGGGCGCACCTGTTCTATTCGTACAAAAGAAAGATGGTTTATTTGTATATGCATTGACTATCGTCAGCTTAATAAGGTCACAGTAAAAAATAAGTATCCTCTTCCGAGAATTGATGACCTATTTGATCAGTTGCAAGGTGCAAGTTATTCTCCAAGATAAACATTAGATCCGGCTATCACCAGCTTAAAGTGAGAGAATGTGATATTCCAAAGACAGCCTTCCGAACCCGCTATAGTCACTTTGAGTTTCTAGTCATGTATTTCGGGCTAACCAAGGCCCCAGCAGCCTTTATGGACCTCATGAATCGAGTGTTCAAGCAATATCTTAATATGTTTGTCATTGTTCTCATAGATGATATCCTTCTGAACTCCCGTACTGAGAATGACTATGCAGTTCATCATAGAATTGTCTTGCAAACTCTTAGAGATCACCAGTTGTTCGCCAAATTCAACAAGTGTAAATTTTGGCTAAGATCAATAGCGTTTATGGGTCATATTATTTCAGTCGAAGGCATTAGAGTTGATCCCCAAAAGACAGAAGCTGTAAGAAATTAGCCTAGACCTATTTCCCTATCTAACATTAGGAGTTTCTTGGGTTTAGCGGGCTACTACCACCATTTTGTTGAAGTTTTCTCTTCTATAGCGGGTCCCATGACCCCTATGACCCAAAAGAAAGTTAAATTCCAGTGGTTAAATTTCTATGAGAAGAGTTTTCAGGAGTTAAAGACTCGACTTACTTCAGCCCCTGTGTTGACCTTGTTGATGGTATAGATGGCTTGGTGGTGTATTTTGATGCATCTAGAGTTGGTTTGGGTTGTGTGTAAATGCAAAGAGGTAAGGTTATAGCCTATGACTCTAGACAATTAAATACACATGAAAAAAACTACCCAACCCATGATCTTGAATAAGCTGTTGTAGTCTTTGCTTTGAAAATTTGGAGACATTATTTGTATGTTGTTCATATTGATATGTTCACTGATCATAAGAGCCTACAGTATGTGTTTACTCAGAAGGAGTTGAATCTTAAGCTGACGAGGTGGTTAGATTTGTTAAAAGACTATGATATGAGTGTATTGTATCACCCGGGAAAGGCCAATGTAGCGGCAGATGCCCTTAGCACATTATCTATAGGTAGTGTTATTCATGTAGAGAAAGGTAAGAAAGTGTCGGCTCGTGATGTGCATTATTTGGCTAAACTGGGTATTAGGTTTCTTGATTCAGCTGAAGGAGTATGTTGGTGTAGAGTAGTTTCGAATCCTCTTTAGTTTTGTAAGTGAAGGAGAAGTAAGACAGGGATCCTAGTTTGGTCAGACTAAAGGAGTCAGTTAAGGACCAAAAGGTAAAGGTTTTCTCCTAAGGAATAGAAGGCGTGTTTAGATTGCAGGGTATTTTGTGTGTTCCGTGTGTTGATGATCTGAGGCAGAGGATTATGGCTGAGGCATATGGCACATGGTATTCTATTCATCCCGGCACTAACAAGATGTACCGCGACTTGCGGAAACTCTGTTGGTGGAGTGGTATGAAGAAGGATATAGCTGAGTTTGTAGCAACGTGCCAAAAAGTTAAGGTAGAGCACCAAAGACCTGGTGGTGTGATGCAAGAGTTTGGTATACCCACTTGGAAGTGGGAAGAGGTGAATATGGACTTCGTGACTGGGTTACCTCTTTCGCATCGTTATCATGATTCTATTTGGGTGGTTGTGGACAGGTTGACTAAGTCCGCACATTTTTTGCCTGTGCATACATCTTATACAACTAAGTATTATGCTAAATTGTACATCCAGGAGTTATTCAGGTTGAACAGAGTTCCCTTGTCGATCATTTCGGATAGGGGTACTCAGTGCACTTCTTAAGTTTAGAGAGCGTTTAAGCAGGGTCTTGGTACCCAAGTTTATTTGTGTTCCATTTTTCATCCGTAGATAGATGGTCAGGCTGAGAGGACCATTCAGACTCTAAAAGATATGTTGAGGGCATGCGCTCTTGATTTCAAAGGTAGTTGGGATGAGCATTTGCCATTAATAGAGTTTGCTTATAATAATAGTTACCATGATAGCATCGAGATGGCACCATTTGAGCCTTTGAATGGTAGAAGATGTAGATTACCCATAGGATGGTTTAAAATGGGTGAAGCTGCTTTGGTTAGACCCGATGCAGTTTTCTAGGCAATAGAGAAAGTTAAGTTGATTAGAGAAAGGTTGAAGACAGCTCAGAGTCGTCAAAAGTCATTCGCCGATATGAGGAGAAGAGATCTTGAGTTTGAGGTGGATGACTTGGTTACCTGAAGGTTTCACCCATGAAAGTGGTGAAGAGGTTTGGTAAAAAGGGTAAGCGTAGTCCCCGTTATGTTGGCCCTTATAGAGTTTTGAGTCGTGTTGGGAGAGTGGCCTATGAAGTTGAGTTGCACACAGAGTTGTCAGCCATTCATTCTATTTTTCATGTCTCCATGCTTAAAAAGTATTTTGGTGATTCTGTTGTAGTAGATCTTTCAGAGAGTGATGATATTCAGAACAGTCTTTTATTTGATGAGATTCCTGTTGAGATTCTAGACTTTTAACTCCGTAGACCGAGGAACAAATAGGTCCCGTTGGTCAGAGTTTTATGGCGGAACCAGTCAGTTGAGGGAGCTACTTGGGCGGCAGAAGCAGACATAAGAGCCAAGTACCCGCACCTCTTCTCCGCGAGTTTAGATCAAGCCAAAAGTATTATTTTTTCTTAATTCAACCCTTCTAATCTAAAGTTCAACTATGTATCAATTCTTACATGAGTTATTGCAATTTCCGAAGTATTCAATTGTTTAGAAGGATTTTGAGCTCGTGTAGCAAATTGCTTAAGCTATATGTACTCAGTTTTCCTGTGTCCCTAGTCTAACTAGAGACATTCGAGGACGTATGTTTCCAAGAGGGAGATATTGTAAGACCCCACAAAGTTCCCTCGTAGTCTGAACCTTAGAGCGTGTCAAGTGAAGCGTGATTCCAGACCCTAAAAGATTAAGAAAAGACTTCCCAAGTGATTAGTGTTTTAATCTCGTTGATTTTTTCCTGAAAATGACTACCTATCGTGTGGGAAATTGAGTTATCTTTCCAACGATACCCGTTTCATCAAAATCCGATGTCAGAGTAGAAAGATATAGCCTTTTCCAGAAAGCAGTGGAATCGACTAAGTACGATGAAGAGGGCCGACGGACCGTCGGACTAGCGATGGGCCGTCACCTAGACCGTCGCAAGGTGGCAGAAGATCGACTCACAGGCTAAGTGCGACGGAGAGGGCCGACGGACCTTCGGACTAGCGACGGACTGTCGCACCCCACCGTCGCAGTCGAGACAGAAAGTGAGATTCTGGCCCAGGTGCGACGGTCAAGACTGACGGACCATTGGGCCGCCGACGTACCATCACACCCTACCATCGCACATCCCGATTAGTAGTTTTAAATCATTTTAAAAAGGGTTTTTTGGTCTTTTTCCACCCCTTTAACATTCAAATACATTCCAAAACAAACCAGATAATCTCATTATCTCCCAAAACATCAAAGTGCTAGGGTTTCTTCCTCAAGAACAAACCCAAATTCCTTCTCTAAGAGATTTAAGAATTCACCATAGCATTCACAAATTGAGTTGAGAATCAAGTTCCCCAAGTCAAGGGCTTCAACAACCCTCTCTCAAGAGTAAGAAGAAGAGTTTAAAGCAAACTTGTTTATCCAATTTCATAATATAAGGTATGTGGGGTTTTGAACAAGGGTAATCCTTTCACCCTTGTGCCTAAAGGATTATTTTAAACTACAAGCTTTCTGCAATTTATGAGATTTTACATGAAATTGAATTAGGGTTTTTCACCCATTGTTATTGGTTACAATATCTTGATGTTTCCCATGAATTAAAAGTCAAATAGCATGATTTTACATGTTTTCTTGAGAAATTGAAGTTGGGTTTATACCCTATGTTGTTACTCCTTGAGAATTTAATAGTTTCAATGCTCTAGAAATTGAAGTACATGAGTATGTTGAGATTTTAAGAGAAATTGCTGAGAATTTCCAGATTTCTATATGATTTATGAATCCATATGTTATCTAGTATGCATTTTGATGAGTATTAACTTGAGATTGAATTATGGGTCATTGATCCCTACTTGAGATTTCAGTTTTATGAACTTTTATGCTATAAGCACCTATGATTTGAGTATTCTGAGATTATTGAGAAATCTTTGACTTCAATGGTCATAGTAGCTTTGAAATCCACTTTACTACATGAGATTTCAAATTTTATAGTTGGGTTCTTGATGAACCATGAGATCATTTTTAAAGTTAATTTCTATGAGATGAGCGTAGCTAACTAAAGGGAGTAGTATTTAGCACCTAGTTGGGTAAGTTACTATAGTTTCTTACCCCAGAACTATGTGCCACCATAGGATTGAGATTTATGGGCCCGAGGCTAAGATAAGTGATCACTGAGTTGAGGTTATACTCCTGGGAAGAGTATGATGCCTCTCTCCAACGTGAGGTTTCTTCCATAAGAGGACAATACGTTAGACTCCATGTAGCTCGCAAGATTTATGTCGGTTAAGAGAAACTCCCTGCTAGTAATAAGTAAATAAACAACTTTTGAGTTTTTTTCCCTACTAGTAAGATTTTCAAAATAGTTTCTTGAAGCAAGATTTTCCCAAGAAGAAAGTAGTTTTCTTTACTTGTAAGAGTTGATAATCAGTTGTTAAAACAAAGTTATATAATCCCGAGTTCCAAGTGTCTTGAGTTTAAAAGAGTTCTAAGTTCTTGAGCATTAAAGAAGTTTTTCTCTCCATGAGATATATGCTTGAGTTTGAAAGTATTGTTTAAATCTTCCTTCAGTCTATGAGTAATGAGAAAAGAGGAGAGTACAGATTTTGAAGCTAAGGTATAATGACTCACGAGATTTGTGTTACATGCTTCATTATACAAGATATATGAGATTTACATTTCAGACTTATTCAAGCTATGCGACTCATTACTACTGCATGCATGATTTGATTAAAGAGTATTGATATTGTTTTATGTAAATGCATACACCTCCATATACTCAGTACATTCCCAAGTACTGATCCACATATACGTCTGTGTGCTACATTGTCTTATAATGTAGATTCAGGTGCTCAGTCCCAGCCTCATCAGGGATTTCCGAATGCCTTTGTCTACATCTCTACAGTGGTGAGTCCTCATGGTTCGAGGACCTATTGTTATTGCTTTCAGTTCAGTTTGAGTCAGTTGGAGACCTGTCCCAACAACTCTCTAGTTCATGGAGTAGTAGAGATTTTGTCAGACTACTTATCAGATTATTAGTATGTTAAGATTTCCAGTATTGTGGTCATTTGGACCGAGTATTTTCTTCATATTTCCTAACATTTGATATGATAGTGCCAGTGTTTTGTTTATTTCAACTTAAAATGGTTTATTATATGTAGTAACAGGCTTAAAGGGTTAACTTAGGGCTACTTGTAGCCTTATGCACCGTGTGACGTCCCGAGAGGAGATTTTGGATCGTTAAAATCTTAGTATCAGAGCCTAAGGTTTAAGGAGTCCAAGGGAGTCTGACAAGCTGCATTAAGTAGATTCTTGATCATCGGTGTGTAGCGTGCTACATCTATGAGCAAGAGGCTACAAAATATTTTGGGAAAAAGTTGATTCTTTCTTTCAGATTCTATCGTGCCTACAGTTGTCCATCTCATCTAATAATTCGTGCACTTCTATTTTCAGAAAATGCCTCCCCAAAGAGAGAACACCCGCAGAAATGTTAATGAGAAACCCCAACCTGTTGATCCCTTATATGAGACCGTGTCTCATGCTGAGTTTTGAGCAGCCTTTCAGGCGTTAGCCCAAGGAGTCACCGCCAATATTCAGGCCGATAACCAGGTCGCAGTTCCAAATCAGCAGGGAAGTGATTTAGCTGCTGCTAGGATTTGTGATTTCATACGGATGAATTCGCCAGAGTTTTATGGGTCTAAGATAGGTGAGGACCCACAGTTATACCTTGAGGAGGTAAGAAAGATCACACAGGTGATGCATGTTTCAGAGGAAAAAAGTTTTGAGATGGCATCTTATAGGTGGAAAGTCATTGCTTATGACTGGGTTGTATCATTGAAGAAGGGTAGAGGTAAGGATGTTGCTCCCATGACTTGGTAGGTGTTCCAAGATGCATTCTTTGACAAGTTCTTTCCGCTTGATATGAGGGAATCAAAGTTTGAGGAGTTTATGAACTTAAGGCAGGGCTCCATGACTGTTAAGAAGTACTGCTTGAAGTTCAACCAGTTAGCCAAGTATGATACTAATTTGATTGCTGACACCCGTGCTAGTATGAGGTAGTTCGTGACAGGTGTTTCTAGGTTGGTACTGAAAGAGTGTAGGACTGCGATGCTGAATTAGGATATGGATCTATCTAGGTTGATGATATATGCACAATACATAGAGGTAGATAAAATCAGAGAGAGAGAGAGAGAGGTAACAAGAGGGCTAGATCTGAGCAACATGAGTATAGTCAGGCTAGGTCCCATAGAGGGAACCACCCATAGTTCCAAATTCATTCGTCTAAGCCAGTGCCTTCATCAGCTAGTGCTCTCGCGCCTAAAGTCAGGCAGGAGTAAGGGAACAGGTCTTTTATGTCTAGGTCACAGAACAGTGTAAGTAACAGACCTCGCTATCCTCCTTGTGCTAAGTGTGGTAGGGATCATCCCGATGAGTGTGTAGAAGATCAGAGGGATTGTTTGGGTTATGGCATACTGGGCTACAGACTCGGAGATTATCTGCATGCTAGACAGGAGAACAGATATGCCCGACCTCAGGCACAGACTAATAGTGCACCAGCTCCAGTATCCTGTCTCGCCCCTACTCAGGGCGCTTCATCTAGTACTACTGGCGGTCAGTGCCAGAACAAATTCTATGCCTTACCATCCCATCAGGAGCTGGAGGATTATACATATGTTGTTGTTGCTATGCTCCGTCTCTTCTTATTTGATGTTTATATGTTGTTGGACCCCGGGTCAAGTTTCTCTTATCTGACCCCACTTGTAGCTGTGAATTTCAAAATGAGTCCCGAAAAGATTCCTGAGTCTTTCCTAGTTTCTACTCCAGTAGGGGAGTCAGTTGTTGCTAAGCAAGTGTATAGAAATTTTTCTATTACTGTTCTTAATAGAGTCATACTTGTTGATTTGATAGAGTTAGACATGGTGGATTTTGACCTTATTCTGGGTATGGATTGGCTTCATTCTTGTTATGCATCTATAGACTGTCGTTCCCGTGTGGTCAAGTTTTAGTTCCCCGGTGAACCAGTTTTTTAGTGGTCCGAAAGTTCAGTATCTCCCAAGAGTCATTTTATTTCCAATCTCAAAGCTAAAAATCTAATATCTAAAGGTTGCATCTATCACCTAGTTAGAGTTAAAGACACTAAGTTTGAGGCTCCAACTATTCAGTTAGTCAGAATTGTTAATGAGTTTCATGATGTTTTTCCGGAAGATCACCCAGGGGTACCTCCCGATAGAGAGAAAGAATTCAGGATTGACCTTCTTCCCGATACTCAGCCTATTTCTATTCTGCCATACCATATGGCATCTACAAAGCTTAGGGAGTTGAAAGAGCAACTCAAATATCTTTTGGATAAAGGTTTCATAAAGCCCAGTGTTTCTCCTTGGGGCGCACCTGTTCTATTCGTACAAAAGAAAGATGACTCATTGTGTATGTGCATTGACTATCGTCAGCTTAATAAGGTCACAGTAAAAAATAGTATCCTCTTCCGAGAATTGATGACCTGTTTGATCAGTTGCAAGGTGCAAGTTATTCTTCAAGATAAACCTTAGATCCGGCTATCACCAGCTTAAAGTGAGAGAATGTGATATTTCAAAGACAGCCTTTCAAACCAGCTATGGTCACTTTGAGTTCCTAGTCACATCTTTTGGGATAACCAAGGCCCCAACAGCCTTTATGGACCTCATGAATCGAGTGTTCAAGCAATATCTTAATATGTTTGTCATTATTTTCATAGATGATATCCTTGTGTACTCCCGTACTGAGAATGACTATGCAGTTCATCATAGAATTGTCTTGCAAACTCTTAGAGATCACCAGTTATTCACCAAATTCAACAAGTGTAAATTTTGGCTAAGATCCATAGCCTTTCTGGGTCATATTATTTCAGTCGAAGGCATTAGAGTTGATCCCCAAAAGACAGAAGCTGTAAGAAATTAGCCTAGACCTATTTCCCTATCTGACATTAGGAGTTTCTTGGGTCTAGCGGGCTACTACCGCCGTTTTGTTGAAGGTTTCTCTTCTATTGTGTCCCATATCCCCAATGACCTAAAAGAAAGTTAAATTCCAGTGGTCATATTTCTGTGAGAAGAGTTTTCAAGAGTTAAAGACTCGACTTACTTTAGCCCCTGTGTTGACCTTGCCTGATGGTATAGATGGATTTATGGTGTATTTTGATGCCTTTAGAGTTGGTTTGGGTTGTGTGTTAATGCAAAGAGATAAGGTTATAGCCTATGACTCTAGACAGTTAAAGCCGCATGAATAAAACTACCCAACCCATGATCTTGAATTAGCTGTTGTAGTCTTTGCTTTGAAAATCTGGAGACATTATTTGTATGTTGTTCATATTGATATGTTTACTAATCATAAAAGCCTGCAGTATGTGTTTACTCAGAGGGAGTTGAATCTTAGGCAGACGAGGTGGTTAGATTTGTTAAAATACTATCATATGAGTGTATTGTATCACCCGGGCAAGGCCAATGTAGTGGCAGATGCCCTTAGCAGATTATTTATAGGTAGTGTTATTCATGTAGAGAAAGGTAAGAAAGTGTTGGCTCGTGATGTGTATTATTTGGCTAGACTGGGTGTTAGGTTGCTTGATTCAGCTGTGGGGAGTATGTTGGTGCAGAGTAGTTCCGAATCCTCTTTAGTTTCGTAAGTGAAAGAGAAGCAAGAAAGGGATCCTAGTTTGGTCAGACTAAAGGAGTCAGTTAAGGACCAAAAGGTAGAGGTTTTCTCCTAAGGGGGTGAGGGCGTGTTTAGATTGCAGGGTATTTTGTGTGTTCCGTGTGTTGATGATCTGAGGCAGAAGATTATGGCTGAGGCGTATGGTACATGGTATTCTATTCATCCCGGCACTACCAAGATGTACCGCGACTTGCGAAAACTCTATTGGTGGAGTGGTATGAAGAAAGATATAGCTGAGTTTGTAGCAACGTACCAACAAGTTAAGGTAGAGCACCAAAGACCTGGTGGTGTGATGCAAGAGTTTGGTATACCCACTTGGAAGTGGGAAGAGGTGAATATGGACTTCGTGACTGGGTTACCTCTTTCGTGTCGTTATCATGATTCTATTTGGGTGGTTGTGGACAGGTTGACTAAGTTCGTGCATTTCTTGCCTGTGCATACATCTTATACAGCTGAGGATTATGCTAGATTGTACATTCAGGAGTTAGTCAAGTTGCACGGAGTTCCCTTATCGATCAGTTCGGATAGGGGTACTCAGTGCACTTCTTAGTTTTGAAGAGCATTTAAGCAGGGTCTTGGTACCCAAGTTCATTTGAGTTCCGCTTTTCATCCGCAGACAGATGGTCAGGCTGAGAGGACCTTTCAGACTCTAGAAGATATTTGTAGGGCATGTGCTCTTGATTTCAAAGGTAGTTGGGATGAGCATTTGCCATTAATAGAGTTTGCTTATAATAATAGTTACCATAATAGCATCGAGATGGCACCATTTAAGCCATCATATGGTAGAATATGTAGATCACCCTTAGGTTGGTTTGAAATGGGCGAAGTTACTTTGGTTAGACCCGATGCAGTGTTCGAGGCTATGGAGAAAGTTAAGTTGATTAGAGAAAGGTTGAAGACAACTCAGCTTCGTCAAAAGTCATTCGCTGATATGAGGAGAAGTGATCTTGAGTTTGAGGTGGATGACTTGGTTACCTGAAGGTTTCACCCATGAAAGTGGTGAAGAGGTTTGGTAAAAAGGGGAAGCGTAGTCCCCGTTATGTTGGCCCTTATAGAGTTTTGAGTCGTGTTGGGAGAGTGGGCTATGAAGTTGAGTTGCCCACAGAGTTGTCAGTCGTTCATTCTATTTTTCTTGTCTCCATGCTTAAAAAGCACTTTGGTGATTCTGTTGTAGTAGATCTTTTAGAGAGTGCTGATATTCAGAACAGTCTTTTATTTGATAAGATTCCTGTTGAGATTCTAGACTTTAAACTCCGTAGACTAAGGAACAAAGAGGTCCCGTTGGTCAAAATTTTGTGGCGGAACCAGTCAGTTGGGGGAGCTACTTAGGAGGCAGAAGCAGACATGCGAGCCAAGTACCTGTACCTCTTCTCCGCGAGTTCACATCAAGCCAAAGGTATTATTCTTCCTTAATTCAACCCGTCTAATCTAAAGTTCAGCTATATATCCATTCTTACATGAGTTCTTGCAATTTCCAAAGTATTCAAGAGTTTAGAAAGATTTTGAGCCCGTGTAGGAAATTGCTTCAGCTATGTGAACTCAGTTTTTCCTGGGTCCCTAGTTTAACTAGCGACATACGAGGATGAATATTTCCAAGGGGGATATAATGTAAAACCCCGTAAAGTTCCCTCGTAGTCTGAGCCTAGAGTGTGTTAAGTGAAGCATGATTCCGACCCTAAAAGATTGAGAAGAGACATCCCAAGGGAATAGTGTTTTAATCTCATTGAATTTTTCCTGAAAATGACTTCCTATCGTGTGAGAAATATAGTTATATTTCTAATGATACCCGTTTCGTCAAAATCTGATGTCGGAGTAGAAAGATATATAGCCTTTTCTAGAAATAGTGGAATCGCCCAGGTGCGATGAAAAGGGTTGACGGACCGTCGGACTAGCGACGGGCCGTCGCCCAGACCGTCGTAAGGTGGCCGAAGATCGACTGACTGTCCAAGTGTGATGGAGAGGGCCAACGGACCGTAGGACTAGCGACAGACTATCGCACCCCACCATCGCAGTCGAGACAGAAAGTGAGATTCTGGTTTAGGTGAGACGGTCAGGACCGACAGACCGTCGGGCCTCCGACGGACCGTCGCACATCCCGATTAGTAATTTTAAATCATTTTAAAAAGGGTTTTTTGATCTTTTCCCACCCTTTTAACATTCAGAAACATTCCAAAATGAACCAGATAACCTCATTATCTCCCAAAACATCAAAGAGCTAGGGTTTCTTCCTCAAGAACAAACCCAAATTCCTTCTCCAAGAAATTCAAGAATTCACCATATCATTCACAAATTGAGTTGAGAATCAAGTTCCCCAAGTCAAGGGCTTCAACAACCCTCTCTCAAGAGTAAGAAGAAGAGTTTAAAGCAAGCTTGTTCATCCAATTTTATAAACTAAGGTATATGGGGTTTTGAACAAAGGTAATCCTTTCACCCTTGTGCCCAAAGGTTTATTTTAAACTACAAATTTTCTGCAATTTATGAGATTTTACATGAAATTGAATTAGGGTTTTTCACCCATTGTTATTGGTTGCAATATCTTGATGTTTCCCATGAATTGAAAGTCAAATAGCATGATTTTACATGTTTTCTTGAGAAATTGAAGCTGGGTTTATACCCTATGTTGTTACTCCTTGAGAATTTAATAGTTTCAATGCTCTAGAAATTGAAGTACATGAGTATGTTGAGATTTTAAGAGAAATTGCTGAGAATTTCCAGATTTCTATATGATTTATGAATCTATATGATATCTAGTATGCATTTGATGAGTCTTAACTTGAGATTGAATTATGGGTCATTGAACCCTACTTAAGATTTCAGTTTTATAAACTTTTGTTCTATAAGCACCCATGATTTGAGTATTCTGAGATTATTGAGAAAGCTTTGACCTCAATGGTCATAGTAGCTTTGAAATCCACTTTACTACATGAGATTTCAGATTTTATAGTTGGGTTCTTGATGAACCATGAGATTTTTTTAAAAGTGGATTTCCATGATATGAGCATAGCTAACTAAAGGGAGTAGTATTTAGCACCGAGTTGGGTAAGTTACTACAGTTTCTTACCCTAGAACTACGTGCCACCATAGGATTGAGATTTATGGGTTTGAGGTCGAGATAAGTGATCACTGAGTTGAGGTTATACTTCCTGGAAAGAGTATGATACCTCTCCCCCAACGTGAGGTTTCTTCCTTAGGAGGACAAGACGTTGGACTCCATGTAGCTCGCATGGTTTTTGTCGGTTAAGAGAAACTCATTGCTAGTAATAAGTAAATAAACAACTTTTCAATATTTTTCCCTAATAGTAAGTTTTTCAAAATAGTTTCTTGAAGTAAGATTTTCCCAAGAAGAAAGTAGTTTTCTCTACTAGTAAGAGTTGATAATCAGTTTTTAAACCCAAGTTATATATTCTGAGTTCCAAGTGTCTTGAGTTTAAAAGAGTTCTAAGTTCTTGAGCATTAAAGAAGTTTTATTCTCCATGAGATATATGCATGAGTTTGAAAGTATTATTTAAAGCTTCCTTCAGTCTATGAGTAATGAGAATAAGAGGAGAGTACAAATTTTAAAGCTAAAGTATAATGACTCACAAGATTTGTGTTACATGCTTCATTATTCATGATTTATGAGATTTACATTTTACATTTATTCAAGTTATATGAGTCATTACTACTGAATGCATGATTTGATTAAAGAGTATTGATATTGTTTCATGTAAATGCATACACCCCCATATACTCAGTACATTCCCAAGTGCTGATCCATATATACGTCTGTGTGCAATATTGTCTTATAATGTAGGTTCAGGTGCTAAGTCCCAGCCTCGTCAGTGATTTTCGAGTACCTTCGTCTACATCTCCACAGTGGTGAGTTCTTATGGTTCAAGGACCTATCTTCAGACATTTTAGAATTTTAGTAGATATGTTATTGCTTTCAGTTCAGTTTGTGTCAGTTGGGGACCTATCCCAATGGCTCTCTAGTTCATGGATTCTTAGAGGTTTTGTCAGACTAGTTATCAGATTGTTAGTATGTTGAGATTTCCAGTATTGTGATCGTTTGGACCGAGTATTTTCTTCGTATTTTCTATCATTTGATATGACAGTTCCAGTGTTTTGTTTATTTCATCTTGAAATGAGTTATTATATGTAGTAACAGGCTTAAAGGGTTAGCTTGGGGCTACTTGTAGCCTTAAGCACCGTGTGACGTCCCGAGAGGAGATTTTGGGTCGTTACACTTCTCAAACTTTTCTCAACAAAATCAATCTTTAAATATATATTTCTTGATATTTGATTGTTGTGTCTATTTTAACTTTTAATTTTTACTTTTTATAGTTGTTATATATCTTCTTAAGAAGCTATAAAGCTCCATTTTAATGGAGTTTTAATCTCATCATTAGACAATCAACAAACACGTAAATCAATACAAAATTAGGAAGCAATACAAAATTAACATAAACACAAAATTGAAACCACTGAACCATAAAATTAATACTGAAATCCAAAGTGAAAGAAGAATGGAGAAATCAGCAACTGGATAGGGGTGGGGTGGAGGGGAGCTGCTGGACGGGGTGGAGTGGGGGAGATGTTGTATGGGGTGGGGGTGGGGGTGGGGGTGATAAATAAAATAAAAAGAAACTTTATTCAAAAATATAAATAAAATATGAAATTAAATGTATTTAACACGTGACAGCATCTGGTTGGTGCGTGCATTCATTCTCTTTCTTGTGACTGAAATTCAGCAAAAATGGTGTATTTGCAACAATTTAAATAAGATTTGTGAGGTAATAGGTCAGAAGTATAGTTTAGGTGTCCTTTTGAAAAAGTCGGCCAACATCAAGGGGACTTTATGTATTTTCTCTAAAATAAAATGTATAACTCACAAAAATTGTGAGTTGTGTTAAAATAAGAATAAATAACTCACATTTTTTGTGAGTTATGCACTTTTCAAAAATTTGACGATGTTTGTAGTCTAACGTTAAAAATTTTGTGCATAACTCACAAAAAATGTGAGTTAAGCATAATTTGGTACTTTTTTAAATATATGACATATTTTGGTACTTTTTTAGTCTGGTGGTATAATTTGGTTCCGGACTCTTGTTTTCAAGGTCTAGGTTTACGGCTACGGTTTAGCTAATGCTATAGAGAGAGTGTGAAGACGGAGATTGAGGGGTTGGTTGGTTTATAAGGGCTAGGGTTTGTCGAAGAGGTAGAAAATGGGCTAGAAGGAAAGCAGGTCAAGCCCATATAGCAAGGGCAAGTAAGGCCCAAAGCTTGGTGTTCCTTACGAGCTGCTATTATTTTTGCAATTAAGAAAGTTCATTTTGTTTTGCTAGTAAAGAGTTTTAGTGGATTTTTAGTGTTTTTTTTCATGTGGGGTGTAAATTGGCAGAAAATGAAATTGACGGACAGGTGTGATGGTGAGAAGAATGAAAACGTGATGATGATGGTGTTTAAGTGGGATTTACAAGTCATTTAAGGAGCATGTATACACTAAATAAAAAATGCATCATAGGCATATATACACCTTCAGAATATACGTTACTTATATATATTTATACACTATTTATATATTGTATGATAAAAGTATGAGGTAGCATAAATATGTTACATAACACGATATAAATTGGGTCACTCCCATAGAGTCGAGCGTCAAAATAACTTTTCCACAACAGACATGTCAGCAAACAACTCAGCACAAAGAGACATAACAACTTTTCTACAATAGGCATGTCAGTAAACAACCCGTCATAAAGAGACATAAAGTAGACACATGCACTTAAAGTGAATAGGCACCCAATCGAATCACGTTTGTTAGAACTTTTTGAACCATCTTATGCCTCATCAAGAGAAGCAACAATTTTTTTCACTTAGTTGGACGCCTAAGAAATAGGGAACTATCTATATGTGGTACGGAACTCTGGCCCTTGTTAATTCAATGCTAATCTTTATGCGTGGAATCATAATTAGAAAAGGAGACGATGTAAATAAGAGATCGATGAGGTCCAACTAGGCCTTGGACATAATGGGTCCCAAAGTCACGAATTTCTCGCAAACAACAAAGAGTGTCTCCAAACCCAATCGAGATCGATATTAACCTATGGCAGTCAAAATCTCCAAGCACTCTTAGCTTTATCCAAGTCTCAAAGCACAATGACAACAAACTACCACTAATCAACCTAGAAACCTACACTAACCTGCGTTCATGTAATATACTCAAATGCAATCTAAAGTTACCTTTTCTTTATATGATCTAGACCAGTGGCGAAGCCAGAATTTTTATCAAGGGGTTCAGAAATAAACATACGAACAAATTGAAGGGGGTTCAACATCTATTATATACACATAAAAAAATAATTTTAACCATATATAAATAGTATAGTTTTCCATCGAATAGGGTTCGAATGAACCCCTCGTGAAAGGGTAGCTCTGCACCTGATCTAGACTAGCCTTTTAGGAAATTATTCAAGAAATTTTGAGCGGTAAGTAAACCCGTGCATGGGAGTAGATGACATATGATGTTTCTCACTTGTAAGTTGTAACTTGTAACAAACAATCTTTGTTTATATATATAATCTCTCCCATCTTCAATTGTCTGATTTGATATTAACAAGAAACTTTACCTCCAGTCATTATCATTGTTTTTCTTGTTTGTATTGCTGGATTCTAGCCAAAAATGAAAACAGATGTGATCGTCTAATTCACTTACCATTTAACCTTTATATTATAACTTTTAACTTAGTTTGCTCGCCAAAATATTTTAAAATCGTGAATTGGGTTTTTCCTTTTTGGGACCATAGATATGATTTACTAGAATGTCATTTTTATTGCGGAGGAGTACTTTTTATTATTAGTATTGACTCTAAAAAGTTTTTGGTTCATGTCTTCTAGAGGTGGAAGTATACAGAAGAATTAGGGCCTGTTTGGAATTGCGGTTATAAAACTCCTTATTTGAGAAGTATTTTTATAAAATGGCTTTTCAGAAAGTGATTTTAAAAAGAAGTAATTTGTGTTTGATAAATTCATTTGAAAAGTGTTTTTGATAAATAAATTGTGTTGGGATACTCTTTTTCAAGAAGTTCTTTTTTTAGATAAATGATCGAAAAGGCATCTATCAATATACTTTTATTACTAAAATCAATTTATAGAGAAAATTTATCTTAAATACTCCTTTCGTTTAAAAAAGAATGATCTACTTTGACTTGGCACAAAGTTTAAGAAAATAAAGAAGACTTTTGAATCTTGTGGCCTTAAATTAAAGTTGTGTCAAATATATAAAAATGTCCTTTAATCTTGTGGTCCTAAATATGTCATGTGAAAAGTAGAAATTAAAGTATTGCCAAAAAAAGAAAGGGATCATTTTTTTTAAACGGACTAAAAAAGAAAGTAGATCATTCTTTTTTAAACGGAGGGAGTATCTATTATAATATTTTTTTTATTTAATTAAAAAGTACATACTCTAAAATTTTCAATCAATATTTATATACATAAATACATAAAAAAAAAATGATATATTACTTAAATAATTTTAATATTATTTAAAAACATCAAACAAAAATAAATATAAAAATTATTTCATTAATTAAATCACTACATATGAAAAATTAACGACAAAAATAATTAGTCCTTCATACATCACAAAAATTCTCGATGATTTCAACCCTAATTTTATCATGCAATGTCTCTATACTAGTATAAGATCTGTCTTATATTTCTGAAGGTATATCAAAAGGTTGATATGCTTCTTCGATCTCTGTGATGATGTCTTTGTTAGCATAATAGTTAGTCTTTATCAGTAGTAGAGTGTTGTCATATAAAATTATGTATAGCCATAGTAGTTGTAACAAGACGAACTTGAGTGTCGAATTTAAGATGCCATTGAATGTAGGAGAGCAAATCTATTTTTTGAAACTCCAAATGTTCTTTCAATTGTACATCTCAAACTGGAGTGAGAGAAATTGAAAGTCTCATTTGAATTTCTGAAGTTAGAATTACGTCTGAAATCAGGGAGATGATAACGCTCCCCTTTATACGGTCCTAAATAACCAATCATTATTGGATATCCCGAGCCCACTAAATAATATTTATCTACATCAATATAAGAAAAAATAATTAATTAATATAAAAATAATATAATATAAAATAATACAAAACATAATATTAAAATCACTAACCTGGTGGTGGATGGGAAAATTAAGATTCGATCTTCTAAGCGCTTGATCAAATATCATAGCATCATGTGCAGTACATTTTCATCCAGGCCATACAAATGTGAAACACATGTCCCAATCACATACCGTCATAACATTTTGAGAAGTGAAACATTTTCTACCAATGTATTTAATTTGATCCTTCGAAGGGAGAATACACGATACATGTGTTTCATCTATAGCTACAACGCAATTTTTAAAATATGCCCAATACCTTTTATCTTCTTTTATTTTAGGGTGTATATCATAAAAGGTTGAATCTTTTGGTTTAATAGTGTCCATAGCCAATTTCAAACATGCATATAAAACATGATGGAAATGTTTACTAACAGTTTCTCCCGAATATTGAAACCTTTCCTGGATCATTCGATTTCCAACACCATGACCTACTACTATTAAAAACATAACAACCATCTCCTCGATGGTCATATTTCTTGTTGCTTTCAAGCCATATTGTTCATTTAAAATCTTGCACAACTCACGAAAAATATGTTTTTTCATTCTAAACATTTCGTAACATCGTCGATCATGTCCTTCAAGTACTTCTTTAATGAAATAAAAACCTGTATGAAGAGAAGTTTTGTATGGAACCTTTAAGCAAAACTTCATGAAATATTTTGTTGCTAAAGTGATGCTGGAAATTTTTGCATCAAAGACAACATTATTATCATTATTTTTAATTAAAACTTCTTCATCAGACACATCATCATCAAACGCATCACAATTATTTCTAACCAATGGCATATCTGTAAAAAAATATTATTAAATTTAATAATGTGAGATTGACAATTTACTTATTGCTCATAGAATAATAGTATAAATTATTCAAATATAAAAACTAAATAAGTTGAATAAACAAACTTTTATAGCTAAAAGAAACTCCATTAAAGGAAAAAACATCATATGTTTTAAAAACAAATCATAATAAATAACATCATAAATCTAATCCTTATGAAGCATGGTCTTCCATTCCAACCATTACAATTTCAATTCTGCATCTTCTTATGCTAAGAACATTTCTCTCATTGATTGTTTGACAAGTAAATCACTAGTTTTCCACCATGAATCACTACCAACAACCATACCAGGCAAATTGCGAACTATATTCATAACACTCTTAATACCAGGTAAGGTTTCTCTCGCCATTGAATCAAGGCGTCAACAATTCTCCCCATTGATGAACTAATTTTCTGACTAGGATTAGTGTTTTTCATTTCTGTTGATGCCTTTCTTTTTCTTCTAGTATCACTCTCACTGTTACTTTTTTTCAGCTTCAATTAATTCTTCCAAACCATTAAAAGTTACGAATTCTTCATTAGTTATTGGAGTGTCAAACTCAAATGGTTGCTCAAATTGAAACTATCTACTCCTGTGTATACCATCCAGCAAAACTCCAGATGACGGTGCTAACGCATGTTCGCCGATACCAACAACATCCTTAAAATATATCTCCATTTAAAATTGATATTGTAAGCCTTTTTAGAAAAAAACTTCTCTACATCTGGATTTTCCTACAATAATGAGAAGAAAGATATGTTATTAATGACTAAAATAACATAATAACTTATCAAGTTTACATGAATAATATGTAATATGATTAGAAGTACCTTTATCTTTCTGTCCCACCATTCGGCACTCGCATGAATGGTTTTCTTCTCAATATCCCATCCTAAATCAGTTTTCTTTCCAACTAAAGTGTCCCATTCTTTTCAAGCGATTTTAAAATTATCCCATTTATTCTTCAATTTAACCTTGTCATAATTTTTTTCGATTCTAGCATTGAATCTTGTCACCAAATTAGTCCATCTAGTTTTGTTGAAGTGGGTACCAGAGCGATTTCCAGCGATAACTTCATTCACACATAAATTTAAAAATATCACTACGTTTTTTGTACTCCATTTAGCCTTCTCAACATTACTCATCTTCTATGCATTAGAGCTATATGATTAATAATAATAACATTACACAAAATAGTGAAATAAAAATATTATTGTCAAAACAAAAATTTAACAAAATTTAAGAATTTCATAAACAACGATATTATCACATATGCTCTTATACGTATGTACATGAAAAATCTAGTTATATCATGATAATTATTAAAAAAAATCATACCTTAAAGTGAGAAAGCAATCTTGATTCAAAAAGCAACTTATTAATAATAGAGATGACTTCATATTTTGGAGAGCATATAGTATATGTATGTAACGCCCCAAAACCTGGTACCGGAATGTCACACAGTGCTCAAGACTATGAGTAGCCTTAAGCTAGCCCTGTTTGTCTGTTACTAAGTCTGAATCTCATAAATATGGAAATATAGATGTATAATCTTGCTAAATGCGGAAATTTGACTAAAATATCTGAGAATAATGTCTGAAACATCAATACTAAATAATTAGAATCAAAATTAGCAGTCTGACAAGCATCTACTACTAATAACTAGAGATTCACTGGGACAAAGCCTCAGCTAACTCGAACTGTCTGAAAAGAATACTGAAAACATATAAACTAATAAGCTGCAGAATATGAATGAATAAGTACCCGAACTATGAGGACTCACAAACTGTCGGGTGTAGATGGAGATGCTCGAACTACTCACGTTGTTGATACTGAGCACCTGAACCTATATTATGAGATAATGTAGCACATAGACGAATATGTGGATCAGTACTTTGAGGATATACTGAGTATAATGGGGTGAAATGCATAAGTAAAATAATATCTCATCATCATAAGTTGTAAAACAATGCATGTTAAATGTAAATGACTCACATAAGCTGGAATATCTGAAATCTGAAACCATGAATAGCAAATCATACTTTATAAATATAATGAGTCATAACATTTAGTTCTGAAAGTTGTGATAATGTTCTGTCGGTAAATCATACTTTTTAAGTGTAGAAAGAGCTGACTTCTGAATCTGAAAGTTAAAATCTGTAACTATTATCTTTCTGTAAAGCATAATCTGAATAAATTTTTAAACCTTTACACTTAGTTTTCTAAAAGCTTTTCTGCTAATCTTTTACTTTAACTAGCAGGGAGGTTCTCTTAACCGACATAAACCATGTAAGCTAACATGGAGTCCAACGTCTCGTCCTCTTAAGGAGGAAACCTCACGTTGGGGAGAAGTGTATACTCTTTCCAAGGAGTATAACCTGTTGTCCATGTGATCGATCACAAGCTAAATCTGCCATCCATATAGAAATAGAAATAATCTGATAATTTGTACCTACATTGGCTACGTAGTTCTATGGAAGATAGGGAACGCTAATTCCACACTTCCCGCTCGGTGCTAAATACTACTCCCTTTTAATCTGTATGCTCATTCCGTTGGAAATCAACTTTAAAACTAGCATAAAATTTTATTCTGAAACCAGTTATGCATTTATCTGATTAAATCTATAAATAAAGCTGATATGAATTTGGTAATCTGTAATAAATCTGTTAAGTGAATTCCATAGCCAACTGAGGATCAAAAGATCAAAGCTTTACTGTAATTCTGTAAATAATCTGATCATAAAATGCTTAAAGCATCATCTTTCTTGAAATATCAACATATAAACTTGGGCTTAATAACTCATTCATCAAATTCATGTCAAAACATCATAATAAGCATGTTTACTAATGAAAACAATGATAATTCATCTCAAAACCTGTAATTTACTGCAATAGGCGTGAAAATATGAAAATAGACGTGCAATTCATTTTTAAAATCTCTCAAAAACTCAAAATCTTGTAAATAGCAATAATGGGTATAAACCCTAATTTGAAATTCATGTATAAATATTCAAAATCATATGAATTTGTAATTAAAACTTGGTTTTGGGCACAAGGATGAAAGAAGATCCTTGTTCATAAACCCCACATACCATGGTAGATATTAGGTAAAGAATCTTGAATTATTGATTCCTATTTTGAGTTCTTGGAGATGGGTTCTTAATTATCTTGTCTTGGGAATCCTCAATTTAGAGCTTTCTTGGAGAAACTATGGAGGATTTTAATTTCTAGGAGAAGAAGCTTTGGAGCTCTAGGGTTTTGTTTTGAGAGAAAATGGATGAATTTGGGCATAAAGTGCTTTGAATATATTTAATTCCTTGTTTTGGACGAATTGGGGGCTTGGAATTGACCAAAATACCCCCTTTAAACTTTTATTCGAAACTGGGAAAGCAATATTTTTCCGGATTGGTAGGTCACCGCGATGCGCCACTATCGCATTGGCTTAATAGAAAAAGGACGAGTGAGAATCGAAAGTTCTTCGCAACGCGGAGCTATCACGGTACCCCTTTAAAATGCCATTTTGGTCATCGTCGCGATGCTGTGAAATCACGTTGGTCTACTAGAAATTGACAAATGGGAATTTAGACCTCTCCATGATGCACCAATATCGCAGAGGTCCACTCGAAAATGACAATTATGAAATTGTCCTACACTGCGACGCGGTGACTGCCCAATTGGCACACTGTTTTACTAAAAATGTCCTAACTTCTTCACCGAGTGTCGGATTTAGGCGAATTTGGTATCGATAGAAAGCTTATTCAGTTTTCCACATAATGGAAGGTCTAAATCTAAGAAATGTCATATGCAATAATTTTTTATCATTTTTTAAGCTAACCTTAGATATTCTAGGAGCGAAATTTAGTTGAGAAAAGTTTGGGGTATTACAATATCTCCCCCTTGAGAACATTCGTCCTCAAATGTGGCTAGTTAAGCTAAAAATACTGAAGAATCTAAGGCTATAAGTTATCATGCACAACTGAAATGAACTGAATGACTGAATCTCAACATAATGAGCTACTGAACTGATCTGAGAGTGCATGAATTCGCATGAAAATAGCTATATGGCTGAATCTGAAACTGGAAAAGAACTGAATAAGGAAAAATATTACCTTTGGCTGAATCTGAGTTCGTGGAGAAGAGATGAGGATACTTGGTACTGATGTCTGGTTCTGCTTCCCAAGTAGCACCCTCAACGGACTGATTTCGCCACAAAACTTTGACCAAGGGAACTTTTTTGTTCGTTAGTCTTCAGATTTGATGATCAAGGATCTCTATTGGAACTTCTTCGTATGAAAGGCTATTCTGAATAGCTGTACTTTTTAGAGGAACTATAATAGTTGAATCGTCCATACACTTCTTCAACAAGGATACATGGAACACTAGATGAACTGAGGACAAATCTACGGGTAGCTCAAGCTCATAGGCTACTTTCCCAACATGACTCAAATTCAGAAGGGACCTATATAACAGGGACTAAGCTTTCCCTTTTTGCCAAATCTCTTCACCCCATTCATGGGAGAAACTTTTAAATACACAATATCATCAACCTCGAACTCAAGATTTTTTTTTCTCACGTCAACATAAGATTTCTGACGACTCTGGCTACTTTCAATCTCTCTCGAATCAACTGAACTTTCTCCATAGCTTTAAACACCATGTCTGTCCCAATCAAAGAGGCCTCACCTACTTCAAACCAACCAACTGGCGAGCTACATCTCCGCCCATAAAAAGCCTCAAATGGAGCCATCTGAATACTAGCATGATAACTGTTATTATAAGTGAACTCAATCAATAGTAAATGGTCATCCCAACTACCTTTGAAATAAAAGACATATGCCCTCAATATGTCATCTAGAGTCGGGATAGTCCTCTCTGCCTGAATGTCTGTCTGCGGATGAAAAGTTGAACTAAGATGAACTTAGGTAAAAAGATCTTTCTGAAAGGTTCTCTAAAACTGTGAGGTAAATTGAGTACCCCTATCTGAGATGATTGACAAAGGAACTTCATGTAGTCTGACTAACTCTCTGATATATAGCCTAGCATAATCTCCAGCTGTGTGAGAGGTGTGAACTGGCAAGAAATTTGCTAACTTAGTCAATATGTCTATAATAACCCAAATCAAATCATATTAATGACGCGAATGGGGTAAAACCAGTCACAAAATCCATATTCACCTCTTCCCACTTCCAAGTAGGGATACCAAACTCTTGTAACATACCACCAGATGTTTGGTGCTCTACCTTAACCTGATGATAAGTTGAACACTTGGCTACAAACTCAGCTATATCTCTCTTTATACCACTCCTCCAATAGATTTCCTGCAAGTCGCGGTACATCTTGGTGACACCTGGATGAATAAAATAATGCGCACCATGCGCTTCCTCCATAATACACTACCTTAAATCATCAACACATGGCACACGCAATCTACTCTGGTATCTCAACACACCATCTCCCCCTTAGGATAAAACCTCTATTTTTTTGTCTTTAGCTGACTCCTTCATTTTGACCAAACTAGGATCTTTATCCTTCTTTTCTTTCACTTCCGAAACTAGAGAAGATTTGAAACTACTCTGAACTCAAATATTACCTTCAGCTAAATCAACCAATCGCCCAATGTAGTTAACCGGTGAACTTCCCAAACTAAATCCTTCTTATCATTCTCCGCATGAGCAATACTACCCATAGACAATCTACTAAGGGCGTCTGCCACTACATTGGCCTTTCCCGGATGATACAACACACTCATATCATAATCTTTCAGCAATTCTAACCACCTTCTCTGACGGAGATTCAACTCTCTTTAAGTAAACACGTACTGAAGCTTTTGTGATCAGTGAACACATCAACATTCATACCATACAGATAGTGTCTCCATATTTTCAAGGAAAATACCACAGCAACTAACTCAAGATCATGGGTAGTGTAGTTCTTTTCATGAGGCTTCAACTATCTAGAGGCATAGGCTATCACCTTACCTGTCTGCATCAAGATACAACCCAAACCAACTCTAGAGGCATCACAATAAACAACAAACCCATCTGTACTATCAGGTAATGCTAAGATTGGGTTGTAGTAAGTCGAGTCTTCAACTCCTGAAAACTCTTCTCACAGGAATCTGACCACTGAAACTTAACCTTTTTTTGGGTCAATCTAGACATAGGGGATGCAATAGATGAGAAACCTTCAACGAAATAGCGGTAATATCCAGCTAAACCCAAGAAACTCCTAATGTTTGATGGAGAAATGGCTCTAGGCAAGTTTCTTACTGCTTCAGTCTTTTGGGAATCTACTCTAATGCCATCGGCGGAAACAATATGACCAAGGAAAGCTACTGACCTTAACTAAAATTCACACTTGCTGAATTTGGTGAATAATTGGTGATCTCTAAGAGTTTGTAACACAATTCTAAGATAGTCTACATGATCATCCTCACTACGAGAGTAAACGAGAATATCATCAATAAAAACTATGAGCAACACATCCAGATACTGTTTGAATACTCAATTCATGAGGTCCATGAAAGCTGTTGGGTCATTTTCTAGCCCGAAGGACGTGACTAGAAATTTAAAATGACCATAACGGATTCTGAAAGCTGTCTTTGGAATATCACATTCCCTTACTTTAAGTTGATGATAATCGAATCTAAGGTCTTTCTTTGAGAAATAACTTGATCCTTGGAGTTGATCAAATAAGTCATCAATCCTAGGAAGAGGATATTTGTTTTTTACTGTGACCTTATTTAGCTAACGATAGTCAATGCACATTCGCAAAGAACCATCTTTCTTTCGCATGAATAGGCGGGAGCGCCTTATGGAGAAACATTAGGCCTTATGAAACCTTTATCTAGAAGATTTTTATAATGTTCTTTCAACTCTTTAAGTTTTGCGGGAGCCATACGGTAGGGACGGATAAAAATAGGCTAAATATCTGGGAGAAGGTCAATCCCAAATTCTATTTCCCTATCGGGAGGTACCCCTGGAAAATCATCTGGAAAGACATCAGGAAACTTATTAACTACACTGACTGACTAAACTGTTGGAGTCTCAGACTTAGTGTCTTTGACTCGAACAAGATAATAGATACACCCTTTAGAAATCAACATTTTGGCTTTGAGATAAGATATGAAATGACTCTTGGGAGACACTGAATTACCTTTCCACTCAAAGACTGGCTCATCTGGAAACTGAAACTTCACCCCTCGGGTGCGACAACCTATGGATGCATAATAGGAATAGATCCAATCCATACCAAGAATAAGATCAAAGTCAACCATATCTAACTCAATTAGGTCCGCTAACATGATTTTATGAAGGATAGTGATAGAACACTTTCTATAGATCTGTTTAGAAATAATCGACTTACCTAATGGAGTAGAAACCAAGAAGGGCTCAGGGATCTTTTCAAGACTTATCTTAAAATTTACTACAACTAATAGGGTCACATAAGAGAAACTTTACCCAGGGTCTAGAAATACATAAACATCAAGATGAAAAACACGAAGCATACCAGTAACAACATCTGGGAATCCTCCTTCTCCTGACGAGATGGTAAAGCATAAAACCGATTCTGGCACTGACCGCCACTGGTACTAGGGAATGCGCCCTGAGAAGGAGATGGGCAACCTAAAGGAGTTGGTGCGCTAGTAGCCTGAGTCTGGGGATAAACATCTCTGTTTCCTTGCTTAGCATGCGGACACTCTCTAATTCTATGACCCAACTTACCACAACCAAAACAACCCTTCTGTCCAGCCAAGCACTCACCTGGATGATTCTTACCACACCTAGCACATGGAGGATAACTGGGCCTACCACTCACATTATTCTGGGATCTGGACATAAAATACTTATCCCACTGCTCCTATTTACCTCTGGGAATTGGAGTACTATCCGAAGATGGTGTTGGCATAGATGAACGATTCTAAACCTACAAATGATTTCCTCCTTGAGACCTAGTCTAACCATACTCAAACTGCCCCGTTCTAGCCTTCTAACTTTCCTTCTCTCTTTTCTTCAACTTCTCTGCCTCAATCTGTTGAGCATGAATCATCAATCTATCAAGATCCATGTTTCCAATAAGCATGGCAATCCTACACTCCTTGACTACCAAGCTAGACACTCCAATAACAAACTTACTTATACTTGCCCTAGGATCAGTCATCATATCATGGGCATACTTAGACAACTAATTGAACTTAAGGCAGTACTCTTTCACCGTCATCGAGCTCTGCCTCAGGTTCACAAACTTCTCTATCATAGTTTTTCTCATCTCACATAGGAAGAACCTATCTAGAAAAGCATCCTGGAATATCCGCCAACTCATAGGATCTGCATTCTCACCTCTACCATTTCTCCACATAACTACCCAATCATAAGTTACATCCTTCAATCTATACGATGCTAACTCTATACTCTCGTCTTCAGAAACATGCATAATTTTGTCGATCTTCTTTACCTTATCTAAATAAAATTGTGGGTCCTCACCGGCTTTAGACCCAAAAAACTCTGGCGGATTCATTCTCATGAAGTCTCTGATTCTATCTGTTGCTAAATCCTCATTCAGCTGAAGTGAGACTGCAGCCTGATGGTTTCCCTGAACATTGACAGTCACTTCTTGGGCCAACGCCTGAAAGGTAGCTTAAAACCCAGCATGGGATACATTTTCATTCAGAGGATCAGCGGGCTGGGGTGGTTGGTTACCATTTTTGTGGGCGTTAGCTCGACGAGAAAGCATATTCAACTGTTACGTGAGAGCACGAGTTAATTACAGATAGAGATACTATAAGCAGATAGATCATGAAAGAAAGAGATAATTTTCTAAGAACGTCTCATAGCCTCTTGCTCATAAATATGGCGCACTTCACATCCATTGTCAAGACTCTACGTAACGCAATTTTTCTGACTCCCTGATCGGCCATCATATTAGGGGCATACTTATACAACTGATTGAACTTAAGGAAGTACTCTTTCATCGTCATCGAGCTATGAATCAATTTCACAAACTCCCCTATCTTAGCTTTTCTCATATCACGCAGAAAGAACCTATCTAGAAAAGCATCCTGGAATATCCGCCAACTCATAGGAGATGCAATCTCACCTCTACCATTTTTCCACATAACTACCCAATCATAAGTTACCTCCTTCAATATATAAGACACTAACTCTACACTCTCCTCTTCAAAAACATACATAATCTGATTGATCTTTTTCACCTCATCTAAATAAAACAGTGGGTCCTCACCTACTTTTGACCCAAAGAACTCTGGCAGATTTATTCTCATAAAGTCTCTGATTCTAGCTGTTGTTGAATCCCCATTCTGCTGAAGTAGGACTGCAGCCTAATGGTTTCCTTAAACATTGGCAGTCATTGCCTGGGCCAACGCCAAAAAGGCAGCTCGAAACTCAGCATAGGATACATTTTTATTCAGAGGATCAACGGGCTGGGGTGGTTGGTTACCATTTCTGCGGGCGTTAGCTCGACGAGAAGGAATATTCAACTGTCATATATGAGCATGAGTTAATAGTAGATAGAGATATTGTAAGGACGATAGATCATGAAAGAAAGAGATGGTTTTCTAAGAACGTCTTATAGCCTCTTGCTCATAAATATGGTGCACTTCACATCCATGATCAAGACTCTAAGTAACATAGTTTGTCTGACTCCCTAGGACACTTATAAACCTAAGGCTCTGATACCAAGTTTGTAATGCCCCATAACCTGGTCCCAAAACATCACACGGTGCTCAAGACTGTAAGTAGCCTTAAGCTAACCTTGTCTACCTATTACTAAGTCTGAATCTTATAAATATAAAAATATAGATGTATAATCTTGATAAATGCAGAAATTTGGCTGAAATATCTGAGAATAATGTTTGAAACATCAATACTGAATAACCTGAATCAAAACTAGTAGTCTGACAAGCCTCTACTACTAATAACTAAAGAGTTACTGGGACAAACCCCCAGCTAACTCGAACTTTCTAAAAAGAATACTGAAAACATATAAACTAATAAGCTGCAGAATATGAATAAATAATCCCCAAACTATGGGGACTCACCAATTTTCAGATGCAGATGGAGATGCTCGAATTACTCACGTTGTTGATACTGAGCACCTGAACCTACATTATGAGAAAATGTAGCACATAGACATATATGTGGATTAGTACTTTGAGGATGTACTAAGTATATGGGGGTGAAATGCATAAGTAAAACACTATCTCATCATCATAATTTGTAAAACAATGCATGTTAAATATAAACGACTCACATAAGCTGGAATATCTGAAATGCTGAAATCTAAAATCATGAATAGCAAATCATACTTTATAAATATAGTGAGTCATAACATTTAGTTATGAAAGCAGTGCTAATGTTCTGTCTGTAAATCATACTATCTAAGTGTAGAAAGAGCTCACTTCTGAATCTGAAAGCTGAAATTTGTAACTATTATCTTTTTGTAAAGCATAATCTGAATAAATTTTTTAGCCTTTATACTTCATTTTCTAAAAGCTTTTCTGTTAATCTTTTACTTTAACTAGCAGGGATGTTCTCTTAACCGACATAAATCATGTGAGCTAACATGGAGTCCAACGTCTCATTCTCCTAAGGAGGAAACCTCACGTTGGGGAGAAGTGTCATACTCTTGCCAAGAAGTATAACCTATTGTCCATGTGATCGATCACAAGCTAAATCTATCATCCATATAGAAATGAAAATAATCTGATAATCTATACCTACGTTGGCTACGTAGTTCTGTGAAAGATAGGGTACGCTAATCCCACACTTCCCGCTCGGTGCTATGTACTACTTCCTTTTAATATTTATGCTCATTCTGTTGAAAATCCACTTTAAAACTAGCATAAGGGTTTATTCTGAAACCAGTTATGTATTTTTCTAATTAAATCTATAAATAAAGTTGATATGAATTTGGTAATTTGTAATAAATCTATAAAGTGGATTCCATAGCCAACTGAAGATCAAAAGATCAAAGTTTTACTGTAATTCTATAAATAATCTGATCATAAGATGCTTAAAGCATCATCTTTCTTGAAATATCAACATATAAAGTTGGGCTTAATAACTCATTCATCAAATCCATGTCAAAACATCATAATAATCATGCTTGCTAATGAAAACAATGATAATTCATCTCAAAATCTGTAATTTACTACAATAGGCATGCAAATATGAAAATAGACATGCAATTCATCTTCAAAAACTCATAATCTTGTAAATAGCAATAATGGTTATGAACCCTAATTTGAAATTCATGTATAAACATTCAAAATCATATGAATTTATAATTAAAACTTGGTTTTGGACACAAGGATAAAAGAAGATCCTTGTTTATAAACCCCGCATCTCTTGGTAGATGATTAGATGAAGAATCTTGAATTATTGATTCCTATTTGAGTTCTTGGAGATGAGTTCTTGATTATCTTGTCTTGGGAATCCTCAATTTAGAGCTTTCTTGGAGAAACTATGGAGGATTTTAATTTCTTGGAGAAGAAGCTTTGGAGCTCTAGGATTTTGTTTTGAGAGAGAATGGATGAATTTGGGCATAAAGTACTTTGAATATGTTTAATTCCTTGTTTTGGGCGAATTGGGGGCTTGGGAATTGACCAAAATGCCCCTTTTAAACTTTTATTCGGAATTGAGAAAGCAACATTTTTCCGAATTGGTAGGCCACCGCGATGTACCACTATGCGAGTGAGAACTGGAAGTTCTCCACGACACAGAGCTATCGCTGTGCCCTTTTGGAATGCCATTTTGGCCATCGTTGCGACGCGGTGAAATCGCGTTGGTCTACTAAAAATTTACAAATGGAAATTGGACCTCTTTGCGATGCGTCAATATTATGGAGGTCCACTGAAAAATGAAAATTATGAAATTGTCCTACACCGCGACGCGGTGACTGCCCAGTTGGCACACTGCTTTACTAAAAATGCCCTAACTTCTTCACCGAGTATCGGATTTGGGTAAATTTGATATCAATGGAAAGCTTATTCAATTTTCCACACAATGAAAGGTCTAAATCTGGGAAATTCCACAGGCAACAATTGTTATTCATTTTTGAAGCTAACCTTGGACATTCTAGGAGCAAAATTTAGCTGAAAAAAGTTTCGGGTATTACAATGTATATATGAGAAATATTATCTATATTTATTGATGAAGGAGAAGGTGTGCAGTACGATAAAATGATTAAATGAATAGAAGATTTGAAGAAAAGGTAAAAAAAAAAATTAATTTAGAATCTATCTGTTTTTTGTTACCTTATTTTTTGAATACATTTGACTGTGTCAAAAAATTACTAAAAGAAGCAAACACTATATTCATGCTTACAAATATGTAAATGAGATTATATTTGTTATTTGCTTCTTTTTCTTTTGGATATATTTTTACCGTGACTGTTATAAAACTAAGTAACTACATTCATATACGTATACTACATGCTAACAAATATTTAAAATAAAATTCTATCTGTTATTTGTTATCTTTTTTTTAATATATTTTACTGTGTCAAAATTTACTACGAATAAGCAATCATCATATTCATATATACATACATACATACATACATACATACATACATACATACATACATACATATATATGTCACTACATTGTAACAAATATGTCACTTTTTATTAATTATTTATTTAAAATTAAATATTTGAGAAAAAAATGACATGTGCTATCAAAATACAATCTTGTAACGTGATTCATCTGTCAATTGTTATCATTAATAATAAAAATAAAAAATTCTATATTCTTTAGTCATCATCATTAATGATATTTTCAAATTTATTTAAAGAAAATGAGTGACATAAATATGAAATATAAAATTTTAAAAATCAAACGTTAATCAAACTTGTAAGATATGTTAATTAATTAATAATGAATATGTGGAGGGGGGGATATGTTTTTCATAAAAAAATTATTTTTTGCTTCTACTTCTGCTTTTTTTTTCAAAGCAGAAATTTTCTACTTCTTCCCAAAAACAGAAAAACTACTTCTACTTATTTTTAAAAGCACTTTTGAAAGTTTACCAAACAACCTTCTTTTTAAAAAAAAAGTATTTTTTTCTCAAAATAAGTACTTATTTTGAGAAATAAATAATCCCAAACAGGCACCTAGTGATGAAACTTCTAAAGAGCCTTGATTATTATTATTGACTTCAATAATGTTCACTTTAATTCTTTTAAAAAAATATATGGTAACCAAATCAATCAATCAATATATATATATATATATATATATATATATATAAGAGAATGTTAGCCTGTCCTATGTGGCATGCCTTAGATGCCTCCATTCCCCTTTTTCTTTTTTCTCCTTTTTTAGAATTTTTTCCTTCGTTATTTTCATTAATAATTAAAAAAAATCATCATATTTATCATATCTAATTATATCTCATAATTATAAAAAAAAAACTCCACCTATTTGCATTCTTTACTTAATTATCTCTTAATTATTATGCTTAATAATGGACAAATGAAAACACTTATTGAATTCAATAACACTCAATACCAATTTAGTAACAATTATAATTTGACTATAAAATATAGATGTAATTTATATGAATAAGATTATAATAATCATAAAGTCATTTCAAAATAAAAAAATATTATGAAAAAGATGTTATCCCTCAAAAAATATACACAATTAATTATTAATAATATTATTTAAAAGATATTTATGATTTCACTACAATTTAGTAAATCAAGAAAGTATTACAAAAAAATCAATTAGAGAATAACTAATTAATAATCAAGTAACTTATATGAAAAAGATTATTATGAAAAATGAACCCTTCTAAAATTAAAAATATTATGAAAAAGATGGCATCACTGAAAATATGTATATAATTAATTTAAGTAACAATACTATATGAAAAAAAACATTTATGATTTGATTACAATTGACTAAATCAAGAAAGTATCAAGAAATATCAATTAAGAGAACAACCAATTAGGAATCAAACAACTTATATGGAAAAAATTATAATAATCAAAGAGTTATTCCAAAATTAAAAATATTATGAAAATATGTAATCACTCAAATGGTAACTTTGGACTACAAAATGGAAGAAATTTATTTCAATATATTTCAAGAAATTTTATTTAAAAAATATGCATTCATATTTATTGGAAGAATTTTCATTTGATATGTGTTAAGTAATCTATATTTAAAACAATATGCATTCATATTTAATGAAAGGATTTTCATAATTAAGAATAACTATCAATGAGTAATTACACTATCATTTTATATTAGGAAATGAATAAATGATAGTCTTGAATTTAAAAAGATGGTAGATTGAAAATAAATAAATATTGAAAAAAATTAAAATGAATATTACTACACAAAAAAGATTGCATAATGTTTATCGAAAATAACTACTAAAATTACAAAGTCCTAATTAATATTCGAAGTCAAATAAAATTTTGCTTTACAAAGTTATTCTTTAATTGACCAATTATATAACCTTATATATGTCTGTAAGAATAATTTCGGATTTTAAAATGATCAAATTTGAAAAAGATACTTCGTTTTGATGAATAAAAATTAATTAAAAAAGATTAAATTTATTATATAAAAATTTAAACGTGCAGATCAATAAAATGAATTAGGAATAAATATTTCTTAATGATAAAAATATCAATACAAATTTATAAAAAAAATTATATGATGAAATGTAGGTACGAGTTACTAATAAATTAGAATATATACAATTGAAGTATTACCATAAAATGAATATTTATATGACAAAAAGTATTTATGATTTCATTCAATGTAAGTCAATTAAGGAAGGATGACAAAATTGATTGAGAAATATAAATAGAAAATGAATAATCAATTAACAATTATATAAATATCTATGAAAAAGAATATTGTACCAACTGCAATTAATCTAGAAGTTCTAATGTCATAAAAATTTACCACTATATAAGAAAGCTACACTCTGTAAAAGCTAATTAATTTATGTCATAACATGTTGGAGAAAATGAATTGTGCAAGTGATTTCTGCCACAACTTATCTTGTCGTGATAATCGCTAGAATCTCAATTTACTGTGAGTATCATTTTAGAATAGATTTTTCTTGATTTATTAAGTCAACTAAATATATAGGTTATGTTGCATATTCATTTTATTTTCCACATGTTTGGTGAAAATTAATGAGCCAGTATACATTTACTTTAGATTTTATAAAAAAATATAATATGTATGTAACGCTCCAAAATCTGATCCCGAGACGTCGCACGGTGCTTAAGGCTACGAGTATCCCCAAGCTAACCCTTTTTAGCCTGCTATTAGGTCTGAACCTTACTTTAAGATAATCTAGTCAAGAAATAATGTTGTATCATGCCAAAACTGAACTGAATAAACTAAAGATACCGTCTGAATAGTAAATACTGAAAGTCTGTAAATAAACTCGTAGCCCGACAAGCCTCTACTACTAAAGAACTAGAGAGTCATTGGGACAGACCACCGACTCAGACTAACTGAAAATTAATAAATCAAATACTATGAAAGCTGGAAATCTGAAGAAGTAGGCCCTCGAATTATGAGGACTCAACAATTGTAGGAGCATAGATAGAGATGCTCGAACTACTCACTTTGTTGATACTGAGCACCTGGACCTACATTATAAGACAATGCAGCACATAGACGTATATGTGGATCAGTACTTTGAGGATGTACTGAGTATATGGGGGTGTAATGCATAAGTAAAACATCATCATACTTTATAAAAGAAAAACGATGCATACTAAACATGAATGGCTCACATAAGCTGGAATGTCTAAAATACTAAAATATGAAATCGTGCATAGCAATTCAAACTTTATAAATCTAGTGATCCATAATGTTTAGTTCTAAAAGTTGCACTTAAACATTCTCTTTAAGTTATATTGTCTAAGTGTAGAAAGAGCTCACATCTAAATCTGAAATCTGAAACTAATAACTTTCTGTAAAGCTTAATCTGAATAAAACTCGTGAGCCTCTACACTTAGTTTTCAAAAAGTTTTTCTGTTATTCTTTTCTTTTAGGACATATAAACTTTAGGAGCTTTAGAAATTTTGGAACTTTGGGACTTAAGGAGTTTCTTCTAACCGACATAAATCATGTGAGCTGACATGGAGTCTAACATCTTGTTCACGTTGGGGAGAGCTATTCTACCCTTGTCATCAGAATAGAACCTTAACTTAAGTGATCACTATCTTAGCCCACTATGGGCAAATCAGAAACCTACGGTGGCACGTAGTTCTGGGGCATGAGACCTTGGAATCATACCCAACTCGGTGCTAAATACTACTCCCATACTTATTGCTCAGAACTTTTAGGAAATTCACATTAAATTAGCACAAGGGTCTATAATGAAAACCAATTATTCTTCTTTTTGCTTTAAACAATAAATAATATGGATTCCTATCTTAGCTTAGGATCGGAAGATCAATCTCTCTTTAAAATCTGAATGCTTGCTTGTTAAAGAATGCTAATAATATACTTTTCATGAAATATCAAAATTCATACTTGGCTTTGAATCATATGTACTTAAATGATCATAATTTCATAATGAAGCTTAATTCTCAACAATTATCTTGGAAACACTTGAAAATATCAATTCACAATAGGAATGTGCAATTCATGATATATATCCTCAATTCAAAGCATAAATAGGTGGGATAAACATGCAATTCAAGGATTAAATCACTTATAACTTCATAAACTTAAAACAAGATACTTTGGGTACAAACCCCGACTTGCAAATCAAGTAATTGTTAATAAAATTCAAGTTTTTGAGTATAAGAACGAAAGATTTGTCCTTTCTCAAACCCCACATACCTCGGATGATAAACTAGATGAACAAGTTTGCTTTTGAGACTCTATTTGTGCTCTTGAATTATGGTTCTTGAAATTCTTGTATTGGGAATCTTGAATCTTGAACTTATTTGGAAAAAAAATGGTGAAATCTTGAAATTTTTAGAGATGAATGTTGAAGCTTAGGGTTTCCAATTGAGAGAATTTTGATGAAACTTAGCCTAATGTGCTTGGAATAGGCTTTAATATTGTGTTTGAGCGGAATAAGAGTGGGAAAAATTAACTCAATTACCCCTTTGGACGTGGATCTTTAATGGCTGAAAAAATTACACCCAGCAACGCGCAGGCCGACGCGCCACGTCGATGGTACCGACGTGATCTCGACGTGCCGCGTCAAATTCGCGTTAGTTCACTGAAATTTGCACTCTAATGCTGGGAAAAAGGTTGGTCGACGCATCGAGATCGCATCGACTTGCTGTTTTCAACATCCAAATGAGCTTCTAATGAGGTCCAAAAAATCTAAAACTCGCCCGAAAAAAACCATTGACCTCCTTGTTCATGAATCAACTCAAAAATTAACTTTTCGTGTTCGGAAAGGTCGTAAATAAAATCCTCAAAATTTGAAGGCTTTAGGAAGGACTAAGTCCTAACACTTAGCTGAAATCTTTCTAAGTCTGGGATCTCTTTTGGCATTCTTTAAAAGACTTAAATGATCAGGATTTTGTGAGGTCTTACACTGTACTCTTTGAAAAATTAAGTTAGTGATCTTTTAATATGTCATACATTTTTTAAGATTTATAAAAGTTTATCTTGGTCAAAATGTGCAATGAGAATTTTAGCAATAACATAAATATTTACAAGTTATACATTAAATATGAAGAAACTAATATTGATACTAGATAGTTGATTTTCTTGCATTGCAAATATTGTTGCTTTAGATTTCAGTGAGATAATAATATGATTTCAAAAATTAATAAACTATGATACTAAATTACTAATCCATTATATTTCTATATATTAGGATTAGCACTTGATCTGTCTATACTATATTTCTATATGTTATGATTTACAATTAAATTGTGTGATTTTAATAGTATATTAAAAAATTTGTGATATTGTATTAGGAATGATAGTTAAGTGACCTTAGTAAAAAAATGATAGATGTATAACTATCTATGAAATTTACCCGACACTAGGATTACTATCTCAAAAGTTATATATCGAAGATCAAAATTTGGGTGAGTATCTCGTGGCTGATGCTCAAAGGGCAATGCTCAAATTCAATAAATCAAATACTTATGAATATTGATTTTTTCAAATTCATTATATTTAAATTCTTACTGCAAATATTATTGTAATTTTACATAGCATATTGTACTAATGTGAAAGTAAATGTCATTTATCATTTTTTTATTTATAAACATTATGCTACAAACTTTCTTATTTTTTTTGTTTTAATTGATATAAATAGGCAATGAGTTTAATCATGTTTATATTTGTAACTCCAATTTTAGACTATTGTAGATCTTTTGGTGCAATAATTATTTTGATCTGCTTTATACAATATAAAGAATTAAGATGAATAAGATTAATATCTTATTGTACTGATGAATATGAGAGGTTAAGTATTAGTTGAATGTTCTAAGATGTGGGGGGCGGGGGAGGGGGGGGGGGTGATTTAATTTCGATGGTGATTAATATTTATAATTTCATTCAAATTGAGTAAATTGAGAAAGTATGATAGGGGTGATCGAAAATAAAGTTGAAGAATAAAATATTCAAACTTATGAAGGACTAAACCATTTATTCGAAAAAATAATATACAATAAGATTCATTAATATTTGTTGGTCCATTATCATAAGAGGATAAGTGGACATTGTGAAATCGTGCAAACATGTTAGGACTTTAGATAATGTTATAAGTTATTTATTGAAAAAATGGTAATAAGAAAACATGAGAGAGGGAAAATTGACTATTATTCAAATTTTTCTCAAAATATTTGCCTTGATGCAAAAATATTCTAAATATATAAAAAATATACTATGACTAAGATCGTGCAAAGGAGTACAAAATTTACTTTGAAAGAAAAATCTATTAATACAAGAAAAGAGAAGGGGAAACTCCTTTCTTCCTTTTGATAAGAGGGTACAAATTAAACTATTTAACATAAAAAAGTTTAAATTTCAAATTAAAATTTTACAGAAAAACCTCATGTGCATAACACTAAAACATATCTTTCATTAGTTCTTTATTTTTCTAACCAAATTTAGAAGTAAGTCACGTAACTAATAATAATTATGTTAAATATGCATTTTCTTTTGTAATTATATGATTTCTTTACAAAATAAATCAAAATAGATCGCAATATTATCTAATATTCCCAAATAATTATATTACAATATAATATTATTTGTATGCGGATACTAACTTTCGAAAAAAAATATTTAAGTTTTATGTAATTAATGATATTAAGTTCAATATTTTAATAGTTATTTTTCATATTGCATAAATTTATTAATTTCTAATATGTGAACGATATTGAATAAATTTTTTATTATATAAAATTAATAAGATAATAATTTCTTAATTAATTTCATTTAATATCGATCGCGCGGGTACTAATACTAGTATATATAAAAGAGAATGTTAGCCTATCCTATGTTGCATGCCTTAGATGACTCCATTCCCCTTTTTCTTTTTTCTCCTTTTTTTGAATTTTTTCCTTCATTATTTTCATTAATAATTAAAAAAAGTCATCATATTTATCATATCTAATTATATATCGGAATTATAAAAAAACCTCCACCTATTTGCATTCTTTACTTAATTATCTCTTAATTACTGTGCTTAATAATGGACAAATGAAAACACTTATTGAATTCAATAACACTCAATACCAATTTAATAACAATTACAATTTGACTATAAAATATAGATGTTAGCACAATGCATCCACTGCATAAATTATTTTCCTCTTCTTCGTTGTACACATTCTCAGTTGTTTTCTTTCTTCTTTTTCTTTTTGTTCAGCTTTTTCCCTAATTGTTGTTGTTGTTTTTCATATTTGTTATTTTAGTTGCTAACAATAATAAATCAATGAAGGTATTAGAAGTTCCTACAAGCTAATATAGGCACACAACAAGAAAAGGTGAGCAAGGCAGACTACAAAATAGGTATTGTTGAATAATTGGTGCATTATTTTTTGTTACTCTTTATTGCAAGACCTTTGGCTATAGTGTTAAATATTCACATATACTAGATAGATAGATAGATAGATAGATAGATAGATAGATAGATAGATAGATAGATAGATAGATAGATAGATAGATAGATAGATAGATAGATAGATAGATAGATAGATAGATAGATAGATAGATAGATAGATAGATAGATAGATAGATAGATAGATAGATAGATAGATAGATAGATAGATAGATAGATAGATAGATAGATAGATAGATAGATAGATAGATAGATAGATAGATAGATAGATAGATAGATAGATAGATAGATAGATAGATAGATAGATAGATAGATAGATAGATAGATAGATAGATAGATAGATAGATAGATAGATAGATAGATAGATAGATAGATAGATAGATAGATAGATAGATAGATAGATAGATAGATAGATAGATAGATAGATAGATAGATAGATAGATAGATAGATAGATAGATAGATAGATAGATAGATAGATAGATAGATAGATAGATAGATAGATAGATAGATAGATAGATAGATAGATAGATAGATAGATAGATAGATAGATAGATAGATAGATAGATAGATAGATAGATAGATAGATAGATAGATAGATAGATAGATAGATAGATAGATAGATAGATAGATAGATAGATAGATAGATAGATAGATAGATAGATAGATAGATAGATAGATAGATAGATAGATAGATAGATAGATAGATAGATAGATAGATAGATAGATAGATAGATAGATAGATAGATAGATAGATAGATAGATAGATAGATAGATAGATAGATAGATAGATAGATAGATAGATAGATAGATAGATAGATAGATAGATAGATAGATAGATAGATAGATAGATAGATAGATAGATAGATAGATAGATAGATAGATAGATAGATAGATAGATAGATAGATAGATAGATAGATAGATAGATAGATAGATAGATAGATAGATAGATAGATAGATAGATAGATAGATAGATAGATAGATAGATAGATAGATAGATAGATAGATAGATAGATAGATAGATAGATAGATAGATAGATAGATAGATAGATAGATAGATAGATAGATAGATAGATAGATAGATAGATAGATAGATAGATAGATAGATAGATAGATAGATAGATAGATAGATAGATAGATAGATAGATAGATAGATAGATAGATAGATAGATAGATAGATAGATAGATAGATAGATAGATAGATAGATAGATAGATAGATAGATAGATAGATAGATAGATAGATAGATAGATAGATAGATAGATAGATAGATAGATAGATAGATAGATAGATAGATAGATAGATAGATAGATAGATAGATAGATAGATAGATAGATAGATAGATAGATAGATAGATAGATAGATAGATAGATAGATAGATAGATAGATAGATAGATAGATAGATAGATAGATAGATAGATAGATAGATAGATAGATAGATAGATAGATAGATAGATAGATAGATAGATAGATAGATAGATAGATAGATAGATAGATAGATAGATAGATAGATAGATAGATAGATAGATAGATAGATAGATAGATAGATAGATAGATAGATAGATAGATAGATAGATAGATAGATAGATAGATAGATAGATAGATAGATAGATAGATAGATAGATAGATAGATAGATAGATAGATAGATAGATAGATAGATAGATAGATAGATAGATAGATAGATAGATAGATAGATAGATAGATAGATAGATAGATAGATAGATAGATAGATAGATAGATAGATAGATAGATAGATAGATAGATAGATAGATAGATAGATAGATAGATAGATAGATAGATAGATAGATAGATAGATAGATAGATAGATAGATAGATAGATAGATAGATAGATAGATAGATAGATAGATAGATAGATAGATAGATAGATAGATAGATAGATAGATAGATAGATAGATAGATAGATAGATAGATAGATAGATAGATAGAGAGAGAGAGAGAGAGAGAGAGAGAGAGAGAGAGAGAATTCAGTGACAAATTCAAAATTTTCACAAAGGAGACTTAATACTCTATTCGTTTCATTTTACTTGATCCTCTTAATAAAAATACTTGCTTTCACCTATCTAATTTATAAAATCAAGAGAAGTTAATCATTTTCTTTGGATACTACTTCTATTTTTAAATAACCGTATAAAGTATTAATAGTAATAGTAGTTTAATTTAGATATTCAAAGCATAATTAATAAAGTTGATTTAGTAAAATAAACCCATACAATAAATATTTTTAAGGAGAGTGTCAAGTCAGCATATATCAAGTTAAATGAAATGTAGTAAGTACAATATGAAGTAGTAAATGAGCAAAGATATTAATAAAATAAGATTTACTTAATTAAAAATTATTTAAAATATGTTATTACAATTATGTTCTCTAAAATAATGGATCTCTACAATAGAAATTTTCAAAGGTAAAAACTTACCAACATCCAATGTAAATTGGGAATGTTTTAAATAGAGTTGATCCACTTTGATAGTGGTTCTGAACATTTTTTTTTGTTTAAATGAAGTCCCTAATATTTAATTTAAAATTATTATTTTTGATATACAGATTGAATATATTTATATACGTAACATAATTTTTAATGAAGTAAATTCATTCAACTCTCGCGAAATTATGTAGGGTAATCCCTAATCGAATTTCGAATAGAGGTCCCAAATAGACGTTTTGTCACAATTCTCTCTCCTCTGATCACAGAGAGAATGAATCGCCGATAATTTTTCTCCGGCGAATAATCTCCATTCATTTCTCCGACAAACATCTCTGATCTTCTTTTCCGACAAATAATCTCCATTCATTTCTTCGGCAAACATCTCCGATCTTCTTTTCCGATGAACAATCTCCAATCATTTTCTCTCTGATGAAACTCTTTTTCTTAACACCGGAACAGACCGCCAGTCACAAAACCAGTCGTCGTTGGTACTACAAGACCAAATCCTGCACTTCAGGTAGCGACATTAAGATTTCAATGACCAACACATTTTTTGGCAACCATCACATTCTCTGGCGACCAATTATAGGGGCACGACACTAGCAGTAGGGTAAAGATGGCGACAACAAATTCCAGCGATAATTTTCTGCACCAATTTGTCAGAATTCAACAAAAAGATCAAAAAATTGTCATTCACCGTGTCTTCTCCCAATATCAGGTGCACTCGTTTCACTCTTCTCTGGTTTATTCCCCCTAGTGTATTTGGTATAGGCTTTCGTTCTCTTTTTTTATCTTGATATCTTTTCTGGTTGTCTTGATTGTTCCTGTAGGATTACTGGCTTCGATTTCTCCATAACTTAGTAGGTATTTTTATTAGCATACATATATAATATGTTGCTTGTAAGTATCAATCCTGCTTGTTGGTTTTTGTTTGCTAATTTAGTTGTTTTAGTCATACCTTTTTGCTCGTTGTGTTTTTTGTCTCCTTTTCTCCATTTTTTTCTATCGTATCCTTATGAGTGGTGGATGGGGTAATAGATGATGGACTAGGGTCATGTCATATATTGGGGGTATGGGGTTGGGGTCAAGTTTAGGTTTGAGGCTAGGTTGGGGGCAAGGAAGAGTAGGGCTAGGTGGGATAAGGATGCTTCAAGGTTAAGAGTTGGGTCCTGGAACATAGGGACACTCCAGGGTAAGTTTATAAAACTGGTAAAGACTCTTAAAAAGAAGGGGGTTAGTATAACGTGTGTCCAGGAAACTAAATGGGTAGGCACTAAGGCGAGAGATGTGGATGGATATAAGTTGTGGTACTCGGGTAGCGTAAGACATAGAAATGAGATAGGTATCTTAGTAGATGAAACACTTAGGGAGCATGTGGTGGAGGTTAAGAGAGTCAGTATATGTTGATGTCTATTAAGTTGGTCATTGGTAGGTCTTCGGTGAATGTTATTAGTGCCTATGCTCCTCTTCGGTGAATGTTATTAGTGCCTATGCTCCGCAATTAGGTTTGGACGATGAGGATAAAAAGGGCTTTTAGAAGGTTTTGGATGAGGTGTTGAGGGGTATCTCGAGCACTGAAAAACTTTTCGTGGGAGGAGATTTCAATGGGCATATTGGGTCTTTGTCGAGAGGTTATGATGATGTGTATGGCATTTTCAATTTTAGGGAGAGGAATGAAAGAGGAGCTTCTCTTTTGGATTTTTCTAGGGCTTTTTGGTTGTGGATAGTGAATTCAATCTTTACGAAGAAGGAGGATCACCTTATTACTTTTCGTAGTTCAGTGTCCAAGACTTAGATAGACTTTTTGATCCTTAGGAAGGGTGATAGAGCTCTATGTAAAGATTGTAAAGTCATTCCAAACGAGAATATTTTGACTCAACATAGGTTGCGGATGATGGAAGTGGTAATCAATAAGGGCAAAAAAAAGGAGTGTGGAAGCTCGACCCAAGATTAAAAGGGGTAGCTTAACTTTGGCTAGTGCTTTAGAGATGGGGGAGAAGTTGAAGAGTAGGGGGCTTGGGAGAGTAGATGGGATATAGATAGTATACGAGAGACAACTGCCAATTGCATTAGAGAGATTTCTAGAGAGGTGTTGGGTGTCTTGAGAGGTCGATCAGGTAAGCATCGATAGGGCTGGTGGTGGAACAAAGAGGTTAAAAGGAAGGTAGAGTCTAAGAAGGTGGCATTTTCTAAGTTGGTTAAGAGAAAGAATAATGAGGAGAGGCAGACGAATAAGGAGGAGTATAAGGTAGCTATAAGAGAGGCTAAGAAAGTGGTTACGGTGGCTAAGACAACAGCTTTTGAGAGCTTATATGCGGCTTTCAAGGAGAAGGGTGGGGATAAAAAGTTGTATAGGCTTGATAAGGCCAGATACCGAAGGGCTCATTACCTTGACCAAGTGAAGTGCATCAAGGGAGACAATGGTACAGTGTTGGTTGAGGATGCCCTCATTAGGAAGATGTGGCAGTCCTATTTTCATAAACTCTTGAACGACGAAGGGGATAAAGGTTTCGCGTTGGGGGACTTAGAGAAATCTGAGAGATGTCGCAATTATGGTTATTGTAGGCGTATCAAGGTTGAGGAGGTCAAGAGGGCTATTCTCAAGCTATGGGGTAGGGAGACGGGGCCATACTAGATTCTAGTGGATTTTTGAAAGAGCATTGGTGGGGAAGGTTTGGAGTGGTTGACAAGGTTGTTTAACATAATTTTTAGGCGGTGAGGATCCCTGAAGCGTGGAGGTGGAGTACGATAATTTCTTGTTATAAGAATAAGGGGGACATTCAGAGTTGCACCAACTATAGAAGTATTAAGTTGTTGAGTCATACTATAAAGGTTTGAGAAAGAGTGGTAGAGTTGAGGCTGAGAAGGATCGTGACTATTTTTGATAATCTGTTCGGTCTCATACCAGGTCGCTCAACTAATGAGGCCATTCACCTTGTGAGGAGATTGGTGGAACAGTTTTGGGAGAGGGAGAAAGACTTGCACATGGTGTTTATTGATATGGAGAAGACACATGACAGAGTTTCCAGGGAGATTTTGTGGAGGTGCTTGAAGGATAGAGGGGTGTCCGTAGCGTACACTAGGTCGATTAAAGACATGTATGATGGCGCAAAGACTCGTGTAAGGACGGTACGATGAGATTTGGAGCATTTTCTACTTTTGATAGGGTTACACCAGAGATCGACTTTTAGCCCTTTTTTTATTTACCTTGGTGATGGATGTTTTGATGTGTCGTATTCAAGGAGAGGTGCCTTGGTGTATGTTATTTGTTGATGATGTGGTATTGATTTACGAGACTCGAGAAGGAGTTAATGATAAGTTTGAGATTTGGAGACGGACCCTTGAGTGTAAATGACTTCTGTTGAGCAGGACCAAGACAGAGTACTTAGAGTGCAAGTTTAATGATGTGTCGCACGAGGCTGACATGGTTGTGGAGATGGACTCTCACGCCATTCAGAAGAGGAAGAGTTTCAAGTATCTGGGGTCTATGATTCAGGGCAATGGTGAGATTAACGAGGATGTCACGCATCATATTGGGGTAGGGTGGTTGAAATAGAGGCTCACTTCAAGAGTTTTATGTAGTAAGAAGGTGCCCTTAAAGCTTAAAGTTAAGTTCGATGGTGTAGCAGTCTAACCGACTATGTTTTATGGAGTGAAATATTGGCCAGTTAAGAACTCTCATATCCAAAAGTTAAGGGTGATGGAGATGAGGATGTTGCGATGGATGTGCGGCCATACTAGAAGAGATAGGGTGATGAATGAGATTATTTAAGAGAAGGTGGGAGTGGCTTCGGTGGAGGACAAGATGCGAGAAGTGAGGTTACGTTAGTTCGGGCATGTGATGAGGAGGGGTTTCGATACTCTAGTACGGAGGTGTGAGACACTGACTATGGATGGTTTTAAACGGGATAGAGGTAGGTCGAAGAAATATTGAAGGGGGTGATAAGGCATGATATGGGGTAGTTACAGCTTATGGAGGACATAACCTTTGATAAAAAGGTGTGGAGGACGCGAATTAGGGTAGACGGTGAAGGGGTGGGAGTGCGTCGGTAACAGTAGGGGAGCGTTCTTTATTTGTGTCTAGGGTTTCCAATAGTTAGTTTTTAGTATTATCTTGTGGCTCTAGTATTATCTTGTAGCTAGCGGTAGTAGTTTATTTTGCATACTGTACTTGTTTATATGCATTTACGTTTTGTATTTAATATAGTGTTATCGGTCCTAAGTCGGGGTCTATCGGAAACAGTCTCTCCACTTCACCTGAGGTAGTGGTATGGTATGCATACACTCTACCCTCCCCAGACCCCACTATGTGAGAGTACACTGGATATGTTGTTGTAAAGTTTAGATTTGAAGTTGAAGTTATATTTGTCCATATAAATTGAAGTTGTTTTTGAATTGTCGTGGAAGAAGTAGCCGTGAAAAAAGTGAATTTCAAAATACAACTCTAAGTTGTATTTGAAATTCTTATGGCCAAACATCATTTTGAATAAAGTGGAAAAAAAATCTGAAAAAAAAGTAAAAGATTCTTATGATCGCCTAAACTCCTCTATTCCATATTATTTGTCTTTCTTGTTATAAAAATAGTTGTCCGAAGTAGGGATTTTCATGGTTTGATTTGAATCGATTTTTTGGTTAAAATCAAAACCAAACTAACTTAATTGATTTATTAAATTTCTAAAACCAAACCAAACCAAACAAAATAAAACTCAGCAGTTTGGTTATTATTCGTTCGATTTAGTTTGGTGTGATTTTTTTTTAAACTAGCTAATAATAAAGCGATAATGATAAAATAACGGAAACATGGTATAACTATTTCAATTGAACATTACGAATCAATGAATTTCTATTTACTATCACAAGATGGATGTATATCAATCTTGTATTTTTTAATAGAGTGAAGACATGTTTTCCCCTCGAACTTGTATGCTCAACTTACTTTAGCACTTAAACTTAACTTTCGTTTACCCCCTTAACATCTTTAAAATGTATTAAAATCCCTCCTTAACTGCCCGCGTGTAAACAAGTGCTATAAAACACATTTTTTTGTCTATTTAATCACTTTTAAATACCCGTTTAAAGAAAAAAAAAGACTAAAAAAAAGAATTTCACTAATATTATTTTTAAATATAATAGAATTTAAAAAAAAAAAAACTAAAAAATGGACACATTTTTATTCTTTCTTCTCCAAAACATCAACAACAACAACACTCAAATTCCTCAATTAACAACCTTAAATACATTCTTCACCAACTCTCTCCTTCAATTTTTTTTCATTTTCCTCCATTAACACCACCCAATAACAACCAAGATGACACTAAATTAAAAAATTTCCTCCATTAAACACCATCACAATCTTTACATGTAATCCATAAAAAGATCTGTTTAATCTCAAAGACGGAGCAGTCACTCCTGTACTCAAGGTTAATTTCACTAATTAATCAACATTCAGACATATTCTTGTTTGTTGTGTCTAAATTAAAGGTGGTAAATTTTCTTCCGCTTATAGGTAGCAAACCCCCTTGTGAGAGCAGATGCTCTGTGGACAAAATACACAAAAAATTTCATCTATCGTTGAAGCAAAAACAGTGACGTATAGTTAATTAAGAAATATAACTTTTCTTATTTTAAACTTTGTTCAATTATGTCAATTCTACTTTTCATGTTGAACTTTGAATTCCTATATTCACAATTGTTCTCGTGTATTTTTGCAGGGGTGCGGGTCGACGGAGTGTTTGCAGGGGTAGGGGTGGATGGGGGGTGTCGAGAGAAAGAAAGAAGTAGGGTGGGGGTGGAGGGAAAGAGGGGTGGTTTGAAGAAGATAGAAAATTGGGTTGGGGAGGGTGGGGGAGAGGAGGGGTTTGAAGAAGATAGAAAATGGGGGGAAAGTGTATTTTCTTTATTTAAAATATTTAATATATATTTAAAAATATTTATATATAAAAAATATGTATATATATTTATATATTAGATATATATTTAATAAATATTTTGCTTGCATGGCTCCAACGTGGTACTGATGTGTGGGCGAGTGTAACACACTCTCCATGTGAGAGTAGTATTATATTTTAAGGGGTGAAACTAATACAGTTTAAAAATGTTGGGGGGGGCGGGGGGAGGGGGGAGGGATAAATAAATGGAAGCTAACTTTAAGTATTGCTAAAGTAAGTTGAGCGGACAAGTTCAGTGGGAAAAACATGTCTTTACTTTTTTTAATATTATTTTGATGTTTTAGCATATTTAAGTTGCATTGCTATCGAAGTTACTCTACTTCACATGTCTAACATCCACAAATTTAAGATATAACTTTAAATAGATTGGTTAATCTTATAAAAATCAAAGGGACAAGACATTAAATGAATGTATCAGTAAAGAAAACTAAAAATCGGTACTATACCACACCACATATAGACAACTAGATTTATAATTTTGGCATATTTTTTAAGAAATGAAACTTAAAAGTGTTGTCATGCATGTGAGAGTAGACTAAAATCAAATTAATGATTAAAATATATATCATTTTATAATTATTTATGAAAACCTAATATCATATACTCATAGAATTGTATAATTTAAGTATATAATTTATCCGTTCGGTATGATTATTTATTCGATTAATTTATGTAAACCAAGACCAATCAAATATTATCGATTTTTAAAATTTAAAACCAAATCAAACTAAATATCAATTTTTTAAATTGATTTAATTTGGTTCGCGGTTCGCTTTGAGTCTTAACCAAACCATGAATACCAAGTTATTAGCTGGTCATTTTACTAAAAATAGTTATCTCATATTAGTTGGTCACCTTACTAAATCAAGAAACAGTTAATTAACTTTTTTTCATATTACCCTTGCAATTAAGTTTTTTTAAAAATATTCACACTTGTTTGTAAAGTTCCTAAAAAAATTTAAATAGGTAAATATAGTAAAATTACTTTCTAATTTGTGATTTCTTAATCACCACACAAAATGAAATGTGCCCAACTAATATCGGATGTAAGGAGTATTAAATCAAGATATAATTAATTAAATTTTTTTAATTTTATTCTTGCAAATTAATATTTTTTAAAAGCTTAAACAAGTTTATAAGTTCCAAAAAGTTTCATCTTTTAAAGGAAATGGTGGACAAGTAAAACTATACATCTTAATTATGAATTTTTAAAGAACGTTGAATAGAGAAAGTGAACAAATAATATGAAACGAAAGGAGTAAATTAAATTTTCTAATTAGATTGTATAATTTTTAAAATTTATACCTGCATGATTTTTAAATTTTACAAATAAATTCAAAATATTGACTTAAACTATTTGACCAAGTTTCGGGGAGGTTAAACATGCTTATTTTAAAATTTTACTCACTCCATTTCTTTTTAATTGATTTTCTCATTTTTCGTGAGTCAATTTGACAAGTTTCAAAGCTAAATTAAATTCGATTAATTTAATTTTTTTAAAAATTAAAATTTAGATATTCAAAAACTACATGACACATATATATAAATATAAATATATATATATATATATTTATATTTATATATATATATATAAATTTGATTAAGAAATACATATTATAATGTTGGTCAAAGATTGTATTGTTTGACTCTAAAAAAGAAAAGTGAGCAATTAGAAAGGAATAGAGGAAGTGAGGTGCTTGACCAAAACTTTTTAGAGGAACTAGTTTAACCGCAGGTGTCTCGCACGTGTAGCGTCTGATTATTTAAAATTAAATAATTTTATCAATTGCGGAGATTTTTAATGAAGTGTAAACGTTTAAAAATTACTTTTCGAAGATTCTTCATACTTTGATATAATAATGTAAATATAAACATATATTTCAGTGTAAGTACATATATATTTTACTACCAGAAGTTTCAAGTGGTTAATGGATCATTACTTTTGCATTTGTTATGCAGTACCTCTTTTCCTTATTGCCAGAGGTTAAGAGAGACACATAAATTTGAATCATATTTGTGGTATGATTATTTTTATATATATATACAAAATCATTGATTACATTCTAATACATACTTAAAACTTTTAAATAATTTTTTATTATTCTAACATTTTTTATCTTTATTTCTAGAATTTTTAGATCTTCTTAAAATCAAATTTAGTTGATTTAGAACTCTTAAACTAATGAAAAAAAATATTAGTTGTCATTAATACCATAAATATATTTAATTAATTTTTAACTCTTAAATATTACAAAAAATAGTGAAAAGACGATTTTATCTAAAACAAAGACTTCTAACGAAGGACAAAAAGTTCAAACAACATTAATAAGGCCCTTACGTGCCTCGTACGTGTAACGTTTGACTATTTAAAATAAATAATTTTGTCTACTGCGATGATTTTTAATGAAGTGTAAAAGTTCAAATCACTTTTCAAAAATCTTTCACGCTTTAATAAAATAATATAAATATAAATATATAAATATATATATTTTACTACTAGAAGTTTCAAGTGGTTGATGAATCATCACTTTTGCGTTTGTCTTATACTACATCTTTCCTTTGTTGTCACAGGTTAAGAGAGACGTATCAATTTGAATCATATTTGTGTTACAATTTTTTTTCTTTATATTTAAAATTTTTTCTTATTTTTAAAGTCTTATCTTTACAAAATCATTGATTACATTCTTATTAGGTACTTAAAACTTTTAGAAATCTAGTACTTTTTAATTTTTTTTTATTCTAACGGTTTTGAATTTATTTTTAGATTTTTCAAATCTTCTTAAAATCAAATTTAGTTAATTTAAAATTTTTAAACTAATGAAAAAGAATTAGTTTTCATTAATTTTGATGTTTTCTAATAAGAAAATGTTTTATCATAAATATATCTAATTAATTTTAACTCTTAAATTAGATTTTTCTTTTTGAAATTCTGTTGACCTCTAATAAGTAAAGATCTTACCATAAATATATTTGATTAATTATTAACTCTTAAATATGAAGAAAAATAGTGAAAAGAGTGGGTAATATGGTAGTAAGGCCTTTAACTCCGGTTATTGGTTGAAATTAATAGGATATTTTTGTAAAATAAAAAATTTGGGGTCATTTATAACAATAAATAAAGTTAAAATTAAAGTTGAAAAAATGTGAAAATAAGTAAAACTTATTTTTAACTTTTTAAAAATAATTTGGAATTGAATTTAAATACTCATAGCCAAAAACTTCAATTTTCATTAAAATAAAAAATACTATTTTTTTTGAAAAAAAATAAAAAAATGCTTATGACAAAACAAGTAATACTATAAACATTAACACTTATATAATCCTTGCGACCAACATGGATTGTGCTGCAGTGGATGAGATGTTCCACCCTTAATCAGAGGTCAAGGATTTGACCTTGAGTATGAAAAAAACTCTGTTGGAAGCACTGCCACCTTAGTGGATCCTGTAACACGCGATCCAAATTAGTCGAGGCTCTAATGTGGACACCGGATGAAAAACACAAAAAAATCCTTGTGACCACTAGACCAATATAATCCTTCCTAAGTTTAAGATCCAAAGGTAAATTTGGGAAAAGAAAGGACAAGTTGTTTTGCCACTGCAAAATTGACAGGCTTTTTGGCCAATTTGACTTTCTAAAATCATGATTATGATTTTTACATCACTTGCTACTTACTTTTTGTTTTCTTCTTCAAATTTGTGCCTTACTTTGACTTTGGAAATGGCATTCTACACCACCACTAAATTTTTTTGACTTTGAAAATTTTATTTCTTGGAAAATTACATATAGTGTTTTTAAAAAAAAAGTAGAATACGTGTTTCAGAAGCACTTTAAAAAAGTAGAATTTGTTTTATTCTAGGTGAGCTGCTTCTTTGATTCGTTTAGTTTTTCCCTCTTTCTTTTTTTCTGTGTTTTAGTGAATTATGTTTATTCACTCTAATTAGTGGAGTTGTGTGCAAGCTGCGTGGGCATACCATGGTTATATAATTAAAAATGAATAAGAAAAAAGGGGGTGTTTTTATGTTCTTTATGATGATTTTTTTCTCTTCATTTTAGGGAGATCAAAGGTGGAACTATTTGAAGAAAAGGTGGAAACTAGAAAAGATGGCTAACAATGCAGTGGCATGTGTTGAAAGGGCAACTAGTGAGATGCTGATTGGTCCTGATTGGGCTATAAACATTGAGCTTTGTGATATTATCAACATGAATCCTGGGTAACTATCTTGCCTACATGTCTCATATGGGTACTTTGTACCTGAGCATATTTTGTTGAAGTGATTATTTGTTCTAGTTGAAAAATTAGTTTTACTATTAAGCCGGGCTCTATTAGGAACAAACTCTCTATCTCACCTGTAAGGTAGTGGTATGGACTGTGCACTTTGTGGGAATATACTGGATGTGTTGTTGTCCTTGTTGTTATTAAAGATTGCTGCGATCTTCATCTTCATAACTAATAGACTACATATATAATTATTAAATACATCTGGGTTATTCTGTAATTAGTTATTCTTCAGTTCTCTATATATACAGCTGTAACCCCTTCAATATTAATGAGATCAATTAATTCTTAAATCTGTATCATGGTATCAGAGCTAGGGTTTCTTCTTCCGCCCAAACCCTAATCTGTCCTCTTTTCCGACGTGTGTGCGCCGCCGCCACCGTCTACACCATGCTCACAGCGGCCTGTCTTCTCGCAGTTATTAGCCCCTCTGTGCACAAACACGCCCGGGGTTTTCTCACATCGGCTTCACTTTGGGACGCACTAGCCACAAGGTACAACTCTGTGTCCACGGCTCATATTTTTCAGTTGCGTGACAAATTGCATACTCTTCGGAAGGGAACGAAGACGATGACTCAATACCTTGATGATGTGGCCTCTATTCTGTCTGACCTAGATGCTGTGAACGAGATTATTCCTGAACGAGACGTGGTGAATGCCGTGATACGTGGTCTTCCGGCTGGCTATTCCTCTCTCAAACAGCATATTCGCCTCTCGCCTGTCGAAATCACTCTGAATCAACTGTCTGGATGGCTTAATGCAGAAGAATTGAATCTAGACATGGAACACAAATTACTGCTCGGAGAAGCCAGTTCCACCCCTGGCGTCACGGCTCTTTACTCGGCTGGCAGCGGAGGCTCGGCCAGGGGTCGCGGTGATGATCGCCGTAACCAAGGGCGAGGCAGCGGCGGCGGTGACCGTCGAAACACCGGGCAGCAAGGCAGAGGCGGGCCTCCACCGAGGGACGACTTCCAGTCAGGCCGCGGACAGGGACGAGGAAACCAGCGGATGCCCACACGAGATCTTCCGACGTGCCAAATTTGTGCTAAACGGGGCCATTCTGCGGCTAATTGCTGGTATCGTTATGATGACTCGCAGAATGTAAATAGCCAGTCCGGAGGATCAAGGGCGATGCATGCGTCCACAAACGCTCAATCTGGCGATTGGTATCTAGACACAGGTGCTAACACCCATGTGACGTCGGATTATTCACAACTTCAAGCTCCTCATCCGTATCATGGCTCAGAAACTATTACAGTAGGCAATGGTCAATCCCTTCCCATCACAAACACCGGCTCTGGGTATGTCTATACCCCAAATGGTAAATTTCATCTCTCAACCCTTCACCACGTCCCTTCCCTCACATCCAATCTTTTATCTGTTTATCGCTTTACTAAAGAAAATAACTGCACCCTCATTTTTAATGACACCAATTTCCAGATAGTGGACAATACCACGAACCGGGTGCGGTACACGGGCCGCTGTGAGCATGGGCTATACACTCTTCCATCCAGGTCTCCGTCTGTTGTGAGTCAAGCCATTCTCTCGTCAACCTGGCATCGCCGGCTTGGGCACCCATCATCCGCCATCACCAAATCCATTTTATCTTCCTTAGGTTTTAATTTTTCAGAAAAATTACATTGCGAGTCCTGTTCAGTGTCTAAATCTTGTCGTTTACCTTTTTCACTGTCTGAACACAAGGCCACTGCGCCATTTCAATTAATTCATTCTGATGTTTGGGGTCCAACCTCAGTTCCTTCTGTTCAAGGTTTTTGTTATTATATCTGTTTTGTTGATGATTACAGTAAATTCACTTGGCTTTATCCTCTGAAATTTAAATCCGAAGCTTATACTATTTTTGTAAACTTTGACCGAATGGTTCAAAATCAATTTAATGCCAAAATCAAAATTTTTCGAAGTGACAATGGCAAAGAATTTGTCAACAATGCATTTGGTGTTTTTCTTCAAAATCTAGGGGCTCTTCATCACACTTCATGTCCATATACCCCTGAACAAAATGGCGTTGCTGAGCGCAAACACCGTCACCTAATAGAAACAGTTGTTGCGCTCCTCCATGATTCCACCTTACCTGTTTCCTTTTGGGTTGATGCCCTTGCTACTGCCAACTACCTCATAAATCGCATGCCCACTCACACTCTCTCCAACTCCACTCCATATGCCCGTCTCTACAATCATCCACCCGACTATATCCATCTCCGCCCGTTTGGGTGTCTAGTTTATCCCTGGTTGCGTCCGCACACTCAACATAAACTTCAACCTCGGTCCACCCCTTGTGTCTTTCTAGGCTATCATCCCACTATCAAAGGTTACAAATGTTTCGATCCTGTATCTCAGAAAACATATGTTTCCCGTCATGTTCGTTTTGTGGAGGAACAATTTCCTTACACAAGTCTTTCCTCTACTCCATACTCCCCCAATCCACTTGGCGTTGTGCCATTATTTCCGTCCGTTTCTCACGCTCATGCTCCGGCTCACTCGGCACCTAACCCGGTACCCCACTACACCACTACCCACCCGAAACCCCAAACCTCCCACCCGAACACCCAGCCGACTGCCACACAACCCACCACTTCCCTACATCATACTCCTAACACACATACAGCCACCCCATCCACCGCTGCACATCCCAGCTCCCACGGCAGCCCCACCCAACCCCCGCCCACGCATCATACAACTCCACCACCCCTTCCTAATCACCCTCCACTCAACACTCATCCTATGACAACCCGAGCCAAGGCCGGTACCTTCAAACCCAAAGCCTACCACACTCAAATACCCTTTGATGCACATCCCACAACTGAGCCTACTACCTACAACCAAGCCTCCAAAAATAGTTTCTGGTGCCAAGCTATGGATGAGGAATTTCAGGCTCTGAATGAACAACGTACATGGGATTTGGTACCTCTGCCTAGTAACCGAAAGTCTATTGGGTGCAAATGGGTGTTTCGCATCAAACGAAATTCAGATGGATCTCTTTCTCGCTATAAAGCACGTCTGGTTGCAAAAGGGTATCATCAGGAGTATGGTGTGGATTATAAGGAGACCTTCAGCCCTGTTGTTAAGCAACAGACTATTCGTCTGGTCTTGTCTCTTGCTCTTCACTATGATTGGCCGCTTCATCAGCTAGACGTCAGCAATGCCTTTCTTCATGGTCATCTTGAGGAAGAAATCTATATGGTTCAGCCACCGGGATATGTTAATCCCAACCGTCCTCACTATGTTTGCAAGCTTCGCAAATCACTGTATGGCCTGAAACAGGCCCCTCGTGCCTGGTACACACGTCTCTCTACTTTTCTGCAGGGTCTTGGTTTTCGCACCTACCATCATGACAACAGCCTCTTCACCCTTCACTGTTCTCGAGGGACAGTCATCATTCTTATCTATGTGGATGATATTGTTATTACAGGCAGCTCGTCATCACTCATCACTGAAATTACTGAAGCTATGCATCGTGACTTCAAACTTAAGGACCTCGGTCCTCTGGAGTTCTTTCTTGGCCTCGAACTCATCCGCAAATCGGGAACCATATTGATGCATCAGACAAAATATACCCTTAAACTTCTAAATCGGGCTGGAATGACAGACTGCAAACCCGCGGTCACTCCCATGGCAGTCCGCCAATCCCCAGGGCCGAATACTCCCTTTGCCGATCCTACACTATATCGGAGCCTCGTCGGTGGACTTCATTATCTTGCTGTTACTCGTCCGGACATCCAATATGCAGTCAATCGAGTCTCCCAATCAATGCATGCTCCCACAGAACAACACTTTCAGGCCTTGAAACGCATTCTGCGCTATCTTCAAGGTACTCTTCACTGTGGAATTTTATTTCAAAAGGGCTCGTTTGATATATCTGTTTTTTCTGATTCGGATTGGGCTAACGACAAAGATGATCGAAAGTCCACTACTGGATATATTGTTATGATGGGACCGAATCTGATTTCCTGGTGCACCAAGAAGCAAACGCGAGTGTCCCGTTCCTCCACAGAAGCAGAATATCGTGCCATGGCTGCGGGTGTTGCTGAAGCCATGTGGTTACGATACCTTACGGATGCACTTGGCATTCCCCCGACGAAACCACAGATTTATTGTGACAATCAGTCCACTATTTGTGTTACCAAAAATCCAGTCCTTCATGATCGTATGAAGCATGTTGGGTCTGACTGTCACTTTGTTCGCGATGAGGTACTTGCAGGAGCGATGGCCACGCACTATGTCCCATCTACTGACCAGCTTGCTGATATTCTCACCAAGCCTCTTCCGTTACAGCCTTTTCAGTCTCTCTGCTCCAAGCTGCCCCTCGTTACCGCTGATCAGCTTGCGGGGGGATAATAGACTACATATATAATTATTAAATACATCTGGGTTATTCTGTAATTAGTTATTCTTCAGTTCTCTATATATACAGCTGTAACCCCTTCAATATTAATGAGATCAATTAATTCTTAAATCTGTATCAATAACATTTCATTTACTTTTCATGTTCTAGAGCTTTGCTTTTTTGATGTAAGAACTTTTGTGGACACGGCTCATCTGTTTTCTACTTCCCTGTGTTCCCGAAGAATTTGTTTTCTACTTCCCTGTGTTCCCGAAGAATTTGTCTTGTCCACAAAATGGTTGTGATCTCCTTATCACGTAACATAGCATTTGTCAGCCCTGCCACTTCTGAGTAGTGATGCAAACTTAAGGCTAACTACCTGTTGTTGGTTCTTCTCTTTTGACTGTTGCAGTTCTCAATGTTTATTTGTTGGGGTAATGGGATATAAATGCCTCCTTGCTTGACAAAGTCCAAATCAATGTTACAGCTAGGCCATTACTCATTAGGAATTTTATAACCTTGGGGAGGCTCGTCGGCTTATACTATTTAGTGGGGATGATGGAAATCCAACTCTGTCCATGTGTTATGGTGTTTGAGCAAAAATCTTAAGTTGGTTTGAAATTTGATGTATAGTGGTTAGTAGTGAGCTCTTGCCATAACACAAAAAGAAGGGAATTTGACTAGACATTTGTTGTTGAAAGACGAGCATGTTTTTGGTTTTCTATATCTATCTAAGGAGGATACCGGAAGCACTAGATTTGTGTTCCAGGCAGGGGCGGACCCACGTGGTATCCAGGGGTTCACCCGAATCCACTCGGCTAAATTTCTCTCTCTGAAACCTTCTTTTACTCTCTCCGAATATTTATTTACTTCGTTTATGTTTTGATTTGATACGAAATTTAAGAAAATGAAGAAGGTTTATGCTCTGTTTTTTAATAAATAATATCTTGTATTTATTATTTTTCTTAGTGTACATGATAAAAGACAAAAGAATAATTAAAATGGGGCGAGTAGGGCATTCTTTTAAGGGTCGTATACAGAAAAAATATGACAAGTAAATAGATCAAATGGAGTAATCAATTAATGTTAATTTAATTATCATTGAATGTTCTTATAGATCATTATTAAGTTAATTTATATAATGACTCTAAATTAAAGTTATAATTATTATACTATATAAATTTGAAGTCATTGAAATATTTTATTTCTGATAATTCTATAAGATAAAAAAAAAAATATTGCGAAACTATTGAATCAGGTAAGGCGAATTGTAAAAAGTGAGTTCAGAAAAAAATGGATTGTGCTTTCAACGTTTCTGACGCCGTCAGTTAGCTTCCGTTATAAATTTAAAGGCATTGTGCACTTAATAAGTGCACAAAGCCTATTTTGGTTCTCTTTTTTTATATGACATATATTGGTTCTTTTTTTAGTTTTAAGGCATATTTTGGTTCCGAGTTCACACTTATCGTTAGTTTAATAAACAAATATGACATGCTACTGCTCTCAACTTCTCGTTCCTGGTATATCGTCTGTGACATTGGTACAACTGATAGGAGGTGAATATAGTTATCAAACTTTAGCTTGCTGGTGTACTATGTTGAAATATCTCGTGTATTTCAGCACATCCATAGTGTTGGCATTTTTCAGATAGGTACCGATAGAAATTCACTTCATCAACACGCCATGTTTTGACTGCTTGTGTTCCAAGACACATTTAAGTTATCACTAACAAATTCAATGAATATCCTAGAGTAGATTTTTCATGTGCATATAACACTTCTAAATGTGGCTTTTGACATGGATTTGCCTTTTGAAGTTGCAAAAGATTTTGTGAATAGAAACTTGAATGAAGATTATTTTACTAATTCTTTCTTTCTCTGAACTTTTTATTCAGGTTCTTGAGACCCTGAGCAAAAATTGTGGAGAGAATGTTTTTCAGCAAATTGTGAAGCGTGACATTTTAAAAGACATGGTCAAAATAGTGGAGAAGAAGGTAAACAACTTCCTACTAATATACATGGTTTCCTGAACTGGTTATACCTCTTTGAGATCTCTAATAACTATGATTATTTTTTTTATTACAAAAAAGGAAAGCCCGGTGCACTAAAGCTATCGCTATGCGCGGTGTCCGAGGAAGGGTCCCACTACAAGGGTGTATCGTACGCAGCCTTACCTTGCATTTCTGTCAGAGGCTATTTCCAAGGCTTGAACTCATGACCTCCTGGTCACATGACAGCCTGATTTAAATGTGAGGGATAAGATTTTGATTTTGATAGATTCATGGGAAGAAACTTTGGGAAGGCCAAGGGGGAGATTTCCCCAGTATTACGCTGCATATAATGAGCTGAAGGTGATTCCTTTGTGTTCCTATTAGTTTGTTCAAGCATCTTACAATCCTTGGGTGAAAGCCTGTGCAAAGTCGTTACTGTAGCAAAGGTTCATGTTTTTAGTTGTAGTTGGTAATAGTAACTTAGATATCTTTCTCAAAAAAAAGTTGTAGTTGGCAATAATTACTTAGATATTTATCACATAAAAAAATAAATTCCTCGATATAGCTAAATCAACTCCTCTGTCTCTCTTCCTCAGTAAAGAGAATTATGGGTGTAACCAAAAGTGACTAAGCAAGTCTAGGTGTCAGAGCTGATCTGTTAAATAAGAAAGTGAATATGGTGTCCTGGATATCGATTCACATTGACCTCTATTTAGATGTAACGCCCCGAAATTTGATCCTGAGACGTCACACGGTGCTCCGAACTATAAGTAGTCCTGAGTTAACCCTGGTTGCCTTCTACTAAGTCTGAATCTCAAAATAAGGGAATATGGATATAAAATCATGATAAATGAGGAAAACTGTTTGAGTAACTGAGTATATCTGAAAATACTAATCTCAAAAGTCTAATAAAGCAATACTGAAATCTGAATCAAATCTAGCAGTCTGACAAGCCTCTACTACTAATAACTAGAGAGTTACTGGGACAGGCCCCCAGCTGACTCGAGCTGTCTGAAAAGAATACTAAATCGTCTAATCTAACAAGCTGAAAATCTGAATAACTAAGTCCCCGAACTATGAGGACTCACCAACTGTCGAGATGGAGATGGAGATGCTCGAAATCACTCACACTGCTGAAACTGAGCACCTGAACCTACATTATGAGACAATGTAACACATAGACGTATATGTGGATCAGTACTTTGGGAATGTATGAGCATATGGGGGTGAATGCAATAAGTAAAACAATATCTCAACATCATTACAATTTATAAAATCATGCATGCTAAATGTAAATGACTCACATACGCTTGAGTAATCTGAAAGCTGAAAATCATATATCATGAATAACAAAGCTTACTTGTATAAATCTTAGGAGTCATAACACAGTTCTGAAATCTGTATTTCTATTCTATTCTCAAATCATATAAGCTAAGTGAAAAAGCGCTCATCTTTTTATGTCTGAAAACTAAAAGTTGTAGTTTTGTAACTGAAATCTTGAGTAAAGTAATACTTGAATAAGTTTGTGAGCCTTTACACTTAGTTTCTAAAATTTGTTATTAATCTACAGGAAAAATACTTTAAAAATTGTTCTATCAGGAAGGTTCTTCTAACCGACATAAACCATGTGAGCATTCATGGAGTCCAACGTTCTTGTCTGCCTAAGGAGGAATCCTAACGTTGGGGAGATGAGTCATACTCTTGCCAGGGAGTATAACCTATCTAAGTGATCACATCTGTATCTGCCATCCACATAGAAGTGGGAATAATCTGATAATCTGAACCTACGTTGGCTCGTAGTTCTGGGGTATGAGAACACACCCAACTCGGTGCTAAATACTACTCCCATTAAATCTGTATGCTTATTCTGTTGGAAATCTACTTTTAAAATAGTATGATGGTTTATAATGAAAACCAACTGTATATCTGTTAAGCTAAATCTGAAATCTGAATCTGTGAAGTGGATTTCATATCTAATCTGAGACCAAAAGGTCAAATCTTTATCATAAATCTGAAAATAATCTAGTCATGGAGTGCTTATAGCACCATTAATCTTGAAATAACAATATTCAATTAGGGCTTAATGACCCATGCATCAAATTCATGTTAAAACATCACAATGTTCATACTTGATAATGTAAATGTTGATAAATCAACTCAAAATCTGGAATTTACTGCAATATGCATGAAAATATAAAAATAAACATGCAATTCAACTTCTAAATCACTTGAAATCTCACAATCTTGTAAATAGTAACATTGAGTATAAATCCTAACTTGAAATTCATATAATCTCAGGTAAAAAATAAATTTTTTAAAATTAATTTTGGGCACAAGGATGAAAGAACGATCCTTGATGAAAACCCCACATACCTTAATTGATGATCTAGACGAAAAAGCTTGAATCTCTATTTGTGCTATTGAAGATGAATTCTTGAATCTCTAGAATTTTGAGTTTCTTTGGAGAAAGAATGGTGGAATTGGATTTCTTGGGGAGTAAACTTTGATGTTCTAGGGTTTTGTTTGAGAGTATTTTGATGAAAAGTGAATATAATGTGCATAGGATAAGTTAAATCATCTGTTATTCACGACTTGGGGCATGAAAAAAAACTAAAGAGCCCTTTTTGAAATTTTATTCGGAACTAGAAAAATTTTCGATTTTGGCAGCCGGCGCGACGCGCCATGATCGCGCTACGCCATTGGAATTTTAACTGGAAACTGTGGAAAAGGATGATTGGGAAGTTGGCTTGTGGTGCAATCGCGTCGTGCCACTGGAAAGTGATAATTGGGAAGTTGGTCATCACTGCGATGCGGTGGAATTGCGGAGCTTCACTGAAAATTGCCAAATGTTGTTTGGCCTGTCTCCGCGACGCGCTACTGGCCCAAATCACGGTGTTTAGCGACTGAAACTTAACATCGCCATAACTGCTTACCCGGTTATCGGATTAAGGAAAAATTGGTATCGTTGGAAAGCTAATTCAATTTTCTACACATTGGAGGGTCTAGAACTGGAAAATTCCCTATGTATGAAAAGTCTTTCTCTTTTTAAGCTAATCTTTGACATCCTAGGAGCTAAGTTGAGCTAGGAAAGATGCGGGGTATTACAATATCTCCCCCTTAGAAATATTCGTCCTTGAATATGGCTAGTTAAACTGAAAATACTGAGGAATCTGAGGCTATATGCTAGCATGCACAACAGAAACAAATTGCATATCTGAATCTAAAACATACTGAGCGACTGAGCTAATCTGTGAGTACATGAACTTACATGAGGAGAACTATATAGCCGAATCTGAGACTGGAAAATAACTGAATTAAGGGAAACTGTTACCTTCGGATGCATCTAAATTTGTGAAGAAGAGGTGAGGTACTTGGCTCGCATGTCTACTTCTGCTTCCCAAGTGGCGCCCCCAACAGCTTGATTCCGCCAAAGAACTTTGATCAAGGAAACTTCTTTGTTCCTTAGTCTACGGATCCGGTGATCTAAAATCTCAACTGAAATCTCTTCGTAAGAAAGACTATTCTGAATATCTGAGCTTTCTAAAGGAACTACAACAGTGGAGTCGTCAATGCATTTCTTTAGCATAGAGACGTGGAATACAGGTTGAACGGCTGGCAAGTCTGAGGGCAACTCAAGCTCATAAGCTACCTTCCCAACACGACTCAAAATTCTTTAAAGGCCAACATATCGGGGACTAAGCTTCCCTTTCTTGCCAAATCTCTCCACCCCCTTCATGGGTGAAATCTTCAAATACAATGAATCACCAACCTCAAACTCGAGGTCCCTTCTTCTCACATCCGCATATGATTTTTGACGACTCTAGGCTATTTTCAACCTTTCGCGAATCAACTGTACTTTTTCCATAGCTTCAAATACTGCATCAGGCCCAAGCAAAGTAGGCTCACCCACTTCAAACCAACCTATGGGTGACCTACATCTCCTCCTATACTGAGCCTCAAACGGGGCCATCTGGATGCTAGAATGGTAACTGTTATTATAAGCGAACTCAATCAATGACAAATGTTCATCCCAACTTTCTTTGAAATCAAGAGCACATGCCCTCAACATATCTTCTAGAGTTTGGATAGTCCTTTTTGCTTGACCATCTGTTTGAGGGTGGAAAGCTGAACTAAGCTGGACTTGGGTACCATGACCCTTCTGAAAGGTTCTCCAAAACTGAGTATCTCTATCTGAAATGATAGACAAGGGAACTCCATGTAATCTGACTAACTCTCTGATGTACAACTTAGCATAGTCTTCAGATGTGTAGGACGTATGAACTGGCAAGAAATGGGTTGATTTAGTCAGCCTATTAACAACAACCCAAATCGAATCATGCTGACGACGCGAAAGGGGTAATCCTGTCACAAAGTCCATATTCACCTCTTCCCACTTCCAAGTGGGAATACTAAACTCCTGCAAAGTACCACCAGGTCTTTGGTGCTTTACCTTAACCTGTTGGCAAGTAGCACACTTGGCCACAAATCCTGTTATATATTTCTTCATACCATTCCACCAATAGATTTCCCGTAAATCGCGGTACATCTTGGTGGCTCCGAGGTTTATCGAATAACGCGCTCCATGCGCCTCAGCCATAATTCTCTGCCTCAAATCAACAACACAGGGCGCACACAATCTATTCTGGTATCTCAACACACCATCTCCCCCTTGGAAGAAAGCCTCTATCTTCTATTCTCCAATTGACTCCTTTAGCTTAACCAAGCCAGAGTCCTGATCTTGCTTCTCCATCACCTTCACAACTAAGGAAGATTCAGAGCTACTCTGAACCCAAACGTTCCCTTCAGCTGAGTCAACCAATCTCACACCCAATCTAGATAAGCGGTGAACTTCCCGAACTAACTCTTTCTTTTCATTCTCCACATGAGCAACACTGCCCATAGACAATCTACTAAGGGCGTCTGCCACCACATTTGCCTTGACTGGATGATACAACACACTCATATCATAATCTTTCAGCAACTCTAACCACTTTCTCTAACGGAGATTCAACTCTCTCTGAGTAAACACATACTGTAAGCTTTTGTGATTCGTGAACACATCAACATACACCCCGTAAAGATAGTGGCTCTATATTTTCAAAGAAAAAACTACAACAGCTAACTCAAGGTCATGGGTAGGGTAGTTCTTTTCGTGAGGTTTCAACTGTCTAGAGGCATAGGCTATGACCTTACCTTTCTGCATCAACACACAACCCAAACCAACTCTAGAGGCATCACAATAAACAACAAATCCATCCGTACCATCAGGTAGTGCTAAGACTGGGGCTGTAGTGAGTCGAGTCTTTAACTCCTGAAAACTCTTCTCATAGGAATCTGACCACTGAAACTTAACCTTCTTTTGGATCAATCTAGACATAGGGGATGCAATAGATGAGAAACCTTCAACAAAACATCGATAATAGCCAGCTAAACCCAAGAAACTCCTAATGTCTGACGGAGAAATGGGTCTAGGCTAGTTTCTTACTGCTTCAGTCTTTTGGGGATCGACTCTAATGTCATCGGTGGAAACAATATGATCAAGGAAGGCTACTGATCTGAGCCAAAAATCACACTTGCTAAATTTGGCGAACAATTGGTGATCTCTAAGAGTTTACAAGACAATTCTAAGATGATCTACATGATCATCCTCACTTCGGGAATACACAAGGATATCATCTATGAATACTATGACAAACATGTCTAGATACTGTTTGAACACTCGGTTCATGAGGTCTATGAAAGCTTCTGGGGCATTTGTTAGCCCGAAGGACATGACTAGAAATTCAAAATGACCGTGACGGGTCCTGAAAGCTGTCTTTGGAATATCTCACTTTTTTACTTTAAGCTGATGATAGCTGGATCTAAGGTCTATCTTGGAAAAGTAACTCGCACCTTGGAGTTGATTGAATAAGTCATCAATCCTAGAAAGAGAATATTTATTTTTGACTGTGACTTTGTTTAACTGACGATAGTCAATGCACATTCGCAAAGAACCATTTTTCTTTCGCACGAATAGGACGGGAGCACCCCATGGGGAAACACTGGGTCTTATGAAACCTTTATCTAAAAGATCCTTAAGCTTCCCCTTCAACTCTTTAAGCTCGGCTGGAGCCATACGATAAGGAGGAATAAAGATTGGCTAAGTATCTGGCAGAAGGTCAATACCTAATTCTATCTCTCTATCAGGAGGTACCTCTGGGAGATCTTTTGGAAAGACTTCATGAAACTCATTGACCACTCAGACTGGCTGAATTGTTGGAGTCTCAGACTTTGAGTCTTTGACTCGAACTAGATGATAAATGCACCCTTTAGATATCAACTTTCTGGCCTTAAAATAGGATATGAAGTGACTGTTAAGAGATACTGAGCTACCTGCCCACTAAAAAACTAGCTCGTCAGGGAACTGAAACTTCACCACTCGGGTGCGACAATCTATGGATGCATAACAGGAATGGAGCCAATCCATCCCATAATAATATCAAAATCGAGCATATCTAACTCTATCTGGTCTGCTAGTGTAATCTTATAAAGGACTATGATAGGATACTTTCTGTAGATCTGTTTAGCAACAACTGACTCACCCACTGGGGTGGAAAATAAGAAGGGCTTGGAAAGTTTTTCAGGACTTATCTCAAAATTCACTGCAACTAATGGAGTCACATAAGAAAGATTTGACCCAGGGTCCAACAATACATAAGCATCAAAATGAAAGACACGAAGCATACCCGTAATAACATCTGGTGAAAACTCCTGCTCCTGATGGGCCGGTAAAACATAAAACCTATTCTGGCGCTAACCGCCACTAGTACTGATGAATCTCCCTGAGGAGGGGCTTGGCGACCTAGGGGAGCTGGTGCACTATTAGCCCGAGTCTAGGGACGAACATTCCTATTTCCCTGCCTAGCATGCGGGCACTCTTTGATTTTGTGACCCAACTGGCCACAACCATAACAACCTTTCTGACCCCACAAACACTCACCCAAATGATTCTTACCACACTTAGCACATGGGGGATGATTGGGTTTTTCACTCACACTATTCTTAGATCTGGACATAGAAGGTCTACCCCACTGCTCTTGCTTATTTCTGGGTGTGGGAGCACTGGCTGAAGACGGTGCTGGTATAGATGAATGATTCTGAAATTGTGAATGATTTCCTCCTCCAAACCTATTCTGACCATGATCAAATTGCCCTGTTCTAGCCTTCTTATTTTCTCTCCCTTTTTCCTTTAACTTCTCTGCCTCAATCTGTTGGGCAAGAATCATCAGCCTAGCAAGATCCATGCCCCCAATAAGCATAGAAGTCCTACACTCCTTAACTACCAACCCGGACACACCGATCATAAACTTACTCATGCTTGACCTAGGATCAGGCATCTGATCAGGGGCATGCTTAGACAACTGGTTGAACTTGAGGCAATACTCCTTCACTATCATTGAGCCCTGCCTCAGGTTCATGAACTCTTCTATCTTAGCTTCCCTCATCTCACGCAGGAAAAATTTGTCTAAGAACGCATCCTAAAATATCTGCCAAGTCATGGGAATTGCATTCTCCCCTCTATTATTCTTCCACATCACTACCTAATCATACACAACATATTTTAGCCTATAGGATGCCAATTATACACTCCTATCTTCAGAAATATGCATAATTTAGGTGATCTTCTTCACCTCATCAAGATACAATTATAGGTCCTTACCTGCCTTCGACCCAAAGAATTCTGGTGGGTTCATTCTTATGAAATCACAGATTCTGGCTGCAGCTAAGTCCCCATTCTTCTGAAGTAGGACTGCAGCCTGATGGTTGCCCTGAACATCTACTGTCACAGCTTGGGCTAGCGCCTGAAAGGCAGCTCGAAACTCTGCATGTGACATATTCTCATTCAAAGGATCTGTGGGCTGAGGTGGTTGATTATTGTTTCTGCGTGCGTTAGCTCGACGAGGAGGCATATTCTGTTACGTGAAAGCACAAGTTAAAAGCAGATAGAGATACTTGAAAGCACGACAGATCATGAAAGAAGAGATGATTTCCTAAAATACTTCACAGCCTCTTACTCAAGATGTGGCGCGCTTCACACCGATAATCAAGACTCTACACAAACCGGCTTGTCTGACTCCCTAGGACTCTCTAAACCTTAGGATCTGATATCAAGTTTGTCACGCCCTAAAATTTAATCCCGAGACGTCACACGATGCTTCGAACTACAAGTAGTCCTAAGTTAACCCTAGCTGCCTACTACTAAGTCTGAATCTCAAAATAAGGGAATATGGATATACAATCATAATAAATGCGGAAAACTGTCTGAGTAACTGAGTATATCTGAAAATACTAATCTCAAAAGTCTGATAAAGGAATACTAAAATCTGAATCAAATCTAGTAGTCTGACAAGCCTCTACTAATAATATCTAGAGAGTCACTAGGACAGACCCTCAGCTGACTCGAGCTGTCTGAAAAGAATACTAAATCATCTAATCTAACAAGCTGAAAATCTGAATAACTATATCCCTGAACTATGAGGACTCACCAACTGTCGAGATGTAGATGGAGATATTGGAAATCACTCATGCTGTTGAAACTGAGCACCTGAACCTACATATGTGGATCAGTACTTTGGGAATGTACTGAGCATATGGGGATGAATGCAATAAGTAAAACAATATTTCAACATCATTATAATTTATAAAATCATACATGCTAAATGTAAATGACTCACATACGCTTGAGTAATCTGAAAGTTGAAAATCATATATCATGAATAACAAAGCTTACTTGTATAAATCTTGTGAGTCATAACACTTAGTTCTTAAATCTATAATTTTGTTCTATTCTTAAATAATATAAGCTAAGTGAAGAAGTGCTCACCTTTTTAAGTCTGAAAACTAAAAGCTGTAGTTCTGTAACTAAAATCTTGAGTAAAGTAATATATGAATAAGTTTGTGAGCCTTTTCACTTAGTTTCTAAAATCTGTTATTAATTTACAGGAAAAATACTTTAAAAACTATTCTACCAGGGAGGTTCTTCTAACCGATATAAACCATGTGAGCATTCATGGAGTCCAACGTTCTTGTCCTCCTAAGAAGGAATCCTTACGTTGGGGAGAGGATTCGTACTCTTGCCAGAGAGTATAACCTATCTAAGTGATCACATTTGTATCTGTTATCCACATAGAAGTGGAAATAATCTGATAATCTGAACCTACGTTGGCTCGTAGTTCTGGGGCATAAAAACACACCCAACTCAGTGCTAAATACTACTCCCATTAAATCTGTATGCTCATTCTGTTGGAAATCTACTTTTAAAATAGGATGATGGTTTATAATGAAAACCAACTGTCTATATGTTAAGCTAAATCTGAAATCTGAATCTGTGAAGTGGATTTCATATCTAATCTGAGATCAAAAGGTCAAATCTTTATCATAAATCTGAAAATAATCTAGTCAAAGGGTGCTTATAGCACAATCAATCTTGAAATAACAATATTCAATTAGGTCTTAATGACCCATGCATCAAATTCATGTTAAAACATCACAATGTTCATGCTTGATAATGTAAATGTTGATAAATCAACTCAAAATCTGAAATTTACTGCAATATGTATGAAAATATGAAAATAAACATGCAATTCAACTTCTAAATCACTTGAAATCTCATAATCTTGTAAATAGTAACATTAGGTATAAACCCTAACTTGAAATTCATATAATCTCATGTTAAAATTATTTTTTTAAAATTAATTTTGGGCACAAGGATGAAAGAATTATTCTTGTTGAAAATCCCACATACCTTAATTGATGATCTAGATGGAAAAGCTTGAATCTTAAATCTCTATTTGTTCTATTGAAGATGAATTCTTGAATCTCTTAAATTGAAAACCTTGAATTTTGAGTTTCCTTGGAGAAAGAATGGTGGAATTGGATTTCTTGGGGAGTAAGCTTTGATGTTCTAGGGTTTTGTTTGAGAGTATTTTGATGAAAGTGAATATAATGTGCATAGGATGGGTTAAATCATCTGTTATTTATGATTTGGGGCTTGGGAAAAGACCAAAGAGCTCTTTTTAAAATTTTACTCGGAACTAGAAAATTTTTCGATTTTGACAGCCAGTGTGACGCGCCATGATCGCGCTACGCCACTGGAATTTTAACTGAAAACTGTGGAAAAGGACGACTAAGAAGTTGGCTAGTGGCACGATGCGGTGCAATCGCGTCGTGCCACTGAAAAGTGACAATTGGGAAGTTGGTCATCACCACGATGCAGTGGAATCGCGGTAGGGGTGTGCAAAAATCGAACTGATCGATAAACCGAACCGATACAAATGTTATTGGTTTATTATTATTGGGTTAACGATTTTTTTATGGTTTTATAGAAAAAATTATTGGTTTGGTTCGATTTTATCTTATCGGGTTATTGAGTAAATCGATAATCCAATAAGAATATATATCTATATCTATAATATATTAAAAGTGTGAAGCCCCTTAGAAAAGTGATTTGAACCTTTTGTCCTTCATTAAAAGACTCTCCTTTAGACAAAACTGTCTTTTCACTATTTTATTCAATTTATTATTTAATTATTTTTTATTATACTAAACTCCTAAAATATATGGGACTCTAAAATATATGGAAGGATAATCAATTAATATTTTCATTTGTAGTGGTCAATTAGAAAAATACTCCTAAAATAAAATTCTATTAAGAAAATACTTCTATAAATATTGAGATCAAGAGAATAATTATTTATACTAATTTATGCACACAATATGCTTAGGTCTTTCAATAACATATATGCATGCCCATTTTTCACATTTTTGTTTAACCGTTTTTTATTCTCTCTTCTTCTTTTTCCTTTGTCTTTTAAGTTAGCTATTGATTCACTTGTATTTCTTAGATGTTAGGTAGTTGGTTTTTTAATTTTGTAAAGTATTACCTTCTCTGTTTTTTCGATCAATGTATGGAATACATACAAGCCATCAGGCTTTGTATAATAAATTCAATAAATGTTTTTATTATTAGTTTGTATAATAATTATATTGTCTTAATATCCCTATTAGTTTATTATTTTGTGATAGTTTATAGGTTGTAGACGAATATCGATCGGGTTTGAGGATTTTTTGTGTGTAAAGTTTAAATTTAATTGTATTATTTTGATATCTTTTTTATCATATTGTTTTGTTGTAGTTTGCAGGTGGTAGATAAATGTCGATCGACTTTGAAGAATTTTTTTAGATAAGGGTTAAGTTTAATTGTATTGCTTTGATATCTCCGACTTGAGAATTTTTTTTGTGTAAAGATTAGCTTAGGTATAGTTATATTATTTTGATATCTCTATTATCGTATTATTTTGTTATAGTTAACAGGTGGTAGATGAGTGTCAGACGCTTTGACGAAATTTTAGTGTAAATGTTAGATTTAATTGTATCATTTGATGTCTCTATTATCATATTGTTTTATTGCAGTTTACAGGTGGTAGATGAATGTTGATCATCTTTGGGAATCGTTTTCGGTAAAGGTTATGTTTAATTAAATGAATTCTCCATCTTTACATATTCAAAAGATGTTGAATTTAATTATTGTATTCATCTTTATTATTTAAATAAATTTTTTATTTAGTGTAATGTTTGAACTCATTAAAGTGAGGTACACACGCGAGGCGGTACACCTAATCTAGTATATAACAAGACTTATTAAATATTTCTCTTTAATTTCTACAAATTAACAAACCTATTATTTTAATTATACAAACTCTTAATTTCTCCTAACAATATTTAGTTCAAACTTGAAGATTCTTGTAAATTAAAACACATCATGTAGGATTTTTGGTTGCAACTAAGATTCGATTTTTTTTTCATGTTAGTTACTACTATTTATATTTTATGAGTATTTTTTTATCGGTTAAACTGAAAATTGAACCGTTAAGGACTAAAAATCGATAAACCGAAAACCGATAAAAATATCTTATTGGTTTGGTTATTGGTTTAGCATATTTAAAAACCAAAAATCGATAAATCGAACCGATAATATATAAAACCGAACCGAACCGATCGATGCACACCCCTAAATCGTGGAGCTTCACTGAAAATTGCCAAATGTCATTTGGCCTGTCTCCGCGATGCGCTACTGACCCAAATCATGGTGTTTAGCGACTGAAACTTAAAATCGTCATAACTTCTTACCCGGTTATCGGATTAAGGTGAATTTGATATCGTTGGAAAGCTAATTCAATTTCCTACCCATTGGAGGGTCTAGAACTGAAAAATTCCCTAGGTATAAAAAGTCATTCTCTTTTGAAGCTAATCTTTGACATCCTAGGAGCTAAGTTGAGCTAGGAAAGATGCGGGGTATTACATTAGATGTCTTTGAACTGGATAAAATGATCTGAAGGGAATGGAAAATGAACCAAAGAAAGATATAGAAGACTAAAAGAAGAGAGTTTCCTTCTTTTTGTCTAGGAACCTTAGGCGCAGAGTAAAACTGGGGAAGATTAATTTTTATTTCTACACTGTCCTGTTGAAATAATACGAACTAGTTTCTCCAATTTCAACCTCTTCTCTACCAAACCATACAAGTTAAAGGAATGCAGCAAAAGAAGGGTGAAAGGAACAATTGTTAATCATGGGAATTCTGCAGAACTTATGTTCATGAAACTGCAATTGCCTAACTGATGGATTCAACCTCACGTTATCAATATGATGCTGCCTTGGTTTCTGTGTGCGTTCTTATTCCGTTGTAAAATTACTAAACTTACTCTTTATTTCCCAAATGGAGAGAATTTCTGTTCAATATTATTTGTTCTGTAAATGTTAACTGATACTGACAACTAGCGTTATTGTCGTCCTTACTCCCTTCAACTCAAGAGTTTGGGAAAAGAGTTCATGGTAATGTTTTTCTTTCTGTTGTCAAACTTTATAAATGCAACAATATGTTAAAGAACATTGATGTTTGAGTCTCAAAATATGTTAGATATAATCAGTTCATTTAAGAAATCAATCCTCAATACCTGTATTTACAATTGTGGAGACCTAACTAATTTGGATACTTATATAATCCTTTCATGGATTATGTATTTTCTAGTGGAGCATTAACACAATATATATAGCTCCTGTGTAATAGAAAAAAACTATTAAGGTTAACCTCACTACACTAAGTTAAATGTGTTGGTTCTGTGAATGTCCAGAAATATATTATGCAAGTTATAGAGAGTTAGAACCACTTTTAGTTGGTTAAACATGGGCATGTATGTTAGTGTTGTTATCTCTTTTTTTAAAGATCACTTTGAGAAGTACACATTTTGACAGTAAAAGATAAATTAAAATGTGAAAGTCCCGTTGATCTAGGCATTAACTTTTCTATGCAGTTTCAAAAAGCTTCTCCGTCGTTGCTTATTGGCCAATGCATTTGCCACCTTGTTTTGTTTGCTAAACTCTGCATAACGTTAGATTCCTAAACTGGCATATCAGGGATCTGCATTTCAAAATAGTAGTCATATAGTTCATGGCCTTTTAAAATAGTGTAATTACCTATATACAATCTATATTGATAACAATAGTGGTTTTGTTCTACTCTTTTACTATTGTGCTGTACATGCTTCTTTTTCTAATTGTTTTTTTGAACTTCTCTTCATACGCTAGTGGAAATCGCATTTTACACTTTTATGTGAGGTTTTTATCTTTAAATAGTTCTTTTTGAAGAACGGTATGTATGCCAATTGAAGTTTGTATTTTTTTCTTTTTAAACATTGGTAAGTTGTATTCTTCAGCATTTAGGCCATGCTGGTCACCTCCAAAAATTTACAACCCTAACCAAAATTACAAACTTCCTATTACTTGTATAATTTGATCGACATCTTCTATATATAGTTGTTTACACCAACCAAATAAAGATACTAAACAATTCCAGTTAACTCTATGAATGGAATTAAATCTCTCTTCAAAAATCTCCCATTTCTTTCCTTCCTTACTGACCACCATATGCATGATGGTATTAGCTTCCGCCACTCCTTTTGAGTCTTGCTAACCCCTTTCCCTCTGATCCAGCAACTAAAAAGGTCTGAAGTGTGTTCTGGCATAGTCCAACTGGAGCCTGTGATGTTGAGGCAAAGCTCCCAGATTTGTGTATTGAATTTGCAATGTAGGAAAAAGGTGCTTGTTTGTTTCCCCTGTCAAATTGCATATGAAACATCTGGGGACCAGTTGCCTTCCTTTCTTCTGTAGAACTTCTCGAGTTAGACAGACTCTTTTGATGACTAACCAAGTGAAGCATTTCACTTTGGTGGGGACCAGTCCTCTCCTAATACTCTTCCAGTGATGATGGTTGCCTCCAACCCCAGCTTGTATCCCTTTCATGTAAGCACTGTTTACTGTGGAATACCATCCTTATTTTGCTTCTATATAACTCTATCTGGTGCATTTGTGACTAGGTTGGTTCCACCCAATTTTTTCGGAAAGCCACCTATCTACTTTTCAATCGTGGAATAGCCTTCTGAAAAACAATCCCAACCTTGAGTTATCCAGTATTTACATACTTCGACTTCAGTAGTGTCGCAAATTGAGAAAAGATCTTTCCGTTATAGGTATTCTTTCCGTTTGTTCTTTTGATGCATATGCTTTGATTGATCTGGGTTCTACCCACTCTTATGTGTCCTCATACTTTGCTGTGAGATTTGATAGACAACCTGAGATGTTAAATTGTCCCTTTTTGTTGATACTCCCATGGGAGATTCCTTATTAGTTGAGTATGTGTACAATGATTGCGAGATTATAGTAGAAGGTAAGGATACCCTTGCCGACTTGATTGTACTTGATATGATTGATTTTGATGTGTTGATGGGCATGGATTGGTTATCTCCTTGCTATGCTACCGTAGATAGTCATGCAAAGATAGTTTGATTTGAGATACCCAACGAATCTAGTTTTGTATTGGAAGTGGGTCAAGTTCTAGATGTTAGTAAAGTTATATCTTTTATGAAGACCCAACGACTATTGAAGAAAGGTTGTATGGGTCTCTAGGCTATGATAAGTGATGTTAGAGAGGGAACACTTAGTTTGAAGGAGCTACTTGTGGTGAAGGAATTTTCTGATGTATTTCCTGAGGAGTTGCCAGGATTACCTCTAGTACTAGAGATAGACTTCGGTATTGATTTGGCACCTGACACTATGCCAATATCTATAACCCCATATCGTATGGCACCAACAGAATTGAAGTAGCTCAAACAACAGTTGCAAGACTTTCTAGATAAGAGTTTCATCAGACTGAGTATATCGCCATGAGGTACGCCAGTTTTTTTTGTAAAGAAGAAAGATGGGTCTCTAAGAATGTATTGACTACATGCAGCTAAACAAGGTAACAATATGTAATAAGTATTTGTTGCCTCGTATAGAGGACCTGTTTGATCAGTTACAAGGAGCTACTCATTTTTCAAAGATTGATCTCTGATCGGGTTATCATCAGCTTAGAATCAAGGAGGAAGATATATCCAAGACAACATTTAGAACTCGATATGGGCATTATGAGTTTCGTGATACCTTTCGGGTTGACCAATGCTCCTGCTCATTCATGGACTTGATGAATAGGGTGTTCAGGCCGTTTCTGGATAAATTTGTGATAGTATTCATTGATGATATTTTGATATATTCTCGTAGCCAGGAAGAACATGAGAATCATCTGATGACTGTATTGCAGACATTGCGTGAACATAAGCTCTATGCTAAGTTCTCAAAGTGCAAATTTTGGCTTAACTCAGTATTCTTTTTGGGGCAGGATGTCTCCAAAGATGGTATCACAATGGATTCTAAAAAGACAAAAGTAGTGCAAAAATGGCCTAGACCTATTTCACCTACGGAGATTCACAGCTTATAGGTGTGGCTAATTACTATAGGCGTTTTGTGCAGGATTTCTCTAAAATTGCATCTCCATTGACCAAGTTAACACAGAAAAATGTGAAGTTTCAGTGGACGAAAGAGTGTGAGCAGAGCTTTCAGAAACTCAAAACATGTTTGACCACCACATCGGTATTAGCCTTACCATCAGGTTCTAGAGGATTTAAGGTATTCTGTGATGCTTCAAGGGTTGGATTAAGATGTGTTCTCATACAACATGATCATGTTATAGCTTATGTTTCGAGACAGTTGAAAAAGCATGAGCTGAACTATCCTACACATGATTTGGAGATGGCCGTTGTGGTATTTTCTCTTAAGATTTGGAGGCATTACTTATACGGTGAAACTTGTGAGATTTATACTGAAAAGAGGCAATTGGCGAAAGGTGTGTAGAAACTTAAAGGTAAAGGTGACAACTTAGGTGTTGGTAAGTCAGGGTCTTGTTGGCTTGTGTTCACGCTAAATCTTCTTTGATAGAGCGCATAAAGACCACTCAATATGAGGATGTGCAGTTGTGTAAATACCGAGATGAGGCCTTAGTTGGTCAAAATAAGACGATGAGTGTTGATTGCGATGGTATTCTTCGAGTGAGTAATCGATATGTGTACCAGCTGCAGATGGGTTAAGACGAGCTATTCTTGAGAAAGCTCACAACTCCAAATATACCATTCACCCTGGCTCCACTAAGATGTATCATGACCTGAAGCAATTGTACTGGTGGGAAGGTATGTAGAAAGATATTACTAACTTTGTTTCTAGTTGCTTGACTTGTCAACAGGTTAAAGCAGAGCATCAACGTCCAACAAGATTATTGCAAGAGATCAGGATTCCAGATTAAAAATGGGAAAGAGTTACCATGGATTTTGTAATCGAGCTACCGCAAACCATTAAGGGTCATAACTCTGTATGGGTAATTGTAGACCGACTTACTAAGTCAGCTCACTTTCTGCTAGTAAAGACTATATATAGTGGAGTGAAATATGCTCAGTTATTTATGAATGAAATTGTCCGACTTCATGGAGTTCCATTGTCTATCATTTCTGACAGAGGATCGCATTTTACTTCACGCTTTTGGAGATCTTTCCAAGAAACGTTGGGTACCCGAGTAGATCTTAGTACTGCATTTCATTCGCAGATGGACGGACAGTCTGAGCGTACTATACAAATTTTGGAGGATATGTTGAGAGCCTGCATTCTTGACTTTGGAGGTAGTTGGGATACTTACCCTTAGCTGAATTTGCTTACAATAACAGTTTCCAGTCAAGCATTTAGATGGCTCCATATGAAGCTTTGTATGGTAGGTGATGTCGTTCTCTTATCGGGTGGTTTGAAGTTAGAGAGGCTAAGGTTTTAGGACCAGACTTGGTATAGAATGCTATAGATAAGCTTCGATTGATTAGACAGAGGTTGCTCACAGCTCAAAGCAGACAAAAGTTGTATGCAGACGAGAGAAGAAGAGATTTGGTGTTCGCAGTTGGGTATAAGGTTTTTCTACGAGTCTCTCCCATGAAGGGTGTGATGCGATTCAGGAAAAGAGGTAAATTAAGCCCGAGCTATGCAGGACCTTATGAGATACTTCAGCATATAAGTGGATTGGCGTATCGTGTGGCACTTCCTCCCGAGATGTCTTTCATCCATCCAGTATTTCATGTCTCTACGCGAAGGAAGTGTATATCATATTCTTCTAGTGTGCTTGAATCGCCGACCTTGCAGCTTGATGAAAATTTAACATATGAAGAGGAACCAGTGACGATTATTGATAGATAAGTAAGAAGGTTATGGTTAAACGAGTTTGTGTCCGTGAAAGTCTTATGGAAGAACCATACTATTGAAGAAGCTATATAGGAATCAGAAAAGGATACGAGATTCAAGTACCCTTACTTATTTCAGTCTTTAGGTATGCACTTGTTCTAAATTCGGGGAATGAATTTCTTAAGGTGGGAAGAATGTAATATCCCATATTAAGAAAAATAAAATAAAAGGAAGTGGGCCAAGCCCATCCACCAATTAGAAAAGGAAAAGGAAGGGCAATGCCCATTTACCCGACCCAAAACCAATTAAGAAAAGGATTTCAATCCTTTCTTTACTTAATAAGCAAATTCAAAATAGGAATGAGAAAACAATATATTTATATATATTACAAAGGGCTTTGCCCATTCCTTGTAAGTACGCCTCTTTTAGCAAAACAATCAACAGTTGCGTCTATAGCATAAAAAAAATCAGCTTGTTTAATTGAAGAAAAATAAATCAAGGAAGAAGAAGAAAAAGTAGGATTGCTCGAAGATATCTATCGGGTTTAAGGTAAATTCTTTCATATATTCTTATCGTGTTTTATTTAAGTCTAGGTAAATTATTTTCGGTATTGAAATTTAGTTGCTAAAGATAAGAATTTTGGGTAATAAGGTGTTGTTTTGGGGATACAAAGTTTGATGACTTGAAAGTTACCAGAAAATCTTGAGGGTTGGGTAGTCTAATTTTACCATGAATTAGCCTAAAATAAGAGATTTAACACGAGAATGAATATGATGTGATTATAGGTTTGATCCAAGAAAGTGATACGAATCATTCGGGGTGACAAGTTTGGTATTTCGACATGTGTACTGTGAGTAGTAATCTTACCATAATTTGTGTTTATTAAATTGCATATTTATACATATTTTTGATGAAACAATGAGTTACGAAATGCTTTGAAATTGCATGTGGGGTAAGTCCTTTACTTGATATGTTATTGAAATGGTTATTTGAATATGATATTATTACTGTGAATATTCTTCACTTACATGAGAAGTATGTATTTTGACATGTGTTTTTATTCAAGTTTACATGTAACATGATTTGCTATGAAGTTTAAATAATACGTACTATTTTAAAAATAACTTTCATATGAACATCCTATTGTTTACAAAAAATTTATAAATGGGAGTAGACCTTGATTTGAATCCCGTAGCTAACGGCGAGATCGTTAGACCTGGTGCACCTTGTATTTACTGATGACTATTATAACCCTCGCTAGTGGGAAGGTAGAACTAGCATACTGTTACTGATCTCCCTCAAGTAGGGACTTACTGATATGATATTTGACTTCTTTATGAGGGGTCCACTGTTATGGGTTATTCTTGATGAAGAATGTCACACTGATTACATGATTCATTCTTGGAAACCTCTCAAATATGTAATATTTGATATGATACGATACTTTTTGAGTTTATCACTGAACTATTAGTTCACTTGGCTTACATGAAATGATGATATTGTTTATTGTTACTGTTTCCTGAAAGAGCATTATTTCATGATGTTTTATGACTTGTACCCATTAGAACTGTTGTGGTTCGGTGTTATTACTCACTGAGCTAGTGTCTCACTCCTCGCTATTATTTTTACAAAGAACGCAGGTGATAGTGAGGATTGCGTTAGCTAGAGATCTCGAGGTAGCATATTCCTGGCGAGCCCCGCATTTGTTCGCATGGGCAGAAGTTTATTTATTTGTTATATTCCATTTCTTGCAAACTCTGAGAGTCGCTCCATAGTCATATCTTTAGAGTTTTGAGTATTCTTTCGTTATTTTGAACTTGTGGAGTATTGAACTTCTCTTATGTTTGGGAAATGGATTCATTTTATTATTTGGTGGTGTTGGTGACTTGTTGAGCGTCGCGGTGGATTGTGTTGGTGTTATTGATGTGTTGGTTGTGGTACTGTTGATTTGAGACAGGGAATTTTCTTAATAGGCCTAAAAACAGGGAAAACTCTGGTCGATTTTTCTATAGAATTCTGATGAGGCTTGCTTTGGAGTCCTAAATTCTTTAGCGCCGGTCATGATCCTATTTTGGATCGTGACATTACTGCTTGTAAAGTAGCCGGAATAGAACACCTTTTAGATTTGCCTCTCAACTTAAGCAAAAAATCGATTATTATTCTTCCGTTATAAATAGCTTATGGTATAGCTTATATATGGACAGATATATTGACAACAAAGATGAACATTGATATCTAGTTCCCTTAGTTTTGATGAGAGATGTTGAAGACATAGTTGAAGAAATGGTAAAGATATCCAGAGAGCTAGATATCAAATGACAGATGTTGAAGACATAGTTGAAGAAATGGTAAAGATATCCAGAGAGCTAGATATCAAACATTATTAAAAATAAGTTTCAATTTCAAATAAACTAAATTATACCTATGATTTTAATATTAGGAATTTAGTTATGAGTCCTAAATATTAGGAGTTTAGTATATTCATGAAGGTCCAAATATGTTCTTGCATCACGAAAAAAATTTAGTAAAGAAGAATCAATAAAACAATACAAAATTATACTCACAATTTTAATAAATATAATCACTTTTGATTATTTGTTTTGGAATTTGCAGTTTATTTTTTATAAAGTTTAATTTATAAATTTGTTTCAAACTTCTCATTTAATTGAATAAATAAAATATATGTGCAATACACGTACTCTAAACTAATATATATATATATATATATATATATATGAGTGTATATAAGCCTATACTATATTTTTATACAATGTACATATGCTCCTCATATGACTCACAAAATTCACTTAAACACCACCAATCCATCATTTTTCAGTTTTCTCACCATCACACATTGATCATCAATTTCATTTTCTTCCAATATACACCCTATAAATGATTTTTTCTTTTTTTAAAATCCACTAAAACTCTATGCCGGAACAACAAATTTTCTTAATTGCAAAAATGAAAAAGGGTCACAACTACTTCTAAATTATTTGAAATCAAGTAAAAATATTTTCAATTATTTTTTATTTAAAAATACCTCTTTATTTATTTTTTGGATTAAAAATATCCCTTGTCCTTAACAAAGTGCCCTCAAACACACCAAGTGAAAAAAAATTGCCGCATGATTAGTGCACGTTAGCATCTCATTTACGAAAAAAAGACTAAACTATTCCTAAACTATTTAAAATAAAGTAAAAATATCCTCTATTTATTTTTGATTTTGGCTCAAAAATACCTTAATAATATATGAAAGCGTATATAAGCCTATAATACATTTTTATATAATGTATATATGCTCCTTATATGACTCATAAAATCCACTTAAATACCATTAATCCCTCATGTTTTCAGTTTTCTCTGTATCATATCATTGACCATCAATTTCATTTTCTTCCAATCTACACCCCATAAATGATTTTTTCTAAAAAAAATTCCACTAAGACTCTATGCTAGAACAACAATTTTTTTTAATTGCAAAAAAGGGTCAAAACTACTTGTAAATTATTTGAGATGGAGCACAAATACTTTCATTTATTTTTGATTCAAAAATATCTTTTTATTTATTTTTTGATTAAAAAATACTCCTCACCTTAACAAAGTGCCATCAAGCACACCAAGTGAAAAACAATTACCACATGGTTAATCTACATTAGCATCTCATTTACGAAAAAGAAAACTATCCCTAAACTATCTAAAATAGAGCAAAAAATATCCTCTATTTATTTGTTGACTAAAAAATACCCTCTATTTATTTTTTGACTCGAAAATATCCTTAGTTTATTTTTTGGCTCATTGATACTCCTCACTTGAATGGAGTGCCATCAAGCACACTATATGAAAAAAAATCATCACATGTCAGTCTACGTCAACATCCCATTTAATACCAAGGTGAACCACTTAACCATCCAACTTAACAACTCATTTACTGTACTCGATCTATCTTCAAAACATTCAAATCGTTTCCATAAGTAAAGAGTAAAAAAAGATCCACCCTTCATTTCACTTGAATTTTCCCGAAAAAAAATTGATGCAAACTAAAATTTTGAGAGAAAAAAAAGTCTTTAATATATGAGTTGAAACTTGATCCGTTTTTATCATGTCAAAGAATATGAAAAATTTCAAACCATATATTAAGGGCTTTCTGTTTTTCTCAAAATTTTTGATCTGCATTAATTTTTTGGGGAGAGTTTAAGTGAAGACATGTCAAACTTTTTGAATACGAATCGGGTACAAATATTAAATGGGATGTCAAGTTGAATGATTAAGTGGGTCGAGTTGAGTATTAAATGAGATACTGATGTAGACTGATCATGTGGTAATTTTTTTTTCATATTGTGTGGTAGATGACACTCCATTAAAGTAGCGGTATTTGTGAGTCAAAAAACAAACAAAGGGATATTTTTGAGTTAAAAAATAAAAAGAAGGGTATTTTTACTTCATTTTAAATAGTTTAATGATATTTTTGTCCCTTTTTTTATAAATAAGATACTGATGTGGACTGAACATATAATAATTTTTTTTTCATGTGGAAACTTGATAACACTTTATTAAAGTGAAAAATATTTTTTAGCTAAGAAAATAAATAGAAAAATATTTTTGAGCCAAAGAATAAATAGAGAATATTTTTAAGCTAAAAAGTAAATAAATGATAATTTTACTCCAAGTTTCGGTCCTTTTCTGTTGCAAAAGTATCTAAAAATTAGAAGCTCGTAAAGGAACACCAAGCTTTGGGCCTTACTTGCTATGGGCTGACCTGCTTTCCCTCATGCCCAAATTCTACCAGCATCAAAAAAACCCTAGCCCTTATAAACCAACCCCTTCATTCTCCATCTTCCCACTTTCCTTCTCACACACTTCTCTCTGCAGCATCCGCAGTATATAGCTAAAAACCTTAGACGTATACCTAATCCTTGAAAGCAACAACCATGGCGGAAAGAGGAGGATTCGGCCGTGGATTTGGAGGAAGGGGTGGAAGAGGCGACCGCGGCGGAAGGGGCCGTGGGGGTCGTCGTCCCCGCCGTGATACTGAGGAGGAGAAATGGGTTCCGGTCACAAAGCTAGGAAGGCTGGTGAAAGACGGGAAAATAAAGTCACTGGAGCAAATCTACCTCCATTCACTCCCAATTAAGGAGTATCAAATCATCGATAACCTCATTGGACCATCACTCAAGGACGAAGTGATGAAAATCATGCCGGTTCAGAAGCAGACACGTGCCGGTCAGAGAACCCGGTTCAAGGCCTTTGTTGTTGTCGGTGACGGTAATGGTCACGTTGGACTGGGTGTTAAGTGCTCGAAGGAAGTGGCTACTGCTATTCGCGGAGCGATTATATTGGCGAAGTTATCAGTGATTCCAGTGAGGAGAGGTTACTGGGGGAACAAGATTGGGAAGCCACACACAGTGCCTTGTAAGGTTACTGGGAAATGTGGTTCTGTTACTGTGAGAATGGTCCCTGCTCCTCGTGGTGCTGGTATTGTTGCTGCTCGTGTCCCTAAGAAGGTTCTTCAGTTTGCTGGTATTGAAGATGTCTTCACCGCTTCTCGTGGATCCACCAAAACCCTTGGCAACTTCGTCAAGGTTCGATCTTTTATGATTGTGTGTTGGTTCTATTACTATGTTCTAATAATCTGTTGTGGTATCCTTAATTACATGATTATATATTTACTAAATCTACTGATACCATATCTTAAGAATTGATGTGTATAACGTTATATTTATGGTTGTTTGTTACACCAGATAATAAATATCCCTACTTATTCCATGTGGTGTACCAAACGGCATTGAACAAAAAAAAAATTAACCAATTGTACATTTTGATTTAAATATATTTGAAATAGCTAATATGGAGATGACTACATGTAAAGGCGTCTAGACGACCGGTTAGTTTGATCCAGTTAAACATTTTGTAAATAGATATGATCTTTGTTGTATATCTATACCATATGAGACAGAAATGTTTATCTTGTTCTTTGAATCAATACAATCTTATACCATATGAGACAGAAATGTTTATCTTGTGCTTTGAACCAATACAATCTAATCCATGCTTTTGTGTCCTTATTGTATAGTGCAGATATAGTAACAATTGTGAATTTTATAGTTTCAAATATGGTCATTGTCCAAAACAAAATTGTTTAGGTTAGTTCCTAAATGGTAGATATATTGAGAGTATCAGTTAAATTCGGACAGTGTGTTTAGTTATTGAATGCAGTGTTAAGCAAGTCAAATTGTGGGACAGGAGCCTGTGCCGTTATTAGTTCTTACCATTTTCTGTAATACTTGTGTGTTTTTATTTCTAGTTAAGTTTAATTCATGAATGTGGATTCTGCAATGCTTGATATTAGCCTTTTGTTCCTCGAAAGCTATAATATGACTCTATTGCATCCTTGTTTTAAAGAAGCTATAATATGACTCTATTGCATGTTTTAAAGAAGGGACTGCAATATAATTCAAGATTTTTCTGTAACCAGCTGTTATTTCTATCCAAAGCGTGGGTGATGGTGTTTATATAGTATAAAATCTTTGTTACAGAACAAACATTCCATTCTTTGCTTTCCCAGCACTGACCTCTCTGGTTGAATGTTAGAGTCGGGTCTACTTGGTTCTTTGTTACTTGTTTATTATGTATATCTGCAGGTGGTGTACTAATTGTGTTCAAGTCTAATATCGCTCATTCTGTATGCAGGCTACCTTCGATTGTTTAATGAAGACTTATGGCTTCCTCACTCCAGACTTCTGGAAAGAGACTCGCTTCACAAAATCTCCATTCCAAGAGTACTTTGATATCTTGGCAAAGCCTGCCAATAAGGTTATTGTCTACGCCACTGAGGAGGCAGCACCTGAGAGAGTTGAGGCTTGATTTGTTAGATGTTATGCTCCGCTGTTTTGTTCTTGTAGTTTTCTTATATGAGATGTTAGTATTCTAAGTTTTGTTTTCTGTTCTGATGGATGTTTTCTTTAGACTTGCAAAAGCTAATGTTTCCTTTTTGTTCTTTTATTTTCATCAATATATATGAACCTTCTGCCTACTTGATTGATCTCGTCTTTGGCTGGACAGTATTCTTATCAGCTGAGGCTTTCGATTGAAACAGGGATGTTATTCTCGTCAAAAATCTTACTTTTTATGTTCATTTATAGTAGGTTTGTTTTGTTTGACTGGAAAGTGTTTTTTGAATGTTATTTGTTGGGAACTAACTGTATTTTTATTAATCATCAGTGAGAAAGTTACCTTCATAATTAAGTCCGCACAATCGACTTTCTAAAGCAGAAACACAGAGCATCAAAAATCTAAAGCTGAAATTGCTGAAGCTTAGCTTTGATGCTATCATGTTGAGCATATAGGCAATGTCTTTTAGCGAGTTGATCTGCTCTTTGCCTCAAAGGTTCTGTGATTCCTCTCAGTCCATGCCACATGAATGCATTTTGCATAAAACATACTGAGCAGTTTGGCTGTGGAACATGCCATTAGAATTCCTGTGCCTACTTCAGGTGTTGCTACCATATAGTTTCTGTAAAGTCTTGTAATTCATGTCAATCTAGCAGTCTCTCCCACAGCTTTAGTATACTCCAGTAAATAGTATGGTCTCTTGGCAAAATTTACTTGTTGGATTCATGGTTAATCCCATTTGAGTTGCCTATCTGTGGTAGGAAGTTTATTCTGTAACTGCATCCACATTGTAAATATGGCCCTTGGTCTAGCTGTGTCATCACATATCATGCATTTCTAAGTAGCACTAGGCTTGTCATCAACCAGCTTCAAGTATAATTGTTTGACAGAAACTGAGCAACCATCTACCACCTGAGCGTGTGCTAGTACGCCTCTTGCTGATATGGTCGTTCTCACCATTCATGAAGCTTATTGTCAGATAGGTGCTATGACAGGTTGAAGAGTTTTGAAATAGAAAGTATGGATTCATCTTATCTATAGCCTGTCTGTCTCCTTCGCCGGTTTTATATATATATAAATGAACATAAAATTATGAATTCATCTTATCTATAGCCTGTCTGTCTCCTTCGCCGGTCCCAATAAGTTCTGGTAATAATTGCTTTGTTCCGAAGTAAGATGTTAATTAGGTTGACGACTCCGGCTGATTTAGGTAAGCAAGTTCTATTTCAAGCCACTAGTGCTCTTCTAGACTTAGTGTTAGTACCTGCCCAAGCATAATTTTGGAGTATGAATCAATCAGTTTTAGCACTTTATTAGGAGTGACAAACAATGGGGGCAAATAGGCTTGAAATCCAGACAGGACGGACTGCACCAACTGAGTTTTGCCTGCATAAGACCTTCTTATCCGTCTATGATGATATTTGGCTACAATCTTGTCACTCAAAGGATCCCATTGTAGACTTGTGAGCCTCTTTGTTGACAAGGAGATGCCAACATATTTGAATGGGAGTTCACTATATCCAAATCCAAATACTTTTTAAATGTTATTGTTCACTTGCTCAGTTACCTTTGTTTTGTTTACACGTTTTTTGAATTCCCATCTCTTTTCGTTTTTTTGTCATGATAGTATGTTTCATTTTTCCAGAAGTATGATTATTGTGTATCTTGTATATGGTATTATTGGATGTGTTTATTTCTATTGTATCTTGTTGTTTTACTATGTTTTGTCTAGATTATTTTATTTTGAGTCGGGGGTCTTTCGGAAACAGCTTCTCTATTTCACATCTGAGGTTGTGGTATGGATTGTGTATATTTATCCTCCCCAGACCCGTGGGATCCCATTTGGTGGGAATATGCTGGTATGTTGTATGATTATTGTGTGTGAAAATTGTGAAGGATTTCTGAAATGACAGTTCACTTTATTTGTAGTTGAGAATTGGTTATATGCTGTTTTGCACTTGCTAGGTATTTTCTTGACTTTTGGATCTTCTGTTTTATTAAAATTCGATTGCATATTTTAATGTATAAATAACATAAATATCAATCCTCCGAAAGTAATTACACTCTCTCCCACTTTTTTAATTACTTTACTCTCTCTGCCTATTAATATACATAACATAGCCTACATATATATAACATTCTGTGTATATATTGAAATTTTTGTAATATGTTTAGGGAGTAAGGACTATTTGTAATGTTGGAAATATAAGTTGTGTATTTGTGTAATTTTTAGTATTTTAATTTGTCAGAATGGGTTTCTTAATTTACTTCTGTTGTAACTTTTATTTTTGCGGGGTTGAAATTTAGTTAAATTCTTAATTTACTTCTGTTGTAACTTTTATTTTTGCGGGGTTGAAATTTAGTTAAATTCTCCTCATTTGATTGCATCTAGTGGATATTTGAATTTGAATAATTCAGACTTGGTTTATTAAAAGTATTTGTTTCATTAAAATTTAAACATTTATTTGACTTGAATAGGTTTGAATTATTAAGATCTTGAGCAAAAATATATTAAGTAGTATTTTGGGTAGATAATTTCACCACCACTCAAACCCATAATATCCGGTCATCATTACTAACCATCTCTATTATCATATCCACCATTATTATTACTGTCATCAACTACTTTTGTCATCGCAACTATCACTACAACCTAATATTGTCCACTATTACTGTGAATCACTACCGTACATACCATCTCCATCATTATAATTATATTCAATGTTACAACCACCATCATTGTCAACGACTTTTGTAGTCGCCAACAATCAGCTATTACTATCAAATACCTCTGCCATCATAACCATCACCAACAACCACCACTATTGTTAACCACTACTCTCAATCGCTACTATTCTTACCACCTTTATCATTAATTATATCCACTGTCACTATTATTGTTGTCATCATTACCGCCACCTTCACTATCACAATAAGCATCCACGTTTACTACTACCAACACATTCTTCAATCACCATCATCAATATCCGCCAACTACTGACATTAACCGACCTTATCATCACAACCATCACTATTACCGACCACTATCATGATGCCCGTCACAACAATACCAACATCATCCACCATCATAACTATTACCATCTCTATATAAAAGAAATTTCAATTGAAAACAATAAAAATATTAAAAGAGAAACTTGTGTTAGAGTTGACACTACAAATTAGGTTAGATTTGATAATATTCAAAATAAATAAAAGGAGACCTCAGTCGATAGGCGAAAGTTGGCAAGGAAATTGATGCCCCCATGCAACCCCCCCCCCTCCCCCCCAAATGAAAAAAAGAGGAAGTCACGGTCGAATTCAAATTCTGAAAATAAGTAAGGATATTTTATCAACTACATCAGATAGAAGATAATAGAGGCCAACTACCACTGTCTTGCACAAGATGGTGTCTTTTTATTTGAGTTCTTTCTATCATAGTCAAATATAACGATACGCTTTGGTGATGTTATCTACCAAAGTATGTTAGATCTTTTCGCCTATTCGAAGTGTTGAAAATGACCAACCAAATAATTATTTTAGAATGTCTAATATGCCAATAAATAATAAATTGTACTAATTCACACGTCTTTCTTCTATCAATCGGTAGTGGTTGAAGTAATGAACAAATCTCATTTTCTTACAATTAAGTGGCTTTCAGCTACTTTGATGAGAAATGCAAAATAAAAAAGGAAAAAAAATTATCAATTCATTATTAAATAATTTGAATATAAGAATTTTTGTCAACAATTCAGGTTTAAGCACATATTTTCTTGGTTGTCTCGACCTGAATCAGAAGCATTGAATGGGAGACTCTTTCCACGACCATTTACTATTGAATCAACTGCTGTTGTCAGGAGAGATTCTATCTTTTCTTATGGTCCATAAGATTTTACTCTAGTGAAGCTCATTCATTAGATGGGTCACAACTTATACAAAGGATAGTCTCTATGAAAAAGGACTAAGTTGCTTGAAAGCAGATTTTAAAATTTTCTATGTGAATATAGAAATCACCCATGTAGTACTCGAGATAAAGTACGTATCGCCCCAAATAAAAAAGAATAGGGGAAGAAGGATCGAGAAAGCATCCCTAAAAGAGAGAATATCTTAAAAAAGTATTGGATGGATAATACAATGTTACTATTCTCTTCCTTGTAGGCCATACCCCAGGGGTATAGGGTTTCTATTTATACTTTTTTTGGGAAAATATAGATTGAAAGAATCTCCTTCGACTTCGGTCAAGCCTAGGAGGAATGCATGATTCGCTGGTGCTTCATGGGATGAGCGTTCATAGTTCTCCTCACTTAATCGATTATTACGTCATTCGTCCAGGCCTACGATACAATAAGGGAATAAGGGAGCGGATGCATTGACAACATTGGCTTTCATGAAAAATATTCTGACGGAAAGTCCGCCCAATCATGATAAAACAAAGAACCAACTCTCGAATTTAAATATGTAACATAAATAATCTCTCTTTGTCGGAATATTACAGGTTAGGCAAAGAAAAGGATCCAATCATGCAGGGAACTTAGGTAAAAACTGCACTTTTTAAGCCAATTTAATATAGTAGTGGTTTCAAATCAATGCAAGCAAATGGAAAATGCTCCTTAGGGATAGTCTCACAGTTAGTAGGCCCTACAAATTTGTTTATGGATGATATGACCCAAAATATAAAAAATAAAGAAATAAAGTATGAATCTAAGATAACAAGGATAGAATAGAGAAATCAATAGATAGATATACACAAGAAGATAAGAAAAAAGGCCAATTGAAGGATATTTCAAATCCAATGACCTTCCTTAAGATTATCAACAAACACCTATTTGTTAGAATGACCACGAAGCAATTAAAACTCCCTTGCAACCACTGTTTCTAAACGATAATCAACATAGGCTTTTCCAAGATCTCATGCTCTCTCAAGATTCATTAAAATCTACCTAAGAAAAATGAAAGACAAGTTATTTATAGTCTAGGCCTAAGCTTGTTACAAATGGGACTAAAAGTGTCCCAACAAGAAAGCTTCCACATTTGGCGATAGGGGTGGTATAATTAGCGATACACCCATGTAATTGGTGATTTCTCTTATGTTGCCAAAAGGGACATAATGTACTTTGGATCTTCCTTCTCTTGGTTGATCCTTTCATGCTCTAAGCTACCTTTCAAACACAATATTTCTCATTTGAAGTCTCAAAAAGGGTCTTCCAAACATGTTCTTATGTCTTTATGATATGCATGGCTTAGATCCCATTGTGTTTGCCTTGAAATATAGATCTTGAAAGGTTGGTTCCAATTTGGATTGTATCATCCTCCCATTCTTGAAAAAAGATTCATCCTCAATCCATACTTTGCAAAACCATAGAGAAAATAAACAACCGCAACATCCTCATGGCATGAGGGTTAGCATTAGAAACAACAATTTTATCATCATGCCAAGGATGCACACACTTAACATATGATTAAGAATCATAATGTTCAATCAAGGAGGGGTATCCCTATAACATAATTGTAACACTCCAGATTTGGTCCCTGAAAAATTTCTTGACTTTGAGCTTATTGCCCAGATTAGGACTTACCTTACCAGTTGTAAGGTGTATTGATGGGTTGTAGTACCCCAATCATACGTAGGGTGTATTGACGGGTTGTAGGACCCTAATCGTAGGGTGACCAGTGAGGTTGTGTAATACCTAGCAAGATCCTAGACAAGTTTCCATCTATTTGTCACATGTTTAAAGGGCCCAAAGCAATTTTTTCCCACTAAGTACAAGTGACATGGCCATTTTAACACCTCCAATATTTTGAACATTTTATTTTTGTCCTTTCCATGTTTGAAACATAGATTTATGAGTTGAAATATGTTTAGGAATGTTAGAAGGATCATTCGAGATAGTTTTAAAATTATTGAAAGAGGTTTGGGGTGATTTTGGACCACGAAGGCAATATGCCTCCACATTTTCGACGTGCCACGGAGGTGTCCCTATGCGATATGCAGTGTGTCATAGAGGTTAGCCTCCGCGATATGCAATATGTCACAAAAGTTAAACTCTGCAATACACAGTGTTTCACGGAAGCTGGCCTCCATGATAGGCACCGTGCCACGCTGTAGTGTAAAATCATACAACCTTCATAAAGGGTGAAGGTATTTTTGGTCCTTTATCCTCCTTAAACACCCAATCCATGACTTAAAACATTAAAAGAGGCATTATTTTCCCTTTTCCAGTCAGTTAACAATGTTCAATCCTCTCTCATATTCAAGAGCAAAAGAAAAGGGTTTCTTCAATAAATTCACCCTTCCAAGGTCTCAATTCCAAGTTTTCTTCATGAATTCAAGAAAATCAGCTATGTGGGATATTCATCAATGGGCCCCTTTCACCCATTGTGTCCCAAGGTTTTCCCAAAACTCTCAAGTTTAATTTACCCTTTATACTTGGGGTTCTATGTAAACTATGATTTTTTTTAATTGTAGTCAAATCTTGAAATTGAACAATGTGAGCATGTTGTCCTCATAAGTTTAACATCTTCCCAAACTCATAATCATGAATTTAATAAGTTTAGTGATATATACTATGTTTTGGGTCTCCGAATCATGAATTTTCTTACAGTATTTTAATGATGTTATTGTATTTAATGTATTATTCAGTGCTGGTGGTTTATGAACATCCGATACCTATATGTTTATGCATGTTTCAGATTTTCAAGTTGCAAGTCATTCAGATCATATTTGTATTGTTATATTCAGATTATATATGCACTGTTATTTTCTGAATACCATATTTGAGCAAATAAGTTATCAGTGCATGTACTAGTTTATACTTCTGTGTCTTTTCAGTTGAGAGTAAAACTTAGCATCGAGAAAATTTTGAGATAAAGGCTTTCCTGCAAGCTTAGGGTGAGACCTTTAGCAGAAGTCCTTAAATTCCAGAATTACGTAACCTATGTAGGTTATGAGAGGTTTTCCTACCAGCTTAGGGTTGACACTCTTCTAGGGGCACTTTTCAGTTTAGGGTTACACCCCATCCTTTGGGACATCAACTTTATGGATCCACACCATCAGTGTCAGTACCCGTGGAAAGGTATTGACACCCTTCCAACTGGGGTTATAGGTTGGAAGCCGATTAGTTCAAATTGGGGCATGTTAGTTAAATGTTAGCTCCCATAGTCTCAGTTCAGTACTCAGACCACATTAACTTAGGTTTGCATTACCAAGTGTTTAATTTGTCAGTTATTTAGTTACTCAGTTTTTACAGATTATTTCAGTACATGTTTATGCTTGGTCTTGCACTCATTTTACATATTACTACATTCATGCTCACTACTTATACGTGTCTCAGTTGTCCCTATATCACGTACCAGTACATTCAAAGTACTGATCACATGCTCTCTTTTGTGCTATGTTGTCTTATAACATAGGTGCGGACACTCAGTTTTCCGATTGCTCTTAGTCAATTCGATTACCACTCAGCTGTAGCATTGGTGAGTCCTCATCAGACGAGGAATATTTATACTATCTGTATTTTAGTTTATGTTATTTCTATAGTTAAAGTTAGTTGGGAACCTGCCCCAATAACTCATCATGTTTAAAGGCTTTCAGGCAGGTGACAGTTAGTCATGTTTACAGTACTATGTTTTAGAATCCTTTGTGATTAATTTGACATATTTAGATAATGTATTAAATGATTTTTTGCATAGTATCTTATTACATCATTTCAGTACCTTACAACTTATGCCAGTTCATAGGTTAGCTTGGGGTCTCTTATGGCCTTAAGCACCGTGCTGCGACTAGGGAATAGTATAGAGTCGAGATAAGCTTGGCATCAGAAGGTTTTTAAAAGTGTCCTAGGGTATCTGAAAGCCATGTTAAGTAGAGTCTTGTGCATGGGTGTGAAGTGTGCCACACTTATGGGCAAGAGTCTACGAGACATTTTAGGAAAGTTTCCCTCCTCTCAGTATTCATGTCGTATGAAAGAGCTTGAGCTCTATTGAATTCCCTTTTCTAACTCATATTTTATCCATTTACAGAAAATGTCTCCTAGAAGAAATAACGAAAGAAGAAACAGGGATCATTTCGCACCACTACCTGTTCAGGAAGATCCTCTAAACGAACATGTTTCCCATGTCAAATTTAGGACCACTTTCACAATTTTGGACTAGACTATGGATGTTCAGAAAAACCAATAGGCTATTGACCCAACCAATCTAGTGGTGAGCACAACAACAACTAGGATTCGAGACTTTACTCAGATGAATCCTCTATTATTCTCTGGATCCAAGTTTGAGGAGGATCCATAAAATCTTCTTAATGGTCTGCAGAAAGTGACAGACATTATAGGTGTTACTGCTAGTGAGAGTGCTGACTTATCTACTTACCAATTGCAAAGAGTGTTTCATACTTGATTCAAGCAGTGGAAAAAGGACATAGGTGTTAAGGCATTGGCTATAGAGTGGGTTTAGTTTGCTATGACCTTCTTAGATAGATTCTTCCCACTTGAGTTGGGATAGGCCAAGGTGAAAGTGTTTATAAATCTAAAGTAGGGTAACATGAGTGTGAAAAAGTACTCACTCAAGTTTACCCAATTGGAGAGGTATGCTCTAACTATGGTGGCTGATTCTAGGGCCAAAATGAGTAAGTTTGTATCTGGTGTATCAGATGAGGTAGTCAAGGAGTGCAGGACAATAATATTGATTAATGAGATAGAACTTTCTTGGTTGATGGTTCATGCTCAGCAGATTAAGAAGGAGAAGCTTAAGGAAAGGAAAAGGGAGAATAAAAGGGGTAGAACTGGTAGCTTCAACTTCTCACAGCAAGGGTCTGATGGTGGAAATCGTTCTCAATTTTTTTAGAAATTTTTAGCCCCAACCCCATCTTTAGCCAGTGCTCCAGTGCCTAAGTTCAAACAGGATAATCAAGATAGAGCACCAGGCTCTAAGTCCCAAAGTAGTGTTAATAGTGGTTTACACAAACCCAGTCTGTAGGAGGTGTGGTAAAAACCACAAGGGTGAGTGCATGGAAGGAAGTGATACATGTTTTGAGTATGGAAAGTTAGGTCACAGAATCAAGAAGTGTCCAGTAGATGGATAGAAGGGTAAAGACTTTCGTTAATTATGTTAGTCTAGTTTCTCATCAACGCCAGTAGGTCACCTAACTCAACAGAGCTCCACCTCCAGCGCAACTAATGGGTTGCACCAGAGTTGAATCTATGCCCTCCAGACTCGACAAGATTAGGAAAGCTCTCCTAATATGGTTACGGGTACATTATAAGCCTTCCAGCTTCATGTTTATGCATTATTAGACCCCAAAACTTTGCTTTCTTTTGTGACTCATTATATAGCCATAGACTTCAGTATCAGTCCCAATATATTAGCATAACCTTTATCAGTGTCTACCCTAGTTCTTAGTCCTATTACAGCTAGACGAGTATACAAAAATTGCTCGATCACAATATCTCAGAAAGTTACCTTAGAGACCTTGTAGAATTAGAGATGACTGATTTCAATGTCATTCTCGGCATGGATTGGCTCCACTCTTTCTATGCATCAGTTGATTGTAGAAATAAAATTGTCAAAATTCAGTTATCTAATGAGTCTATTGTAGAATGAAGGGGTAGTACCTCACTGCCTATAGGTCAGTTTGTCTCCTATCTTTAGGCAAGAAAGATGATATCCAAGGGTTGTATTTTCCATATTATCCGAGTGAAGGACTCAAATTATAAAACTCTGAGTCTTGAGTTAGTTATAGTAGTGAATGAGTTTCCAGAAATGTTCTATGAAGATCTTCTCAGAGTTTCTCTCGAGAGGGAAATTGACTTTGGAATAGATCTCCTCCCAGATACCCAGCCTATCTTAATCACACCTTATAGAATGGCTCTAGCTGAGCTTAAAGAATTAAAGGAACATTTAAAAGACCTCTTATATAGGGGTTTTATCAGGCCTAGTATTTCTTCGTAGGGTGCCCTAGTTCTCTTTGTGCGCAAGAAAGACAGTTCCTTCCAAATGTGCATTGACTACCGTCACTTAAACAAAGTCATGATCAAGAGTAATTATCCTCTCCTAAGGATTGATGACTTGTTTCACTAACTTTAGGGCAAAATCTATTTCTCTAAGATAGGCCTCAGTTCCAGCTATCATCAACTTAGTGTCAGGGAATATGACATCCCGAAGACAACCTTCAGAACTTAATATGGTCACTTCAAATTTCTAAGTATGTCTTTTGGACTAACGAATGCTCCTGCAGCTTTTATGAACTTGATGAATAGAGTGTTTAAGCAGTACTTAGACATATTCATCATAGTCTTCATAGATGACATCCTTGTCAATTTCTGAAGTAAAAGTGATTATGCAGACCACATACGGATTATTTTGCAGACCCTTAAGGATCACCAGTTATTCATTAAGTTTAGTAAATATGAATTTTGGTTGAGGTAAGTATCTTTCCTTAGTCACATTATTTTTGGTGATGACATTCAAGTTGATCCCCAAAAGACCAAAGAAGTAAGAAACTGGTTTAGGCCCACCTCTTCATCAGATATTAGGAGTTTCTTAGGTTTTGCCAGTTACTACAGATAGTTTGTTGAGGTATTCTCTATTATTTCTTCTCCCATGTCTATATTAACTCAGAAGAAAGACAAATTTCAGTGGTCAGATTCTCACAAGAAGAGTTTTCAGGAGTTAAAGACTCGACTCACTTCTGCTCCAATACTGACTTTACCAAAAGGTTCAGTTCATAGTTTATTACGATGCTTCTAAAGTGGGTCTTTGTTGTGTGTTAATGCAGTGAGGTAAGGTCATAACCTATGCCCTGGACAACTTAAATCCCATAAGAATATTTACCCGACTAATGATCTTGAGTTGGCAGAAGTTGTCTTTGCCTTAAAGATTTGGAGACATTACCTTTATGGGGTTCATTTTGATATGTTTACGGACCATAAGAGTTTACAATATGTGTTTATGTAGAAGGACATGAATCTTTGTAAGAGAAGGTGGCTTAAATTATTGAAAGACTATGATATGAGTGTGTTGTATAACCAGGGTGAGGCCAATATGGTGGACGATGCCCTTAGTAGACTATCTATAGGAAGTGTTGCGGATGTTGAGGAAGATAAGAAGGATTTAGTCCATGAGGTTCATCATCTTGATATATTAGATGTTCGGTTTGTTGATTCAACCAAAGATAATATATGGGTTAAAAATGGTTCAGAATCTTCATTGGTGTCCGAAGTAAAAGAAAAGCAAGATAGAGATCCTATTCTAGTTAAGTTTAAAGAGGTAGATTGAGATCATAAAGTTGAGGTTTTCTCCCAAGGGGGAGATGGTGGGCTTCGCTGTCAGGGTAGTTTATGTGTTTCGAATGAAGATGATTTGAGGCAGTGAATATTAGCGGGGACACATGGTTTGCAATATTCTATTCATCCAGGGGCCACCAAGATGTACCATGATTTGCTAGAAGTCTATTGGTGGAATCTTACGAAGAAGGATATTGCAAAATTCATGGCAAAGTGTTTGAATTGTTAGCAGGTGAAGGTTGAGAACTAAAGGTCTAGTGGTACACTTCAGGATTTCAACATCCCCACTTAAAAGTGGGAGGCGGTGAACATGGATTTTGTTATAAGGTTACCTCATATGCATCGTCATCATGCTTCGATTTGGGTCATTATAGGTAGAATGACCAAGTCGGCCAATTTCTTGTCAGTTCATACTTTATATTTCGCTGAGCATATGCTAAACTCTATCTTAGAAAGTTGGTAAAGTTGCATTGGGTTCCACTGACCATCATGTCAGATAAAGGTACTCAGTTTACCTTCTATTTCTAGAAAGCTTTTCTAAAGGATCTTAGTACCCAAGTCTATCTCAGTACGACTTTTCCTCCCCAGAAAGATGGCCAGGCATAGAGGACCATTCAAACTCTGGACGATATGTTAAGAGCTTGTGTCATTGACTTTAAGGGCAGTTGGAATAACCACTTATCTTTGATTGAGTTTTCTTACAACAATATCTATCACTCCAATATTGGTTGGTTCGATGTTGGTGAGGCTGCTTTGATAGGGCCAGATTCAGTGTATGAAGTGATGGATAAAGTTTAGTTAATTTGAGAATGGCTGAAGACAACCTAAAGTCGTCAGAAATCCTATGTTGATATGATGAGGAAGATTTTAAATTTAATGTTGGTGATTCTGTATGTTTGAAGATTTCTCCCATGAAAGGGGTAAAGAGGTTTGGTAAAAAAGGGAAGCTCAACTACTTCTATGTTAACCCATATAGAATCCTGAGCCGTTTTAGGTTGGTAGATTATGAGTTAGAGTTGCCCGTAGATTTAGCATCAGTACATCCAGTGTTTCATGTCTCATTGCTAAAGAAATGTATTTGTGACCCAGCTTTAGTCGTGCCCTTAGAGAGTGTGGATGTGAAGATAGCCTCTCCTTTGAAGAAGTCCCAGTTTAAATCCTTGACCGTTAGGTTCATAGGTTGAGGATTAAAGAAGTCCCCTTGGTTAAAGTTCTATGGAGAAATCAATCTGCTGAGGGAGCTACTTGGGAACAGAACTAGATGCGTGAGACAAATACCCCCATCTTTTCTCTGTGAATTCAAATTCAGCTTGAGGTAATGGTTTCTCTTAAATTGATTCTCTCATTTTCTTTCTGAACTATCCAACCATACTCATGTCATAATATGCGTTCAAAAATTTAGTTCAGTCTATGTATCATGTTTTAGATTCCGTTAGTTAATCGTGATTTATCTCATAAGTACGTAGTGCATGATCTCAACCTTCCTAGTATCCCAAATTCGATAATTTTATTCGGTGATGAATGATCCTAAAGGAGAGATATTGTAATACCCCGCAAGATCCTAGATAAGTTTCCAGCTATTCATCATATGTTTAAAGGGACCAAAGACAATTATTTCATACTTAGTACAAGTGACATGGAAGTACAAGTGACATGGACATTTTAACATCCCCAAGATTTCAAACATTTTATTTTTGGCCTTCTCGTATTTGAAACATAGATTTATGAGTTGAAATATGTTTAGTAATGTTAATAGGATTATTTGGGAGAGTTTTAAAGTTTTCAAAAGAGGTTTGGGGTGATTTTGGACCACAGAGGAAATATGCCTCCATATTTTGATGTACCACGAAGGTGGACCTCCACGATATATAGCCTTTCATGAAGGTTAGCCTCCGCTATACGAAGCATGTCATGGAGGTTAGCCTCTGTGATAGGCAGCGTGTCAGGGAGGCTGGCCTCCACAATAGGTACCGTGCCACGCTGCGTTGCAAAAATGTGCAACCTTTATTAAGGGTTGAAGGGCTTTTTGGTCCTTTCTTCTCCATAAACACCCAATCCACGACTTCAAACATTAAAAGAAGAATTATTTGCCCTATTTCAGTCAGTTAACAAAGTTCAATCCTCTCTCCCATTAAAGAGCAAAAGCAAGGGGTTTCTTTAAGAAATTCACCCTTCCAATGTCTCAATTCTAAGTTTTCTTCAAGAATTCAAGAAACTCAGCTATGTGGGATATTCATAAATGGGTCCCTTTCACCCATTGAGTCCCAAACTTTTCCCAAATCTCTCAAGTTTAATTTACCCTTTATGCTCAGGGTTCTATGTAAACTATGAATTTTCTTGAATTGTAGTCAAATCTTTAAATTAAACCATAGGATTATTTGGGAGAGTTTTATAGTTTTCAAAAGAGGTTTGGGGTGATTTTGGACCACGGAGGCAATATGCCTCCATATTTTGATGTACCACGAAGGTGGACCTCCACGATATATAGCCTTTCATGAAGGTTAGCCTCCGCTATACGAAGCATGTCATGTAGGTTAGCCTCTGTGATAGGCAGCGTGTCAGGGAGGCTGGCCTCCACAATAGGTACCGTGCCATGCTGCGTTGCAAAAATGTGCAACCTTTATTAAGGGTTGAAGGGCTTTTTGGTCCTTTCTTCTCCATAAACACCCAATCCACGACTTCAAACATTAAAAGAAGAATTATTTGCCCTATTTCAGTCAGTTAACAAAGTTCAATCCTCTCTCCCATTAAAGAGCAAAAGCAAGGGGTTTCTTTAAGAAATTCACCCTTCCAATGTCTCAATTCTAAGTTTTCTTCAAGAATTCAAGAAACTCAGCTATGTGGGATATTCATAAATGGGTCCCTTTCACCCATTGAGTCCCAAACTTTTCCCAAATCTCTCAAGTTTAATTTACCCTTTATGCTCAGGGTTCTATGTAAACTATGAATTTTCTTGAATTGTAGTCAAATCTTTAAATTAAACCATAGGATTATTTGGGAGAGTTTTATAGTTTTCAAAAGAGGTTTGGGGTGATTTTGGACCACGGAGGCAATATGCCTCCATATTTTGATGTACCACGAAGGTGGACCTCCACGATATATAGCCTTTCATGAAGGTTAGCCTCCGCTATACGAAGCATGTCATGGAGGTTAGCCTCTGTGATAGGCAGCGTGTCAGGGAGGCTGGCCTCCACAATAGGTACCGTGCCACGCTGCGTTGCAAAAATGTGCAACCTTTATTAAGGGTTGAAGGGCTTTTTGGTCCTTTCTTCTCCATAAACACCCAATCCACGACTTCAAACATTAAAAGAAGAATTATTTGCCCTATTTCAGTCAGTTAACAAAGTTCAATCCTCTCTCCCATTAAAGAGCAAAAGCAAGGGGTTTCTTTAAGAAATTCACCCTTCCAATGTCTCAATTCTAAGTTTTCTTCAAGAATTCAAGAAACTCAGCTATGTGGGATATTCATAAATGGGTCCCTTTCACCCATTGAGTCCCAAACTTTTCCCAAATCTCTCAAGTTTAATTTACCCTTTATGCTCAGGGTTCTATGTAAACTATGAATTTTCTTGAATTGTAGTCAAATCTTTAAATTAAACCATATGAGCATGTTGTCCTCATAAGTTTAACATCTTCCCATACACATAATCATGGATTTCATCAGTTTAGTGATATATACTATGTTTATGGGTCTTTGAATCATGAATTTCCTTGCAGTACTTTAATGATGTTATTATATTTAATGTATTATTTAGTGTGTGGGTTATGAACACCCAATACCTATATGTTTATGCATGTTTTAGATTTTCAAGTTACAAGTCATTCAGACCATGTTTGTATCATTATATTCAGATTATAGATGTGCTGTTATTTTTAGAATACCATATTTGAGAAAATCAGTTATCAGTATATGTACTAGTTTATGCTTCTGTGTCTGTTCAGTTGGGAGTAAAACTTAGCATCGAGAAAATTTAGTGATGAAGGATTTCCTTCTAGCTTAGGTTGATACCTTTAGTAGCAGTACCTAAGTTCCAAAACTACATAGCCAACGTAGGTTATGAGAGGTATTCCTACCAACTTAGGGTTGATACTCTCCTAGAGGCACCTGCCAGTTTAGAGTGACACCCGATCCTTCAGGACATCAACTTAATAGATCCATACCATTAGTGTTAGTACATGTGGCAAATAATTGACACCGTTGCAACTGGGGTTATAGGTTGGACCCCGATTAGCTCAAATTGGGACATGTCAGTTAAATGTTAGATCCTACAATCTCAGTTCAATATTCTGACCACATCAGCTCAGGTTTGTATGACCAAGTGTTTAGTTTATCAGTTATTCAGTTACTTAATTTTTACAGATTATTTTAGTACATGTTTATTATTAGTCTTGCACTCATTTTACATATTCATGCATTCATGCTCAGTACTTATATGTATCTCAGTTGTCCCTATCTTACGTACTATTACATTCAAAGTACTGATCGCATACTCTCTTTTGTTCTATGTTGTCTTATAACTATAGATGTGGATGCTCAATTCCTCGATCTCTCTTAGTCAGTTTGGTTACACTCAGATGCAACATTACTGAGTCCTTATCAGATGAGGACTCATTATACTATTTATTATGTTTTCTCATATTTTAGTTTATGTTATTTCCACAGTTAGAGTTAGTTGGGGACCTGTTTTAACAACTCATCATGTTTAGAGGCTTTTAGGTAGTTAATAGTTAGTCGTGTTTTCTATACTACATTTCAGAATCCTTTGTGATTGGTTTGATGTATTCAAATAATGTATTAAATGATTTTCCGCACAGTATCTTATTACATCCTTTCAATACCTTACATCTTATGTTAGTTCATGGCTTAGCTTGGGTTCACTTGTGGCCTTAAGCACCGTGTTATGACTAGGGGTAGTCTCGCCCATGGTGTCTGTCCTGAGTACAACTACACTACGAGTTGTATAGTGCTTCTCGTATCCAAACCAATAAAGGTGCCTTATGTTTATGCCTTGACAACGACCAGGACCCTACGTGTCATAATGACACATCATTAGTTGTTGTGTGTGACTCATAGGGTAAACAGTGAGGGGTCCTTGAGCTACTTCTCAGACTACGATTCGTGGGAATGACTCGTTGCTAGACGTCACGAGTTCTAAGGTGACCCGTGACGATTGGGCAACTTTTTCTACACTTTTAAGAGGGGCCATTCTTTTTATTTCCCTCCTTTCCTACTTAGGACCCACATTTATGAAACACCCAAAGAGGGTTATTTCTATAACTTTAACAATCAAATACATTCTCTCTTCTCTCTCAAATCCCTAAATCAGGAACTCTAGAGTTTTCAAGAAATGGGCAATTAAAATGCCAAGGGTTGATTTCTCTCCATAATTCTTGATATCTCATGTATGTTACTCTTCCCCAAAGTTTATTTTGTTAAAACCATGTATTTACAATTGTTATTCTTGTGATTAAATTGTGGTTTATGAATGTGGGTTGAGGGTTTTGAGCCTCAATGGATGAATTGTTTTTCCAATGGATTTTTTGAAGATTCATAATTTGAATTGATAGTTTTGAACTGTTTGGGTGCATGGGTGTGGTTAATTGGAATGAGGGTCATGGATTCCTTAAATTAATGGTTTTGAATATTGTAATTGGTATAACCTCAACTAATCTTGTGAAATTGTTTTGAATATGAGTATATGCACATTGAACTACTCTTGAATTAGGGCAATTACATAAAAAGGCTAATGAAACATGAACAGTTTGAAAGGCCTTTATTGCCATGGATTGATTTGAAATGGAACTTGGGAGTCCAGATGGTTAAATGAGTTCGAGTCCCAAATGGCTAAATATTTTAAAGTTCTATTGGCTGATGGGTTAGAGTTCTATTTGGTTAAATGTGCCAGAGTCCTATTGGTTAGTGGGTTAAAGTATCATTGGATATTTGATTAGGCATGATTACATTTGCTTGCAAGATATAGTCGGTATGACGATACCACTTGATATTACCTTAATGAGTGAATCCTCTATTAAATGAATGGGTTATGTGCTAAATATTTTAATTAGGCGTAAAGGGGGTTGTGTAGCAAATCCGTTAAAGTGGAGGTCCCAAGGGACTAATACTGGAAACCACATTTGCCAGTGCGGGGATCTAAATGGCTGGGTGTTCGAGGCACCCTTTCTTTCTCAGCGGGTGTTTATGTCACCTTTATTATATGACTCAGTTTTTGAGTCCCTATGGTTCATATATACACATGATACACATGATTATTCTCTGCTTTGTGTGGCTACATGTACTGGGACCTGACCAGGGGTGAGAGCTGGGACACATATAGCCTTTGGGTACTATTATGACAACACATCTGCACAGTCTAAGATAATGTTTTACGTTCATGCTAAACCTTGTTCCTTACCCCAGTATGTTATATATGTGTATGTACAATGTGTGCATGTGGATTTTATTGTGGTTTTTGACTTGACATTAATTTATACCTTCCCTGAGTTATATGCTAACTATCACCCCACTAATCATCTTGGATGCTATATACCCATGAGATATAGGAACCAGAGACACTTCTACTTTTCCTATACAATGATAGGATTTTTGGGTTTCCAGTAGTCAACTTTAAAGTGGTAAACTTCCATTCTCCAGAAGGGATATAATTTTAAAGTTTTGTTTCATTTATGTCGTGGACTACTTCTATTGGATTCTCTTTGCTATCACCAGAGGCATGTGTTGACAAAAATTGGTTTTGGTCTATTTAGAGGCTTTGTGGATTACTATGGATTGGGATGTTGTTGAAGTTCTTAAATTCTTTTTTGAGTTGCCTATCTTGTTATATGTTAGGAACTTAGGTTATTTTGTTATATGTTTAGAATTCTTCTATTACTAGCTATATTGTGTTTTGTTTGACTAGTTAAATGGGGTAGTCTTCGATTCTCCGTGGACTTGAGATACCCGTCACGGCTAGGCCCTGGTTTGGGTTGTGACAATAATGTAATCAACAAATCTCCAATGATAGAACTTATAGTGAGCATAACATTGATCAACACCCTAAATTGCTCACTCTTATGGTATAACCAAGTATATATAAGAGTACATACTCAAAAAAAACTATGGACACTTGGTTACATAGGAGACTTTGACAAAGGACCAAACTGAGAGAACCATGGCATTTATGTAACAACACAAGTAACCTCATGTTGGTTCTATATTTCAACAAGCACAAAATCCCTCTTAAGTCAAAAGTCACATGATAATTCTCATAGCCAAGTGAAATGTCATAAACAAGGTCATCCCTAATTAAAACTTCACTCAACGCACTAGCTATTTTCAAGAATGGGATTACCCCTAAACTATCACCGGCATAAAAAAAAGTTAAACCCCACAAATGGGTGAAATAAATGCATTTAAATCCATATAATGATATGAGAGAGAATATAGAAATTAAACACAAGTACAAAAATGTAATACTCCGTACCTTTTCCTAGCTTTAAATCGTCTCAAAAAAATGTTAGGAGCTTTCTTTGAAAGATAAATCCACTTTTCTACATGTGGTATTTTTAAGATTTTCACTTTTTATCATGTGGTAAATTTAATAAGATTTCCATCGATATAAAATTCGCCTAAATCCGATAACAAGGTAAGAAGTTATGACTATTTTATGTTCCAGTCGTAAAACAACGCCATATTGGTCAGTGGCGCGCCGCGCCACAAGCTAAAATGGTAATTGTCCTTTTCCAGTGTCTTAGTGCGATTTACTCCATGTTGCACCAAAGTTCTAGGTCACACAAGAAGGGGCAATGTGATGGCTCCGCGTCGCGCCATCCCTCAATTTCCCAATTGTGAAAATCCAGTGACACGACGCGATAGCGCCGCATCGCGCCAGGGTCCAATTCGGGAAATTTTCACTGAAATTAAATGACACATCCAGGGTTAAAAGGGTCAATTTTTCACCCCTATTTAAGCCTTTTAACACTTGATTCAGCCACCTTTTACCCAAAATACACTCTCTTCTCTCAAGTTTCTCTCAAAAACAAGCTAGGGTTTTCATAGAAGATCCAATTTCAAGAAAGTTTCACCGTCAATCTTCACAAAATCACGAACTAAGGTATGAGTTGTGTTCATTCATGGATACCTTCCATCCATGAAGCTCAAGAACCTTATTTTATCTATAAATCATGCTATTTATATTATGGGTTATTTGTAATCATGTTGTTGACATTGATTGATTTCAAAGTTGGAATCTTTGTGTGTTTATCATGATATTATGTTACCATGCAAGATAAAATCCATGAATTTAGTTGATTATGATGTGTAGTTTGATGAATTCACTTATGACCTAAGTTGCGCATGCAAGGTGGTTGATAAAATGCTTGAAAAAGTAGAAATCATGCTTTATAGCTCAAGACATAAGATAAATGTGACATGCTTGTCATCCTCCTATGTTTAAATGATTTCCATGCTATCATTGTGAAATGTGTATGTTATTGAAATGACAATGATATTAGAATATGAGATTATGATATGATTATCAACATTCTCGTCCATGTTAGATAGTATGATAATCCTGACTTTGTGAAATCCACAACTTATTAAATTATGTATTGTTGATGTGGGTCTTGTACTTGATAAAGTCATGCTTCATCAGTTTCCTTCTATTGAGTCCTGGGGGTACTTGTACCTGAAACATTAGCTGTGTGCCTAGAGCCATGTCATGTTTTCACGATACTCTCAGTCAAGCTATAATCCATAGACTTCAGACAACCTTATGACTCAGGAAATTTCCATGATCTCATGGACTCAATCACTTGTCAGATATTAGTAGTATTCCGTCAGTCATCAAAATTCAGTAACTCAGTCCACGTTCAGTTCTGTAAATCATGTTCAGTGTCTATTCAGATGGGAGTAGAAATTAGCACCGAGCGAACCCAAGGATGGGAACTTACCTGTTATATGAGGGTGTGATTCTTAGAAGCAATCCTTGCATTCCAGAACTATGTAGCCAGCATAACTTGTGACATCATAGACTGCTATATGAGGGTAGATGAGGCAGCTTAGCCTTCTATATGAGGGTTCCCACCGTTCTCACTAGAGTTACCTATTATATTAGGGTCACTCACATGTTGTCCTTACCAGTGGTGTGGTATTGCCGCCCTTCTAATCAGGGAACATATTGGACCCTAATCCAGCTATAATGAATCTTTTAGGGCATGTCGGTTAGATGACTACCTATCATAATTTCAGTATCAGTCTCAGTAAAAGAACTCAGATAGTGTAATACCCCGTATATTTCTAAGCTAGAAAATAAACCATTGTTCCTTTGCATGAAACCTCCTATCCTATGATTTATATTTGAGTACATGAATTAGGATGAGTATTATAATTATAATATAGCTTATGATGTGTTAATAATGTTCATAAGAGTCACTTAGAGTAAGCCAAGCTAAGAACTTTTGAATCCACCAAGTTTTCGTGTGTGCTTTCTCATAGGTCATCTTTGAATGAGAATAACTTGGTTTATAGGTGGTATTTTGGCAGATTTATACCCTCAAAATTGTATATAATTGAATAAGTTTTCCGTCGATATCAAATTCGCCTAAAACGGACACCCGATGAAGAAGTTATGGCAATTTAATGTTTAAGCAGTGTCATTTCAGTCAGTGACACGTTGCGCTATAAGCCAAAATGATGATTGTCAATTTTCAGTGTCTCTCCGCGATTCCAGTGCATCATGGTGAGTTTCTAGGTCATAAACGAGTGGCAACGCGATGTCTCCGCGTTGCGCCGGGGGCCCAAATCGGGATATTTTCACAAAAATTAAAAGACGCATCTAGAGGGGCATTTGGGTCATCTTTCCACCCCTATATATATTCCATAAACACGGAATTAAGCCATTATTTCACCAAAACATACTAGTTTTCATCAAAATCCTCTCATGAACACATTAGGGTTTTTCATAGAAGATTCAAGTTCAAGCAAATTCTACCATTAAATTCCAAGAATCTCTCCGTCCATCTTCACTAAATCAAGAACTAAAGTATGCATGTGTTCATTCATGGACTCCTTTCATCCATGAAGTCCAAGAACCCTATTTTAAACTATATGCCATGATTTTTATGTTTTTATTGGATTGTTGATCTTGTTTATGTGTTGAATGATGTCAAGATAGAATCTTTATGGGTTTGTATGAAACTTGGATGGCATGCTAGTTGAAATATATGAACTTTGGGTGATTTGGGTGGTTGAATTCATGAATAAAACTATGCCCAAAGTGGTGCATGCAAGGTGTTTGATAAAATACCTAAGAGCCTAGAAATCATGTATTTTAGCTAAATAGAACTTAAAAGACAAGCCCATGCTCTATCCCTTATAACTCAACATAAATTCCATGTAAATTGTCATGTATTGTTGTTGTACTATGGAATGCTCATGAAATTAGAACCATGAAAGTATGTATATGTTATATGTAGTATCTTCCATGTTCAAGAATATGATAACCATGTGTAATATGAAATCTCCTATTTATGGTATTATGAATTGTGAATGTTATTCTTACGATCAAGTCAGTCATGTGTGTCAGTTTATTTCCATCGAGTCCTGGGGGTACTTGTACCCAAAAAATATAGCCGTGTGCCTAGAACCATTTCACATTATCATGATAATCTCAGTCAAGCCATGATCCATAGAACTCAGTCAGTCATGTGACTCAGGAAATATTAGAAATCTCATGATCTCAATGAATTCTCAGATAGTAGTACTATTCCGTCAGTCAACGGAAGTTAGTTACTCATTCCATGTACAGCCAGTTAAATCATGTTCAGTCTCTTCAGATGGGAGTAGAAGTTAGCACCGAGTGAACCCAAGGATGGGAACTCACATGCCAGTTTAGGGTGTGATTCTTAGTAGTCATCTTTGTGTTCCAGAACTACGTAGACAGCGTAGGTTGAGACATTTTAACCTGATAGATTAGGGTTGATAAGGTGGATTAACATGTCAGTTTAGGGTTCCCACCGTTCTCATTCGAGTACCTTCCAGCTAAGAGTCACTCATAGTTGTCCTTACCAGTAGCGCGGTATTGACACCCTTCTAGTCAGGGCAGAGATTGGACCCTAACTTAGCTATATGCGTTATTGGGGTATGTCGGTTAAGAAACTACCTTCCATAGTCTCAGTCTCAGTTTCAGTAATAGAACTCAGATAGTTCTTCAGAATATTAGGACTGTCAGATACAGCCAACTCAGATACAATATGGAACTCAGCTAGTTCCACCACATTCATGACTGTCAGATATGGTCACTCATGTTATCATTATTACCATTTCTTTGAGCTCATATTACCAGTATACATCTTCATGACTATCAGATACGGTCAAGCATTTCTGTTCCTCATATTCATTTCTACCAGATACAGTCAATCAGATTAATACTTTATAATTAGACTATCAGATACAGTCGACCAGACCAGTCCTTCATAATCAGGACTGTCATACACAGTTATTCATGTATCAGTAACATAGCACTAATACCTCAATATTTAGTAATACAGTGTCAGTTCCTCACTTATTAGTGATTTATATACTCAGTATTCAGTTTTAGGACTGTTAGACACAGTCAAACAGACCAGTTCTTCATAATTTGAAATGTCAAAATAGTCATTTATCTATGCAGTACCTCAGTGTCAGTAAAGTCATGATGTCAGTATTCAGACTCAGTAGTCAGTATCATCACGAGTTCAGTTATAGTTTCTCATGTATGTATGTATTCTCACATTCATATCAGTCAGCATTGTTCAGACATATAACCCTTTGCATTTAGCCTACCTTACTTGTATACTCAGTACATTCAGTCGTACTGGCGCATTTGCGCTATGGTTCTTTCTCTTATGTTACACCATAGGTTCAGAGGTACGAGCTCCAGACTAGCAGTAGATTCTAGTATCAGCAGTCAGAGTTAGAAGTTAGTCCTCATATTTCGAGGACACGATAATTTCATTGCTATTGTAGTTTTTAGTTTATTTCAGTAGTTAGAGTTAGTTAGGTACATATCCTATAAACTCCTTATTCAGACAGTTAGAGGCTTTCCAGACTATAGCATGTCATACAGTTATTTCAAATTTGGTTTGATATTGTTATACCGTTTTCAGACATTATTCTTTTTAGATGTTTATTTAGTTGATCCTTATGGCCTTTCAGTGCACTTTTCCGCATTATTTATGTTATATTATGCAGTATACAGGTATAAATATTAGTCATAGGTTATCCTGTGGTCCTTCAGGGTCATAAGCACCGTGTAGCATCCAGTTCAGAAAATTGGGGCATTACAGATAGTTCTTCAGAATTCAGGACTGTCAGATACAACTAACTCAGATACAGTAAGGAACTCAGCTAGTTCCATCAGATTCAGGACTGCCAGATACAGTCACCTATGTTATCAGTTATCAGAATTCAGTCATTAGTCATGTTAGTCATCAACATACTCATGTTAACACGATTTTAAATATAGTTACTATGTATGAAAACATGTATTCTCATGTTCGTATTAGTCAGTTAGCCAATATTGTTCATGCATATGAACCCCATGCATTCAGCCTACGTCACATGCATACCACTACATTCAAAGTACTGACGCATTTGTGCTATATCGTCTTATACCATAGGTTCAGAGACACAAGCTCCAGAGCATAAGTAGATTCTAGATATCAGTAGTCAGAGTTAGCAGTGAGTCCTCATCCTTAGAGGACATAATTATTTCTCTATTATCTTATTAATTTGTTTATTATTTAGAGTTAGTTGGGGACATGTCCCATCAACTCCTTACTGAGGCAATTCAGTCAGTTAGAGGCTTTCCAGACTATTATGTTCAGACAACTATTTTAGTTGTTTTGGGTATTTCATACCCGTTTAGATGTTATGTTTTACTTCAGTTATGTGAACCTTATGGACTTTCAGTTCATGTTTCTGCATTATTCAGTATATTATGCATTATACAGGTACAAATATCAGTCATAGGTTAGCTTGTGGTCCTTCGGGGTCATGAGCACCGTGTAGCATTCTGGGTACCAGATTCGGGGCTTTACAAACTTGGTATCAGAGTCTAAGGTTCAATAAAATCCTAGGAAGTCTGAAAGCCGCATCTAGTAGAGTCTTGTACATGGGTGTGTTGCGCGCCACATTTATATGTAGGAGGATATAAGATGTTTTAGGAATAGTTTTCATTCTTTCAGTATTCATGTCGTGCCAGTGAGCATAATCTCCAGGCGATCTCTCAGTCTAATCCATTTCTTCTCTTTATTTCAGAACATGCCTCCTAAGAGATGAACCCAGCCTGTCCAATAAGATCCCTTGGACGAACATGTTTCTCATGCAGAGTTTTGAGCTGTATTCACTACTCTTGCTAACTCAGTGGCTGCTCAGAATGAATGACCAGCTATCATTCTGGCCAACCCATTGGCCAATTCAACTGCAACCAGGATTTGGGATTTCACCCGAATGAATCCTTCATCCTTTCTCGGGTCTAAGTCAGATGAGAACCCTCAGGAATTCCTAGATCAGGTTTAGAAAGTTACAGACATAATGGGGGTTACTCCTAGTGAGAGTGCTGAGCTAGATATATGTCAGCTGCAGGATGTTGCTCACACTTGGTTTAAGCAGTGGAAGTCAGAGAGGGTAGATGATGCAGGGACAGTTGAGTGGGGCGATTTTGCTTCTGCTTTTCTTGATAGATTCTTTCCCGTAAAGCTTAGAGAATCTAAGGTGCTAGAATTCATCAACCTCAGGCAGGGCAATATGACAGTGAAAGAGTATTCTCTTAAGTTTACTCAATTTGCTAGGTATGCCCCTTATATGGTTGCAGATAGCAGGTCAAGGGTGAGTAAGTTCATTTCAGGGGTGAATGATAGTGTGGTTAATGAGTGTAGATCCGCCATGCTGAATAGTGACATGACTTTAGCCAGGCTCATGAATCATGCTCAACAGATAGATGAGAAGAATATTAAAATGAGGGAAAAACAGAATAAAAGAGCGAAGACAGGTAGTTTCAACTTTACTCAGCTTAAGTCAGAAGGAGGAAATTGTTCTCAGTTTTTTCCTAAGTCATCAGTTCTAGATCCTTATTCCGCCAGTGCTCTAGTTTCTAAGTTCAGAGAGGGTAACAAAGATAGAGCGCCAGGCTCTAAGTCCGTGAAAAGTGTTAGCAGTGCCCGCACCTATCCTCTTTGCTAGATTTTTGGCAAGCACCATCAGGGTATTTGCAGAGATGGCAGTGGTATTTGTTTCAGATGTGGCAAAACAGGCCACAGAGTCAGAGACTATCCTCAGCCAGGTCTTCAGGGTCAATAGAATCGCTCCTCAGCTCAGTCCGATCTCCCAAATCAGCAGGGTGCCACCTCTAGTGCTACTAGTGGGCAACGCCCAAATCATCTCTATGCTCTTCAGTTCTGACAAGATCAGGAAAATTCTCCTGATATGGTTATCGGTACATTACAGATCTTTCATGTGCATGTTTACGCTTTGCTAGATCCAGTAGCTTCTTTATTTTTTGTCACTCCTTATATAGTAGTTGATTTTGGAGTCAGTCCCAAAAATCTAGCAGAGCCCTTTTCAGTCTCTATCCTAGTAGGTAAAACCATCATAGCCCAGCGGGTATATAGGAACTGCCCGGTTATGATATTTCAGAAAGTCACTTCAGCAGACTTAGTTAAATTAGAGATGACTGATTTTGATGTCATTCTCGGCATGGATTGGCTTCATTCCTGCTATGCCATAGTCGACTGCAGAAACACAATAGTCCAATTTTAGTTCCCAAATGAACCTATCCTTGAGTGAAAGGGTAGTAATTCAGCATTTAGAGGTCAACCTATTTCCTACCTTCGGGCAAGGAAAATGATATCTAAGGGATGTGTCTATCATCTTGTTCATGTTACGGATTCCAGTTCTGAAACTCCCAGTCTTGAATCCATTCCAATTGTGAATAAATATTCAAATGTCTTTCTTGAAGATTTTCCAGGAATTCCTCCCGAAAGGGAAATAGACTTTGGTATTGATCTTCTTCTAGATACTCATCCTATCTCTATTCCGCCATACAGAATGTCACCAGCAGAACTCAAAGAACTAAAAGAAAAGTTGAAGGATCTCTTAGATAAGGGATTCATCAGACCCAGTATTTCCCCGTGGGGTTCTCCAGTATTATTCGTGCGCAAGAAAGATGGTTCTCTTAGAATGTGTATAGACTACTGTTAACTTAATAAGGTCACGGTCAAGAACAAGTATACTCTTCCCAGAATTAATGACTTGTTTGACCAAATTCAGGGTGCCAGTTATTTCTCTAAGGTAGACCTCAGATCCGACTATCATTAGCTCATAGTCAGAGAATGTGACATTTCGAAAATAGCTTTTCGTACCCGGTATGATCACTTCAAATTCCTAGTCATGTCATTTGATCTTACTAATGCCTAGTAGCTTTCATGGACTTGATGAACCGCGTGTTCAAATGGTACTTAGACATGTTCGTCATAGTCTTCATAGATGACATTCTGGTCTATTCCCGCAGTGAGAGAGATCATGCATACCATCTCAGAACAGTACTTCAGACTCTCAAAAATCATCCATTGTTTGCCAAATTTAGTAAGTGTGAATTTTGACTAAGGTCAGTAGCATTCCTTGGTCATATCGTTTTGAGTGATGGCATTAGAGTAGATCCTCAAAAGACCGAAGCGGTAAGAAACTGGCCTTGCCCTGTCTCTCCATCAGATATTAGGAGTTTCTCGGGTTTGGCTGGTTATTACAGATGGTTTGTTGGGAGATTTTCTTCTATTGCATCCCCTTTGTCCAGATTGACTCAGAAGAAAGTCAAATTTCAGTGGTCAGATCCTTGTAAGAAGAGTTTTCAAGAGTTGAAGACTTGACCTACCTCAGCTCTAGTTCTAGCTCTTCCAGATAGTTTAGATGGGTTCATAGTGTATTGTGATGAATCTAGAGTGGGTTTAGGTTATGTCCTCATGCATCATGGTAAGGTCATATCCTACACCTCCAGACAACTTAAACCCCATGAGAAGAGTTATCCTACTCATGATCTTGAGTTAACCGCCGTAGTCTTTTCCTTGAAGATTTGGAGGCATTATTATCTTCGGAGTTCATGTAGATTTCTTCACAGATCATAAGAGTCTTTAGTATGTCTTTTCTTAGAAAGATCTCAATCTTCGTCAGAAAAGGTGGTTAGAGATCTTGAAAGATTATGACATGAGTGTCCTATATCATCCGGGCAAGGCCAATATAGTGGCCGACGCTCTTAGTAGACTGTCTATGGGTAGTGTTTCTCATGTGGATGACAGTAAGAAAAAGTTAGCTCAGGAAGTACATCAGCTCACCAGACTAGGCATTCGGTTAGTCGATACAAATGAGGGTGATATATGGGTTCAGAGTAGTTCAGAATCATCTCTAGTTTTCGAGGTAAAAGAAATGCAAGATAGAGATCCCAGCCTTGTCAAGTTGAAAGAGTCAGTTCAGGATCAGAAAGTAGAGGTTTTCTTCTAAGGGGGAGATGGTGTTTTGCGTTGTCAGGGTCGTTTCTGTATTCTAGGTGTAGATGAATTAAGGAAGCAAATTCTTGTAGAAACGCATGGTGCGCACTACTCTATCCATCCAGGGGCCACAAAGATGTACCGCGACTTGTGGGAAGTCTATTGGTGGAGTGGGATAAAGAGAGATATTGCAGAGTTTATGGCTAAGTGCTCGACATGTCAGCAGGTTAAGATAGAGCATCAGAAGCCTAGTGGTCCTATGCAGGATTTCATTATTCCTACTTGGAAGTAGTAAGAAGTGAACATGGACTTCGTGATGGGTTTGCCTCAAACTCGTCATCAGCAAGATTCAGTTTGGGCCATTGTAGACTAGATGACCAAATCAGCCCATTTCCTTCCAGTTCATACCTCTTATCAACCGAGGATTATTCCAGACTCTACATTAGGGAGTTGGTCAGATTACACGGCGTTCCGTTATCTATTATCTCATACAAAGGTACCCTATTTACCTCTCACTTCTAGAAAGCATTCTAAAAGGGTCTTGGTACCCAATTTCATCTTAGTACAACCTTTTATCCTCAGATAGATGGTCAAGAAGAAAGGACTATTCAGACTTTAGAAGATATTCTACGGGCGTGTGAAATTGATTTCAAGGGTAGTTGGGATGAACACTTACCTTTGATTGAGTTTGCATACAACACCAGCTATCATTCCAGTATTCGGATAGCTCCATTCTAAGATCTCTACGGTAGGAGACGTATATCTCTAATTGGTTGGTTCGAAGTTTGTGAGGCCTCAATCATAGGGCCTGACTTAGTATTCGATGCCTTAGAAAAAGTCCAGTTATTAGAGAAAGACACCGGGCTGCTCAGAGCCGACAGAAGTCTTATGCAGATGTTCGTAGAAAAGATCTTGAGTTCAAGATTGGTGACTATGTCTATCTAAAGATATCTACCAGGAAGGGAGTGAAGCGGTTTGGAAAGAAAGGGAAACTCAGTCCCTGATATGTCAGTCCCTTCAAGATTCTCAGTTGATTCGGCAAGGTAGATTATGAGCTTGAATTGCCTTCAAATTTAGCCCCAGTTCATCCAGTCTTCCATGTCTCTTTTCTCAAGAAGTGCATAGGTGACCCAGAAGTTGTAGTCCCTATTCAGAGCATTGATGTTTAGAATAGTCTCTCTTATGAGGAGATTCTAATCAAAATCCTAGACTATCAGACTCGTAGATTGAGGAAGAAAGAAGTCCCTCTAGTTAAAGTTCTTTAGCAAAATCAGTCCTTCGAGGGAGCTACTTGGGAAGCAAAAGCATATATGCATACCAAGTATTCTCACCTCTTCTCCGCCAACTCAAATCAAGCTCAAGGTAACAGTTCTCCTTAAGCTTACTCAATTTCATGCTCAGTGTTCATCAAAAACTTGGTATCAAGTACCATTGCATATTCAGTCATGCATTCATGTATCAGTTTAGTTATATAATTATTCATCAGATATGTATTCTCATTGGGAGAAACTTAGTTCCTCAGAACACTCAGTCATGCATTCATGAATCAACTATACATGCATCAGATATGTATGTTCAGTATGATATATTCAGTTATCAGTCATGTCAGTCATGAGATCATGTTTTAGTTAATCATGTTCATTATGTATGTCAGTTTATATTCTTCCCCTCACTCTCAATCTCATTCGAGGATGAATGTTCTCAAGGGGGAGATATTGTAATACCCCGTACCTTTTCCTAGCTTGAAATTGTATAAAAAACATATTAGGAGCTTTCTTTGAAATATGAAAATCCACTTTTGTACACGTGGTATTTTTAAGATTTTCACTTTTTGTCATGTGGAAAATTCAATAAGGTTTCCATCGATATAAAATTTTCCTAAATACAATAACTAGGTAAGAAGTTATGACTATTTCAAGTTTCCATCGTAAAACAATGCCATATTGGTCAGTGGCACGCTGCGCCACAAGCTAAAATGACAATTGTCCTTTTCAAGTGTCTCAGTGCGATTTCCTCTACGTTGCACCAAAGTTTTAGGTCGCAAAAAAGGGGCAATGTGATGGCTCCACATCGTGCCATCCCTCAACTTCCCAATTTTTAAAATCCAGCAACACGGCGCGATAGCGCCGCATCGCGCCAAGTATCCAATTCGGGAAATTTTCACTGAAATTAAATGACGCATCCAGGGTTAAAATGGTCAATTTCCCACCCCTATTTAAGCCTTTTAACACGTGATTCAGCCACCTTTCACCCAAAATACACTCTCTTCTCTCAAGTTTCTCTCAAGAACAAGCTAGGGTTTTCATAGAAGATCCAATTTCAAGAAAGTTTCACCGTCAATCTTCACAAAATCACGAACTAAGGTATGAGTTGTGTTCATTCATGGATCCCTTCCATCCATGAAGCTAAAGAACCTTGTTTTATCTATAAATCATGGTATTTATATTATGGGTTATTTGTAATCATGTTGTTGACGTTGATTGATTTCAAAGTTGGAATCTTTGTGTGTTTATCATGATATTATGTTACCATGCAAGATAAAATCCATGAATTTAGTTGATTATGATGTGTAATTTGATGAATTCACTTATGACCTAAGTTGCGCATGCAAGGTGGTTGATAAAATGCTTGAAAAAGTAGAAATCATGCTTTATAGCCCAAGACATAAGCTAAATATGACATGCTTTTCATCCTCCTATGTTTAAATGGTTTCCATGCTATCATTGTGAAATGTGTATGTTATCGGAATGGCCATCATATTAGAATATGAGATTATGATATGATTATCAACATTCTCGTCCATGTTAGATAGTATAATAATCCTGTACTTCGTGAAATCCACAACTTATTAAATTATGTATTGTTGATGTGGGTCTTGTACTTGATAAAGTCATGCTTCATCAGTTTCCTTCTATTGCGTCCTAGGGGTACTTGTACCTGAAACATTAGCTGTGTGCCTAGAGCCATGTCATGTTTTCACGATACTCTCAGTCAAGCTATGATCCTTAGACTCCAGACAGTCTTATGACTTAGGAAATCTCCATGATCTCATGAACTAAGTCAGTTGTCAGATATCAATAGTATTCTACCAGTCAATGTAATTTAGTAACTCTGTCCATGTTTAGTTTAGTAAATCATGTTCAGTGTCTATTCAGATAGGAGTAGAAATTAGCACTGAGCGAACCCACGGATAGGAACTCACCTGTTATATGAGGGCGTGATTCTTAGAAGCAATCCTTGCATTCCAGAACTATGTAGCCATCATAGGTTGAGACATCATATCCTACTATATGAGGGTAGATAAGGTGTATTAGCCTGCTATATGACGGTTCCCACCATTCTCTCTAGAGTTACCTGTTATATTAGGGTCAATCACATGTTGTCCTTACCAGTGGCGCAGTATTGATGCCCTTCCAATCAGGGCATAGATTGGACCCCAATCCAGATATAATACATCATTTGGGGCATGTCGGTTAGATGACTACCTCCTACAGTCTTAGTCTCAATCTCAGTGAAAGAACTCAGATAGTTCTTCAGAATTCAGGACTATCAGATACAACCAACTCAGATACAGTACAGAATTCAGCTAGTTCCATTAGATTCAGGACTATCAGATACAGTCACCCATGTTATTATTTATAAGAATTCAGTCATTAGTCGTGTTAGTCATCAAGATACTCATGTTATCACGATTTCAGATATAGTTACTATGTATGCAAGCATGTATTCTCACGTTCATATTAGTCAGTTAGCCAATATTATTCATGCATATGAACACCATGCATTCAGCCTACCTCACATGCATACCAGTATATTCAAAGTACTGATGTATTTACACTATAGTGTCTTATACCATAGGTTCAGAGACACATCTCCAGAGCATCAGTAGATTCTAGATATCAGCAGTCAGAGTTAGCAGTGAGTCCTCATCCTTCGAGGACATGATTATTTCTCTATTATCTCATTAATTAGTTTATTAGTTAGAGTTAGTTGGGGACATTTTCCATCATCTCCTTACTCAGATAATTTAGTCAGTTAGAGGCTTTCCAGACTATTATGTTCGGATAGTTATTTTAGTTGTTTTGGGTATTGCATACCCCATTTAGATGTTATGTTTTAATTCAGTTATGTGAACCTTATGGCCTTTCAGTTCATGTTTTCACATTATTCAGTATATTATGCTGTATACAGGTACAAATATTAGTCATGGGTTAGCTTGTGATCCTTCGGGGTCATGAGCACCGTGTAGCATTCCGGGGTACCAGATTCGAGGTGCTACAAAAAATCAAATGATATTAAAAAAAGATGTTAGAATTGAGAAATAGATAGAAAGATAGATAGAAAGACATATGATGACAAATAAAGGACAACATAAAGATATATTAAATTTGAGAACCTCTCTTTCGATTACTACAAGCACTTATCTCCTACAAAGATCGAGAGAGGAATTGGACCCCATCATAACCAATGTTTCTAAACAATCACAAGCTCTAGTATAATGATCTGAGAGAAAATATGAAAATGAAACACAAGTATGAAGATCTAATGATAACAAATGAAAGACGATAAGAATGGAGAAATCAATTGATAGATAGACAAAAGATGATAAAGAAAGGACACCCTAAGATATATTAAATCCAAGTACCTCCCTTTCGATTACCACAAACCCTATCTCCTATAAAGATTAAGAGAGGAATTGAAACCTCTCACAACCAACGTGTCTAGATAATCACAAGCTCCCAATAATCTTAGAAATACTCTCAAGTATATGTTCATCCAAAATCATCTAAGTCTAAGAAAGAATAAACCTAGCTATTTATAGTCATGGGCTATTTATTACAAAATGGGCCCTAAAGTGATCCTAAATGCCAAATGATCCCCAAAGTAACCTAACGAGCCAAATATTCAAAGAAAGAGACTCCTCCTGCTCCCATCCTCATCATGGTGGATCACAATACTCCTTTTTATCTATAACTCTTCACCAATTACCTTGAGTCAAAATTGTTGAAGTAATTTAATTTGTATCACCCTCTCCTTCGTGAAGAGAATTTGTCCTCAAATTCAAGAATTCATTATTTTCAAGAGCAAGATTTTCAGAGGATTCCTTGAATTGGAAGGGATCATAGCTTGCTTAACCAAGTAATGTGAAATTTTGATCTCTCCTTCTTGAGTCAAAACCTCTTCGAATGATACTTGTTGGCTAGCATATTTTGGGATGGTGATATTCCCATCACATGGATCCTCTACAACCTCCGCATTCTCATCAAATTTTTAACTCCTTCTATATGTTTTTCCTTTTGATCCACTTCATATTTGTAGTATGGTTCACCATTATGAAGTATAATTGATCTTTGAGTTGGACACTCACGTATTTGATTACTACATTCATGACATTTAAAGGTTTAGTTACCCTTACAATTAGGATTACCTCCTTCTAAAGGGGAGATCTTGGAGCATTCTTTTTAAAAGACTTCTTGAACTCTGAGCCTTGATTCCAAGTTGAGGACACTTGATTTCCAACCTTAGGCTTGATGACCATCTTCTCCGCCTTGATATCTCTCTCAATATGAATATCTACTTCTAAGAGATCATCTATATGGTAAAACTTATGTATTGACATTCTAGAAGTAATTTCTTGATTCAACCGCACTTTAAAACAAATATTAGTGTGCTATTTATCCTCATTGTAATGAAGCTTCAAGAGTTGGTTTTGTAATTCATAATATTAATTTTCAACACTCTTTTCTTTTTGTCTTAAATTGTACAACTTGGAAAGCAACCCTTGTCTATACTTCTCCAGTATAAACTTAGCCCTTATAAAGGCATTTATTACTTCTCATGAGGGCCTTTATTACTTATCATGGTAGATAATGACCCCCCTTGTATTCTCTTATAAGATACCCACTAAGTCAAAGCATATCCTCCAAATTGACCAATGACATAGGTTGTCTTTTTAACATCGGGCAAATTATTATCTTGGAAGATCCTATCACATTGTAACTCTCATTTAAGTGATCCTTTAGAATCAATACCTCTGTGAAAACTAAAAATAGTAACCTTGATAGATTTGAGGACCATGTCTCGACCTCCATATATACCTTGGTACCTTAGACCATTTCCTTAAGCACCATACCCATAAACTCCTTCTATATGTCCCTTAAACTCTCCTTGAACTCATACAATTTGGTTTAGTGGCATTTGGTTAAGTGGGTTTGGATCTTGTGGTCTTTAGTAATGTGGTACTTGAACTTGTGGAACTTTATAGGGTAGTTATTAGGGTTGGTTGAGTCCTTATGGGTTAAATCCCTGTGGCATTTGATAGTTTAGAACTTGTTTTTGTGGTGTTTGATAGGGTGGAGTGAGAATTTTTAGAGATTAGGGTGGATTTTGGGGAGTTTTTTAGTGGGGTGGTTGGTAAAATTATAGTGGCCAGTCTACATAATGTTGAGTTTGTTCGGTAGTAATAGAAGGTAAGGGACCATTTCCTTGTGAAGAAGGATAAATCATGTGGTATAGAGTTCTAAGAGAGATGGTCGAAAAAGTTTCTTAGGCACTGTCGCTTGAAGTTGCTTGGAGGTTATTTTAGGGAGTAGCATTAGAAGAATTTAGCCGTCCCTCCATATTTACCACCCTTCCATTCATATTTGATACCCTCTCCTAGATGCCCGACATCCTTTCATTTATAGAATCCATACTTCATCGCATCCCCATGATAGCTTCCAAAATGGTATCAAGATTTGCCCCACTTCTGATAGGTTGGACCTCTTATTTCAGTGTCATGTTATCTATAAATAAGACACTCAACACAACTAACAAACAAGGTTAACATTAGAGAAATCAAATCTCACAATCACTAGTGTTTTCACACATGTATTATCTCACAGTTAGTTCAACTTGTTGATCTTTCTTGTTCACGTTGGTATATGGTGCATCAATTTTCTATTATTAGTTAGAATGGATTCTTGTTGAGATAGGAAAGGATGAATCAATTGAAAACTAAAGGACTTGAATCAAAGAAGTTAACTAGGAATTAAATGATAAAAACATACAAGAAAAAAGACAAGAAAGAAATGAGACGGACTCAAGAACCAATCAACAGCTAAATAAGGTTCTTACTAGTTGAAAATTAGTTCTAGGAATCAAAATAAGTGACTAGGAATCAAGAAAATGAAATTAGAAGGTTAGAACCTGAGGAGAAGTTGATTTCAAGTGGTTGGCCTGCGTTGGGTGAGGTGTGGCCATAGGTGATGGGATGCCATTACAGATGGCACATTGCAAGTTAATCCACTATGCTAGAATATCAACCGCAAAGCGACCTGCATCCACAGGTGAAAGACCTATGTTAGTAGGTGCAGGAGAAAATGCCCTATGGAAGTACAACATGAGCTTCCGAAATTTGTCCTTTTGTGGCTCTTTTTGCACTCTCTCTCTTGGAATATTCTTTTGTACTAACACCCAAAACTTTCTATTTCTTCATTTTTTGTATCAAATACGTGTTGATACGAATTCTTTGAAGAATACCAAGATCAAGGTAATATTAAAAAATTCATAACTTCCGAGTTCAAGGTAGTATTAAAAAATTCATAACTTCCTTATTTGAACTTGGGTCACCCAAAATTTGAGATCCAAGATCCTTTTGGTATGGTAACAAATCCCAATGCTTATCAACTCTCAATTTCACTCCAAAATTTCTAAATTTAAAGACTCATTTTTTATTTTCTTCAAACTCAAACTCAACAATGGTAGATCCTTCAAATCAACTCTGTTTAAGCTCAAATTTGAGACTTGAACTCAATAGTACTAGAGAACAAGATTCTATCACTAGAATCTCAAGAAAACATAAAAATCGAAAACTTCAAATTTGCAGAAGAACCAAAAATGGGAAACTCATTTTTTGTAATTTTTTAATTTTTCTTCAATAACAAACCCAAGATTGAATTAATGGGAACGAATCCAATCTCAGCTATGATACCAAATGATACGAAAGAAAATATGAAAATGAAACACAAATATAAAAGTCAAACAATAATAAAAGGAAAGACAATAAAAATTGAGAAATAGATAGATAGATATATACAAGATGATAAAGAAAAGAAAATCCAAAGATATATTAAATTCGACGACCTCCCTTTCGATTACCATAAACACCTATCTCCTACGAAGACTGAGAGAGGAACTGAACCTCCTCACAACTAATGTTTCTAGACAATCACAAGCTCTGGTAAATGATATGACGAAAACACAAAAACAAAACACATGTACGAAAATCAAATGATAAAGGAAAGATGATAAAAAATGAGAAATAGATAGATATATATATAGCTAGACAAACATAAGATGATAGATAAAGGACAACCCAAAGATATATTAAATCTTAGGACCTCCCTTTTGATTACCACAAATACCTATCTCCTAAGAAGACCGAGAGAGGAATTAAACCCCTTCAAAACTAATGTTACTAGACAATCACAAGCTCCCAACAAGCTCAGAAACACTCGTAAGTCTAAGTTCATTAAAAATCATCCAAGTCTAATAAATAATAAACCTAGCTATTTATAGCCATGGGCTATTTATTACAAAATGGGTCCAAAAGTGACCCTAAATGTAAATGATCCCAAAAGTGACCCAAAGAGCCAAATATTCAAAGAAAGAGACTCATCTTTTGCCTGTCCTCATCATGGTAGATCACAATACTCATATTCATATCTAGAGCTTCTCTAATATCCTTGAGTTAGAATCTTTGGAGTAATTCGGCTTGTATCATATAACCTCTCTTTTTCAAGGAACTACCTAAGGGAAGTGAGGTTACCAATGGAGTCATGCTACTAGTGGGGATGATGAACCTATTAGAAACCCAAGAAATCCAAAATAATTGGCTCTCCCAAGAAGTTGGGTTCCCTCTAGTTATAGTATTAGGCATGCTCGCAAGAATCCCATTTGATAATTTAACTTGTCCAACCCTATGAAGGTGACAAAAAGTATTCCACAACTATGGACTCTTCTATATACAAGTAAATTGACTTAGCATTTACAAGTTTTGGTCCATATAACTTAAGCACAAGTATGTCAAACACGGATGCAACTATGTAAGAACTATAAAAAGCGACATTGACATATTTGCCCTAGGGTTCATAGGAATGATACCACTTATGAGTAAGGGGTCATCACATGAAAACAAGTAATAAAGAAAGGTATCTCATAAATGGAATTCATATAAAGTATTTTCAAGATAAAACTCATTCTTTGACCTATAAGTCATAAATCCTTGGTCGAGAATGAGAACACATAATAGTGAATTCTCTTGGACCATTTCATTACTCTCCTTCTTTAAAGAACACTCCTCTTTGTTGGAGATCTTTCCCTTGTACAACTTTGGTTCATCAAGGATTATAAATACTTAAGAAAAAGTTTCCATCATAGGGAAGAAGGCCAACAACCTCAATTAAATTTTTCTTGTTGTCTTGACCAAGCACCAAGTTAGGTGTATAAATATCACCACACTCCAAATGGTCACTAGGGTCAAATAGAAGAATTATCCATGAACATGGGCCAATGCAATATCCATTTTCCCTCTAGGTAACACTATCACAAAAATACACAATATCTATACAATAATGTACAATATCATAAGCAAATAGAGTAAAGAAATAAGTCACACAAACTAACTTCAACTAAGGTGTCCTTATGCATGTACTTACTATTAGATTCAAGATCATCAACATGAGTATCTTCAATAATGGGAGATTACAAATAATAATAATAATAATAATAAGAAGAAGTAATTTATAAATAATTAACACCTTCTTGCTCAATTGAAGGATCTCCAATTTGACATAAACCACCATTAGCGTGAAACAGATCATATCTTAACTCACCCCAAGAATTAAGTAATTCATGGTTATCTTCATCAAACAAAGGTGGGTGTGTAATGCCCCAAGAGTACACCCTGAGTGTCACACGGTGCTTGCAGTCCCGAGGGATCAAAAGTTAACCCATGAGCTAGTACCTGCTTTGAGCACTAGATAACATAATCATAAATGTGGAAGAATACTGACATGCCATAAGGTTTTAATAACGGAATTCAAAACTGAAATATGAGTCTATAGAAATAACTGACTGAATCTAGTAAAGTACTGATAAAATAGATATCTATAATGTCTGAATATTGAATAACTGACTTTAATGTCTGAAAAGCCTCTAAACTGAAATAACTGTGAGTTGATGGGATAAGCCCCAACTAACTCCAACTAACTGACTAGTCTGGAATCATAAAATAAAATAACCTATCCTCAAATAATGAGGACTCACCACTGCCACTGTACTGCTTTTCATTTGAGAAGTGAAGTCTAAGCGTGGTCCGAGAACTGAGCGTTTAAACCTATGATATGATACATCATAGCGCAAGAAAAATGTATGCAATTAGCACTTTGAATGTACTGGTATACTAAATGGGGTAGGCTGATATACATGGTTTCATGAATTTAATAATAATCATCTGAATATGCATGTAAAGAATGAAGCACTGAATAGAAAACATGTAATCTATAGGTACTTAAAACATGGGGAATCTATAAATAATGAGTGAGCATGGAAGTTTGTAGATGCTGAAGATATGTGAAATCTGAAGATGCTGAGGATGCATGACCTATCATATAACATGTACTGAGTAAAATTTGTAAACCAAAATAACTAAAATTTGTATTCTTTGGTCAAGCAACACTAAGACTAAATAACTGATCTGAAACTATAACTGAGACTATGACTGAGATTATATTAGATATTGTGGGAGGTATCATCTAACCGACAGGCCCCAATCTGTGCTAATCAGGGTCCAACCTATAACCCTAGTTGGAAAGGTGTTAATACCGTGCCAGGGATACTAACACTAGCTGTGTGGATCCACTAAACTGATGTATTGTCTAAAGGACTAAGGGTGTTAAGCCTGAACTAATTGGTGACCCCTGCGAGATAGTCAAGCCTAATCTGACGGGTGAATTCTCATATCCTATGGTGGCTACGTAGTTCTAGAGTATAGGGACTACTGCTAACGACTCTGCCTATTTCATGGGTAAGCCACCATCCCTATACTCGCTCGGTGCTAAATCCTACCTCCAACTAAAAGACACTGAAATACTAGACTTTTTTGAGTTTAACTGACTGATATCTGACTATTCTGATAATGTTCATGATATGTTCTGAAGTATATTCTGTAATGTACTGAGACTAGACTAAATAAACAACTATGGTTTTCGGGTATTCAATACCCCTAGGAATCAAAACAACAATAGTAAAATGACAATAAAGTTTAGGGGACAAAGCATGAAGGTTCTTATTAAAACAATCACTCTTGTAGGCATTTTATCAAACACTTGTAGTTAATGGTTTAAAACAATCATAGGAATGTCATGGAACTTATGGAAATAGCATGAATTCAACATAATAGACATAAATCATGGTTTAATTCAATAGATAATAATATAAAAACATGGAGGATCGAATAATAACAATAATTTCATGGTAACATGGTATAAAGCCAATAGTACATAGAGATTCATGGATGAAATCATAATTTTAAAATCAAATAACTTGAAAAGATTGCAGTTTTATGATTTAAAAGGGTTACTTGGACTCCATGGATGAAAGGAATCCATGGATGAATTTCTAACATACCTTAATGGATGAATTTCTTGAAGTTCTTGGGGAATTCTTGAAGATTGGTCTTGAATTTGAGAGCTAGGGTTTCTTTTTCTTGAAGAGAGTTGATTTTAATTTCAGAGAATAATGCAAAAGTGAGAAAATAATTCTCTCTTAGTGTTAAATCCCGTGTTTAGGCGGATTTGGGGTCATGGGAAAAGACCAAACGACCCTTGGAATTTAAAATTGCAAAACTGGAAAAATTTCCAATTTTGTGGGCTGGCGCGACGTGGTGCTATTGCGCCGTGACACTGGAATCGGACAATTGGGAAAGTGTACGGTGGTGCAATGCGGCATAATCGCGTTGCCATGTTGTTTGTGGCTTGGAACCTCATCGTGACGTGGTGGAATCACGGAGAGACATTGGAAACTGCCAAATGCTAACTTGGCCTATGTCGTGATACGCCACGATCGTGGGCTCTCACTAAAATTTCCAAAATGGGAACTTGGCCTGCTTTCCGACGTGCTAAGGGTTAAAATGATGGGGTATTATGACCGAAACTTAAAATCGCCATAACTTCTTGCCCGGTTATCGAATTTGGGCAAATTTTATATCGTTGGAAAGATAATTCAATTTCCTATGCAATGGAAGGCTCTAAACTGAAAATTACTGAGTGTTTCAAAATTCTTTTGTATAAGAATAATCATGCATTGGGACTTATATTATGTTAGGGAAATACGGGGTATTACAATCTCCCCCTTGGGATTATTTGTCCTCGAATGAAACTAGTTAAGTTAAGGGAAAACTGAAGGAATGAGCTGACAGACTGAACATGCATATCTAATGCATGTAATACATGTTGAAACTGATTCATGAATGCACGACTGACATGAACATGATGTGATACTGAAGCTGAGTTTGATAGAGTGAAATCTTAAGAAGATTGGTACCTTATACTGAGTCTGGATTCGTAGGGAAAATATGAGGGTATTTGGTCCACATCTATGCTTCTGCTTTCCAAGTGGATCCCTCAATGGACTAATTCTGCCATAGAACTTTTACTAGTGGAACTTCTTTGTTCCGTAGTCTACGAACTTGATGATCAAGGATTTCGACTAGAACTTCCTCAAAGGAATGACTATTCTGAACATCTACACTTTCTAAGGGAATAACTACAGCTGGATCACAGATACACTTCTTCAATAATGAGACATAGAACACTGGTTGTACTAAAGCTAGATCAGAAGGCAACTCAAGCTCGTAAGCTACCTTTTCGAAACGATTGTGAATTCTGTAGGGACTGATATATCTGGGACTGAGTTTCCCTTTCTTTCCAAATCACTTCACTCCCTTTACGGGAGAGATTTTCAAGTACACAAGATCACCGACCTCAAACTCGAGATCCTTTCTTCTCACATCTGCATTTTCTCTGATCAACTGAACTTTCTCTAAAGCATCAAACACTAAGTCAGGCCCTACTACTGCGAATTTACCCACTTCAAACCAACCAATCATAGATATATTTCTCCTCTCATAAAGAGCCTCAAACGGAGCCATCTTGATACTGGAATGATAGCTGTTATTGTTTGCGAACTCAATCAAAGGAAAGTGGTCATCCCAACAACCTTTAAAATCAACTACGCATGATCTCAGCATATCCTCAAGAGTCTGGATTGGTCTTTATGCCTAACCATTTGTCTGAGGATGGAAAGCTATACTGAGATGGACTTAGGTACCTGGACCCTTTTGGAATGCCTTCCATAAGTGAAAGGTAAACTGGGTACCTCTATCTGAGATGATATATAAGGGAACACCGTAATACCTAACCAAATCTCTAAGATAGTGTTTGGCATAGTCCTTGGCTAAATAAGAGGTATGGACTTGCAAGAAATAAGTTGATTGGTCATACGGTCTATGATAACCCAAATAGAATCATGCTGATGACGAATACGAGGCAAACCTGTCACAAAATCCATGTTCACTTCTTCCCAATTTCATGTGGGAATACTGAACTCCTGCATGGACCCACTAGGTTTTTTGTGCTCAATCTTGACCTGCTGACACGTAGAGCACTTAGTTACAAATTCTGCAATGTCTCTCTCCATCCCACTCCACCAATTGATTTCCTGTAAATCGTGGTACATCTTCGTGGCCCCTGGATGAATAGAGTAATGTGCACCATGCGCTTCTACAAGAATTTGTTGCCTTAAATCATTTACACCAGGCACACACAATCTACCCTGATAACGCAACACACCATCTCTCTCTTGGGAGAAAACCTCCACTTTCTGATCTCTAACTGATTTTTTCAACTTAACTAAACTGGGATCTCTATCCTACTTTTCCTTCACTTTGGAAACTAGAAATGATTCTGAAATACTCTGCACCCAAATAATACCTTCTGCTAAATCGACTAAGCAGACACCTAGTTGGGCAAGCTGATAAACTTCTTTGGCTAACTTCTTCATACCAACCTCAACATGAGCAACACTACCCATAGACAATCTACTGAGAGCATCATCCACTACATTGGCCTTGCCTGAATAATACAAAATGCTCATGTCATAATCCTTTAATAACTCTAATCACCTTCTCTGACACAGATTAAAATCTTTCTGACAGAACACACACTGAAGACGTTTGTGTTCTGTGATCACATCGACATGCACCCCATATAAGTAATGCCTCCACATATTTAAGGCAAAGACTACAACTTCTAGCTTAAGATCATGAGTTGGATAATTCTTCTCATGGGGCTTAAGTTGTCTTGAGGCATAGGCTATAACCTTACCTCTTTGTATGAGGACACAAACCAAACCTACTCAGGATGTTTCACAGTACACGACAAACCCATCTGAACCATCTGGCAAGGTAAGAACTGGGGCTGAGGTGAGTCGAGTCTTCAACTCCTGAAAACTCTTCTTGCAGGAATCTGACCACTGAAACTTAACTTTATTCTAAGTCAATCTGGACATGGGGGAAGCAAAATAAGAAAACCTTTCAACAAACTAACGGTAATAGCCAGCTAAACCCAAGAAACTCCTGATAGCTGATGGAGAGATAGGTCTAGGCCAGTTTCTCACTGCCTCGATATTTTGAGGATCAACTCTAATTCTATCACTAGAGATAATATAGCCAAGGAAAGCTACTGATCTTAGCCAAAATTCACACTTACTGAATTTAGCAAACAACTGATGGGCCCTAAGAGTCTGAAGTACTATTTTGAGGTGGTTTGCATGATTGTTTTCACTATGGGTGTAAACAAGAATGTCATCAATGAACACTATGACAAACATGTCTAAGTACTGCTTAAACACTCAGTTCATCAAGTCCATGAAGTCTTCTGGGGCATTCGTGAGACCAAAGGACATGACTAGAAATTCAAAGTGACCATACCGGGTTCGGAAAACTATTTTTGGAATATCACATTCCCTGATCCTGAGATGATGATAGCCTGATCTCAGGTCTACCTTGGAGAAGTAGATGGCACCCTGAAGTTGGTCAATCAAGTCATCAATTCTAGGAAATGGATATTTATTCTTGACCGTGGCCTTGTTCAACTGACGGTAGTCAATACACATTCTGAGAGAACCTTTTTTCTTATGCATGAATAGAATAGGTGTGCCCCATGGAGAGATTTTGGGACTGATGAATCCCTTATCTAGGAGATCCTTTAACTATTCTTTTAACTCTTTGAGTTCAGCTTGAACCATTCTGTATGGCAGAATAGATATGGGATGAGTGTCTAGGAGAAGGTCTATTCCAAAGTCAATTTCCCTTTCAGGAGAAACTTCGGGAAGATCTTCAGAAAATATATCTGAGAATTCATTTACTACTGGACTGACTCAAGAGTTAAAGTTTTTGGGTTAGAGTCTTTGACTCGCACAAGATGATAAATACACCCCTTGGATATCATCTTTATCGCTCTAAGGTACAAAATCAACTGACCTTTAAGAGCTGTAGTACTACCCCTTCATTCAAGGACTGGTTCATTTGGGAACTGAAAATGAACTATTCTATTTCTACAATCAACTGAGGCATAACATGAGTGGATCTAATCCATGTCGAGAATGACATCAAAGTCCATCATCTCTAACTCCACGAGATCAACTGAGGTAACTTTCTATGATATTATGACCGAACAGTTCCTGTATACCTGCCTGTCTATAATGGAAACACCTACTAGGGTAGACACTAAAAAGGTCTCTTCTAGAGTTTCGGGAATGACTCTAAAATTGACAGCTATATATGGAGTTACAAAAGAAAGAGAAGCTCCAGGGTCTAGTAAAGCATATACATGTAAGTGAAGGACTTGCAATGTACCAGTAACTACCTTAGGAGAATTTTCCTTATCTTGGTAGGACTGAAGAGCATATAATCTATTTGGACACTAACCACTGGTAGCATTGGAAATGACACCTTGTTAAGTTGGGCGATCGGATAGAACTGACAACTGATGGGACTAGCCTTGTTGGTGAAAATCCCTACCTTTATGAGCAACTACCCGACACTCTCAAATCTGATGGCCAGGCTTGCCACACTTAAAGAACACATCACTATTGACTCTACACTCATCCTGATGGTGTCTGCCATACTTCTGACACAGGGGATTTGTACGGCACTACTAACACTACCCTGGGACTTAGAGACTGGTGCTCTATCCCTATTATCACTTCTGAATTTAGGTATTGGGGTACTGGATGAATAGGGTGCTACGGTTGAAGACCTCTGATGAAACTGTGGGTGATTACCACCCTATGATTTTAGCTGACTAAAGTTAAAGATACCCGTTCTAGCCCTCTTATTCTTTTTTTCTCTCTCCTTAATCTTCTGCTCCTCTATCTATTGAGCATGGACCATCAGCCTAGACAAGTCCATCTCACTAATCAACATTGTGGTCCTGCACTCATTGACCACACTATCATACACTCCAGACATAAATTTGCTCATCTTGGATCTATTATCAACTACTACATAAGGAGCATATCTATCTAACTGAGTAAACTTGAGGGAATACTCCTTCACGCTCATGCTGCCCTATCTCAAGTTAATAAATTCTAATACCTTGGCCTCTTTCAACTCTAATGGAAAGAATCTGTCTAAAAAAGTTGTGGCAAACTCTTCCCACTCTACAAGACCTACATCAACACCCCTATCAACCTTCCACTTCTTAAACCATGAATGGGCTACATCCTATAATTGATATGTAGCCAACTCAGCACTCTCACTAGATGTCATCCCCATAACATTTGTTACCTTCTGCACCATATCTAAGAATTCTTGTGGATTCTCTTTAGACTTGGATCCCATGAAAGAAGGAGGATTCATCATGGTGAAGCCCCGAATTCTGGTTGCAGCAGTATTGGCCACTAGGTTGGCAAGAACAGTAGCTGGCCATTCATTCTATGCTGCTGCAGAATTGGCTAGAGTACTGAACGTAGCTCTACATTCTGTGTAAGAGACATGCTCATCCAGAGGATATTCCTAGATGGGCTGAGGGGCTGGCTGGTTTCCTGTTCTTCTTGGGCGGCATGTTCTGTAAACAAAAGAAAGAAACAAATTAGACTGAGAGTTTAACTTGAGCTCATGCTCAATCGCATGACATGAATACTGAAAAAAGGGAAAATTTTCCCAAACATCTCATAGCCTTCTATCCATAAGTGTGGCACGCTATACACCCATGAACAAGACTCTACGTGATGCAGATTTTGGACTTCCTAGGATACTTTAAAACCTTAGGCTCTGATACCAAGTTTGTAATACCCCAAGAGTACACCCTGGGCATCACACGATGCTTACAGTCCTGAGGGACCACAAGCTAACCCATGAGCTGGTATCTGCCATGATCACTAGATAATATGATCATAAATATGAAAGAATACTGACATGCCATAAACTTTAAATAACTGAATTCAAAACTAAAATATGATTATATAGAAATAACTGACTAAATTTGGTAAAGTACTAATAAAATGGACAACTATCTGTAATGTCTAAATACTGAATAACTAAATCTAATGTATGAAAAGTCTTTAAACTAATATAACCATGAGTTGATGGGACAGACCCCAACTAACTCCAACTAACTGACTAGTTTGGAATCATGAAATAAAATAATCTGTCCTCGAATGATGTGGACTCACTACTGCCACTGTACTGCTTATCGCCTAAGAAGTAAAGTCTAAGAATGCTCCAAGAATTGAGTGTCTGAACCTATGATATGATACATCATAGCGCAAGAAAAATGTATGCGATCATTACTTTGAATGTACTGGTATTCTAAATGAGGAAGGTTGATATGCATTATTTCATGAATGTAATAATAATTATCTGAATATGCATGTAAAGCATGGATTACTGAACAGAAAATATGTAATCTGTAGGTACTGAAAATATAGGGAATTTGTAAATATTGAGTGAGCATGAAAGTATATAGATGCTGAAGATACATGAAATCTGAAGATGCCGAGGATGCATGACCAAGTATATAACATGCACCGAGTAAAATCTAGAAATTGAAATACTAAAATAACTGAAATCTGTATGCTTTGGTCAAGCAACACTAAGATGAATAACTGAACTAAAATTGTAACTGAGACAAATTCTTGTTCTTGAAGAGAGTTGATTTTAATTTGACAGAATAATGCAAAAGTGAGCAAATAATGCTCTCTTACGGTTAAATCTCGTGTTTAGGTGGATTTGGGGTCATGAAAAAAGACCAAACAACCTTTGGAATTTAAAATCGTAAAACTGGAAAAATTCTCAATTCCGTGGGCTGGCGCGATGCAGCACTATCATGCCATGTCACTGGAATCGGATAATTGGGAAAGTGCACGGGGGAGCGACGTGGCGTAATCGCATTGCCACCTTGTTTGTGACCTGAAAGCTCATCGTGATGCGGTGGAATCGCGAAGAGACACTGGAAACTGCCAAATGCCTACTTGGCCTATGGCACAATATGCCACTATCGCGAACTCTCACTGGAATTGGCCAAATGGGAACTTATCCTGCTCCGTGATGCGCTAAGGGTTAAAATGATGGGGTTTTACAACTGAAACTTAAAATCACCATAACTTCTTACCCAGTTATTGAATTTGGGAAAATTTTATATCGTTGAAAAGCTAATTCAATTTCCTTTGCAATGGAAGGCTCTAAACTGAAAATTACTGAGTGTTTCAAATTTTTTTATATAATAATACTCATGCATTGGAACTTATATTATGCTAGGGAAATACGGGGTATTATAGGGTGTCATATAAAGGATCACATTCAAACGTATCAACACAAGAACAATGAATAATTGGCTTTCTCAAATATTCAAACAAACCAAAGCTATCTTTACGAATGATCATTCTTTTTCAAAAAGGAAAGATCATGATAAACAAATGGATAGTTAGAAAAATCTTCACTTAATCCTATATTCTTAATAGACTTCAAGAAATAGGATAATATGTGAATTTTAAGCTCACTATCCTTCCTTTAAAGCACATCAAAAGATACATTACTTGTAATGCCCCAAAAATCCAAACCAATGTTAGAACTATGCTTCAAGATCATGCAAAATAAACTACAGTGCTTTGGTAATTTTATGAGTGAGTTTGATGTATATTAAGTTCTCAAATATCTCCTAGCTTATGAATAAGTTAAAACCTCTCTTAGTGATTGAATTTTCAAGATATACATAACTATACAAATTTTCAAACGAAAATAAATTTTGTTTTACTAAGAATTTTTGAGCTCAAGACCCACCAACATATAGTTGATTGAATAATATTTCCAACGATACTAATTTTATTTAATCTGATATTGGGGTAAAAAGGTATGGCTATTTTACCCAAAAGGTATTTGTCTGCCAAGGTGCGACAACCAGGGTGACGGACCGTCGATAAGTGATGGCCCGTCATGCCAGACCGTCAACCTTGGGTAGAAAGGCCAAATTCTAGTCATCTAGTGACAGTTGGAGTGACGGTCATTCACCAAAGTGATGGTCCTTTACCCAAACTGTCACCCCAGACAGTTCAGCGCTGTTATACCAATTTCAAAGGTTTTCTTGTCCTTTTCCACTCTTTTAACCCCAAAAACTAAATTGTTTAAGCCATGTTAAGGCTGCATTTAAATAAAAAACAACCCTAAATCTTTTATTCTTAAAAAATGCTACTTCCTCTTCCATACTCAAGAACAACCATCTAGGGCTTCTTCTTTAAGATCATCATCTAAGTCTCAAGATTCAAATTCAAAAACATCAAGATTAGGGTTTCTCACCCAAGAATTCAAGCCTCCTTTCACAAGAACAAGAAATTCAAGATATCTTCTTCAATAACTCATGAATTCAATTTCCAATTTCAAGATTTCTTAAAGAAACAAGAATTCAAGTTCTCCAAGTTTAAGAACCTTCAAGAAAGCATCAAGAATTCTGTTCTCCTCTTAAGATTAAAAGTTTAAGGTATGTGGGAGTTCATCCATGGGTCTCCTTTCACCCATGGAGCCCAAAACCCTTTTCTTTAAATTAAAGAATGATTTTTTTATTTATAATTATGGTATTTTATATGTTCAAGAAAGATAGAATTTTAGGTTTTCATGGTGTTTTTAAGTCAATTCAGCCCATGTGTGATTCCATGCAAGATTTTGAATTCCTCATGCCATGAATTTGAGTTTCCCATGCTTTATTAAAGTGAATTCCATGATAGATCCTAAATTCATATTTTTTAGCAACATTCCCATGTTTTAAATTCATGCTTTCCACATGTTTGATGAAATTCCCATATCATGTTCAATTAATTTTAGGATGAATCCCAAGTTATGAATCTAGCCATGTTATCTTATTGTTTTAAAATGTATATCATATTCCCATGTTCAAGTTCATGATCTACTTGTGTTTGATGAAATGCCTAAGTGATGGATTTCTTTGAATAATGCTTTCGTATTATGGTTTCAAAGCTTTAGTATGTCCCTGTTGTTATTGCTATCGAGTTCTAAGGGTTATGAATACCCAAAATTTATCTATTTACTTAGTCTCAGTATTTTTATAATGATTTTAGATATGTATGAGCATTATCAGTTTAGTCAATTATCTTATTAGTTAAGCTCAGTTTAGACCAGTAATCAGTGTCTTCAGTTGGGAGTAAAACTTAGCACTGAGTAAACGTAGGGATGTCGTCTCCCCTGTTAGTAGGCATGAGGCACTTGTCTCCCCCTTCAGTAGGCATGAGATGTTAGTAGCAGTCCCTGCATTCCAGAACTACGTAATGAGTGTAGGATCGTGAGGGATCCCTCATCAGTTAGGCATGACACCCTCGTCCTTCGAGATATCTGATTAGTGGATCCACACAACCAATATTAGTACAAGTGGCATGGTACTGATACCCTTCCAACTAGGATTACAAGTTGGACCCTGATAGTACATTGGGGCATGCTAGTTATAGATAGCTCCCATAGTCACAGTCAGTGTTCAGTACATTTTTTCAGTTCAGGTTTGCTTGACTAAGTGTACAGATTTTCAGACACTCAGTTTAGAATCTCTTAATCTTTTAGATTTCAGATTTATCTCAGTAACATAATAGATATACACTTAGTCTTGCATTCTCAAATATTGTAATTTTCATGCATTCATGCTCAGTATATTTGTATATTCATATCCTCAAGCTATTTCAGTTTCTATCGCTTAGTTTTAGACCCAATACTCATATAGTACCCATGTTTTACGTTTTTTCAGCTTTAGTTCTACTTATATTTTAGAAGTAAAGTTTTAAGAATCTAAGTGTAGTGATTCACCAGCTTATGAAATTTTGTTTTGTAAATCATGTTTTACAATATATCAACATTCATTTATTTCAGTCTCTTGGTGAGTCTACTTACACTTAGCATGCATGTTTTAAGATTACGTATGAATTCAGTTTTACTATTTGCATTCACCCGCGCTTACTCAATACATTCCAGAAGTACTGATCCACATATACATTTGTGTGGCTACATTATTTCATAGTATAGGTACCAACTTTAGCCCACACATCATGATCAGATTATTGCAGTTTCCAGCCAGCAGGTGATGAGTTCTCCTATTTTAGGGACTCTAATCTGATGTTGTTCATGTATTTTATATTATTATTCATATTTATTAATTATTGGTAGTTGGAGGCATGTCCCAGCTATCTATAGTCAATATAGTAGAGGCTTCATATATGTTAGTTAGAGTCAGCCATGTAATTTCAGTTCTCTCATTAGTTTCATCAGATTGTAAATTGTATCAGTATTATAATGCTTCCTAGATTTTATCATGATTATAGTTCCACATAGTAGAACCAATTATTTAAAATATTATAAATCAGTTGCTTAATAGTATGCCAGTTTATGGGTAAGCTTGGGAGCACTTGTGCTTCTAAGCAACGTGTTATTACTAGGGGGTAGTCTTGGATTGTGAAAAACTTGGTATCAAAGCATAGAGTTTATATGACCCCAAGGGTGTCTATGAAGTCGTGTCTAGTAGATTTTTGTAGAATGGTACAGAGACGTCTGTACTTTTCTTCGAGAGGATACATGGCATTTAATAAATATTTCCTTTCTTTTATGTCTCAAATCGTGCTTTAGAAAGGTTCTATAAGAAACTTATGTAGATTCTCATTATGCTCCACGCATGTTAATTCTACCTTACTTTCTAGGTAACAAAATCGGTGAGGCTCAAATTCCTACAGATAGGGCTTTCTTAGACAGTCCTCATAGATAGTTGTGGGATTTCCCATAGGCTTGAAAGTATTCCATCAGAGCTTTTATGTTCTAAAGTATGAAAGATTTCATTCATGTTCATGACAATCATATACTGAGCCAAAGTTAAATGTGCCCTCAGGTCCCTTCCCCGAATCCCATGATAGCATATGACCTTGAGTTAAAAGCATGAACCCAGAAGTATAGCAGCAGTAAAGTGGGGATAGTGTTTATCAGGACTCAGTAGATTTTATATCCATGAAGCTAGTTGCATGAAAAGTAAACTAGTAGGCTTGAAACAGTGTATGCAAGAATCTAAGTTGTTGATTCAAAATTAAGTATAATTATATGTGTATGATATAGAGGTGTACCCAAGCTTATATGGGATTGTATTATTTTTAATTTTTAACAGTGTGTGTGCTTAGGTAGTACCCTTGTGTTGTTGAGCTTAGAATCTAAGTTTGAATTATGGATGGTTGAGCTAATAGAAATATAAGTCAAAGTTCTAGATGGTGTGAGCTCATGGTATGATAATACTCCTAAAGATTCTAAGTTAGTAAGTGTTCAAGTTGTTATGTGATGATTGTTAGGGCTATAGAAAGCTAACAATTGTGTATTAGAAAGAAGTACTAGAAGTGGGCCTTACATTATCAGGCGTAGTCTTTTAGGGTGAGTTTATTATTTATATGTATATTAGTACCCTATACTCTAGAGTAAAGTGGTGGTAGTTTAGTTTAAAGTTATTTTAAATGGTCCTATAGACTTAGAATGGTGGCTTTAAGATAAGGGGGAGATAATAGAATGAGAAACCAAGCCAGGATTTCAAATTCTAGTAGTGATGCCAGTAGGTTGTAGAATAGTAGTAAGGGAGGATAATGCCTAACCCATTCTTATTTCAGTATTTGTACTTCAGTTATCACGATATCCACTCATGCCTTACATGTCAGTTCCATGATCATAGCTCATATTCACATACTTTCCATAGAATCATGTATGCTTTCAGTTCCTAGTATAAGGAGTTCCAGTTCACTCAGCGGTACGAATCATGTTCCATGAAATCATGAACTCCAAACTCTGGTCATGCAACTCATGACTCATGTACTCCTGCTTTACAGTATGTTCAGTTCCAGGTAGTCATGCTACACTCCTAGTGATCAACGAAATTTAGTTTATGTCATGTATGCCCTCAGTTTAGAGCTCTTTAATGAATCCATTATGTTGATACTCTATTCCTCAGTCCTTAATATAGTGTCAAGTTATGCATAGTATCTCTTCATGTTCAGGTCCTCATATTCTAACCTTTCTATGACCTTTTTTTTATGTTGAGATAGTGATGATAAAAAGTTGTTTAGATGGGAGAGAGTAAATGTTTGTTGTTGACAAAAGATTGATGTATGCTTGTTTGATTTAAGGTTATACATGTGAAGTAAGATTGAGGCCAAGTTTTGATATATGTCATGGTTAGTTGAGATTTTGTGTGTGTTTTCTTGGGGTAACGTATGAAAGTTGTTAATGATAGAGTTTTGGAGGATATGAGGAAGATGCTTTAATGGCTTATTTTCCTAGAAATTCATATGTTGTTATAATGATAAGCTTGAATGTCATGTTTGTATATGTGTGGATGAATGCATTATGCATTAGTGAGTGTCTAGTAAGAGGTTGAATGTAGTTGTTGAAGTGGTAATAAGAATTATTCATGAGATGAGAAGTTGTGAAAGCACATAGGGTATTTAATTCATGATTCAGAGTAGTATTACTGTGTTATGTGTGCACTTTATAGATTCAAGTAGGCTTGAACATAATGAGAGAATTCAGTTCAACTCAGACTTCATTAGATAGAGTTATCAGTGGCCATGTGAATATTTTAAGTAGCCCCAAGTGAAGTGCAGTTTTGAAAGGGAATGTATAGTTGAGTATAATCTTTCAGTATAATTCAGTCCGTTTAGCCAACAATTTAGTTTAGTAGTCAAACATACAAGTTCCTATGGTTTTTCATCTTTCCATCTAGTCTTACTATATGAAGTTTTATGAGTATGGCCATTCCAAGAGGTAGTTTGTTCGAATCCATGTAATTGGTGAATTCAACTCAGTTCATGCATCACGTTTCAAATTCAAATATTTAGCATGATTCAGTTCATAAGTGTCCTGTGCGTCATCTCAGTCTTTTCTTGGTATTTTAGTCAGTGTTATTCGGGGAACGAATGATCCCAAGGGGGAGATGTTGTAATACCCTGAGTATTCATGTCCTAAAACTTTCATCTTTTCTTCATGAAACAAGATCCATCTTGAAGTAATGGTTACTCATAAGTTGACTCTCTTGTTTCTATCTCAGCCTCATAACCATTCTCATGTCATTGCATGTATTCGTGAAATCAGTTCAGTTCATGTATCATGTTTCAGGCCTAGTTATATTCTCATGTTCCCATTCATGCATGTTCAGTATATGATCTCATATTCTTCCGTACTCTTAGCTAAACCAGCCTCATTTGAGGATGAATATTCCTAAGAGAGAGATATTGTAATGCCCCAAAAAATCTAGACCAATGTTAGAACCATGTGTCAAGCTCATTCAAAATAAATTATAGTGATTTGGTATTTTTAAAAGTGATTTTTATGTATATTTAGTCCTCAAATAGCTCCTAGCTTATGAACTCCCTTAGTGATTTAATTCCCGGGATGTACAATACTATAGGCATCTTTAAAAGATCATAAATTTTGTTTTACTAAGATTTTTTGATCTCAAGATCCACCAATAGATAGTTAATTGAATTATCTTTCCAACAATACCAATTTCTCCTTAATACGATATCGGGGTAAAAAGTTATGTCCATTTTACCATAAAGGTGTCTGTCTGCCAAGGTGCGGCGACCAGGGTAACGGACCGTCGCATCAGTGATAGCCCGTCATGCTAGACCATAAACCTTGGGCAGAAAGGCCAAATTTTGGTCATCTAGTGATAGTTGGAGTGATGGTCAGTCACCAGAGTGACGGTCCGTTATCCAAACCGTCACCCGGGACAGTTCAGCGCTGTTATACCATTTTCAAAGGTTTTGTTTTGTATTTTTCCACTCTTTTAACCCCAAGAACTACGTTGTTTAAGCCATGTTAAGGCTGAATTTAACTAAAAAACAACCCTAAATCCTTTATTCTTAAAAAACACTACTTCCTCTTCCATACTCAAGAACAACCATCAAGGGTTTATTCTTCAAGATCATCTCCCAAGTCTCAAGATTCAAATTCAAGAAAACCAAGATTAGGGTTTCTCACACAAGAATTCAAGCCTCCTTCTCAGAAAACAAGAATTTCAAGATATCTTCTTCAAGAACTCATAAATTCAATTTTTAATTTCAAGCTTTCTTCAAGAAATCAAGAATTTAAGTTTCCCAAGTTCAAGAACCTTCAAGAAAGCATCAAGAATTGTGTTCTGCTCTCAAGATTATAAGTATAAGGTATGTGGGAGTCATCCATGGGTCCCCTTTCACCCATGGAGCCCAAAACCTTTTTCTTTCAATTAAAGAATGAATTTTTTTATCATTATGGTATTTTATATGTTCAAGAAAGATTGAATTTCAGGTTTTCATGGTGTTTTTAATTCAATTCAGCCCATGTGTGATTCCATGCAAGATTCTGAATTCCTCATGCCATGAATTTGAGTTTTCTATGCTTTATTCAAGCGAATTCCACGATAGATCCTAAATTCATAATTTTTAACAACATTCCCATGTTTTAAATTCATGCTTTCCACATGTTTGATGAAATTCCTATATCATGTTCAATTAATTCCAGGATGAACCCAAGTTATGAATCTAGCCATGTTTTCCTATTTTTTTAAAATGTATATCATATTCCCATGTTCAAGTTCATGATCCCCATGTGTTTGATGAAATACCCAAGTGATGGGTTTCTTTGAATAATACTTTCTTATTATGGTTTCGAATCTTTAGTATGTCCCTGCTGTTATTGATATCGAGTTCTAAGGGTTATGAATACCCAAAATTTGGCTATTTACTTAGTCTCAATATTTTTAGATATGTATGAGCATTATTAGTTCAGTCAGTTATTATATCAGTTAAGCTCAGTTCAGTCCAGTATTCAGTGTCTTTCAGTTGGGAGTAAAACTTATCACCGAGTGAATATAGGGATGGTGTCTCCCCCGCCAGTAGGCATGAGGCACTTGTCTCTCCCGTCAGTAGGCATGATATATTAGTAGCATTTCCTACATTCTAGAACTACGTATCTAGCGTAGGATCTTGAGGGGCTCCTCGTCAGTTAGGTATGATACCCTCGTCCTTCGGGATATCAGATTAGTGGATCCACATAGCCAATGTTAGTACCCATGGCATGGTACTGATACCCTTCCAACTGGGGTTACAGGTTGGACCCTAATAGTACATTGGTTCATGTCGGTTATAGCTAGCTCCCACAGTCCCAGTTAGTGTTCAATATGTTTATAGTTCAGGTTTACTTGGCTAAGTGTATAGATTTTCAAATACTCAGTTTAACAGCTCTTAGTCTTTCAGAATTCAGATTTATCTTAGTAACATAATAGATATACACTTAGTCTTGTATTCTTAGATATTGCAATTTTTATGCATTCATGCTCAATATATTTGTATATTCAGATCCTCAAGCTATGCCAGTTTCCATCATGTAGTTTCAGACCCAGTACTCATATAGTACCCATGTTTTACGTTTTTTCAGCTTCAATTATACTTATGTTTTAGAAGTATTATTTTAAGAATCTAAGTGTAGTGATTCACCATATGATCAAATTTTGATTTGTAATCCTGTTTTACTATATATCAATATTCATTTATTTCAGTTTCTTGGTGAGCCTAGTTACACTTAGCAAGTATGTTTTAAGATTACGTATGAATTCAGTTTTACTATTTGCATTCACCCGCTCTTACTCAGTACATTCCAGAAGTACTGATCCACATATACATTTGTATGGCCACATTATTTCATAGTATAGGTACCAGCTTTATCCCACACATCATGATCAGACTATTGAAGTTTCCAGATAACAGGTGATGAGTTCTCCTATTTTGGGACTCCAATCTGATGTTGTTCATGTATTTTATATTATTATTCATATGTATTGATTAGTGGTAGTTAGAGGCATGTCCCATCTATCTATAGTCAGTATAGTAGAGGCTTCATCTATGTTAGTCAGAGTCAGTCATGTAATTTCAGTTCTCTCTTTAGTTTTATCAGATTGTAAATTGTATTAGTATTATAATTCTTTCTAGATTTTGTCATGATTATATTTCCGCACAACAGAACTAGTTGTTTAAAATATTATAAATCAGTTTCTTAATAGTATGCCAACTCATAGGTTAGCTTGGGAGCACTTGTGGTTCCAAGCACCGTGTTACGACTCGGGGTAGTATCGGGTCGAGAAATCACTAGGCGCCAATCTAGAAATGATCTCACTATTTTCAATTAAGAAATTTTTTTATTTGAGAGAGGATCTATAATCAAAGATAGGTAATTAAAGCACACAAGTTCACTCTAAAAAAATACATGCCATTTATCAAAATATTTTAATCCATGTGACATCTATTAGCAAAACTAGTAATATGATCTTCATCACATAAAATGCTCAAAGAATTTTTTCTAACCACATGATCAACTCTGTCAACATAATCACTAACTTGAGGATCATCAAGCACACCATAAATATGCTCAAGTATTAGATTAGATTCACAAATACGTTGACCAAAGAATTTTCCCTAAGTCATGTCATCCCCAAATAAGGGGTTATCCTCGAGATCACATTCCACCTTAAGATTATCATGATCAGAACAAGGAATGGATTCAACATCTAAGGAATTACCACCTTTTAGTAACAATCCTACATGAAAATTCGCAATATCAACTTTATCTTTGACATCACTAAGTTGAGTTTCATTAAGAGCAACATACAAGTCCTCACTTAGAGAATTAACACACATAACTCGACCAATGCGCACACCTTCGCTAGTAGTATGCTATTCACATGCCAACATAGAACCAACTTTATTTTCACAAGGTCCAACTAGTGTGTGAATAGTCTTAGCACATGAAAATAGAACCTCATTCTATCTATAAGTGCCAACACTAGGTGGACACAAATTGATCTTACTAGAAGATTTAATTCCATTATCTTTAGGATCAAATCGTGTTTGTAAGCTCATAAAAGAAATTAATAATCATGCAATATAGTGAAAGAGTATCACAAAAGGAAGACCCATTATGTTCAATATTAGATAATCTATCATTTATACTTAGGCTTCTATCCACATCATGACTTTTCAAGTTTAAATAAGTGCAAGAGTTAGTATTATTACATTATAGCTCAAAAGAAGTATGGTCTTGACATTAGTGTTCAACATGGGAACACATTTGATCCTTTGGGAAGTTCTCATTGATGATGTCCAAGAAACACCTCCTTTTAGATGGTCGCTATCAAAATATAGTAACCCAACCAAGGTTGGGGTAGAATCCCAAGGGAACACATGGCTTTGCAGATCTTAGCAGTTGTAGTCAATGAGAAGAATAAGAAAAGTAAATAGGGGGATTGTTTATAGTAATATCGAACAAGGAACTGTATTAACTTTGGTTAAAATCGGTCGTGGGTGAACACTAGGATTGTGACTAGTCACTACTCCTCTTTTGGAGTAAGTAGCAATATCTAGGCGGGATCCTAACATGTGCACCCGTTAAGAAAACAATTATAATGAATATAAAGCAATGTATGCCATTACTATCAATTCAGAATAATAAAAGAAATTCCCCTATTTTGTCAATCCTCAAGGTTTCCACAACCCTAGCTATGGGTTTTAGCCGCTCATGCTTATGAAGAAATCAATAACATTCATATTCAAAAGTGTAGATTAAATCACAATGATAAGATGAATAAAACCCACAACCATAACTTAATTAATCAATTAAAGTGAATACAAGAAAATCCCAAGATCAAAATCGGATCTCGAAAATAAAATATGTTTGTGAGTATCAAAAGTATGCAAATACTATTAAGAGACACATAAAGGGTATTTATAGTACATGAGGAGACCCTAAAACCAAAGACCGAACAAAATAGGAGGAAATTAGGTTAGTGGCCACATATGGTGCATACATGCGACCTAGTGCTGGGAACAGGCACCACCTGCGGTCAGTGCCGGAAAGTGAAAATCCCACAATTTATCTTCTCAGGATTTTGAATTTCTGGCACCTACTTTGTCTACCTATGGTCCATTGGTGTACATGCGGTCCGTAGGTTGACTTAGTAGGTGCCGAGAGTCAATTTTTTATCTATTCTACAATTTGTGAACATATTTTGATCATGATCAAGCCAGAAAACAATCGAATATCCATAATCGCTCGCTCCAAAAAGTGGCCAAACACCTTTTTCACCTTTTTTACGAATTTTTCATCCTAAACATGATTTCCTGCAAAACATACCGAAAGGCATCATATCTAACAAAATAACCTCAAAACTTGCATCTTTTCCTCATTTTAAGCATCGAAAGTGCTATATTTCTATAGAATATCAACACCCTCAACTTAGAACGTTTGCATGTCCTCAGGCAACAAAACATAACGAAAACAAAAATGATGCTTAACTAAGAGAAACTAAGCTATTCAAGGTAGTCAGTCAACATGTAAAGCTCAAAACATAACATCCCCCCTCCAATCTTATTTTCTTTCAAAACCAAATATGTATGAACATGACGCACAATAATATGACACAATAGGATCAAGGTACGTCAATTACATTTGCAATAGACAACCACTCATATTTATATAAGTTACACTACCCGGAACAAGCAAATAGCTAGAAATATGACTCAAGTGCCCTCACAACAAGAATGTCCCACTCACTTATATGAAATTATGCATGTCAATTTAGGGACTGTCAAGAGACACTCATACTCAGAAGAGAAGTTCCAATCAATGCATGTCAAATACCATAGGCTTGCCCTTATTTTCTTTACCTTAACATTCAGATAGTCAAGTTTTGATCACTATAGGATTTTTCTCGGCTTGTAATATAGGCTTGGGGGTTGGTTTGGTACATATGGTCATATCAAGTAACTAAGCCTCCTTGGCACTACACTAACTTTGGGGTCTTACTTACTAGCCAATTATTTTTTTTCCACCTTTATTTCTCTCTTTTTATTCTTTTATGCACATTCAGGCTGGGTGTGGTCTTTTATTCTTTTTTTTCTTTTCTCTTCTTTTTCTACTACACCCATCCCTACTACTTTTTCTCTTACTTTACCCTTCTGCATACCTGTTTTACAATACGTACCCCTATGATAGCCACCCTCAACTTAGACATTTTTCTTGGGTTGAGGTGCACAATGTCCAAGGAGGATCTGGGCCAAAATAGGTTAATTGTAATATAAATGGGGATGTGAATGGTGAAAACAAGAAAAATAGGATCATAAGGCTTAAAATAGGGATCAAGGGTATAATTCTCACATGGAGGGTTATTTAGGATAAAAGTTGACTAAAATAAAAAATGACCTATGATCCTTCCCTAATCGACTATATTTCAACCTAGGCAAGACTAACCAGGTAAGTTCTGAATTCAACACACAAAGGGAATTAGGTAGTGTCTCACACACATATAGCACTAAGTCAATATTACCAACTACTACCTCTATCTAGTTCATGCAATTATTTGCAAGTGATTATCATGTCCCTAATCCTAATGCCATAACAAGATCCATAATGTTCACACATATATACATTCACACAATTCTAAAACATAACTTTTTGGAGGGATATAAAAAATTAGTCAAAATATGACTACTACCCTAAATACTTAAAAATCTCCTAATTATACAAAAACAACATACAATACGAAAAAAATATAATATGACATAAGATTATCCTAGACATGTCGGTTCTACAACCATACCACGATCGACAGACAAAGAAGCACAACAACAAAAACCTGCGGAGGCACGGTATGCCCACCCTCAACTAAAAATTGTGCACTATCCTTAATGCGCTAAAACAAAGTAAAACATAGGGAAGTGAGAACATACCTGGGATGCATTAGGCACCAAATTAGGAGCATCCCCAGATAAGGGTATATTAGCTGGTAGAGGCGGAGTCAGAGGCGGAGGCGGAGACAATGGTGGTGCACTACTAGATGATGCATCCACTACTATAGATGCATGCCTCTGCCTATCGACAAATGCGATGGGTAATTTTGCGACCTAGGGGAACTACTTATAGCCCCTCCAAGTATTTAGGTGTTGCCATCACATACCCATGGGTTGCAATTGTTCTATCTAACCTTAAGAGTAGATATTGCAATTGCAATACATCTTAGTGAAATTGCACTATCCTCTCCGACACCAGATATCAATTGAAACTTGGAAAATTTCCAAGTTTTTAGTAAGGACTTGAGATTTATTCAGACTCTGATTTACGAAAAAAAACTATGAAACCATACTAAATTTGACATTCCAGATTTGACAATGAAGTTGTATTTTCCACATGATATTGTTTCAACTAAATCTAGGTCCCACACCTAAATTTTTAATTTTTCAACTTTTCGATCAATAGGTCGAATTAAGCTCGGGTGCATTAGGACCCAAACCAAAGTTCTACCTAGCCTAAAATTAATATTCTATAGCTACTAACATAATCAGAATGTGCATCTGAGATCGTTTCACTGAAGGTTTTGCCTGATGGCCATTTGGAACCAGCGTAGACTTCAAAATAGGGAATTTTCTCTAAAAATCAAATGAACTGCCCGATAACTGACTTAGAGAAGTTATGGATAAGATCTGCAAAAATAAGTGGAATTATGAAATATGAACTGGAGGGTTATTACACCGAGCATGTGCGGACGCATGTCATAACACACCTCAAAGGGATAAATCTTTTAAGGCACTATTTGAAAATGAGAAGTTGACCTGCGTGCACACCTGGCCACCTACAGATGCAAGTGACAACTCATGTCAGTCTACTTACATTATTTTGTGCAAAATTTTGACATACATGCACATATCATGACCTACATCCACAGATGGGTCCGCAGTCATCCTGGCATTTTAAAAATTATACTTTATTATGATACATTGTTTCTTTTTAGAAGCAATACCTTTTGTCTATAAATACCTATTTTTTTAGGTAAAAATACAAAGTTTTAAATTAATTTTTTTTTTCTTCTTCTTAAAAAACCCAATTGTGATTTACGAGTTGTTGACTGTGTTCAAAGTTCAACAAATTTAAGGTACCACTATTTGCTGAAGTGAATCATTTTATCCTGCAAGGATATATTCCATTAACCTTAGGTACTTGAGGAGAATAAATTCCATAAGGACATATCGTGAATTCGGTGGATGTAATTCTTTCTTTCTTCATTTTTTTTCTAAACATTGTTTTTTTTTGTTCTAAAAATAGTTTGAACTTTATTTTGATGTTTTGTAAGTTGTTTGAACATGTATTAGAAGTTTTGGTTGGAAATACAAATTTTGTACCCGGAATACAACCATCTTAAGGAATTCAGTATAATCAGTATTTTGTTTTTTTGTAGATTAAAACCTTTTGATTTTCTATTTTGTTTGAACTTGATAGTGATTTGAAGATATAAAAACTAACTTCATCATGAGTCAAAGATTCATTAAGTTGGTGATTAGAAGAACATAAAAACCTTCATCATTAAACTAAAAATAAGTTGTTTAAAGTTTAAGACTTTATTGTTAGTATTTGTGATACTAAACTAGTTGTCTATTTATGATAATAAAATGACTACTAAAAATAAAATCAATGATAGAATGATGAACGTTAGAGAAACTAATATTGCTACTTTGAGTGGTTCAAATGCTACTCCTTCCATGACACCGACAAAAAATCAGGAAAACTTTTTGGTGTTGATTTCAAGATATGGAAGCGGAAGATGTTCTGTTACTTGTTTAACTCCTCGGAAGTACCCCTTGAACATCATACAGTGCTCAAGTCTACAAACAGCCCTAATCTAATCCATGATATCTAATCAACTTATAACTTGCATGAATGGTGAACTAACATATGTATAAAGATTGAAGGTAAACAATTTCATATCTTAATGTAAATTTTTAACTTTGGAAACCTTAAACAAACTCTTTGAACTTAGAACATACACAGTCTAACAAGCCTCTACTGCTAACTACAGAGCCACTGGGACAGATCCCAGCTAACCCAAACATAAACATAAATCAAGTAACTAAAATACTTTCATCAGTGAACAGGATTCTGATAAGCTGGGTCCTCAGACTATGAGAACTCACCAAAAGTCAGACTATAGGTGATGATGCCCATAGCCAATCGTGCTGCTAGAAATGAGCACCAGAACCTACATTATAAGGCAATGTAGCATACAGACATATATGTGGATCAGTACTTCTGGAATGCACTGAGTATGTGGGGGTGAATGTACAAGTAAAATAAGAACTGAATATATATGTACACTTTCATGTGATTCAAGCTAAGTGTAAATGACTCATCTTGGACTAGAGTAAAACTAAAGACTGTAAGATCATAAAACATGGATAATGAAGCATATGAATAATCTTAGTGAGCCATAACACTTAGTTTCTAAAACTTTACTTTTATTCGTTCTTATGCAAGATTCTTATAACCAACATAAACTATGTGACCTATCTTAGAGTCCAACGTCTTACCCACGTGGGGGAAAGCTTTCCTACCCTTGCCATTGGATAGAACCTTAATTTAAGTGATCACTGAACTTAACCCATATTGGTACTTAAACTTATGGTGTCTTGTAGTCTTCATAAAGTTAGGATACACTCATCCACATCCCCAACTCGACGCTAAATACTACTCCCAGAATATCTCTCTCTCTTATATATATATGCTCATACTTAAAAATTCACCTTAAAATAGCATAAGAGTTTATAGAATGAAAATCAGTTATGCTTCTCTTTACTTTAAGTCATAATCAAGATAACACTTGTGAATTTTATGTCTTACCTTTAGATCAAACGATCAAACTTTTTGAATCATGCTATATTGCATATGAATGGAACTTAGAAGCTTAAACTTTATTGTAAACTTAATACTTCTTCTTAAATCTTGAAACTCTTACTTTCTTTCATAACACTTATAAAAAAATATCAGACTTAATACCCATATAGAATTTTTCATCAGAATCCAAATCAAAGTAATGAAATTCAAATCACAATATCAATCTTAAAGTTCAAAACATGAATAAATGTAACCTTTATGCATCTTTAGCCTTTAAATCACAAGATAAGGTTATACTTCAATATATGAGAATTTGAGTGATGAACCCTAATGTAAAATATGTAAGTTCAATCTTAAAAATCATGCTTTTCAGACACAAGGATGGAAGATTAACCTTGTTCAAAACCCCACGTACCAGGAATTGCTTGACTTGTGAAAAGAACTTGAACTCTGAGACTTGAGTGATAATTTGGTGAGAGAAACCCTAATCTTGTTGTTCTTAAAGATGGGAGGAGAAAAGATGTTGTTAATTGAATGAAAGATAGAGGAAAATAATGCCTCTCTTGGGTTATAAGTCATGGATTGGGAGTTATAAGAGGGGAAAAGACCAAAAAGTCCCCTAATTGTACTTATAGAAATTAACTGCTAGTAGTCACGAGTCAATCTTATGACTAATAAGATGTGTATACGAGTTGGACTAGTAACTCATTAGCTTGTCAGTGACAATAATAGCACATACTGGTCAATATTCGAGTGGTATCTTACGACTCGTTACATGTCCATATGGCGTGAAACTACCACTCATAACTTGGACAAAAACTTAGGGAACCTTACTGCTGACCTTACGACTTCTCCTCATATGAATCGTAATATCAAGTGATGAATCCTAGGGTCTACTACTCAAGCTGATGAGTCATAAGTTGCACAGTTGTTTTCAGACACTAGGTATTACAATATCTCCCTCGTGGAAACATCCATCCTCGAATGTGATTCATCTAAGATTTGGATTTGGAAATGAACTAACACCTCTGCACCGAACTTATAACCAAGATTATATATATCAAAAGGATTCAATTACTCATAACATAAGATATGACTTAAGAATACTTAAAAAGACTTAAAGATAAAGAGTTTTGGCTGAAAATAACTATTTACTTTCGGTAGGAACTGAGTTGGAAGAAAAGAGATGAGGATACATGGTAATCTTGTCACAACATAAACCATGGCCTAGATGTAATAGGCATCCCAAGTCTAACCAGGACCGTGAAACGCCCCCTACTACCCAACCCAACCACCATAAGTTCCCCATGATGGACTGAATTCCAAACATATAACAATATAGTATAAATGTTCTCATTAAGACTCTGGGATAATGTCACATCCATAACTGATCCAACCGAGTTCATCTAACCTAATCTATCCACCCAAATGTACCAACCAAAAAATAAGGCCATAACCAAATAAGTAAACCAAAGTATAATATGATTAAACCCAAAATAAAGTACAATAGAACAGGGAGAAATTATGTCCAACAATGCCAGCCTCAATACCAATGCCAATACCAAGGCTGACACCACTACCGATCCCACCCATACCAATCCATAGAAGTACCAAAAAGTCTCTATCCAAAAAAATAAACAAATTCGGTTGGGACATACCCCCAACCATGGCCAAACCAATATCTAAAAAGAAAGAAAAATGTCTAAAATGTCCAATATAAAATGGAGCCTTCTGAAAGGATGGAAGCTCACCACTTTAGTCCAAATGTTGTCCTTGAATCAAGTATTATGAAGGAGGAGTTGAACGATGATTCTTTCATAGCGTGGGTATACAACTGCTAGTAGACGGGTTAGAAGGTGAATGCTAGCATGAAACTCGGGATAAGGATAAAATAATGCCAGTCATAAAAATAAGTAAAACCATCCAATGCACATAACCATACACATATATATATAAGAGCTAGGAAAAGGGACCGAGTTTAGTATGCATTTAAAACCTTTACCTGGGTTGGGTAGCTTTGCCATTCTAACTACCCAAGGGCCATATGGGTTCAGCTCCTTCTGCTGAAAGGGTCCCAGTGCATGTAGCTGCATGACCAGGCAATATCCCATGGGATGAATAGTACATACCTCTAATATAAAATATGACACTCGCATATGGTCATAAAGGACCCCTAATATCATAAAATATGAGTTTTTGGTTTTGGTCCCCCGGGACCGCCACCTTCCATGGCTTAGCTACACTTCCCACCATTAATACCCAATTATAAAAAAGTCAAACAATCCAATTACCATTTATTAATCAAGGCTATTTAATAAACCAGTGGTATCATCATACCACCATACTTACAAGCATTATGCATAGCCAAACCATTTAGATTAGGGGACTTTTAAGTTCCCTTTCATTAGCCATATTAAACCTCTTGGGAGACTTCTATGTTCTCCACAAGCATAAACCATTAGCCCTTTTCAAAATATTTGAACCATTTAAAACTTTCTTACATAATCTGAAAACAAGCCAGAGTTCCGTTAAAAGAAGTCAATGCAATGAATATACCTTTCTAAGCATTTTGTCAAACACACTGGGGGCGTAATATAACCAAACCAAATTCCATTACTATTAAACCATTACCATGGAATCCAATTGTCCAAAGCCACCATTAATGCATAGAAAACAATAAGTAAAACCATAGGAAATCATAACCAAGTACTTAACATCAAAACCCCCAAATAGTAGTTGAAAGACAAAAACAAACAATAGCAAAACCATGAAATAAATCACATAAACCATGCCTTTAATTAAAATTTCAATGAGGGAAGAGAACCATGCCTTAAACCAAGAAGATTGATGGAAAGAATTTTCCAAGACAAGCCCCAAAGTCATCCCTTAGTTAAAACCTTAGCTTCTTTGCCCCAGAAGCTCTCAAGAGAATTATGCTGTGTTTAGGAAAAATTTCTAAGTGTTTATGAATAGAATAATAGGGTAAATAACCTCCTAAGTATATTAGAAGTCATGGGACCTTATTAGTTAAGGAGAGAAATATCCAGAATACCCCCATTTAAATGCCACAAGAACCCGACATAGGGTCACAATTGACCCTTACGAGTCGTAACCTCCCATACGGTTGGTACCCGCCAATCGTAACCATGTCTCAACCTAGGATCAGACACTTTCCAATATATGACTCATCCAACCAAATCATAGCCACAACATATAGTCCGTACCCATGACCCGTATCCCTGGAAGAATGAAATACTAGGAGGGTCAAACACTATCCATTTTACGAGTCAACCATACGTCTCGTAACCAACCTTACGATACACACATATAAGTCGTATCCATTATAGTGTCCAAAACCATCCCACCAATAAACACTAATTAGCATACGACAGGACCTTACCATTCGTACCCCAGTATCGACTCGCACCATGAGTCGTATTAGGTCCAAAGAATGGGATTTCTAGGAAATTTTATAAGGATCAAAACCTGGGAAATTTCAGTCATCATGTCTACTTTAGCTTCCCAAGTGTCCCCTTCAACCAATTGGTTTGTCCAAAGAACCTCTACTGATGCTACTTCTTTATTCCTTAGCCTTCTGACCTTCCTATCAAGTATCTCCATAGAAATATCCCCATACAACAAGTTATCTTTGACCCCAATACTCTCTAGGGTAACTACTAAGGAAAAATATCTAATGCACTTCTTAATCATCAAAACATGGATCACTAGGTAAACCACAACTAACATTAATGGAAGGTCCAATTCAGAAGTAACCTCTCCTACACATTTCACTATCTCATACGGACCAAAAAATTAGGGACTCAGCTTTCTTTTCTTCTGACGACTCTGAGAAGTCTTCAATCATTCACAAATCAACTGAACCTTTACCATAACTTCAAGAATAGAATCTGGCCCAATCATAGCCGATTTACCAACCTTGAACTATCTTATGGGTGATTTGCACCTATGCCCATACAATGTTTCAAATAGAGCTACCTGAATGCTAGCATGATAAAACTTATTATAAGAGAGCTAAATCAAATATAGATGGTCATCCCAACTTCCTATAAAGTCTAAAACACATGCCCTCAGCATGTCTTCTAATGTCTGAATTATGCTCTAAGCCTGACCATCGATCTACAAATAAAAAAGAGTACTAAGCTTAACCTTTGTACCAAGTCCTTTCTGAAAAGACAACCAAAACTATGAAGTGAATTGCATGACTCTGTCTGAAATGATGGACAAAGGTATACGATGAAGCCTTACAAACTTGCGAATATACACTTTGGCATAATCTTCCACTATATCTGAAGTCTTGATAGGTAGGAAATAGGCTAATTTAGTTATTTGATCTACTATGACATAAATTAAATCATGCCGACATCTTTTACGAGGCAACCCTATGATGAAATCCATATTCACTACTTCCCACTTCCAGGTAGGGATGCTGATCTCTTGTAGCGTACCACCCAATCTCTGGTGTTCAACATTAACATATTGAAAATTCATACACTTATCCACAAACTCTACTGTAACACCCTGTAAAAGTCGTGCATGGATTAGCCTTTAATAGAGTGCCCTTAGACTTAAAAACTTGAAAATTTTTCTAAGTGTAATAAGGACTTAGAGTCATTTTAGCTGGCAATCTTCGGGATACAACTTTTCAACCTTCCCGACATCCGCTTTTAGATTTTCAAGTTGCGTTATGATCGGGAAATCTCATAGTACATCTCGGATAAGTTTTGGAATTTTTCGAAATGCATAAGGCTGCGTTTGGATTTAAAAACAGTAGCAAAATGCATAGACTATTGCCCAGTTTTCAGCATTTCAGGGTCAATTTCAAACGATCATAACTCCCTGTATATAATGAAATGTGTGATCTATAATATATCAAACAAAATCTCTTTGAGTACTCTTTCTATTGCAGTTGGTTTCATCCAATTTGAGTATATGAGTAAAAAGTTATAATTGATTTACTCCAGTCTACCAAACTGTCAACTGAGGGACAGATTTGACCTTAATTGTTCCTTAGGGGTATTTTGGTAATCCTCCACCCCTATATATACCACCAACACGGGATTTAATCCCTCAAACACCATAATACACATACTTTTCCCAAAATTGCTCAAGAACTCTCCCTAGGGTTTCAACATTAAAACCCAAGCAACTCAAGATTCAACCGCGGGTTCGTGAAACAAATTACAGATTTGGAATCCTCTCGACGTAGGCTTCGATAGACACCCAAAATTCATGGAGAACAAGGTACGCGGGGTTTTTCTAAATTCTCATGGGCATAGAAAAATCATGTTTTAGAATGGGGTTTTAAATTATGTATATATATTTATGTATGAGATGTTTTAACATCATTGTTTTGGTCTTTTGACCATCTCCAAAGCGATTTGACAGTTTATATACATAGATGAATGAATGTGTTTCAATTTTGAATACATGAACTTGCTAAAGACATTTGACCACCAAGTGTTTGATGAAATTTCTGCATGAATTGAACTTTAAGTTTCGGAATATGAAATCCTTTACATTTGTTACATGTTTTGGTGGTCTAAACTATGTTTTGAATGAAAGCTCTTGCTTAATATATTATGGCTCAGAAAAATCATGACTTGCAAGTCTTGGTATGACGATACCAACTCAGACTAATGCCATATCAGACTCAGACTAACAGACATTTCAGACTTTCATGATTTTAGACATTCAGAATGTTGCATGTACAGAAAAGGTTAAAAATGGGCATAGAGAGATGTTAGGTGGTTCCCCGAAGAGGGCTTGAGTTCAAGCGACTCATTGCCTAAAACCGTGGTTTGCCGACCCGGGTATACTATTATGCGCTGACTTAAATGTCTTGTGGCGTATCAGACTCAGACACTCTAACCCTTGCGGCACACTTGGGTTGGGGGCTTCCCCGCCGAGTCAATGACGGATTCCATACAGCCCGTGGAATATCAGACTTGTAGGGGAATACCACCTAACTCAGAAGTAAAACACAGATCATGATTTGAAATGAACAGACAGGTTACATGTTTTCAGAACGTGCCCATGTATTTTTCAGAAACAGTTTTATACATGATGTGTTGATGAAAAATTTCTTTCACTTAATATGTATATATATATATATGTATGTTCCATTATACTATTTTTTTGGATTGCTTCACGTGCCAGTACTTTTGTGCTGACCCCCCTCCTTCCAAGTTTTGAGGCACAGTCTAGGGGTCCAGCTACTCAGTAGACTTTCTCGGATTTGCAGACTTGATCTCACAGTGGTGAGCCTTCTATTATTCGGAAGGCCTAATTATGTCAGACATTATCTTATTTATTATGTTTTTGGTTTACTGGAGGCCTTGTCCCAGTTTCTTTTCAGACAGATGTTTATGTTCTTAGTAGAGATTTCGCAGACTGATGTCAGATAGTATTATTCAGAAATGTTGCAGAACTTGACCATATTTTCCGTACTCAGTTTCAATTCTGCATTTTATTATGATTATGAATGTTGTGCATGATAACCAGATAGAGAATGGGTGTTCCGGGCCTTGATGGTTCGGGATGCTCGTCACGGCTAGGGCCTAGGCTCGGGTCATGACAAACTTGGTATCAGAGCACGGTTCATGGTCCCAGGGTGTCTGCGAAATCGCGTTGAGTAGAGTTCGTTTTATGGGTGTGTAGCGCGCCACACTTATAAACAGGAGGCTACTAGGCGTTTAGGAATGTTTCCCTTCTTTGTGATTTAGTTCGTGCTTCAGAGTTTAAACTGTCCCATTATTGGGTCTATTCAAGTGCAAAAAGTTTAGATTATACATAATATAGTCCTTTTCGATTACGTTCTATAAGATTTTAAAAATTATGGAAAAACTCGATAGGAGTCTGTTAGTGCATCAATATATGCTGATTCTGATGTAAATATTGATCCTGATGGAATCGTGTATTCCAGCTTAAGGTATTAAGTGTATATTGTCCCTCTTAAAATCTTGTTACAGTTGTGGACAATGTATAGCAGAATGTTGGAACTATATTTCTACCCAAATAGTAGCATAAGTTAAAGTGTTATTGTCATGACCTATTGGTAGTGATATTGGACCAAGAAGTTGGTGATGTAAAGTCACAAAGTTAGAAGTCAGAGTGAGGGTGATTTTGTGTAAATGAATATTTCAGTTGAATAATCGATGTTTGAGGATGATTTACCCCTTTATAGTGATAAACTAATGTGGTAGCTAGCAGCATGTGTGGATTGTATGGTAGTCCATGGAGGAAGTGTTTTACTCAGATTTTTATTTATACAGAATAATATGTATATTCTTAGACCATTAAATATTAGGTGTCAATTTTCTATCCCTTATAATATGTAATCTTGTTATCATGATGTTTTTGAAAAAAATTAATTTAAAGTCTAGTGAAGCCGTGTGGGGCTCTTTCGATTCACTAGCATAGTTGCCTTGTCATCCATCTCATTTTCTTGTTCAAAATACAAAACCAAAGTCTAGTGAAGCCGTGTGAGGCCTGTTTCGATTCACTAGCAACTTGTTGTCCAACTTGTTGTTCTTTCATTGGTTTAATATATGTATGGCTGAATCTGTTTGCATGAGATAGAGTTGGTAATGAAGTGATTCATCCTTGTGTGTTATTAGTTGAAGGTAGAGAAGGAGTTGTTGGTCAGGGTGATTTATTGATTGCTTGAATGTGGAAATGGCTATATTAGCGAGTAAGTTATGATTATAGACTCATGGTTGTTTGAGGAATTTGAAGGCAGTCTAAATGTATGAATGAGTGAGTAAGTATGAGGTGAGAAATCCGTATAAGTAGATACAATTGTACGGGGTTATAATATAAGATTAAGGTTGACCATGTCTATTATGAGGCTTTAACCCCCTTGACCCTCTTTTCATTGGTAGTTGTAAACTAGTGCTACTTGTGAGAAGGTATGTAGTAGATTTTTGAGATATTTGGGTAGAATATCCCAATTTGATGGATTAGTGTATTTATATTATGTTGCATTCTTCATTGGTGGTAGATGATTGATACTAAACTATAGGCTTGAATTTAAATGGTGTGGTGGTAAATAGTGGCAAGAGTTTGTTGATGCATATTTTGTGGGATTAATTTAGTAGGCTTGAGGTGCTGAAATAGTACATGCTAACGGAATGATGATAAGGTAAACCGTTAGGTCATGATCGATTATTATGGTTATGAAGTTTTAGTGCACTAGTGTTTCGTGATGTTTACTTATAGTTTCCAAGTAAAAATTTTGTGTAAGGTTGGGTTGTAAGTCATGCATAGCACTAGATATTAAGTTTGAATAGTTGAAGTTCATAAAGGTGGATGTGATGATTTCTTGATCAATGATGTTAGTTATATGAAAGTGATCTAATAGGCTTGAACGGTGTGTGAAATGGCTTAAGTTTAAATTGATTCGTAATGAAGTATAATGTTGTGGGTATGGTGTGTAAGTATGCCCAAGGCGATATGGAGTTGTGGCATTTCTCTAAGACTATTACATGTTATGTGTGACTAGTGGTACCATGGAGTTGCTAGTTGGAAAAAGACTAGTTAGATGATATATGGTGTTCTAGATAGCCAAGTTAAGGAGCCTTGATTGATAGTGTTGAGCCTTTTGATGTGATCTCGATTCTCATGGTAGAGAGATATAAGTTTGGAGTAGCAATATTGGTATGCTAGGACGGAAGTGGTATGGTTCATCAAAGGCTTGGTGATATCCATGTTAAGTGTTAGAATCTAAGTTTGAGTTTTGAAGGTTGAACGGATAGAAATAAGTGTGCAAGCATTATACTTTGACTATTGGTGGCTATGGAAAGATAGAGTGTATCCCAGAAGGTAGTCATTCGGATTGAGTTCTATGATATGCATGTATTGTCAATTTTTTCAGACCCTAGAGTGCAATAAGTGTAGTTCAGTTAGAATCTGGTAAGGGATCTCCCAAACGCTAGATGATGACTTGAAGCTAAGTGGGAGATGATAGAACGAATAACCAAGTAAGGCTTTCAGATTCTAGTAGTGATGCAGTGTGATTTAGAACATCAGAAAGTAAGGGTGAATCTCAACCCATTCCTACCTCAATATTTTTTTTTTGTTATCCGGATGCTTACTCATGCCTTACGATGCAGTTCCGTGATAACAGTTCATGATTCCGGTATATGATAGAGAGTCACGTACTCTTCCAATTCCAAGATAATGAGTTCTAGTTCATTCAAGTAGTCAGAATCACATTCCTTATGTTATGAACTCTAGTTGAGGTCATGCAACTCATGACGCATGTACTCACTCTTTATAGTGTGCTCAGTCCCATATAAAGATCTTTTTCACGCTTGAGGGTCTTATGTTTTAACCTTTTAGTGACCCTTCCTATGCAATGATAGTGGTGTTGATATAAATGTTCTTGTTGATGGAAGATCATAGTATGCTTGTTTAGATAAGGCCATAAGTATGAAGTAAGATTTGGGGCCAAGTCTTTGATACATGTGATGGTTAGTGGAAAAGTTTGTGTGTGTATGTTTTTAGGATAGCGCGTGGGAGTTATATTGATAGTAGTTTAGAAACTATGTGAAGTATCTACTTATGGGTGTTTGCCTTGAAGTTAACATGTGGTTATAAATTAGGCTTGAACGACGTTTTGGGATTGTAGTGGAAGGTCGCCATATACATTAGCGACTTCATATTAAGAGTTCAGTGTAGTCATTAAAGTGGTAAGGCATGTTATGCTTAGGATGTGATTTTTAAAAGAGGTATAGAAGGTGGCATCATATGGTTTAGAATAATAGCGTGGTGTAGCATGTTGTATTTTTGTGATTTAGAGTTAGGCTTGATCGCGGGGTAAGGATTAAGATATTTTAGACATTAGTAGAAAAAAAAACATTATCAATGCTCATATGAGAATTTTAAGCTGAGTTGAATGAATATGATATTTATAGGGAATAGCATAGTTAAGGGATATTCGGGAAGTGCTCTAAGCCTTAAAGTAAGAAGTTGTATTGCCAAAGGTCTGAAAATTCTATCCTAATTTAGGAGTTATATGTCTATATTCCAGACTGCAGAGTAGTGTCAATGTTGTGATTTCCTCAGTGGGATGTTTTGTGTAATCCATACCCAAGATTCATGGTTCCCTATTACTGCTAGAGCTTCCTTAGAGAGAGTGTTGAAGAGAATACTCCAGTTAAGTATGAGGGTGTAGTATAATTCAGTCTGTATGGCCAATAAGTCAGTTTAGCAGTCAGATTCACATGACTTGTTTTCTTGTCTTTGCACTTATTCATGCTACTCGAAATCTCAGACATGCTACTAGTCGAAGATAGAGTATACCAGTAGTTACGAGTATTGCCCAGTTCATGCATCATGCATTAAATTCAGATTCCAAATGTTCAGATCGGTGTATTTTTATTAGAGGACATGTCATGTCCGCATTATTCCATATATTTAAGGCTTCAACAAGTTCCTACCCATCATTCGAGGACGAATGATCCCAAGAGGGAGATAATGTAACACCCTGTAAAAGTCGTGCATGGATTAGCCTTTAATAGAGTGCCCTTAGACTTAAAAACTTGAAAATTTTTCTAAGTGTAATAAGGACTTAGAGTCATTTTAGCTGGCAATCTTCGGGATACAACTTTTCAACCTTCCCGACATCCGCTTTTAGATTTTCAAGTTGCGTTATGATCGGGAAATCTCATAGTACATCTCGGATAAGTTTTGGAATTTTTCGAAATGCATAAGGCTGCGTTTGGATTTAAAAACAGTAGCAAAATGCATAGACTATTGCCCAGTTTTCAGCATTTCAGGGTCAATTTCAAACGATCATAACTCCCTGTATATAATGAAATGTGTGAGCTATAATATATCAAACAAAATCTCTTCGAGTCCTCTTTCTATTGCAGTTGGTTTCATCCAATTTGAGTATATGAGTAAAAAGTTATAATCGATTTACTCCAGTCTACCAAACTGTCAACTGAGGGACAGATTTGACCTAAATTGTTCCTTAGGGGTATTTTGGTAATCCTCCACCCCTATATATACCACCCACACGGGATTTAATCCCTCAAACACCATAATACACATACTTTTACCAAAATTGCTCAAGAACTCTCCCTAGGGTTTCAACATTAAAACCCAAGCAACTCAAGATTCAACCGCGGGTTCGTGAACCAAATTACAGATTTGGAATCCTCTCGACGTAGGCTTCGATAGACACCCAAAATTCGTGGAGAACAAGGTACGCGGGGTTTTCCTATATTCTCATGGGCATAGAAAAACTATGTTTTAGAATGGGGTTTTACATTATGTATATATATTTATGTATAAGATGTTTTAACATCATTGTTTTGGTCTTTTGACCATCTCCAAAGCGATTTGACAGTTTATATACATATATGAATGAATGTGTTTTAATTTTGAATACATGAACTTGCTAAAGACATTTGACCACCAGGTGTTTGATGAAATTTCTGCATGAATTGAACTTTAAGTTTCAGAATATGAAATCCTTTACATCAGTTACATGTTTTGGTGGTCTAAACTATGTTTTGAATGAAATCTCTTGCTTAATACATTATGGCTCAGAAAAATCATGACTTGCAAGTCTTGGTATGACGATACCAACTCAGACTAATGCCATATCAGACTCAGACTAACAGACATTTCAGACTTTCATGATTTTAGACATTCAGAATGTTGCATGTACAAAAAAGGTTAAAAATGGGCATACAGAGATGTTAGGTGGTTCCCCGAAGAGGGCTTGAGTTCAAGCGACTCATTGCCTAAAACCGTGGTTTGCCGACCCGGGTATACTATTATGCGCTGACTTAAATGTCCTGTGGCGTATCAGACTCAGACACTCCAACCCTTGCGGCACACTTGGGTTGGGGGCTTCCCCGCCGAGTCAATGGCGGATTCCATACAGCCCGTGGAATATCAGACATGTAGGGGAATACCACCTAACTCAGAAGTAAAACACAGATCATGATTTGAAATGAACAGACAGGTTACATGTTTTCAGAAAGTGGCCATGTATTTTTCCGAAACAGTTTTATACATGATGTCTTGATGAAAAATTTCTTTCACTTAATATGTATATATATATATATATATATATGTATGTTCCATTATACTATTTTTTTGGATTGCTTCGCGTGCCAGTACTTTTGTGCTGACCCCCCTCCTTCCAGGTTCTGAGGCACAGTCTAGGGGTCCAGCTACTCAGTAGACATTCTCGGATTTGCAGACTTGATCTCACAGTATTGATCCTTCTATTATTCGGAAGGCCTAATTATTTTAGACATTATCTTATTTATTATGTCTTTGGTTTATTGGGGGCCTTGTCCCAGTTTTCTTTCAAAAAGATGTTTATGTTCTTAGTAGAGATTTCGCAGACTGATGTCAGATAGTATTATTCAGAAATGTTGCAGAACTTGACCATGTTTTCCGTACACAGTTTCTATTCCACATTTTATTATGATTATGAATGTTGTACATGATAACCAGATAGAGAATGGGTGTTCCGGGCCTTCATGGTTTGGGATGCTCGTCACGGCTAGGGCCTAGGCTCGGGTCGTGACATCTGCTATGTCCCTCTTAATGCCATTCCACCAATAAATTTTTTGTAAGTCCCGGTACATCTTAGTATCTCCCAGATGAATGGAATACCTCAAAACATGAGCCTCATCTAGTATCCTTTCCCTTAACCAGTCCACATTTGGAACATAAAGCCTATCTTGATAGCGAAGTACACCATCTCACCCTTGGGAGAAAACCTCAAACTTCTACTACTAGACTGCTTCTAATATTTGTCTAATATGGGATCATTTTGATTCTTCTCCTACTTCCACTATTAGAGACGACTCCGAACCATTCCACACTACTACTCCCCCATCATCAGTGTCGAGTAAACGTACTCCCAAATGGGCTAAACTATGCACTTCTTTAGCCGATTCCCATTCTTTCTTTTTCGTATATGACACAATACCCATAGACAACCTACTCAGTGTGTCTGCCACCACGTTGGCCTTACCTGAATGATAGAGTACATTTATGTCTTGATCTTTCAATAACTCCAATCACCTTTTTTGATGAACATTCAGCTCCCACTGAGAAAATACATACTGAAGGCTCTTATGGTTAGTGAAAACATTAACATGCATACCATAGAGGTAGTGCCTCTAAATTTTCAAGGTAAATACCATGGCAGCTAACTCCAAGTCGTGAATAGGGTAATTCTTTTTATGATCCTTAAGTTGCCTGGAGGAATAGGATATCACTCTCCTAGTTTGAATTAATACACAACCTAGACCAACTCTAGAAGTATCACAATACACTACGAATCTATCTAACCCCTCTAGTAGAGCTAACACTGATTCTGAGGTAAATCTATCCTTAAACTCTTGGAAACTCTTCTCACAGTTATCCGACCATATAAACTTTACCTTTTTTTGTGTCATCTTAGTCAATGGTGAAGATATAGAAGAGGACCCTTCAACAAATCTTCTATAATACCCAACCAAACCCAAAAAGCTCCTGATATCGGATGAAGTGATGGTTCTAGGCCAGTGCTTCACTGCTTTAGTCTTCTGAGGATCTACATCAATACCAATTCCTAAAATGACATGCCCCAAGAAGGTAACAAATTTTAACTAAATTCCACATGTAAAAAACTTCACATATAATTAACGATACTTGAGGGTCTGCAGTACTATCCTCAAATGGTCTGCATATTCCTCCCCACTCCTGGAACATACTAGTATGTCATCTATAAAGATGAATGACAAACATGTCCAAGTACTGCTTGAAGGCCATGTTCATCAAATCCATAAAGGATACAAGAGCATTTTTTAGTCTAAATGGCATAACCACAAACTCAAAATGGTCGTACCTTATATGGAAAGCTATTTTCAAAATGTCTTTCTCCCTGACTTTCAATTGATGGTATCCTGACCTAAGGTCAATTCTAGAAAACCACCGGGCACCTTGAAGTTGATCAAACAAATTATCGATTCTAAGAATGGGATACTTGTTCTTGATGGTTTCCTTATTTAGATGTCAATAATCTATACATATTATGAGAGTGCCATCTTTATTGTGCACGAAAAGGACTGGAGCACCCCATGAAAAAACACTAGGTCTGATGAAACCTTTATCTAATAGGTCCTTAAGCTGCTCCTTTAATTCTTTAAGTTCGGCCGGAGCTATGCAATATAGAGGGATAGAGATGGCCTAAGTATCAGGAAGAATATCAATTATATTTCTCTGTCTGGAGATACCCTTGGCAGATCTTTAGGGAAAACATCAGGAAACTCATTGATTATACGGACTGATTGAACTGTTGGGGCTTTAGACTTAGTATCTTTGACTCGATGTAAATGATAGATACACCCTTTTAATATTAACTTTATGGCCTTAAGATAGAGATGAAATGACCTTTAAGAGACACACGACTGCCCTCCAACTCAAAAACTGCCTTACTAAGAAACTGACACTTTACCATATGGGTGTGACAATCTATTGATGCATAGCACGAATGGAGCCAATCCATGCTGAGAATAACATTGAAATCTACTATCTCTAATTCTATTATGTTTGATAGTGTGATCTTATGGAGGATGGTAATAGGACACCCCTTATAGACTTACCTAACAACAACTGACTCACTCACTAGGGTAGAAATTATGTAAGGCTTAGGGAGATCTTTAGGACCTACCCTAAAATTTACAGCAACCAATGGAGTTACATAAGAGAGATATTATCCCGGGTCTAAAAACACATATACATAAAGATGAAAGCCACGAAGTATACTAGTGACAACATTTGGTGAACTCTTCTGCTTCTAATGGGATGGAAAAGTATAAAACCAATTCTGGCGCTGAACGACATCGGTATTAGATGATTCACCTTGTGGAGGAACAGGGTGGCCTGAATGAGCTGCTAGATTAGTAGCCTGAGTCTGAGTATGAACCCCTATACTTCCTTACTTAGCATACATACACTCCTTGATCTTATGGCATATATTATCACAACAATAACAACCTCCCTTACCCATCATGCACTCACCAGGATAGGTCCTGCCATACTTTGCACATGTTAGGTAACTGGGCCTCCCGACTACATTGTTTTGAGACCTAGAATTTAAAATCTTGCCCCATTTCTCTTACCTAGTCCTGGATGCAAGGGCATTGGATTAAAATGTCATAGGCACTGATGAATGACCCTGAAACTATATACGATTTCCCCCTCTATACCGTGGCTGACTATACTCAAACTACCCAGTCCTAGCTCTTTTGTTTTTCTTCTCTCTTTCCTTTAACTTTTTTGCTTCAATCTATTAAGAATGATCATCAACCTAGAAAAATCCATATCCCAATAAGCATGGCAGTCCTACACTCCTTGACTACCAAATCAGATACCCCATTAACAAACTTACACACATGAGCTCTAGAGTCAGATAACAACTTTAAGGCATATTTAGCCAACTGAGTGAACTTAAGGCAGCACTTCTTCTCTATCATAGAGCCCTACCTCAGGTTCATAAACTCACCCTCCTTATCCTCCGTCATCTCACAAGGAAAGAACCTATCTAGAAAAGTACCCTAAAATATCTACCAACTCATAGGAGTTGCATTCTCACCCTACCATCCTTCCATATAGTGACCTAATAATAAACAACATCCTTCAGCCTATAGGATTCTATCTATAAACTCTTCTCTTCGATAATATACATGATATGAGTAGTCTTTCTCACCTTATCAATAAAGAATTAATGATCCTCATCCACCTTTGACCCATGGAACTCAGGTGGATTTATTCTTATAAAGTCTCAAATTTGGGCTGCAGCTAAATTACCATTTTGCTAAAGTGGGACTGCTGCTTGTTGGTTTCCCTGAACATTAGCATTCACAGCTTGGCCTAATTCTTGAAAGGCAGCCCAAAATTTAGTATGAAATATATTCTCATTCAGAGAGTCTGTGTGCAGGGATGGTTGATTGCCATTTCTACATGTCGGCTCAGTGAGGCAGCATATTCTATCACATAAAAGAATTAGTTAAGAAAGATAGAGACAACTGTAAGCACGATATATCATGAAATAAATAATGATTCATAATGTGTTTCATAGCCTCTGGATCATAAATATAGCGCGCTTCACATTCATGATCAAGGCTCTACATAACGCGGCTTGTCTGACTTGCTAGGATCTTTAAAACCTTAGGATTTGATACCAAGTATGTAATGCTCGAAAGTACCCTGGACGTCACACGGTGATCAAGACTGCAAATATTCCTAAGCTAACCCATGATATCTATTCATCTTACAACTCGCATGAACGATGAACAAACATATGCATAAACACTGAAGGTAAATAATTGCATATCTTAATGTAAATCTTTAACTTTGGAAAACTTAAACAAACTCATTGAACTTAGAAATTCATAGTCTAACAAGCCTCTACTACTCATTAGAGAGCCACTGAGATAGACCCCCAGCTGACCCAAACATAAATAGAAATCAAGTAACTAAAATACTTTCATCAATGAACATGAGTCTTATTAGCTGGATCATCAGATTATGAGGACTCACCAAAAGTCGGGAGGCAAGTGATGACGATCGTAGTCAATTATGCTTCTATAAATAAGTACCAGAGCCTACATTAGAAGACAATGTAGCATATAAATATATATGTGGGTCAGTACTTATGGAATGTACTGAGTATGTGGGGCTGAATGCATAAGTAAAACAAGAATTAAATATATATGTACACTTTCAAGTGATGCATGCTAAGTGTAAATGACTCACCTTATACTCGAGTAAAACTAAAGATTATAAGCATGGATAATGAAGCATATGAATAAGCTTAGTGAGCCATAACACTTAGTTTCTAAAATATTTACTTTTATTCTTTCTTATAGGAGATTTTTCTAACTGACATAAATCATGTGATATATCATGGAGTCTAATTTCTTGCCCACATTGAGGAAAGCTGTCCAACCCTTGACATCAGAATAGAACCTTAATGTAACACCCCGTATTTCTCTAGCATAATCTAAGTCCCAATACATGAGTATTCATATATAAAACTTTTGAAATACTCATTATTTTTTAGTTTAAATCCTTCCATTGCGTAGGAAATTCAATTAGTTTTCCAACGATACAAAATTCTCTAAAATCCGATAATCGGGTAAGAAGTTATGGCGATTTTAAGTTCCAGTCGTTAAACACCATCATTTTAACCGTCAGCACGTCACGTAGGCAGCTCAAATGACAATTGTCAATTTTTAGTGTGACTCCGCGATCATGGCACATCGCGGAGTAGGCCAAATTCTCATTTGTCAATTTCCAGTGGGTTTCCGTGATGTTGGTGCGTTGCGGAGGTGGATGAAATGGCATCCAAAGCTTTACCGCGATGGCATCGTGTCACGATGTTTGTCCAGGTACCATTTTTCCATTTTCTAGTGGCTTTTCATGATAGTGGTGTGTCGCGCCAAGGCCAAAAATTGGGTTTTTTATTTTTCAGCTTCCGTTTTTAAATTCGTCCAAGGGTAATTGGGTCTTCTTCCATGGCCCTAATTAACCTAAAACATGAAATTTAGCCTTAATTAACCTAAATAGTCATTCATTATTCAACTCTTCTTCAAAATTAAAGATTCCCTTTTAAAAAATAAGAACCCTAGCTCTCAAATTCAAGGTAATTTCTCAAGAACTCTCCATCAATCCTCCCAAATTCATTATCCCAGGCATGTTAGATGTTCATCCATGGATACCTTTCATCCATGGAGTCAAAGTATCCATTTTAATTTCAAAGCTATCATCTTTTCAAGATCCATGATATTAAATTATGATTTCATCCATTAATCTCCATGAACTTTGATTTGATACAATGCTTTAATGAAGTTATTGTTGTTATTCAATTTCTCAGTCTTTGGTGTTATCATTTATTGAATTAAATCATGACTTTATGTTTTCCATGATAATTCCATATCAATTATGCCGGTCTTTTAGTATTTTTATGATTATTTAAACCATGAACTACAAGTGTTTGATAAAATTCCTAGAAGAGCAATTGATTTAATAAGAGTCTTCATGCCATGTCCTTCAATCTTTTAGTGTCATGCTACTACTATTATTTTGAGTCCTGAGGGTATTGAATACCCGAAACCATAGCTGTTTACTTAATGTTGTCTTAGTATCTTCAGAATAACTTCAGATTATATCATGAGCATTATCAGAATAGTCAGTTAAACTCAGAATAGTCTAGTATCTTCGTGTCATTCAGTTGGGAGTAGGATTTAGCACCGAGCGAGTGTAGGGATGGTGGATTCCCCGTCAGATATGAAGAGTTGTTAGTAGAAGTCCCTATACTCCAGAACTACGTAGCTAGTGTAGGATATGAGAAGTCACCCATCAGATTAGGCTTGACTATCTCGCAGGCATCACCGGTCAGTTCAGGATTGACACCCGTAGTCCTTTGGAAATTATATTTGTCTAGTGGATCCATACAACCAATGTTAGTACCCATGGAATGGTATTAACACCATTCCAATTAGGGTTATAGGTTAGACCCCGATTAACTCAAATTGGGGAATGTCGATTAGATGATACCTTCCACAGTCTCAGATACAGTCTCAGTCATAATTCTAGTTCAGTTATTCATTCTTAGTATTGTTTAACCAAAGCATACAGATTTTAGTTATTTCATTATATAAGTGATTATAGATTTTATCCAGTTCATGTCATATGCTTGGTCATGCATCCTCAGTGTCTACAGATTTTCATGTATTTTTAGTATTTTACAGACTTTCATGCATGTTCAGTATCTACAGGTTTCATGTTCCCCATTCTGTATTCAATGCTTTACATGTATATTCAGATAGATCATTACTCCTATTCATGAAACCTTGCATGTTAGCCTACCTCATTTAGCATACCAGTATATTCAAAGTACTAATCGTATACCTTTCTTTTGAGCTATGATGTCTTATATCATAGGTGTTGATGCTCAGTTCTCGAATCGCACTTAGATTCCTAGATTACACCACATTACAGTAGCAGTGGTGAGTCCTCATCATCCGAGGATAGACTATTTCCTTCAGGTCTTTATTTTAGTAGTTTGTAGAGTTAGTTGGGGGCCTGCCCTATCAACTATCAATCAGTTTTAGAGTCTTTTTAGACATTAGAGTCAGTTATTCAGTATTCAGACATTTCATTCAGTTAGTTATCTAGTTTATTAGTATTTTCTCAGACTCAGACAATTGTTTTCTATAGATTTATATTCCAGTATAATTCAGTATTAAAACCTTATGGAAATATCAGTTGTTTTTTTCGCATTTATAATTATATTATCCAGTGCTCATAGCTGGTACCAGCTCATGGGTTAGCTTACGGTCCCTTGAGACTGTAAGCACCATGTAATGACTAGGGGGAAGTCTCGGGTCATTACAAACTTGGTATCATAGACTAAGGTTTTAAAGTATCCTAGGAAGTCTAAAATCTACGTCTAGTACAGTCTTGTGCATGGCTGTGTAGCGCGCCACACTTATGGACAAGGGGCTACAATGCTTTTAGGAAAAGTTTCCCTTCTTTCAGTATTTATGTCGTGCAATTGAGCATGATCTCAAGTTAAATTCTCAGTCTAATCCATTTCCTCCTTTTATTTACAGAACATACCTCCCAAGAAGAACAAAAGAAGAATAGGAATTCATCCAGCCCCTCAGTCTGTCCATCCAGATCCTATGGATGAACATGTCTCTCATGCAGAATTCAGGGCTATTTTCACTGCTCTAGCAAACTCCGTAGCAGTACAGAATAAATGGCCAGCTACTATTCTAGCTAACCCAGTGGCTGATAACGCTCAATCTACAGCTCTCGTTTGAGTGTAAAGAGGTCGTTAGCAAATATAGAACCCAACCTGGGTTGGGTGTCGATCCCACAGGGAATAGCTTGGCCAACAAGTAAGTAAAATTACTAAACTTTTGGTGCAAGTCTCGTAAGAAGGGGGGATTCTTGTCTTGCAAGTAATGTAAACAAAAGCTGAAAATAATAAAGTAAAAAAAGAGAGATTGTTACGTTGGTTGTAAACAATGAGAATTGAAGCGTTGGGGTTATGTCCACCTTCTGAGGTATACGTCTCTATTGGCTATGAGTGTGTAGAATTCTGTCATGCAATTGCTTATAGAGAATTGTAGTCGATGGTAAATCCAAGCGTCTCTCGACCTAAACAAGGACTATTTCACTTTAACTCTCTCGAGCTTAAAGCGTATCTAACGGTACGAATTCTCCAAGAGGTTAGTCCAGTTACGACACTAGATTTTTAATAGGAAAGGGTGTCCTACTACCTTGACATTATCTTTTTTCCAGACAAATAACTTTTCTCTCGAACAAGTTAAATGTTAGACTGGCGTATTCTTGCGTTTGCAACCGCAAAGAATGTAGATTAAGATGAAGAGAATAATGATATAAGCAATATACGTGCCTCGAACTCACAAACTCACAGCAATAGATAGTATCTCATACGGCTTCCATAACCCCAACAGAGAAGTTTAGTTACCCATGAATGCGAAGGAAATCACGATTGACATTGTTATTATATCACGATATTGAGTAATGGCGTGTAGATCAAGTGATAGGCGTAAGGCGTGATTCCTTAGCAAGTAACGATTCTCTTCTTGTGGAATTTAAGAATAGAAGAGTAGAAGAAGAAAAAAAGAATTGAATTGTAAGACGAGAAGTTAAGAAGATGTTAGAAGATGTAAAAAGATGATAGCAGATGTCTCTAAAATCTCTAGCATGATAGGGTATTTATAATACCCATATCCTACTCCTACTAAGCTAATGAAATAAATAACCAAATCCTACTAGACTAATGAAATCCTTAACCCAAATGTACTAGGTTAAGGTAACATTATCATAATCCACATAAAATAATGAAATACATAACCTAATTGTACTAGGTTAATGTATCATTGTCAAAATCCAGCTTTGTGTCTGTAAGTCCCCAAAGTCTTCAGAAATGCTGTTTTAGCCCGGGACAGATTTTCCATGCAGCAGTTTTGGTCCTTAGGCGCGTAAACTTTCTTCCCTTCCTTTGTGAGCTTTCTTTTGCGTCAAGTAAGCCATAAAATGCTGATTTTTGCATCATTTATACCTGAAACTTTACTAATCATGTTCGTTAGCTCTCTTACCGGAAAAAGGACTAAAAGTGCATGAAATATATAATTTATTCTCAAAACTAGGCTAAAATATGGGCAAAATATATTGATATAGGCGTGTAAATCCGCCTATCATCAACACCCCACACTTAGAGCTTTGTTCGTCCTCGAACAACATATCATGTCCTTCTAAACATCAACTTAGGGTTTTTACAGCAACAACACAAAACATTCTTCAAGACAAGCACAACAATTATCAACAAAGAGTAGCTTTTCGATTATAAGTAGAAACAGTTTAACCTCTAGCATAGACTCGTGATGGTGATCGACTCGCATGCAAACGTTAAGGTGCATGGAATCATATACAACTATCCAAAACTCATCAACCATGTGTGTCTCACAATATAGTACCCATAATCACTCACAAATATAGCATATTTTTCAAACATGGGTATCAAAATGTCCTTGCTCTCACTCTCACAAAGAGTTCATATGTAGCGACTGATGACCATAGGCTTGCCCTTAATGTAATACTCTACTAAATGTTGGAATGTTAAGATTAGGATCAAGTAGGTCTTTTGATGGTTGTAATGTAGGCTAAGGGACGGGTAGGACTATTTTGGCCAAGAATAGTGACTATGTTCCTAAGCGCTTTAATACATCACATTGTATCATTGACACTTTTTTCTTTCAACCTTTCTTCTTTCTTTTGTTCTACCACCCTTGTTCTCCTCTTTTTAATTTTAAGCACAACTCACTTTTCAGCTTTCTTTTCCTTTTTCTTTTCATAACATACCTCTTATGCTAGCATTTTTTTTTTCATAACACATTCAAGAACCATTCCAATTTATAGCATTATACTCACCCAATTTCCTTTTATGTTGTCACATGACTTTTTCACTTTAAAGCACTTAGGGATTTTGGGATCAAATTACGGTCTTGAAAGAAATGGATTAGGCTTACATACAAGGTTGTCAAAGAAATAGGCTAAAGGCTCAAAAGGGTTAACTAGGATGATGTCCATGGGTAGGTAAAACTGAAGGTAAACATGTATAGGTTGCCAAAGAAATGCCTAAATCATATCCTAAACTTACACTCCTTATTTTCGTTTTGCATACATACCAGGCAAGTTCTAGCATCAGCCACATACATAGAATATACTATTATCTCACACACACAAGGCACATGGTCGACTTGATTGGAAGTAATATAGACTCTCGACCCAACAAGTGAAGGAATTGAATCACACAATATCACATATTGAGTCACAACTAGAGCCTAAACGTCTCAATAGTCACAATTTTAGCATATACTCTTGTTATAATCTCATGCTACCTATCAAAATAATTTCATGCGAAGCTAAAAAAAATAATTTTAACTACTAAAAAAAAAAACGAAACAAAAATGAAACAAAAGCAAACAATCATAGATGCGAATAGAGAAGTATAGCATGCAATACCACCACCCCATACTTAGTCGGGACACTATCCTCAGTGGAAAATAAATACGAGGAACCTGGTTGGTCGGACTTATCCTCTATGTCTGGGGTCATACCCCTTGCATTGGAATCCTCATTAGAGTCGTCATCCTCAGAAGTTCCTCATAAGTATACCACTTAATTCCAAGCGTGAGTCGAGGTATTTGCAGCGAGGAGGGTTCTCCTTGGTCCTTGCGACTTCTCTTTTTGGCCTTTTGGGAGGTGGTAGCCTTCTCCTTGCCTTGTCTCGCTTTAGGTGCCATTGTACCTGAGACTAGAAATAGTGTTAGTGGTAGCACAATATCAATGGATACAATCTATGCACAAGCAGTAGGGGTACCACCCCACACTTAGTTTTGTTGACACAAATCAGTGAAGTGAAAGTGGTCGATTACTCAGATTTCATCGACATACGTTTTAGGAGTTGTATTCCGGCAAGAAAATCAGTGATGTATCACTACTTGAAGCCATTGCATTACTTTCATGTTAGATATAACAACACTACTACATAGGGGTTACCACATAATATAGTTACTTTCAACAATCACAACCTCCTATGTCGGCAGGCACTATAAGTCTTATCCCGATGAACGGGATAGCCTAACATGTAAGTATCCAAGTAGAAATTTTAAACAATGTTCAAGACTATAGCAATTCCGCAAATAGTATAACAATTCTATTAAAACCAAATTCAAGTCGGAGATAAGTCAAGATGATTCTAACGTATACGTTCACTCACATGATTTTGCATTAACATTCCAAACACATGAACTTCACCAACAATCTTTCAATATGTATCAATTTATAATAGACATAGCAACGTAGTACTTACGAGAAATAAATGAAGAATAAGAGAGTACTTACTTGCTTGAAGCTTTTGGAGGTAGTTTTGTGAATTGGAAGAGCAAAAAAGAAAATTTTGAGAGGATTTGGATGAATATGCGGCACCTTTAGGTCACTTTGCAGTGTGTTTTGTTATAAAACTAAGTCCCCTTTATATAGGAAGAGAATGGGTCGGGTTATGACCCATTTACAATCGGTTTTGGAGACAAAAATCCCACATATGCGGCGCATAATGCTTGACATAGATATGACATATGCGGCGCATTGTCTATAGCATAATGGGACATATGCGCCGCATAGTCTATGGCATTTATAGTCATATGCGCCGCATAGTCTATGGCATATGAGATACTGAGACCAAATGCCATAGCATAGGCGGCGCATAGTCAAAAGCATACCTAGGAATAGGCGGCGCATAGTGTATAGCACACTGGATTCCGAGACCTTAGGCTATAGGATAGGTTGTGCATCGTTCGTGGCCTAGTTTTACCAAGGCCTAGCCTTCCTCGAAGCCTATTTTGGCGTGAGAAAGGCTCAATCCATAGCCTTATGCATCACTCTTCCTAACTTACCAACTTTACCATACAATGCGTCCAAATCGTCAATTGAAATCAATCTCCTCGTTGACTACTTCTTGCACCTATATTCGCTCAAACAAATGAAAACGATTAGTACGATGGGTTGCCTCCCACCAAGCGCCTTAGTTTTGGTCGTGGCATGACTCTTATTTTTGGATTTTTTCATTTATCAAAATCAAATCAAGTACTAGAATGAAAGAAAACGATAAACGATAAATGAAAAATGATAAACGATGGGTTGCCTCCCATCTAGAGACTTATTTATTGTCGTGGCACGACATGGTTACCTCGAGTACTCAGACTTCGTCGAGATAGATGGTGGATCATTTTCTGAATGGATTCAGACGACAATGAGGCTTACTCGTAGGAGGGGTACCAATTATATCATCAATAGTCCAACCCATAGCTCTCATGTATCTCTTCAGAGTAGAGATGAGAGCCTCTACGTGCTGTTTACTTAAATCATCCGCACTCACCGGAAGTATATTTATACTTTCCAAGAACACATACCTTAGATAATCGGGGAGCTCTTTCGCTTCTAACGTGGGTGGCTCTTCAATAAATGGCTTAGCTGGTGGTGTAGGACGATCTTTGAGATCAAGATCCAGCTTCTTGGGAGTATAGCGATATGTTCCTAATCCCGATAGAGCACAAATGGCTTCTTTAGAATTTTCAGCATCTTCACTCTCTCCATTCATGAGCACAACCTCCAAGGGATCATCAATAATTTGCTCTTCTTCAAGTAGTTCTTTCTCATCATCAAAGAAAACATCAGCCACAGAAAATACACTCAGATCTTTGGGTTGCTTCATTGATTTGCAAACATCAAATCGAACCAATTCGTCATTTATTCGGAATGAAAGTTCATTAGCTCTCAAATCAATGAGCACACTTCCTGTAGAAAGGAAAGGGCATCCCAAGATTATGGGAACCTCTGAATCTGCTTCACAATCCAAGATGACAAAGTCTGCTGGAAAGATAAATGAAGAAACCTTTACCAAGACATCGCATAGAATACCAACCGGTCGTTTTACCGACCTATCCGCCATAACAAGCCTCATATTAGTTGGTGTAGGATCTCCTAACCCCAACTTCTTGTAGATCGATAATGGAATCAAGTTGATGCTGGCTCCTAGGTCACATAATGCTTTGGCAAAGTTCAAATATCCGACGGTGCAAGGAATAGTGAAAGCTCCGGGGTCGGCCTTCTTCTGAACTATCGATCGGGTAGCAATTGCACTACAATGATGCACATCATCCTTCAGCTCATAACTTGCTGCCCTCTTCTTAGTCAAAAGATCTTTCATAAACTTCGCATACCCAGGCATTTGTTCAAGTGCCTCTACCAATGGAACATTAATGGTCAGCTGCTTCAACATAGTCATAAATTTGCTGAACTTAGTGTCATCCGCCACCTTCTTCAATCTTTGGGGAAAAGGTGGTGGTGGGTATGGAAGTGTTCTCTCCATGACTTTGTTCTCCTCTTGCTTCCGTTTTTCCATTTTTTCAGGCTGCATGTCACTGGGCGTGACATCCTTGACGTCAGGACTGGTTGTTGCGGCATCTTCTCCTTTTGCGTTATCATCCATGTCTGCTACTTCGTCAACTACTTGCTTGCCTTTTGCTGAAGGTTCCAGCACCTTACCACTTCTGGTAGTGATGGCCATGCATGACCCATCATTCCTTGGGTTTTGCACAGTATCGCTAGGTAGAGTGCCAGCCTTTCTTTGATTGAGTGCTGCTGACAGTTGGCTCAATTGCTGCTCTATTTGCTTGATTGAAGTGGAATGAGAATCAACTAGTTGTTTCATGGAGGACAAATCATTAATTACCTCAGTAACTCCCGCGCTTGTTGCTTCCACTCCTTTCAGTAGTTTAGCCATCATGTCTTCCATACTTCCAGAACTAGATGTGGTGGCGTCACGTCTTCCAGGGGGAACATACAAACCACTTTTTTCATTCTTGTTCTTCCAACTACCTTGGTCCCTATTTCCATATTTATCATAATAGTTCCGACCTTGGTTTTCTTGGGTATTACCTCGGAAACCCCCCTGATTGTTCAAGTAGTTGGCTTCTTCTTCTGAATCAGATTCGTTTCTTCCTTTTGATGCAATAGCATTCACTTTTTCGATCTTCCCTGATAATAAATGCTTTGTAAGAAGATCCACTTGTGTTTTCATGTGCGCCATATCTTGATCACGTTCTTCTTCTCTTCCCCTTTGGTCTGAAGTCATGTCTATAGATAAAGTGGGGCTTGCTACCTCAGAATCCCTGGTATGCCAAGCTCTACTTTGCTTCGTCATACGATCTAGCATATTGCTTGCCTGACCAAAGGTGAGATCCATAAAAGATCCTCCGGCCGCATTATCCACCACTGGTTTAGTTATTGAATTCAAGGCTCTATATAGTATCTCCATTAGGTAAATATTAGTCATGTGATGGTTTGGGCACCTCATTAGCTTCGTCTTGAACCTCTCCCATGTTTCATGAAGGGCTTCAGTTGGAAGCTGACGAAAGTTGTTGATTTCATCTCTCAATTGTGCTCTTTTGGATGGCGGAAAGAATCTTTCTAGGAAAGCGTCTCTCAATTGCCTCCAATTTGTAATTGAATCAGGAGTCAGCCCATTCAACCATAGTGTTGCCTCCCCAGACAGATACAATGGGAATAGACGTAATCGAATTGCATTCTGACCAACACCAGGATTGTCAAAAGACTTGCATGTAGAAATAAAGTTGATGAGATAAATATTCGGATCATCGCCTGCTAGTCCACCAAATAATCCCTTGAGTTGCAATAACTGAATCATGGTGCTTGTGATGTTGAACTTGGCTCCGGGCGCTAATGGTGGTGGAATTATAGCTCCAGTGGCTCTGGCACCATCAAGATCATCATCATCATCGTCGAATGGTATTTCACGTTGTACATCCATTGATGCACTGAACAAAAACCTGCAGTAAACAAAAACAAAAACTAAAAGTAAAAGTACGAGAGTCTTCGACCAAAGGGTCTAGTAATTATTACGAACTTAATTGACACTTGTATTCCCCAGCAGCGGCGCCAATTTTTGATAACGCTCAATCTACAACTCTCGTTTGAGTGTAAAGCGGTCGTTAGCAAATATAGAACCCAACCTGGGTTGGGTGTCGATCCCACAGGGAATAGCTTGGCCAACAAGTAAGTAAAATTACTAAACTTTTGGTGTAAGTCTCGTAAGAAGGGGGGATTCTTGTCTTGCAAGTAATGTAAACAAAAGCTAAAAATAATAAAGTAAAAAGAGAGAGATTGTTACATTGGTTGTAAACAATGAGAATTGAAGCGTTGGGGTTATGTCCACCTTCTGAGGTATACGTCTCTATTGGCTATGAGTGTGTAGAATTCTGTCATGCAATTGCTTATAGAGAATTGTAGTCGATGGTAAATCCAAGCGTCTCTCGACCTAAACAAGGACTATTTCACTTTAACTCTCTCGAGCTTAAAGCGTATCTAACGGTACGAATTCTCCAAGAGGTTAGTCCAGTTACGGCACTAGCTTTTTAATAGGAAAGGGTGTCCTACTACCTTGACATTATCTCGTTTCCAGACAAATAACTTTTCTCTCAAACAAGTTAAATGTTAGACTGGCGTATTCTTGCGTTTGCAACCGCAAAGAATGTAGATTAAGATGCAGAGAATAATGATATAAGCAATATACGTGCCTCGAACTCACAAACTCACAGCAATAGATAGTATCTCATACGACTTCCATAACCCCAACAGAGAAGTTTAGTTACCCATGAATGCGAAGGAAATCACGATTGACATTGTTATTATATCACGATATTGAGTAATGGCGTGTAGATCAAGTGATAGGCGTGAGGCGTGATTCCTTAGCAAGTAACGATTCTCTTGTTGTGGAATTTAAGAATAGAAGAGTAGAAGAAGAAAAATAGAATTGAATTGTAAGACGAGAAGTTAAGAAGATGTTAGAAGATATAAAAAGATGATAGCAGATGTCTCTAAAATCTCTAGCATGATAGGGTATTTATAATACCCATATCCTACTCCTACTAAGCTAATGAAATAAATAACCAAATCCTACTAGACTAATGAAATCCTTAACCCAAATGTACTAGGTTAAGGTAACATTATCATAATCCACATAAAATAATGAAATACATAACCTAATTGTACTAGGTTAATGTATCATTGTCAAAATCCAGCTTTGTGTCTGTAAGTCCCCAAAGTCTTCAGAAATGCTGTTTTAGCCCGGGACAGATTTTCCATGCAGCAGTTTTGGTCCTTAGGCGTGTAAACTTTCTTCCCTTCCTTTGTGAGCTTTCTTTTGCGTCAAGTAAGCCATAAAATGCTGATTTTTGCATCATTTATACCTGAAACTTTACTAATCATGTTCGTTAGCTCTCTTACCGGAAAAAGAACTAAAAGTGCATGAAATATATAATTTGTTCTCAAAACTAGGCTAAAATATGGGCAAAATATATTGATATAGGCATGTAAATCCGCCTATCATCAGTGGCCAATACTGCTGCAACCAAAATTCGAGACTTCACCCGAATGAATCCTTCTTCCTTCACGGGATCCAAGTCTGAAGAGGATCCACAAGAATTCTCAGATATGGTTCAGAAGGTAACAGATGCTATGGGGGTGACGTCTAGTCAGAGTACCAAGTTGGCTACATATCAATTTTAGGATGTAGTCTATACTTGGTTTAAGTAATGGAATGTTGATAGAGGTGTTGTTGCAGGGCCTATAGAATGGGACGAGTTTGCCATGACTTTCTTGGACAGATTTTTTCCATTGGAGTTGAGGGAGGTTAAGGTGTTGGAATTTATTAATTTGAGGCAAAGCAGCATGAGTGTGAGGGAGTATTCTCTCAAGTTCACTCAGTTAGCTAGATATTTTCCTCATGTGGTAGCTGACAGTAGGTCCAAGATGAGTAAGTTTATGTTTGGCATGTCTGATAGTGTGGTCAAGGAGTGTAGGACCGCAATGCTGATTAGTGAGATGAACTTATCTAGACTGATGGTCCATGCTTAATAGATAGAGGAGCAGGATATTAAAGAGAGAGAGAGAGAGAAAAAAAAAGTTAGGACAGGTAGTTTTAATTTTATTTAGCCAAAGTTAGAGGGTGATAACGGTCCTCAGTTTTATCAGAAGTCTTCAGGACCAGTGCCCTCTTAAACCAGTTCCCCAGTACCCAAATTCAAAAATGATAATAGGGATAGGGCACCAGGCTATAAGTCCTAGGTTAGTGTTAGCAGTGCTCGTACCTATCCTTTGTGTCAGAAGTATGACAAATATCATTAGGGTGAGTGTGGAGCAGGTAGTGATGTGTGCTTCGAGTGTGGCAAGCCAGGCCATCAGATTTTGGAGTTTTGGGTAGTTTCTCAGAAAGGTAAGGGTATGCGCCAACAGGGCCAGTCCCATCAGTTGTCAGTTCCATCCATCCACCCAACTCAGTAGGGTGCTACTTCTGGTGCTACCAGTGGTCAGCACTCGAATAGGTTATATGCTCTTTTATCCCACCAGGATTAGGAAAATTCTCCTGACGTAATTCCTGGTACATTGCAGGTCTTTCACTTACATTTTTATGCTTTACTAGACCCTGGAGCTTCTCTTTCTTTTGTAACTCCATATATAGCCAATAATTTTGGAGTCAGTCCCGAAACTCTAGCAGAGCCCTTTTTAGTGTCTACCTCAGTAGGTGTTTCCATTATAGCCAGGCAGCTATACAGGAACTGTCCGGTCACAATATCCCAAAAAGTTACCTCAGTTGATCTCGTAGAGTTAGAGATAATGAATTTTGATGTCATTCTCGGCATGGATTAGCTCCACTCATGCTATGCCTCCATTGATTGTAGAAATAGAATAGTTCATTTTTAGTTTCCAAATAAACAAGTCCTTGAATAGAGGGGTATTACTACAGCTCTTACGGGTCAGTTGATTTCATACCTTAGAGCCAAAAAAATGATATCTAAGGGGTGTGTCTACCATCTTGTGCGAATCAAAGAATCTATCTAAAAAACTTCTACTCTTGAGTCTGTTCCAGTAGTAAATAAATTCTCAGATATATTTCCTAAAGATCTTCCCGGAGTTCATCTCGAAAGGGAAATAAATGGGAAATAGACTTCAGAATAGACCTTTTTCTAGATACTCAGCCCATATTTATTCCGCCATATAGAATGGCTCTAGTTGAACTCAAAGAGTTAAAAGAACAGTTAAAGGATCTTCTATATAAGGGATTTATCAGACCCAGCATCTCCCCGTGGGGCAAACCTATTCTATTCGTGCGAAAGAAAGTCAGTTCTCTTAGAATGTGTATTTACTATCGTCAATTGAACAAGGTCACAGTCAAGAATAAATACCCACTTCCTAGAATCGATGACTTATTTTACCAACTTCAGGGTGCCAGTTAATTTTCCAAGATATACCTCAGATCAGGCTATCATCAGCTTAGATTCAGAGATTGTGACGTTTCAAAAACAGCTTTTCAAACCCGATATGGTCACTTCGAATTTCTAGTCATGTCCTTTGGTCTCACGAATGACCTAACAGCCTTTATGGACTTGATGAACTGAGTGTTCAAGAAGTACTTGGACATGTTCATCATAGTCTTCATCAATGAAATTCTTGTTTACTCTTGTAACGAAAATGATCATGCAGACCATCTAAGAATAGTGTTACAGACCCTTAGAGCCCATCAGTTATTTGCTAAATTTAGTAAGTGTGAATTTTGGCTGAGATCAGTAGATTTCCTTGGCCATATTATTTCTGGTGATGGTATTAGGGTTGATCCTCAAAAGAACGAGGTGGTGAGAAACTGGCCCAGACCTATCTCTCCATCAGACATTAGGAGTTTCTTGGGTTTGTCTGGCTATTACCATCGGTTTGTTAAAGGATTTTCTTCTATTGCATCCCCCATGTCCATATTGACTCAGAAGAAAGTTAACTTTCAGTGGTCAGATTCCTGCGAGAAGAGTTTTCAGGAGTTGAAGACTCGACTCACCTCAACCTCAGTTCTTACTCTATCAGATGGTTTTGTTGGGGTTTGTTGTATACTGTGATTCATCCATAGTAGGTTTGGGTTGTGTCCTCATGCAGAGAGGTAAGGTCATAGCCTACGCCTCCAGATAGCTTAAGCCTCATGAGAAGAATTATCCAGCTCATGATCTTGAGCTAGTAGCAGTAGTATTCACTTTAAAGATTTGGAGGCATTACTTGTATGGGGTGCATATAGATTTGTTCATAGATCACAAAAGCCTCCAGTATGTGTTCTCTCAGAAAGATTTGAATTTACATCAGAGAAGGTTGTTAGAGTTATTGAAAGATTATGACATGAGTGTTCTGTATCATCTGGGCAAGGCCAATGTAGTGGCTGATGCACTCACTAGAAAGTCTATGGGTAGTGTAGCTCATATGGAGGATGGTAAGAAAAAGTTAGCTCAGGAAGTTCATTAGCTTGCCCAACTAGGTGTTCGTCTAGTCTATTCAGTAGAAAGTAGTCTATGGGTACAGAGTAGTTCAAAATCATCTCTAGTATCCTAGGTGAAAGAAAAGAAGGATAGATATCCCAGTCTAGTTAAGTTGAAAAAATGAGTCAGATATTAGAAAGTGGAGGTCTTCTCCCAAGGGAAAGATGGTGTGTTGCGCTGTCAGGGTAGATTGTGTGTGCATGGTGTAGATGAGTGAGGAAATAAATTCTTGCAGAAGCACATGGTGCGCGTTACTGTAGCATCCAGGGGCCACTAAGAAGTACCGCGATTTTTGGGAGATTTATTGGTGGAGTGGGATAAAGAAAGATATTACAGAGTTTGTAGCTAAGTGCTCTATATATTAGCAAGTAAGGTTAAGCACCAGAAGCCTAGTGGGTCCATGTAGGAGTTCAGTAGTCCCATGTGGAAATGGGAGGAAGTGAACATGGACTTTGTAATAGGTTTTCCTCGTACCCGTCATCAACATGATTCTATTTGGGTTATCGTAGACAGGATGACCAAATCAACTCATTTCTTGCCAATCCATACCTCTTATTTAGCTGAGGAATATGCCAATCTTTATCTCAGAGAGTTGGTTATGTTGTACTACATTTCCTTATCTATCATCTCCGATAGAGGTACTCAGTTTACCTCTCACTTCTGGAAAGCATTCCAAAAGGGTCTTGGTACCCAAGTCTATCTCAGTACAACCTTTCACCCTCAAACAGACGGTCAAGAAGAAAGGACCATTCAGAATCTTGAGGATATTTTGAGAGCATGCGTTATTTATTTCAAGGGTAGTTGGGATGACCATTTGACTTTGATTGAATTTGCATACAATAACAGCTATCATTCTAGTATCCGTATAGCTCCATTTGAGGCTTTCTACAGTAGGAGATATAGATCTTCGATTGGTTGGTTTGAAGTAGGTGAGGCTGTAGTAGTAGGGCCTAACTTGGTGTTTGATGCTTTAGAGATGGTTCAGTTGATCCGAGCAAGGCGTAGGGCAACCCAGAGCCGAAAGAAATCATATGCAGATGTGAGAAGAAAGGATCTCCAATTTGAGGTCATGGATTTTGTGTACTTGAAAATCTCTCCCATGAAAGGAGTGAAGAGATTCGGGAAGAAGGGGAAACTTAGTCCTCAATATGTCGGTCCCTTCAGAATTCTCAGCCGTTTTGAAAAGGTAGCTTATGAGCTTGATTTTCCTTCAGATCTAGCTTCAGTACACCCAGTTTTCCATGTCTCATTGTTGAAAAAGTTTATTGGTGATCTAATTGTAGTTGTTCCCTTAGAAAGTGTAGATATTCAGAACAGTTTTTCCTATAACGAAGTTCAAGTCGAAATTCTTGATCATCAAGTACACAGAATAAGGAAGAAAGAAGTTCCATTATTCAATGTTCTTTAGCGAAATCAGTCCGTTGAGGGAGACACTTGGGAAGCAGAAGCAGATTTGCGGACCAAGTACCCTCATTTTTTTTCCGCAAATCCAGATTCAGTATAAGGTACCAATCTTCTTAAGATTTTTTTTCTCTATTATGCTCAGTTTCATTCACACATCATGTTCATGTTAGTCGTTCATTTATTAATCAATTCAGTTATACATTCCATGCTTCATACATGTATATTCAGTATGTAAGCTCAGTCCATCAGTTCCCTCATCTTAACAAGTTTTATTTGGAGATGAATGATCCCAAGGGGGAGATATTGTAACACCCTATATTTCCCTAGCATAATCCCAATACATGAGTATTTATATATAAATTTTCGAAACACTTATTATTTTTTAGTTTAGAGCCTGCCATTACATAGGAAATTCAATTAGCTTTCCAACGATATAAAATTCGCTGAAATCCGATAACCGGGTAAGAAATTATGGTGATTTTAAGTTCCAGTCATTAAACATCGTCATTTTAACCCTCAGCACATCGTATAGGAAGTACAAATGACAATTGTCAATTTCCAGTGTGACTCTGCAATCATGGTGCATCGCGGAGCAGGTCAAAATCCCGTTTGTCAAATTCTAGTGGGTTTTTGCGATGTTGGCGCATCACGGAGAGGAAAAAATGGTATCAAAGCTTTACCACGATGGCACTGCATCGCGACATTTGTATAGGTCCCAATTGTCCATTTTCCAGTGGCTTGGCGCGATAGTGGCGCGTCGCGCCAAGGCCAAAAATTGGGTTTTTCAATTTTCAGCTTCCATTTTTAAATTCGTCCAAGGGTAATTGGATCTTCTTCCATGGCCCTAATTAACCTAAAACATGAAATTTAGCCTCAATTAACCTAAATAGTCATTCATTATTCAACTCTTCTTCAAAATTGAAGATCCTCTTTTAAAAAACAAGAACCCTAGCTCTCAAATTCAAGACAATTTCTCAAGAACTGTCCATCAATCCTCCCAAATTCATTATCCCAGGTATGTTAGATGTTCATCCATGGATACCTTTCATCCATGGAGTCCAAGTATCCATTTTAATTTCAAAGTTATCATATTTTCAAGATCCATGATATTAAATTATGATTTCATCCATTAATCTCCATGAACTTTGATTTGATACCATGCTTTAATGAAGTTATTGTCGTTATTCGATTTCTCATTCTTTGGTGTTATCATTTATTGAATTAAATCATAACTTTGTGTTTTCCATGATAATTTTATGTCAATTATGCCAGTCTTTTAGTATTTTTATGATTATTTAAACCATGAACTACAAGTGTTTTATAAAATGCCTACAAGAGCAATTGATTTAATAAGAGTCTTCATGCCATGTCCTTTAATGTTTTAGTGTCATGCTACTACTATTGTTTTAAGTCCTGGGGGTATTGAATACCCAAAACCATTGTTGTTTACTTAATGTTGTCTCAGTATCTTCAGAATAACTTCAGATTATATCATGAGCATTATCAGAAAAGTCAGTTAAACTCAGAATAGTTTAGTATCTCAGTGCCATTCTATTAGGAGTAGGATTTAGCACCGAACAATCGTAGGGATGGATTCTTCGCTGTCAAATAGGTAGAGTCGTTAGTAGTAGTCCCTATACTCCAGAACTATGTAGACAGTGTAGGATATGAGAAATCACTCGTCAGATTAGGCTTGACTATCTAGAAGGGGTCACCCTCAGTTCAGTCTTAACACCCTTAGTCCTTTGGACATTATATTAGTCTAGTGGATCCACATAACCAATGTTAGTACCCATGGAACGATATTAAAACCCTTCCAACTGGGGTTATAGGTTCGACCCCGATTAGCTCAGATTGGGGAATGTCGGTTAGATGACACCTCCAACAGTCTCAGATACAGTCTCAGTCACAGTTCCAATTCAGTTATTCAGTCTTAGTATTGTTTGACCAAAGCATACAAATTTAAGTTATTTTAGTAGATAAGTGATTACAGATTTCATCCAGTTCATGTCATATGCTTGGTTATGCATCCTCAGTGTCTACAGATTTTTATGTATTTTCAGTATTTTACAGACTTTTATGTAGTTCAATATCTACAGGTTTCACAGGTTTCAGGTCCTCGATTCAGTATTCAATGCTTTACATGTATATTCAGATAGATCATTACTCCTATTCATGAAACCTTGCATGTTAGCCTACCTCATTTAGCATACCAGTACATTCAAAGTACTGATCGCATACCTTTTTTTTGCACTACGATGTCTCATATCATAGGTGTTGACACTCAGTTCCTAGATCGTACTTAGATTCCCCAGATTACCAGCCAGTACAGTAGCAGTGGTGAGTTCTTATCATCCGAGGATAGACGATTTCCTTCAGGTCTTTATTTCAGTAGTTAGCAGAGTTAGTTAAGGGCTTGTACCATCAACTCTCAATCAATTTTAGAGGCTTTTTAGACATTAGAGTTAGTTATTCAGTATTTAGACATTTTAGTCAGTTAGTGATAACACTCAACTTACACGTCAATTTAGTGCAAGACGGTCATCGTCAATATATTTATCCAACTTTGGAGTCGGGGTCGAATCCACAGGGAACAATGTGAGTGGAAATTAAACTAATTTGAAACTAAAGCTATAAGTTGAATTCAAACAAATGATATGAAAAGATAAAATTGGGTTTTCAATGATCAAACAAATGTTAAGGTTGTAACTTGCTTCAGAACTCAAAGGAAAAATTTCAATAGTTCAAATCAATGATAAAGAAAAACTAGGGTTGTGATCACTATGATTACTAATTCCCATTAAATATTAACTGTAGAATTGGGTTCTCATGACTTGTGGAAAACACCAAATTATCAGTTTCGATGGTCCATCTAAGTGTTTCTCAACCTACCTAGATGTTGAACTCCCTAATTCTCTTGAACTTAGGGAAACATTCTATTCATACTGATTTATCTCAAGTTGATCAATCTTGGTACAACATTAATCATTAGATGAGAACTTAACATTCCCAAATCCTTGTTGATAATTTGCTACCTTTAGTTTATTTCTCAGTCCGAGAAAATCAACATAAGACTGGATCTATTGTTTGCAACCAATAAATAACAATCATAACAAAGGAATTATCAAGATGTCCCCACAATCACTCAAACCCTAATCATCTATTAAATCCATGGAGGAATAATCATAGATCCTACAACCTTAGTTGTGGGTTTTAGTGCCATATGAAAAAAAAGAGATAGAAACAATTTTATTCATCATTCAAAGTAATTACACTTACAAAAGATGAAGTCTGAAGTTGATTCTCTTCCAAGTTCAAGAGAAAATTCCCACAACTAAATCAAAGAGTTAAAAATTGAATTCTAAGTTCAGAGCCCCAAAAGAGGTGTCTTTTTTTTTTATATAAGTTCAAGATGTTTTGTCCCCTTTTTTTAATTAGAAAACCCTAACATATGCTTTAAATACTTCATCCTAACTATGGAAACAAAATCACATATCATAGTATTTTCTCAGACAGACGACGATGTGTATGATAACTTATTAGTAATGTCGTCAGCTTCTCTTCACTTTTGACAATCTCTACCTTAGGTTGACGATGAGACGTGATGTCTTATCATACATATAACAACTTATCAAAATTATCATCACTTCTTCACTTCAAATCCCATTCCCTGCCTAAGCCTAATGATAAGCCTGATGGCTTATGACACTTCTGACGGCCTATCACAGATGTCGTCACGAATTCCAGCTGAAGCCCATTCTCTGTCTAAGCCTAACGATGAGCCTGACGGCTTATCACACTTCTAATGGCCTATCACAGATGTCATCATAAATTCCAGCTAAAATCCATTCTCTATCTAAGGATGACAGCAACTCTGATAGATTATCACAAAGCTGACGATTTATCAGATAAGTCGTCAGCTATACTTCCCTCTCTACTTGCTCAGAAATCAACTCTTTTACTTCCATTATTGTTGGTTCTCTTGCATCTTGACTTTTACTGCAATATCAAACAGAAATCAATTAAAAACGAAAAAATTTGCTTAAAACTTTACAATTATTCTTAGTTAAAAGACTCAAATGTGTTAGAATCTGCTCACACATCAGTTAGTTATCCAGTTTATTAGTATTTTCTCAGACTCAGACAACTGTTTTCTATAGATTTATATTCTAGTATTAATTCAGTATTAAAACCTTATGGCAATATCAGTTGTTTTCTTCTGCATATATAACAATATTATCCAGTGCTCACAGCAGGTACCAACTCATGGGTTAGCTTGTGGTCCCTTGGGACTGTAAGCACTGTGTAATGACTAGGGTGTAGTCTCGGGTCATTACACTTAACTTTAGTAATTACTGAACTTAACCTATATTGGGACTTAAACCAACTGTGGCTCATAGTTTCCAAGAATTTAGGTTACGCTCATCCACATTCCCTTTTTGGTGATAAATACTACTCCCACAATAAATATATGTTCATGATTAAGAAATCTACCTTAAAATAGCATAAGGGTTTATAGAATGAAAACCAATTATGCTTCTCTTTACTCTAAATCATAATCAAGATAAGAACTTGTGGATTTCATGTCTTACCTTTAGATCAAAGGATCAAGCTTTCTTAAATCATGCTATATTGTATATGAATGGAGCTTAAAATCTTAGACTTTCTTGTAAACTTAATACTTCTTCTTAAATCTTAAAACTCTTACTTTCTTTCATAGCACCTATAACAAAAAATCAGACTCAATACCTATATAGAAATCTTTCATTAGAATCCAAATCAAAGTAATAAAATTCAAATCATAATAAATCTTCAAGTTAAAAACATGAATAGATGTAACCTTTATATATATTTAGCCTTTAAATCACAAGATAAGGTTATACTTCAATATATGAGAATTTGAGGGATGAACCCTAATTTAAAACATGTAAGTTCAATCTTAAAAATCATGATTTTAGGGCATAAGGATGGAAGATTACCTTTGTTCAAAACCCCATATACCTGGAATTGCTTGACTTGTGAAGAGAACTTAAACTTTGAGACTTGGTGAGATAAACCCTAATCTTGTTGTTCTTGAAGATGGGAGGAGAAAAGATATTGTTAATTGACTAAAATATAGTGGAAAATAATACCTCTCTTGGGTTATAAGTTGTGGGTTGTGAGTTATAATAGGGGAAAAGACCAAAAGGTCCCTTAACTAAACTTACATAAATTGATCGCCAGTCACCATGAGTCAATCTTACGACTTGTAAGATGTGTATACAACTTAAGGAGTTGAGTCATAAGTTACAAAATGGCTTTCAGACACTAGTTATTAGAACTTGACTACCTTGAGTCTGCAAAAAATCAGCATAAAATGTACTCATAAGTTGCCAGAAGAAACTCCAGAAAAGGAATATTTCTTAGTAACTGAATCTTGAAAGCACTCAAATTTCTTATGTAAGAATTACATTTTGAGTGGAATACAAGATAATTTGTACAATGTGTACAACAACATGAAGACATTGAAGGAATTCTGGATTCCGTAGAAATAAAATACAAAATAGAGAGTGTCAGAATGAATAAATTCATTATTGTAAAATTTCTGGACTTCAAGATGATAGATAGTAAAGCTGTAGTTACTCAAGTCTAAGTATTGTAAGTCATAATCCAAAATCTTCTTATTGAAGGTATAAACTTAGATAATCTCTTTATGGAGCATATTATGTTTGTTCTTAATACCTATATAACCTTTGATGTAGGTTTGGTTGTGAATGATGCTTTTCAAGTAGCTGAAATAATTGAGAAGTTACCACCTCTGCGGAAGGACTCAATAATTACTTAAAGCATAAATACAAAGAGATGTCTATTAAAGATCTCATTGTGAGGCTGAGGATTGAAAAGGACAATAAGGCAACATAAAAGAGGTATCATGGTAATTTTGTAATGAATGGAGCCAATATTGTGGAAGATGATCCCATTAAATCAACTAAGAGAATGAAAGGATTAGGATAAGAAGGCAATAATTCTAAGAATAAATTAAAAGGGAATTGCTTTAATTTATGGAACAGTTGGCCACCAGTCTACTAATTATAGAGCTTAGAAGAAGGGCAAAAAATGGATCAAGCTAACATGACTAAATTTAAAGAGGAAATAGATAATCTTTGTGATTGTTTTTTGAATAAAATCTAATTGGAAATCCTAGAGAGTGACAGATTGATTTAGGTGCTTCCTTCCACGTGTGTGTCAAGAATGAACTATTTGCATTATATGCTCAAGATGATAAAAGATATTTATGGCGAACTCTTCTACGATAAAGGTTGAAAGCAACAAACAAGATTTGCTTGAAGATAACATCGGGTAAGGTTGTGACAGTAAACAATGTCCTTCATGTTTTGGAGTTGTAAAAACACTTAATTTCTACCTCATTTTTGAATAAGAATGGATTCAAATATATATTTATTTCTGACAAAGTTGTAATAAGTAAGGGTGAAGTGTATCTAGGTAAAGGGTACCTCACCAAGGACCTTTTTAAGATCAATGTAATGACAATTGATATGGACAAAAGTTTTGGTTCTTCTTACTTGTTTGCGTTAAATGATTTATGGAATGAATGTTTAGGACATTTTAATTATAAAACTTTGCAAAAATGATTAGTTTGGAAGTTTTGCCTAACTTTGAGAACAGTAAATCGAAGTGTCAAACATGTGATGAATCGAAGAATGCTAAGCATTCATATAATTCTTTTAAAAGGAATTCCAATCCTTTAGACTTAATCTATTGAGAAATTTATGATATAAAGTTAACACCATCTTGTGGTGGAAAAAAGTATTTCATAACTTTTATTGATGATTTCACTAGATATTGTTATGTTTATTTGCTGAATAGTAAGGATAAAGAAATAGAAATATTTATGCAATATAAAACTAAAGATGAAAATTAGTTGGATAAAAAGATTTAAATGATGAAAACTAATTAGATGGAGAGTATGAATCTTCTTTCGCAGAGATATGTTTGGAAAATGGAATTATCCATCAAACTAATGCCTCATGCTCACCTCAATAAGATGGAATTACGAAAAGAAAAAATTGAATATTGAAGGAAATGATGAATACCTTACTTTTAATTTCAGGTTTACCGCAAAACTTATGGGGTGAAGCTATCCTTATAGAAAATTGAATACTCAGTAGAGTTTCTCATAGCATGATACAATATATTCCATATAAGAAATAGAAATTAAGGATAATCAACTTGAAATATTTCTAAGTATAGGAGTGTGTAGCCAAAGTTCAAGTTCATATACACAAAAGGGTGAAAATAGGGACAAAGACTGTGGACTGCATTTTCATCGGATATGCTACAAACATTAAAGAATATTGATTTTTATATCATAAATTTGAATATCCAAATATCTATAATACAGTAGTTGAATCATATAATGCTAAGTTCTTTGAACACATTTATCCATATAAAAAAAAGACATGGGTTGTCTAGTGAATGGTCTAAATGACCTTGGGATGAACTAAAGGAGAATGTACGTAATGAAGAGAATCCAAGGTATAGTGATCGATAAAGAATGTTGACTTTCTTTGAATTAAATTTTGTAACATTTCCTCTAAAAAATGAGTCTCAAACATTCAAAGAAGCAATGTCTTATGTGAACTCATCCTCTTGGAAATAGGCTGTCAATAATAAGATTGATTCAATCATGAGTAACTATACTTGGAAGCTGGTTGATCTTCCACCAGAAAATAAAACTTTAGGTTCTAAATGAATATTCTAAAAGAAAATGAAAGTTGATGGTACTATTTACAAATATAAACAAGACTTTTTATGAAATACTTTAAATAAAAAGAAGGTCTTGATTATTTCGACACATACTCTCCAGTAATAAGAATAACGTCCATTCAGATATTGATAGCATTAACGGTGCTATAAGATCTTAAAATCCATCAAATAAATCTGATACAACTTTCTTGAATGGAGAATTAGAGAAAGATATTTACATAGAACAACCTGAGGGTTTGATTCCTGGTAAGGAAAGAAAATTGTGCAAACTTTTTAAGTCACTCTATGGACTAAAGCAAGCACCCAAATAGTGGCATGCAAAGTTTGACCAAACTATATTGGAAAACAAATTTAAGATAAATGAAGGTGATAAATATGTTTACATTAAAGACACTTCAAATCACATTGTCATTATTTGTTTGTATATGGATGACATATTGATATAAGTAGAGACATTTTGACATAAATACAACTAAATGAATGATTGAGAGAAAATATGCTATGAAATACCTTGGAGTTGCTGATGTGATATTAGGGATAAGAATTCATAGAATTGCACAAGAGTTGACATTTTTACAGTCTCATTACATTAAAAAGGTACTTGAAAAGTTAAAGTATTTGGATTTCAACATTGCCAAGACCCTATTAGACACGAGCTTTGCTCTTTAAATGAATAAAAGTGAAAGTGACTCACAATTGGACTACACTAGAGTGTTCGGAAGTTTAATATATATCATGAATTGTACACGACCAGACATAGCATGCACTATAAGTAAATTGAGTTGTTAGACTAGTCATACTAATCAAACTCATTGGATGGTAATTAAAAGAGTTTTGGTGTATCTAAAATATACTCAAGACTATGATTTACATTAAAAAAATATCCATCAGTAATTGAAGGATATTATGATGAAAATTGGATTACCAGGTTAAGTAAAGTAAAATCAATGAGTAGATATGTATTTCCTATTAGGGGAAGAGAAATATCTTAGAAATAATTCAAGAAGATATATATATATATTGCTCGCTGTATAATGGAATATGAATTTATCACGTTAGATAAAGCCGACGAAGAAGCTTAATAGCTCTAATTTTTTTTGAAAGATATTACATATCAGCCTAAACCTTTGGCTTCACTATCCATACATTATGATAGTCAAGCAATAATAGTTAGGGCAAAGAGAATGATATATAACAAAAAATATCGTATATATGACAAAGATATAATATTGTTAGAGAACTACTCCCTAGTGGAATTATTATGATTGACTATATGAAGTCAAAGGATAATATGTTGGATTCACTTATAAAAAGCATAACTATAGAGGTAGTTGAGAAATCATTGAAGGGGATGGGTTTACAGCCTCTAACAAGTCATCACGGTGGTAAATCTACCTAGCAAATTGGAGATCCTAAGAGCTAGGTTGAAAAAGATCAAACAAAGTTTTGACAGATAGTTCAACATTGTCAATTAACTCAATCCATTCTCATGATGAAGACAATGTTCAAAAACAAGGATAAGGCTTATCGTTTGAAGCTTTTAATGGTTTCTAAGTTTGGAAGATTTTATCAAATAGTTTGATCTATAGGATTGAATGTTTAAGGATCACCTATGTGAGGTAAAGTGGATGTCACTTCAAGAATAATGATAGTAAAGGTCCATTTTTTAAGCTCTCATGAAACAAGAAAGTGTTCATGGCTAAAATGAACAAAATTGTGATAACCATAAATGGTAAAAGTTTATTTTTGTGACTTGTGTTGTCTAGGTGTACACAAAAGTTCAATGATTTAAAGATATTGAATCTACTGATTGACTGAGCTCATCCGATGCAAGTGCACTATGAAAAATTCAAAGAAAAACCTACTTATCCAGAAATAATTAGTCTTTGATGTAGATTACATACATGTTCATATATTTTTTGATAGCTATTCTCCATTCATGTTGGGATTATTAGGTTTGTGATGAAAGTGAAAGGAAAATAGAGGAAAGAAAAATGGTGGAAAAGTGAAAATGTGTATTCACTTTATGGAAGAAGTGTTCTCCCACATTGATGGGAGAAAGAAACTTACTCAGGCTTAAATATAGAAGCATGCATTCATGTGGATAGTGAGGCACGAAGAAGACAAGTCTCACATTGTCATCACCATTATTTCTCATTTGGTTTTCCTTCGCCTTCAGCTTTAGATTTGGATTTGAATTTGTCAAATGATCGATCAAGAGATTATATTTTTGGACAAAATTTATTTGAAACTTGAGAATTAGTGATATTTTAATCCAAATTCTGATGTGAAAATTTTCTCAATTTGTGGATGCACCCAAGTATGAGTGGGAACATGTCATAATGCACTTAAAGTAATGCACCAAGTATGTGCAAACGCATGTCACAATGCACCTCAAAGTGATGCGACCTTTGAGGTACTATTATGAAATGGGAAGGTGACCTACACATGTACCTATACTCCTGCGAACGCTGGTGCTAATACATGTGCCAATGCAGGTCAGCCTACACATACTAGTTTTTTCAAAATGCTGACATACGTGCATATGTCGTGACCTATGGCCGCAGATGGAGTCCGCAGATCATCCCGATGATTCAAAAAGTTACAGCTTTTCATGAGATATTATTTCATTTTAGAAGCAACCCTTTTGACTATAAATACCTAGTTTTTCCTCAGATAAATACACAAAAATTTTGAAGCGAAAAACATCATCTTTTTTCTAAAAACTCAAGTGTGATTTGCGAATCGTTGAGTGTGTTTGAAGTTCAGCGAATTTGAGGTACCACTATTTGCTAAAGTAAATTATTTTATTATAGGAGGATATATTCTATTAATCTCGGGTGTTTGAGGAAAATACATTCCGTAAGGACACACCATGAATTCGATTCACTTGATTCTTTCTTTCTTCAACTTTTTCTAAACATTGGTTTTTCTATTTTTTCAAAAAATTATTTAAACTTTATTTTGATTATTGATAAGTTGTTTGAACATGTCTTTGAAGTTTTGATTGTAAATATAGATTCTGTACTAGAAATACAACACTTATAACCCATGATCAACACCGAGCATCGCAACAACTACCAGTAGGCAGTAGCAACATAATAGTCACCATTATTTTTCTTCAAACAATACTGTCAGTAAAAACATAGGGAGTCAGTCTCGTCCAAAATTCACAAGACATAATTTCATGATGTGTAGTAATAATAATTACAAATCACAAGCAATCTGCAAACACTTAAGACAAACACGATTATAGCCATCAAATATACATATATGAGCACCATGGTAACACCTTTGAATACTTAAAATAACACAAATGTATTGAATTCAGTTTCAAATGGAAAATAATAGCAGTCAACATTATATTTAAAATCTATCATCAAAAACTATACTAGTCACTAGCAATTAGAGTTTATGTCTATTCTCTAATCCAAAATATAAGCGTAAATACAAATCTGCCTCTATTGATAGAGACAATGTTCAAGACATCTCTTAAAATGATTCTTGTATCATTATTTGTTGGTTGACAATTAAGTATCATACCACATATCAAGCATTTTGTTGCACCCTTCTTCATTGTGTTGAATCACCGTAAAGTATTTCCAAATAAATGAACCTAATAAAAAGCAATTAAACCAAAACATAGAAACTTAATTTACACCTTCAACATAAAAGAACAATCTTAAGTCCTTTTATAATGCAAAGAGCATATATGAATCAATAGTTAGAATTAAAGACATATATCAATCGATAATTTAATGACCAACAATTTAAATATTAAATCTTCTTAACAAATATAACTCTTTCGTGTATTTATTTATAACATAATAATGAAGTTTTGCCAGTAAAGGTGGTGTATAAGTGGTATGTGAATATGACGAAGTTAATGCAATTTATGTTATGGAAATTTATTTTAAGGGACTTGATAGGGATTCACGCACAAAGCCTAATTTGTTTTCATTAAGATTAAGGCATCTAAATTTGAATGCACATTTGCATGATTAAGATGTCCTTAAATTAAAACATTAAATGATAAAACTGTTTATTTTTCTTCTAAATGTGCATAATTTATTTGTAAACATAATAAATATACAATTCAAATAAAAAAGTAATTAAATATTAGAAATATACAAATTTAATAAAATAAAATTATTAGATGATTTAAAAATAAAATATTTTGCTAATGATGTTGGAAATGAGTTGTGGTGGTAATGATTAGTGTCAATAACTAAACAGAATGGAGTTCTTCACAAAGCTTATAACAAAGGAATAAAAGGAGGGAAAGAACGCATGAATGGAGATTTTGTCTTTCGAAAGTTCAAGAATCTATAAAATAACATCCAGGCTAAGGTTATGAATTAAATAAGGTCTATTACTAAGAGAAAGGATTATTTTTCCTTGCTTTCTAGGACAGAGAAAGCTTCTGGACCATCTTTTCCATCCAGACCTATAACGAGTAATCACATCTAGCTACACTGATTGGAGTAGATCTCACTGATCTCTTACTTTATCATGCCCAGGTCGGAGGCTGAGGAGAGAAAAATAGGGTGAAGATAGATACACTTACCAAAAATCTTGCTTGAAGTGTCCATGAACATATACTAATTCAAGTAGCATCTTTATATGTATTGAATCATTTGTGGACTGAAACTCCCTTTTCTTTCAAATTTCCCTTTCCATCAGACCATGTCAAGGCTGTTGCAAACAGTTTTGATCTCAAACACCTACCATGGTTTTTGAGTAATTTTGATCTATCGGAGTAGTTACAATATCTTTACTTAGGCTTGTGAAAATTGATTTAGCGCCTCTCTATCCTTCTTTCATTCTCTTGGGACTTACTAGCACACTTCTTGTTGCTTTCATACTTGATAGCTTTTGATGAACCAATGATAGAGATCCTTCCTTATCATTTGTTGTTTAGTCTGACCCTAAAAGTGGGAGGAGTTATAGGAATTTACATTGTCTTTTACGACTTAAAATTCTTAGTCTTTATTTAATTCTTTTTCCACTTCATTGACAAGACCTTTGTTGGGGAAAGGCTTACTGTCCTTTCTCTTTTCTCTTTTGATTGATGCTTTAAGACGACTAATTCCATTTCTCTCCATAGATAGATAATACTACAGGAAAAAAATAAGACATAAATAAGATTATTATTACCAAACAAAATAATGTGAATTTGAATAATAATACCTCACAAAAAAGATAGATGAATTGCTTAGGCAAGACTATATCAATCTTAACCTTCTTTTATATTTGGATACCTGTTTGTGATCCTGACCCTAGAATTATTTCACTCCCGCACCTCCTTCTTCTCGCATCTTTTCAGCTTTTCAAATAGACTAAACTCTAAGCCTCCAAATGCAGTCTTTTACATAAGAAAAGCCTACTACGAGTAAGTTGAGAGGAAAGATCTTCAGAGATTATTATCTTATTCCATTCCAGTGGCTCAACCAGTAGCCAGGGGGCAAATTAAAAAATCTATGATTTCTCAGTAGAATCCTACTTCCTCCAAGGTTTTCAAGACTATAAAATATATGTGATTTTTTTCACAGCTTGTACAGGCCCCATGGAATATTCGTAAAGGGAAATAGTTTAATTTTGCATTTTCAAAAATTAAAAGAGTTTACAGGGAAGAGTTGAATTATTTATAGAAGATTCGTAGGCCAATCGCTGGATTTGAAATCAAACTCTTTATCTTAAGCGAATAGGAATTGAGATTTTCTAGGGTCCATTCTTCTCTCATCGTGATTGAATCTAACCCCAAAAATTAGGTATTCTTTATAAAGAAAATCATAAAAGATCATAAGCGAGTTTGAAAATCTACTTCTTTATTAAAAATAAAAATAAAATTATGATAGAAGACCATCACATCTAGTTTGGAGAGCAGTAATTACAACTCTACTATCATTATTATCATGACCTGAATCGAGGACCTGGCCGTGACGAGCATCCCAAACCAAGAGGGACCGAGAGTCCTTCTCTAACTAGCAATCATATATACAATTCATACACTATATGACAAATACAAAAATACATAACAATATGGAAACATGGTCACAATCTTACTTCAACTAAACGATATGAAATTTGATTTATAAACCTTCAAAAATACTTGACACAAGTCTGCGAAATCTCTAACAATTCTGAAACAACATATGTCTAAAACTGGGACAGGCCCTCAGTCGAACAATGAATTAAAATAAAATAATAATGAATTATAACTAGTCCTTCTGAAATAAGAGAGGCTCACCAACTGCAACTTCTGACCAAACAACTCTACTGCTTAGTGGAACCCCAGGACTATGCCTCAGATCCTGAAATATAGGGGGTCAATACAGATGTACTGGTATGCAGAACAATCCGAAAACAAAAAATATATTTTTATAAAACATAGGTGAGAGCATTTCATAAATCACATATCATCTTGAAACAGTTGAAAACACATGAGAATAATCTGAAACTTTCAAAACACATTTTGCAATTCATAACTCTACTCTTTATTTTACTTCTAAGCCAGATGGTACACCCTACAACTCTGCTATTCCATGGACTATATGGAATCCAACCTTGACTCGATGGATAAGCCACCAACCCAAATTTGCCGAAAGTGTTGGAGTCTATGCTTCTCTACTACGCCATTAGGCTGTCGTCAACGTACAATTTCCCTTTTGGGTATCATAAACCCATGCCGACAAATCACAGTTTTGGGCAATGAGTTGTTTGACTCGTGCCTTATTTGGGTAACCATCTAACTCTCTTAAGCCCAATTTTAGATTCTTTAAACCATACCTTCCTTGAAAAGCTATTTCTTTATTAATAGTTTCAAGCACATCAAAATAGGGTATCGTCATACCCAGACTTACAGGTCATGTCTGTAATACCCGAGAATCCCAACCGATAGTAGAACCATGATTCAAGATCATGATAAATAAATCTTAGGTATTTGATAGTTTTATGATCAATTTTGATGTGTATTAAGGCCTTAAATACGTCCTAGATATTAGACGAATCAAAACATCCCTTACCGATTGAATACTTGAGAAGGACATTGTCATAGTCAACATCAAACGAGAATATCTCCCATTTTACATAGAATATTTGAGATTATGACCTACTAACAGATATATAATTGAATTATATTTTGAATAATACCAATTTTTCCAAAATAAAATATCGGAGTAAGAAGTTATGGCCGTTTTACTGAGAGCTATCCGAGCTGTCCAGGAGTGATGGACAAACTGACGAACCGTCAAGTCAGTGATGGCCCGTCACATTGGCCGTAAAAACTGAAGCATTAAGGCCCTTTTATGGTCCAAAAGTGATGGTGGTAATGACGGTTAGTCACCAGAGTGACGGTCCGTCACTCTGACCGTCAGATTTGTCCGAGACAACGCTGAAACACCGTTTTAAAGAGATTTTTGGGTCATTTTTCACCCTATTTAACACCCAATCACCCCAAATCAAGGTACATAACTTATCATTCATCCAAAATATTAAATTAGGGTTTATTTCCAAGATCAAAACCCTTATTTCTCCTTCAAGAAAAATCAAGAGAAGTCAAGAAATCAAGAATCTCTCCAAGAACATTCAAGAAAAAAGTTTCCCCAAGGTATGTAGATGTTGATTCTTGGGTCCCGTTCATCCAAGAATATCAAGAACCCTTTTTAAAATATAAAGATTTTGTGTTTGTGAGATTCCATGATTTGTATGAGTTGTTAATGATTTGTATGAGTTGTTAATGATTCGTATGAGTTGAAATTGATGTTACATGTGTTGTTAAGTTTTGATTCATGTTTGTTTACAAGATTCATGAGTTTTGACCCTATTAGGGGGAATCCATGTTTATTTGTGATGAATTATCCTTATGTTGCTTTCTATGTGATGTGTTAATGATATTTGGGTGTAGAAATGGTTGAATGAGAGGAGCATGTCCCCCATAGGATTGATGAAAAGATTAGGTGAAACATAAAGGCTATTATAGTATGTTGAATAGGAAATCCCAAAGTATGTGCTAGTCTATGCATGCCTAGTGTTTGATAAAATTCCCAATTGGATAAATTAGACCATGATAGTAGGAAATTAAAAAATACGTGTGGACCCGTGTATGACTAGTGTTTGTTGAAGGCCTTTAGTGAACAAGTGAAGATCTAATAGTAGTAAATTCCTCAATTATGTGCTCCTTGATGTATGCTAAGTTTTTAATACATGCCAAGTGGTTAGCAAGTAAGTTGTGACATGATAGTATGAAGTTTCCTCGAATCATGTGATGTCCAAATACATGTCAAGACCGATTTTGGTGTGAAGTACTTAGGGTAAGACCTTGTTGAAGGAAGTATAATCTAGTAGCCTGTTGTTCCTATGCTAGTATAAGTTGATTATTCCAAAATGCTTGAAGTGACCCCTTAATAATTGTGATGATGAATAAGTAATGGTGATCCCTAGATGTTTAAAGTGATGTCTTAATGATTATGCGGATAAATGTATGTTATGATTCCCGATTGCGTAAAGAGACGCCTATGTGATTATGATAATGAATGAATGTGGTCGTGATGATGAATGGATGATTATTCTTTACTTTTTTGTTATCGAGTCCTGAAGGTATTTATACCCGATAATAGAGTTGTTGTCTATTCTCAGAACTCAGTGAATTATAGAACTCTGTATCCTCAGACAGTTGCAGAACTTAAGAAAGCTCAGTAATCTAAGTTATCTCTGTAATCTCGGTATCACTAGTAATCTAGCCTCAGTCTTGTAATCAATTCAGATCTAATAGTATTCAAGTGATTCAATTCTAATCTCAGAAGCGATTCGAGTAATTTATTCAAGCTATGTATCGTCAGTCGGATACCATATTTCAATACCATTTCCAGCTGATACGAAATTAAGTGATTTCAGCTTATTCATTCTTATCCTTTCAAAAACATGATTAGTATCAGATTCAGTTCAGTTGCTTTCAGTTAAGAATTTAGTTCAAAGTCTTTCAGTTGGGACTAGAAACTAGCACCGAGCGAGGAAATGGATGATGGCTCATCCCTTCAGCGAGAGAGAAAGGCCAAAGTCATTAGTAGCAATCCCCAAACTCTAGAACTACGTAGCCAGTGTAGGATACAAGAGTCACCGCCAGAAAAGGCTTTCACCTCCAGAGAGAGTGTATTTGACTATTATATTGCCTTAGGTCGACTGCTTGGTAGGGTCATCTATCAGAGAGAGGTCTTTACCCGTGGAACGGTATTGACACCCTTCCAGCTGGGGTTACAGGTTGGACCCCACCTGTGGTAGGTCGGGGCATGTCAGTTAAGTAACTACTTCCCACAGTTTTAGTTTCAGTATTAATCTTCATAAATCAGGACTGTCAGATACAGTCATCTATCATTATGAGGAACTCAGATAGTTCCATTGATTCATGGACCATCCCGACAGATAGGCTTGGTCATGTATACAGTTATTTGATATCATATTCAGAGATATGCTGCCAGACATGCTTGATTCACATTGTCAGATTTTATTGAGTATCCTTGTTGTCAGATTCGGATATAATCATATTTCTTATCATTGATAATAGTTTTTGAATATCATCCGTTAGAAAGGTTGATCTCTAATCCTGTCAGTCGAAAGCAGTAAAGCTCAGAATTTAGTCCTTCATTTAAGTACTTCTAGATCTTCAGTTCTCAGTATCAGATGAGTGAGTGATTCAGTATCTCAGTGTCAGTAGTGAGTTCAGTCTGCAGTAAAGTGGTATCCGAGTTTTAGTACCTAAAGTTGTGATGATTGTGTTTATGGTCTGTGCATTGATGTATGTGTTCTTGTGCGATGATTTCATGATCATTCAGTTTAGATATTGTGTATGCATGAGCCTTTGCAGTTAGCCATAACTCATCTACATACTCAGTACATCCCTGTACTAGCGCATTTGCGCTATGGTGTTATATATGGCACCATAGGTTCAAAGGCACAGGACCTAGAGTTTCCTCAGCAGTTCAGTCCCAATCAGCATCAGTAGTTATAGAAGTGAGTCCTTTTCTTTTGAGGACGAGTTCAGTTTACTTTTATTTGCATTAGATTTTTTGTTATTTTCAATTGACGTAGTTAGTTGGGGACTTGTCCCATCAACTCTACAGCTCATATAGTTTAGAGGATTTTCAGATAGAGGACGGATGTATTAGTATTCAATTTTCAGTTTTGAGTATGTATAGATGTTTTGAACCTTATGGGAAGTTTCTACATTTATTTCATATATTATGTAGTGTATAGGTACATATATTAGTAAAGGGTTAGCTTGTGGTCCTTTGGGTCCATATGCACCGTGTGACATCTCAGGATAGGATCTCGGGGCATTAAAACTTGGTATCAGAGACTAAGGTTCAAAAGTGTCCTAGGGAGTCTGAAAAGACGCATCAAGTAGAGTGTTGTGCATGAGTGTATATCGCACCACATTTATGTACAAGAGGCTACGGGATGTTCTTAGGAGAAGTTTCCCTTCTTTCAGTGATCATATTGTTTGAGTGAGCATGAGCTCAAGTTGCTTCTCAGTCTATTCCAATTCTTCCTTTTATTTATAGAGTATGCTTCGTTGCAGAGATTTTGTTCACGAGGTTGATGACCAGCACCCACAGCCAGTAGATCCCGAGAATGAGAGTGTGTCACATGCAGAGTTTCGGGAAACTTTTCAGGTGCTAGCCCAAGCTGTGACTAATGTTCAGAGTAATTGTCAGGCTGCAGTACCACCTTAGAAAGATGGGGATTCTGCTGCAGCCAGGGTTAGAAGTCTCATGAAAATGAACCCGCCAGAATTCTTTGGGTCATTTGTAGGTGAGGATCCACAACTTTATTTAGAGGAGGTGAAGAAGATCACCCAGATTATGTATATTTCTGAGGAGGAGAGTGTTGAGTTAGCATCCTATAGGTTAAAGGATATTGCTCATGATTGGGTAGTGATGTGGGAGAAGAGTAGAGGGGAGAATGAAACTCCTGTGACTTGGTCAGAGTTTTAGAGTACCTTTATAGATGGATTCTTTCCGCTAGAAATGAGAGAGGCTAAGGTAGAAGAGTTCTTGAAACTAAGACAAGGTTCCATGACCGTGAAAGAGTAATGTCTTAAATTTAACCAATTAGCTAAGTATGCTCTTGATTTGGTAGCTGACCCTAGAGCGAGTAGGAGTAAATTTTTATCTGGGGTATTGAGTTATGTGTTGAAAGAGTGTAGAGATGCTATTTTTAATAGGGATATGGATCTTTCTATGCTAATGATGCATGCGCAATAGATTGAGGTAGATTAGATGAAAGAAAGAGAGAGAGTGAGTGAGAGAGCCAAGACAGGTAGTCGTGGTTTCTCATAGTCAGGGTCCTAGGGTGGCAGTAGTTCTCAGCATGGTCAAAGATTTTTAGCCCCAGATCCATCTTTATCTAGTGTACCCACACCTGTATTTGGGGGTGTAAGATCTGAGGGAGCGCCAAGCTCCAAAGCCCATAGTAGTGCTAGCGGTGTTTGTACCTATCCGCGTTGTGAAGAGTGTGGCAGGCGCCACCAAGGTATATGTAGATTCGGTAGTGATGTGTGATTTAGGTGTGGTGATCCAAGAAATAGAATGCAAGAATGTAGAGCACTGACTCAAAGAGCTAGACTCCAAGCGCTTCAGGCTCGTCTTGATCGGGAAAGATTCCTTGAAATAGACCCGGGTGAGTTATGAGACCTTCATCTTTATGATATGTATTGTTAGGTCCTTTGCGTCCATTTTGAGATTATATACTATTATGAGTCATGCATGAGTTTCAGATCTTAGTTGGTCAATTATGACCTAGTCTGTAGGTTCCCGCGCACCGCCCCAGTATTTTAGCGAAGTGTGTTTAGAGGGACATAGAGTCCCAAGGGGGAGATACCCCATAGTATTATGATGTTGCATGTCATTAGATTTATCAAGATACATGTTCAAATTTTCTTTATGAAGTTAGCATCAGTCGTTATTGTATTGTCAAGTCTTGCTTTCGAAAATCAGCTTATCAAGACATCCATGCATCAGATATGCATGTGTTTTATGAGAATTCAGCTATGAGTAGGTTCAGTTGAGTATTCCATGCATTAGATATACATGCCCATTGTGAGAACTCAGTATGTCAGTCGTTCCAGCTTCATAGTCATGGCTTGAAAAGTTTTCGTTTCTTGAGTAAGTTCTGTTAATCCGTATTCTCAGTCGATCAAGAAACATTCGAGGACGAATGTTTCCAACAGGGAGATATTGTAATACCCCGAGAATAAAAAACGATAGTAGAACCATAATTCAAGATCATTATAAATAAATCTTAGTTATTTGGTAGTTTTGTGATCAAGTTTGATGTGTATTAAGGCCTTAAATACGTCATATCTACTAGACGAATCAAAACATCACTTATCGATTGAATTCTTGAGAAGGACATTTCCATAGTTAACATCAAATAATCACATCTCCTATTCTACAAAGAATTTTTGATCTTATGAGATACCAACAAATAGATAATTTAATTATCTTTCGAACGATTCCAATTTTGCCTAAATCCAATGTCGGAGAAAGAAGTTATGGTTGTTTTACTGAGAGCTATCCGAGCTATCCAGGAATGACGGACAAACTGACGGACCATCAAGTCAGTGATGGCCCGTCACTTTGGCCGTCAAAATTGAAGCAGTAAGGAACTTTTATGGACCAAAAGTGACGGTGGGAGTGACGGTTAGTCACCAGAGTTACGGTCCGGCACTCGACCGTCAAATTTGTCCGAGACAGCACTGAAACACCATTTAAAAGAGATCTTTGGGTCATTTTTCACCCTATTTAACACCCAATCACCCCAAATGAAGGCAAATAACTTCTCATTCATCCAAAACATCAAATTAGGGTTTATTTCCATGATCAAAACCCTTATTTCTCCTTTAAGAAAAATCAAGAGAGATCAACAGAAGTCAAGAAATCAAGAATCACTCCAAGAACCTTCAAGAAAGAAGTTTCCCCAAGGTATGTAGATGTTGATTCTTGGGTCCTGTTCATCCAAGAGGCTCAAGAACCCTTTTTAAAATATAAAGATTTTATGTTTGTGAGATTTCATGATTTGTATGAGTTGTTAATGATTTGTATGAGTTGAAATTGATGTTACATGTGTTGTTAAGTTTTGATTCATGTTTGTTTACAAGATTTATGATATTTGACCCTATTAGGTGGTATCCATGTGATATTTGTGATGAATTATCCTTATGTTGCTTTCTATGTGATGTGTTCATGATATTTGGGTGTAGAAATGGTTGTATGAGCGGAGCATGTCCCCCATAGGTTTGATGAAAAGCTTAGGTGAAATATAAAGGCTATTATAGTATGTTGAATAGGAAATCCCAAAGTATGTGCTAGTCTATGCATGCCTAGTGTTTGATAAAATTCCCAATTGGATAAATTAGACCATGATAGTAGGAAATTAAAAAATACGTGTGGACCCGTGTATGACTAGTGTTTGTTGAAGTCCTTTAGTGAACAAGTGAAGATCTGATAGTAGTAAATTCCTCAATTATGTGCTCTTTGATGTATTCTAAGTTTTTAATACATGCCAAGTGGTTATTAAGTAAGTTGTGACGTGATAGTATGAAGTTTCCCCAAATCATGTGATGTCTAAATACATGTTAAGACTGATTTAGGTGTGAAGTACTTAGGGTAAGACCTTGTTGAAGTAAGTATAATCTAGTAGCCTGTTGTTCCTACGCTAGTATAAGTTGATTATTCCTAAATGCTCGAAGTGACCCCTTAATAATTGTGATGATGAATAAATAATGGTGATCCCTAAATGTTTGAAGTGATGTCTTAATGATTATGTGGATGAATGTAACTTATGATTCCCGAATGCGTAAAGAGACTCCTATGTGATTATGTTAATGAATGATTGTGGTCGTGATGATGAAAGAATAATTATGCTTTACTTTTATGTTATCGAGTCCTGAAGGTATTTATACCCGACAATAAAGTTATTGTCTAGAGCCTATGTTAGCTTCTCGATAATTCCAATTGAGCCATGATTCTCAGAACTCAGTGAATTATAAAACTCTGTATCCTCAGACAGTTGCAGAACTTAAGAAAGCTCAGTAATCTCAGTTATCTCGGTAAACTTTGTATCGCTAGTAATCTAGCCTCAGTCTTGTAATCAATTCATATCTAATAGTATTCAAGTGATTCAATTCTAATCTCAGAAGAGATTCGAGTGATTTATTCAAGTTATGTATCATCAGTTAGATACCATGATTACATAGCATTTCCAGATGATACAAAATTAAGTGATTTCAGCTTATTTATTCTTATCCTTTGAAAAATATGATTAGTATCAGATTCAATTCAATTGCTTTCAGTGAAGAATTCAGTTCAGAGTCTTTCAGTTGGGAGTAGAAACTAGCACCGAGCGAGGAAAGGGATGAAGGCTCATCCCATCAGTGAGAGAGAGAGGCTAAAGTTGTTAGTAACAATCCCTAAACTCCAGAACTGTGTATCCAGCACAGGATATAAGAGTCATTTCCAGATAAGGTTGTCACCTCCAGAGAGAGAGTATTTGACTATTATACTGCCTTCGGTTGACTGCCTGGTAGGGTCATCCATCTGAGAGGATTGACCAGAGAGAGGTATTTACCCGTGGCACAGTATTGACACCCTTCCAGCTGGGGTTATAGGTTGGAACCCACCTATGGTAGGTCGGGGCATGTCGGTTAAGTAACTACTTCCCACAGTTTCAGTTTCAGTATCAATCTTCATAAATCAGGACTGTCAAATATAGTCATCTATCATTATGAGAAACTCAGATAGTTCCATTAATTCATGGACCATCCCGATAGATAGGCTTGGTCACGTATACAGTTATTTGATATCATATTAAGAGATATGCCGCCAGACATGCTTGATTCACAGTCTCAGATTCTATTGAGTATCCGTGTTGTCAGATTCGGATATAATCATATTTCTTATCATTGTTAATGATTTTTAAATATCATCCGTTAGAAAGGTTGATCTCTAATCCTGTCAGTCGAAAGCAATAAAGATCAGAATTCAGTCCATGATGTAAGTACATCCAGATCCTCAGTTCTCAGTATCAGATGAGTCAGTGATTTGGTATCTCCATGTCAGTAGTGAGTTCAGTCTGTAGTAAAGTGGTATTCGAGTTTCAGTACCTAGAGTTGTGATGATTGTGTTTATGGTCTGTGCATTCATGTATGTATTCTCATGCGACATTTTCATGATCATTCAGTTTAGATATTGTGTATGCATGAGCCTTTGCATTTAGTCTTACCTCATCTACATACTCAGTACATCCCTGTACTGACGCATTTGCGCTATGGTGTTTTATTTGGAACCATAGGTTCAGAGGCACAGGTCCCAGAGTTTCCTCAGCAGTTCAGTCCTAGTCAACAGCAGTAGTCATAGCAGTGAGTCCTCTTCTTTCGTGGACGAGTTTTAGTTTACTATTATTTGCATCAGATTTTTTGTTATTTTCAATTAACGGAGTTAGTGGGGGACTTGTCCCATCAATTCTACAGTTCATACAGTTTAGAGGCTTTTCAGATAGATGACGGATGTATTAGTATTTAATTTTCAGTTTTGAGTATGTATAGATGTGTTGAACCTTATGGCCAGTTTCTGCATTTATTTCATATATTATGCAGTTTACAGGTACATATATCAGTAAAGGTTCTGCTTGTGTTCCTTCGGGTCCATAAGCACCCTGTGACATCTCGGGATGGGATCTCGGGGCATTAAAAACTTGGTATCAGGGCCTAAGGTTCAAGAGTGTCCTAGGGAGTCTGAAACGCCACATCTAGTAGAGTCTTGTGCATGAGTCTGTAGCACGCCACATTTATGTACAAGAGGCTACGGGATGTTCTTAGGAGAAGTTTCCCTTCTTTCAATGATCATGTCATGCGAGTGAGCATGAGCTCAAGTTTGTTCTCAGTCTAATCCACTTTTTCCTTCTATTTACAGAGTATGTATCCTTGCAGAGATTTTGTTCATGGGGTTGATGACCAGCCCCCATAGCCAGTAGATCCCGAGAATGAGAGTGTGTTACATGCAGAGTTTCGGGTAGCTTTTTAGGTGCTAGCCCAAGCTGTGACTAATGTTCAGAGTAATCGTCAGGCTGCAGTCCCACTTCAGCAAGATGGGGATTCTGCTGCAGCCAGGGTTAGAAGTTTCATGAAAATGAACCCGCCAGAATTCTTTGGGTCAGTAGTAGGTGAGGATCCATATTTTTATTTAGAGAAGGTGAAGAAGATCACCTAGATTATACATATTTCTAAGGAGGAGAGTGTTGAGTTAGCATCTTATAGGTTAAATGATGTAGCTCATGATTGGGTAGTGATGTGGGAGAAGAGTAGAGGGGAGAATGCAGCTCCTGTGACTTGGTCAGAGTTTTAGAGTGCCTTTCTAGATAGATTCTTTCCACTAGAAATGAGAGAGGCTAAGGTAAAAGAGTTCTTGAAACTAAGGCAAGGTTCCATGACCATGAAAGAGTATTGTCTTAAATTTAATCAATTATTTAAGTATGCTCCTGATTTGGTAGCTGACCCTAGAGCAAGTATGAGTAAATTTTTTTCTGGGGTATCGAGTTATGTGTTGAAAGAGTGTAGAGATGTTATGATCAATAGGGATATGGATATTTCTAGGTTAATGATGCATGCGCAACAAATTGAGGTAGATAAGATGAAGGAAAGAGTGAGAGTGAGTAAGAGAGCCAAGACAGGTAGTTGTGGTTTCGCACAGTCAGGGTCCCAGGGTAGCAGTAGTTCTTAGCATGGTCGAAGATTTTTAGCCCCAACTCAATATTTAGCTAGTGTACCCACACCTGTATTTGGGGGTGTAAGATATGAGGGAGCGCCAAGCTCCAAAGCCCATAGTAGTGCTAGCGGTATTCGTACCATTCCGCGTTGTGAAGAGTGTGGCAGGCGCCACCAAGGTGTATGTAGAGCCGGTAGTGATGTGTTCTTTGGGTGTGGTGAGCCAAGACATATAATACGAGAATGTAGAGTGCTGACTCAATGGGGTAGACTCCAAGTGTGTCGGGCTCGCCTTGATCGGGAATGATTCCCTGAAATAAACTCGGGTAAGTTATGAGCCCTTCATCTTTATGATATGCATTGTTAGGTAATTTGTTTCCATTTTGATATTATATGCTAGCATGAGTCATGCATGTGTTTTAGATCTTAGTCGGTCAATTATGAACTAGTCTGTAGGAGCCCGCGCACCACCCCAGTATTTCTGTGAAGTGTGTTTAGAGGGACATAGAGTCCCAAGGGGGAGATACCCCATACTATTATGATGTTGCATGTCATTAGATTTATCCAGGTGCATGTTCAGTATCAACATCCCTGTACTGATGCATTTGCGCTATGGTGTTTTATTTGGCACCATTGGTTCAGAGGCACAGGACCCAGAGTTTCCTCAGCAGTTCAGTCCCTGTCAGCAGCAGTAGTCATAGCAGTGAGTCCTCTTCTTTCGAGGACGAGTTTCAATTTACTATTATTTGCCTCAATTTTTTTGTTATTTTTAGTTGACAGAGTCAGTTAGGGACTTATCCCATCAACTCTACAGTTCATACAGTTTAAAGGCTTTTCAAACAGATGACGAATGTATTAGTATTCAGCTTTCAGTTTTGAGTATGTATAGATGTGTTGAACCTTATGGGCAGTTTCTGTATTTAGTTCATAAATTATGCAGTGTACAGGTACATATATCAGTAAAGGGTTAGCTTGTGATCCTTCGGGTCCATAAGAACCATGTGACATCGGGGCATTACAAACTTAGTATCATAGCCTAAGGTTCAAGAGTGTCCTAGGGAGTCTGAAAAAGCGCATCTAGTAGAGTCTTGTGCATGAGTGTGTAGCGTGCCATATTTATGTACAAGAGGCTACGGGATGTTCTTAGGAGAAATTTCCCTTCTTTCAGTGATCATGTCATATGAGTGAGCATGAGCTCAAGTTGGTTCTCAGTCTAATCCATTTCTTCCTCCTATTTATAGAGTATGCCTCCTCGTAGAGATTTTGTTCATGGGGTTGATGACCAGCCCCCACAACCAGTAGATCCCGAGAATTAGAGTTTGTCACATACAGAGTTTCGGGCAGTTTTTTAGGTGCTAACCTAATGCATGACTAATGTTCAGGGTAATCGTCAGGGTGCAGTCCTACCTCAATAAGATGGGGATTCCGCTGCAGCTAGGGCTAGAAGTTTCATGAAAATGAACCCGCCATAATTATTTGGGTCAGTAGTAGGTGAGGATCCACAACTTTATTTAGAGAAGATCAAGAAGATCACCCAGATTATGCATATTTATGAGGAGGAGAGTGTTGTGTTAGCATCTTATAAGTTAAAGGATGTTGATCATGATTGGGTAGTGATGTGGGAGAAGAGTAGAGGGGAGAATGCAGCTCCTGTGACTTGGTCAGAGTTATAGAGTGCCTTTCTAGATAGATTCTTTCCGCTAGAAATGAGAGAGACTAAGGCAGAAGAGTTCTTGAAAATAAAGCAAGGTTCCATGACCGTGAAAGAGTATTGTCTTAAATTTAACCAAATAGCTAAGTATGCTCTGGATTTGGTAGCTGACCCTAGAGAAAGTATGAGTAAATTTTTATCTGGGGTATTGAGTTATGTGTTGAAAGAGTGTAGAGATGCTTTGCTCAATAGGGATATGGATCATTCTAGGCTAATGATGCATGCACAATAGATTGAGGTAGATAAGATAAAGGAAAGAGAGAGAGTGAGTAAGAGAGCCAAGATATGTAGTCGTGGTTTCTCACAGTCAGGGTCCCAGGGTGACAATAGTTCTCAGCATGGTCAGAGATTTTTAGCCCCATCTCCATCTCTAGATTGTGTACCTGCACTTGAATTTGAGGGTGTAAGATCAGAGGGAGCGCCAATCTCCAAAGCCTATAGTAGTGCAAGCGGTGTTCGTACCCATCCGCATTATGAAGAGTGTGGCAGGCGCCACCAAGGTGTGTGTAGAGCCGGTAGTGTTGTGTGCTTTCGGTGTGGTGAGACAGTCCATAGAATGTGAGAATGTAGAACGCTGACTCAAAGTGGTAGACTCCAGGCGCTTCAGGCTCACCTTGATCGGGAAGGATTCGCTGAAATAGACCCGGGTAAGTTAATAGCCCTTCATCTTTATGATATGCATTGTTAGATCCTTTTCTTCCATTTTGAGCTTATATGCTAGCATAAGTCATGCATGAGTTTTAGATCTTAGTTGGTCAATTATGAACTAGTCTGTAGGTGCCCTCCACCGCCCCAGTATTTCAGCGAAGTATGTTTAGAGGGACATAGAGTCCCAAGGGGGAGATACCCATAGTATTATGATGTTGCACGTCGTTAGATTTATCCAGGTGCATGTTCAGATTTTCTTTATAAAGTTAGCATCAGTCATTATAGCATTGTAAGGTCTTGCTTTCGAAAATTAGCTTAGCAAGACATCCATGCATCAAATATGCATGTGTTTTATGAGAATTCAGCTATGAGTAGGTTCAGTTGAGTATTCCATGCATCAGATATACATTCCCATTATGAGAACTCAGTATGCTAGTCGTTACAGTTGCGTATTCATGCCTTGAGATATTTTCGTTTCTTGAGTAAGTTCTGTTGATCCGTATTCGCAGTCTATCAAGCGACATTCGAGGACGAATGTTTCCAGTAGGGAGATATTGTAATACCCCGAGAATCAAAACTGATAGTAGTACCATGATTCAATCTCATGATAAATTAATCTTAGTTATTTGGTAGTTTTATGATCAAGTTTGATGTGTATTAAGGCCTTAAATATGTCCTAGCTATTAGACGAATCAAAACATCCCTTACCGATTGAATTCTCGAGAAGGACATTGCCATACTCAACATCAAACGATAATATCTCCCATTCTACAAAGAATTTTTTATCTTATGAGATACCAACAGAGATATAATTGAATTATCTTTCGAACGATTCCAATTTTGCCATAATCCAATGTCGGAGTAAGAAGTTATGGCCGTTTTACTGAGAGCTATCCGAGCTGTCCAAGAGTGACGGACAAATTGATGGACCGTCAAGTCAGTGACGGCCCGTCACTTTGGCCATCAAAATTGAAATAGTAAGTCCCCTTTATGGACCAAAAGTGACGGTGGGAGTGACGGTTAGTCACCAGAATTACGGTCCGTCACTCTGACCATCAGATTTGTCCGAGCCAACGCTGAAACACCATTTTAAAGAGATTTTTGGGTCATTTTTCACCCTATTTAACACCCAATCACACCAAATCAAGGTACATAACTTCTCATTCATTCAAAACATCAAATTAGGGTTTATTTCCAAGATCAAAACCTTTATTTCTCCTTCAAGAAAAATTAAGAGAGATCAAGAGAAGTCAAGAAATCAAGAATCTCGATAAGAACCTTCAATAAAGAAGTTTCCCCAAGGTATGTAGATGTTGATTCTTGGGTCCCGTTTATCCAAGAAGCTCAAGAACCCTTTTTAAAATATAAAGATTTTATGTTTGTGAGATTTCATGATTTGTATGAGTTGTTAATGATTTGTATGAGTTGAAATTGATGTTACATGTGTTGTTAAGTTTTGATTCATGTTTGCTTACAAGATTCATAAGTTTTGACCCTATTAGGTGGAATCCATGTGATATTTGTGATGAATTATCCTTATGTTGCTTTCTATGTGATGTGTTCATGATATTTGGGTGTAGAAATGGTTGTATGAGCGGAGCATGTCCCCCATAGGTTTGATGAAAAGCTTAGGTGAAATATAAAGGATATTATAGTATGTTTAATAGGAAATCCCAAAGTATGAGATAGTCTATGCATGCGTAGTGTTTGATAAAATGCCCAAGTGGTTAAATTATTCCATGATAGTAGGAAATCCCCAAATACGCATGGACCCGTGTATGACTAGTGTTTGTTGAAGGCCTTTAGTGAACAAGTGAAGATCTGATAGTAGTAAATTCCTCAATTATGTGCTCTTTGATGTATGCTAAGTTTTTAATACATTCCAAGTGGTTAGCAAGTAAGTTGTGACGTGATAGTATGATATTTCCCCGAATCATGTGATGTTCAAATATATGTCAATATCGATTTAGGGGTGAAGTACTTAGGGTAAGACCTTTTTGAAGGAAGTATAATCTAGTAGCCCGTTGTTCCTACGCTAGTATAAGATGATTATTCCTAAATGCTCGAAGTGACCCCTTAATAATTGTGATGATGAATAAATGATGGTGATCCCTAAATATTTGAACTGATGTCTTAATGATTATGCGGATTAATGTATGTTTTGATTCCCGATTGCGTAAAGAGACTCCTATGTGATTTTGATAATGAATGATTGTGGTCTTGATGATGAAAGAATGATTATGCTTTACTTTTATGTTATCGAGTCCTGGGGGTATTTATACCCAACAATAGAGCTTTTGTCTAGAGCCTGTGTCAGCTTCTCGATTATTCCAATCGAGCCATGATTCTCAAAACTCAGTGAATTATAAAACTCTGTATCTTCAGACAGTTGCAGAACTTAAGAAAGCTCAGTAATCTCAGTTATCTCTGTAATCTCTGTATCGCTAGTAATCTAGCCTCAGTCTTGTAATCAATTCAGATCTAATTGTATTCAAGTGATTCAATTCTAATCTCAGAAGTGATTCGAGTAATTTATTCAAGCTATGTATAGTCAGTCAGATACCATGATTCAATACCATTTTCGGCAGATACAAAATTAAGTGATTTCAGCTTATTCATTCTTATCCTTTGAAAAACATGATCAGTATCAGATTCAGTTCAGTTGCTTTCTGTTAAGAATTCAGTTCAGAGTCTTTCAGTTGGGAGTAAAAACTAGCACCGAGCGAGATAAGGGATGGTGACTCCTCCCGTCAGCGAGAGAGAGAGGACGGAGTCGTTAGTAGTAATCCCTAAACTCCAGAACTGCGTAGCCAGCGCAGAATACAGGAGTCATTGCCAGAAAAGGTTATCACCTCCAGAGAGAGAGTATTTGACTATTATATTGCCTTAGGTCGACTTCATGGTAGGGTCATCCGTCAAAGAGGATTGACCAGAGAGAAGTATTTACCTATGACACGGTATTGACACCCTTCTAGCTGGTGTTACAGGTTGTCCCCCACCCGTGGTAGGTCGTTGAATGTCGTTTAAGTAACTACTTCCCACAGTTTCAGTTTTAGTATCTATCTTCATAAATCAGGACTGTCAGATACAGTCATCTATCATTATGAGGAACTCAGATAGTTCTATTGATTCATGGAACATCCCAACAGATAGGCTTGGTCACGTATACAGTTATTTGATATCACATTCAGAGTTATGCCGCCAGACATGCTTGATTCACAGTCTCAGATTCTATTGAGTATCCTTGTTGATAGATTCGGATATAATCATATTTCTTATCATTGATAATAGTTTCTGAATATCATCCGTTAGAAAGGTTGATCTCTAATCCTATCAGTCGAAAGCAGTAAAGCTCAGAATTCAGTCCTTGATGTAAGTACATCCAGATCCTCAGTTCTCAGAATCAGATGAGTCAGTGATTCGGTATCTCAGTGTCAGTAGTGAGTTCAGTCTGCAATAAAGTGGTATCCGAGTTTCAGTACCTAGAGTTGTGATGATTGTTTTTATGGTCTGTGCATTCATGTATGTGTTCTCGTGCTACATTTTCATGATCATTCAGTTTAGATATTATGTATGCATGAGCCTTTGCATTTAGCCTTACCTCATGTACATACTCAGTACATCCCTGTACTGACCCATTTGCGTTATGGTGTTTTATTTGGCACCATAGGCTCATAGGCACAGGACCCAGAGTCTCCTCAACAATTTAGTCCCTGTCAACAGCAGTAGTCATAACAGTGAGTCTTCTTATTTCGAGGATGAGTTTTAGTTTACTATTATTTGCAGAAGATTTTTTGTTATTTTTAGTTGACGGAGTTAGTTGGGGACTTTGCCCATCAACTCTACAGTTCATACAGTTTAGAGGCTTTTCAGACAAATGACGGATGTATTAGTATTCAGTTTTTAGTTTTTAGTATGTATAGATGTGTTGAACCTTATGGCCAATTTCCCCATTTATTTCAAAAATTATGCAGTGTACAGGTACAGATATCAGTAAAGGGTTAGCTTGTGGTCCTTCGGGTCCATAAGCACCGTGTGACATCTCGAGATGGGAACTCGGGGCGTTATAATGTCACACCTCTACTTCCCTTATATTATTTCAAAATATATTTCTTGACCACCCAAAATAATTCAATTAACTAATGAAAGTTCACAATTCAAAACCTTCAAAAATCGACAATTTTCTCTGTCACGCTTTTATCTATGATCTTCATCTTTCCTTTCAACTTAAAACCATTCTTATGGGAAAACATGATTGTTTATAACACAAGTTGAACACCTTCTTATTATCTTGTAAAGATAAAATAATTTGTACATAGCAGTTCATCAACAGTCTCAAGCTCTTCACAGTTCATAACATCAATTCATAACTTGTAAAATTCATGGAATTTACAATAAAAGAGAAAATTGAACGTAAACATGAATGCTTATAAGTCTAGTAAAACACCCTCTAATTTAATGAATCAAAACAACATAATGTACACGTATTAGTAACCCTTCAACTAACACTCTTAGCAATCTGTAAAATCAAAGCCACAATTTGTGAAACCAATAGATTTCAAAGTAAGAGAGGGATTTACATGGTCATTATCTCATTTATATTTACAAATCTAATATCACATGATCTCACAAAAAAAATTTCAAACTTAGGATTTCATACCACAAGTTCTACAAAACTTCTTTGAGATAAGGGATTTTCAATACATGTTCATCAACACCTTTAAAACCAATTTCGGATGCATATATATATATATATACATATATACTCATAAAAGCTTGTTTAAAATAATTAAATCCATACCCATGAGAATTAGGATAGTCCCACGTACCTTATGTTGTTTAGTTTGATGATTGGAACTCTAATCTTTACCCTTTTCTTGTGAATCTAGAATTGAAAGCCTTGAATTCTTGATCTTACTGAAAATCCTAGTTTTTCTTGTTCTTGAGAGTGGAGAGAGAATTTAGATGTTGTATAACTGATAATAATTGATTAATAACGCTTAAGGTGCAATTAAATTTGTGGGAAAGGTTTTTGGAGTGGGAAAAGACCAAAATAACCCTTAAAGAAACCAAAGAAATTGCAGAAATTCATCAGTTGATGACCAAGGTTTATGGCTCATCACTAAGGTGATTGACCACCCAAAATAATTCAATTAACTAATGAAAGTTCACAATTCAAAACCTTCAAAAATCGACAATTTTCTCTGTCATGCTTTTATCTATGATCTTCATCTTTTCTTTCAACTTAAAACCATTCTTATGGGAAAACACGATTGTTTATAACACAAGTTGAACACCTTCTTATTATCTCAGAAAGATAAAACAATTTGTACATAGCAGTTCATCAACAGTCTCAAGCTCTTCACAGTTCATAACATCAATTCATAACTTGTAAAATTCATGGAATTTACAGTAAAAGAGAAAATTGAACGTAAACATGAATGCTTATAATTCTAGTAAAACACCCTCTCATTTAATGAATCAAAACAACATAATGTACACGTATTAGTAATCATTCAACTAACACTCTTAGCAATCTGTAAAATCAAAGCCACAATTTGTGAAACCAATAGATTTGAAAGTAAGAGAGGGATTTACATGGTCATTCACTCATTTATATTTACAAATCTAATATCACATGATCTCACAAAAAAAATTTCAACCTTAGGATTTCATACCAGAAGTTCTACAAAACTTCTTTGAGATAAGGGATTTTCAATACATGTTCATCAACACCTTTAAAACCAATTTCGGATGCATATATATATATACATATATACTCATAAAAGCTTGTTTAAAATAATTAAATCCATACCCATGAGGTTTAGGATAGTCCCACGTACCTTATGTTGTTTAGTTTGATGATTGGAACTCTAATCTTTACCCTTTTCTTGTGAATCTAGAATTGAAAGCCTTGAATTCTTGATCTCACTGAAAATCCTAGTTTTTCTTGTTCTTGAGAGTGGAGAGGGAATTTAGATGTTGTATAACTGATAATGATCTATTAATAACGCTTAAGGTGCAATTAAATTTGTGGGAAAGGTTTTTGGAGTGGGAAAAGACCAAAATAACCCTTAAAGAAACCAACGAAATTGCAGAAATTCATCAGTTGATGACCAAGGTCTATGGCTCATCAATAAGGTGATTGACCACCCAAAATAATTCAATTAACTAATGAAAGTTCACAATTCAAAACCTTCAAAAATCGACAATTTTCTCTTTTATGCTTTTATCTATGATCTTCATCTTTTCTTTCAACTTAAAACCATTCTTATGGGAAAACACGATTGTTTATAACACAAGTTGAACACCTTCTTATTATCTCGTAAAGATAAAACAATTTGTACATAGCAGTTCATCAACAGTCTCAAGCTCTTCACAGTTCATAACATCAACTCATAACTTGTAAAATTCGTGGAATTTACAGTAAAAGCGAAAATTGAACGTAAACATGAATGCTTATAAGTATAGTAAAACACCCTCTCATTTAATGAATCAAAACAGCATAATGTACACGTATTAGTAACCCTTCAACTAACACTCTTAGCAATCTGTAAAATCAAAGCCACAATTTGTGAAACCAATAGATTTCAAAGTAAGAGAGGGATTTACATGGTCATTCTCTCATTTATATTTACAAATCTAATATCACATGATCTCACAAAAAAAATTTCAACCTTAGGATTTCATACCACTTGATCTACAAAACTTCTTTGAGATAAGGGATTTTCAATACATGTTCATCAACACCTTTAAAACCAATTTCGGATGCATATATATATATATATATATATATACATATATACTCATAAAAGCTTGTTTAAAATAATTAAATCCATACCCATGAGGTTTAGGATAGTCCCACGTACCTTATGTTGTTTAGTTTGATGATTGGAACTCTAATCTTTACCCTTTTCTTGTGAATCTATAATTAAAAGCCTTGAATTCTTGATCTTACTGAAAATCCTAGTTTTTCTTGTTCTTGAGAGTGGATAGGGAATTTAGATGTTGTATAACTGATAATGATTGATTAATAACGCTTAAGGTGCAATTAAATTTGTGGGAAAGGTTTTTGGAGTGGGAAAAGACCAAAATAACCCTTAAAGAAACCAAAGAAATTGCAGAAATTCATCAGTTGATGACCAAGGTTGATGGCTCATCACTAAGGTGATTGACCACCCAAAATAATTCAATTAACTAATGAAAGTTCACAATTCAAAACCTTCAAAAATCGACAATTTTCTCTGTAATGCTTTTATCTATGATCTTCATCTTTTCTTTCAACTTAAAACCATTCTTATGGGAAAACACGATTGTTTATAACACAAGTTGAACACCTTCTTATTATCTCGTAAAGATAAAACAATTTGTACATAGCAGTTCATCAACAGTCTCAAGCTCTTCACAGTTCATAACATCAATTCGTAACTTGTAAAATTCGTGGAATTTAAAGTAAAAGAGAAAATTGAATGTAAACATGAATGCTTATAAGTCTAGTAAAACACCCTCTCATTTAATGAATCAAAACAGCATAATGTACACGTATTAGTAACCCTTCAACTAACACTCTTAGAATTCTGTAAAATCAAAGCCACAATTTGTGAAACCAATAGATTTCAAAGTAAGAGAGGGATTTACATGGTCATTCTCTCATTTATATTTACAAATCTAATATCACATGATCTCACAAAAAAAATTTCAACCTTAGGATTTCATACCACAAGTTCTACAAAACTTCTTTGAGATAAGGGATTTTCAATACATGTTCATCAACACCTTTAAAACCAATTTCGGATGCATATATATATATACATATAAACTCATAAAAGCTTGTTTAAAATAATTAAATCCATACCCATGAGGTTTAGGATAGTCCCACGTACCTTATGTTGTTTAGTTTGATGATTGGAACTCTAATCTTTACCCTTTTCTTGTGAATCTATAATTAAAAGCCTTGAATTCTTGATCTTACAGAAAATCCTAGTTTTTCTTGTTCTTGAGAGTGGAGAGGGAATTTAGATGTTGTATAACTGATAATGATTGATTAATAACATTTAAGGTGCAATTAAATTTGTGGGAAAGGTTTTTGGAGTGGGAAAAGACCAAAATAACCCTTAAAGAAACCAAAGAAATTGCAGAAATTCATCAGTTGATGACCAAGGTTGATGGCTCATCACTAAGGTGATTGACCACCCAAAATAATTCAATTAACTAATGAAAGTTCACAATTCAAAACCTTCAAAAATCGACAATTTTCTCTGTCATGCTTTTATCTATGATCTTCATCATTTTGTTCAACATAAAACCATTCTTATGGGAAAACACGATTGTTTATAACACAAGTTGAACACCTTCTTATTATCTCAAAAAGGTAAAACAATTTGTACATAGCAGTTCATCAACAGTCTCAAGCTCTTCACAGTTCATAACATCAATTCATAACATTTAAAATTCGTGGAATTTACAGTAAAAGAGAAAATTGAACGTAAACATGAATGCTTATAAGTATAGTAAAACACCCTCTCATTTAATGAATCAAAACAGCATAATGTACACGTATTAGTAACCCTTCAACTAACACTCTTAGCAATCTGTAAAATCAAAGCCACAATTTGTGAAACCAATAGATTTCAAAGTAAGAGAGGGATTTACATGGTCATTCTCTCATTTATATTTACAAATCTAATATCACATAATCTCACAAAAAAAATTTCAACCTTAGGATTTCATACCACAAGTTCTACAAAACTTCTTTGAGATAAGGGATTTTCAATACATGTTCATCAACACCTTTAAAACCAATTTCGGATGCATATATATATATATATATATACATATATACTCATAAAAGCTTGTTTAAAATAATTAAATCCATACCCATGAGGTTTAGGATAGTCCCACGTACCTTATGTTGTTTAGTTTGATGATTGAAACTCTAATCTTTACCCTTTTCTTGTGAATCTAGAATTAAAAGCCTTGAATTCTTGATCTTACAGAAAATCCTAGTTTTTCTTGTTCTTGAGAGTGGAGAGGGAATTTAGATGTTGTATAACTGATAATGATTGATTAATAACGCTTAAGGTGCAATTAAATTTGTGGGAAAGGTTTTTGGAGTGGGAAAAGACCAAAATCACCCTTAAAGAAACCAAAGAAATTGCAGAAATTCATCAGTTGATGACCAAGGTTGATGGCTCATCACTAAGGTGATTGACCACCCAAAATAATTCAATTAACTAATGAAAGTTCACAATTCAAAACCTTCAAAAATCGACAATTTTCTCTGTCATGCTTTTATCTATGATCTTCATCTTTTCTTTCAACTTAAAACCATTCTTATGGGAAAACACAATTGTTTATAACACAAGTTGAACACCTTCTTATTATCTCGTAAGGATAAAACAATTTGTACATAGCAGTTCATCAACAGTCTCAAGCTCTTCACAGTTCATAACATCAATTCATAACTTGTAAAATTCGTGGAATTTACAGTAAAAGAGAAAATTGAACGTAAACATGAATGCTTATAAGTCTAGTAAAACACCCTCTCATTTAATGAATCAAAACAGCATAATGTACACGTATTAGTAACCCTTCAACTAACACTCTTAGCAATCTGTAAAATCAAAGCCACAATTTGTGAAACCAATAGATTTCAAAGTAAGAGAGGGATTTACATGGTCATTCTCTCATTTACATTTACAAATCTAATATCACATGATCTCACAAAAAAAATTTCAACCTTAGGATTTCATACCACAAGTTCTACAAAACTTCTTTGAGATAAGGGATTTTCAATACATGTTCATCAACACCTTTAAAACCAATTTCGGATGCATATATATATATATATATACATATATACTCATAAAAGCTTGTTTAAAATAATTAAATCCATACCCATGAGGTTTAGGATAGTCCCACGTACCTTATGTTGTTTAGTTTGATGATTGAAACTCTAATCTTTACCCTTTTCTTGTGAATCTAGAATTAAAAGCCTTGAATTCTTGATCTTACAGAAAATCCTAGTTTTTCTTGTTCTTGAGAGTGGAGAGGGAATTTAGATGTTGTATAACTGATAATGATTGATTAATAACGCTTAAGGTGCAATTAAATTTGTGGGAAAGGTTTTTGGAGTGGGAAAAGACCAAAATCACCCTTAAAGAAACCAAAGAAATTGCAGAAATTCATCAGTTGATGACCAAGGTTGATGGCTCATCACTAAGGTGATTGACCACCCAAAATAATTCAATTAACTAATGAAAGTTCACAATTCAAAACCTTCAAAAATCGACAATTTTCTCTTTTATGCTTTTATCTATGATCTTCATCTTTTCTTTCAACTTAAAACCATTCTTATGGGAAAACACGATTGTTTATAACACAAGTTGAACACCTTCTTATTATCTCGTAAAGATAAAACAATTTGTACATAGCAGTTCATCAACAGTCTCAAGCTCTTCACAGTTCATAACATCAATTCATAACTTGTAAAATTCGTGGAATTTACAGTAAAAGAGAAAATTGAACGTAAACATGAATGCTTATAAGTATAGTAAAACACCCTCTCATTTATTGAATCAAAACAGCATAATGTACACGTATTAGTAACCCTTCAACTAACACTCTTAGCAATCTGTAAAATCAAAGCCAATATTTGTGAAACCAATAGATTTCAAAGTAAGAGAGGGATTTACATGGTCATTCTCTCATTTATATTTACAAATCTAATATCACATAATCTCACAAAAAAAATTTCAACCTTAGGATTTCATACCACAAGTTCTACAAAACTTCTTTGAGATAAGGGATTTTCAATACATGTTCATCAACACCTTTAAAACCAATTTCGGATGCATATATATATATATATATATACATATATACTCATAAAAGCTTGTTTAAAATAATTAAATCCATACCCATGAGGTTTAGGATAGTCCCACGTACCTTATGTTGTTTAGTTTGATGATTGAAACTCTAATCTTTACCCTTTTCTTGTGAATCTAGAATTAAAAGCCTTGAATTCTTGATCTTACAGAAAATCCTAGTTTTTATTGTTCTTGAGAGTGGAGAGGGAATTTAGATGTTGTATAACTGATAATGATTGATTAATAACGCTTAAGGTGCAATTAAATTTGTGGGAAAGGTTTTTGGAGTGGGAAAATACCAAAATAACCCTTAAAGAAACCAAAGAAATTGCAGAAATTCATCAGTTGATGACCAAGGTTTATGGCTCATCACTAAGGTGATTGACCACCCAAAATAATTCAATTAACTAATGAAAGTTCACAATTCAAAACCTTCAAAAATCGACAATTTTCTCTTTTATGCTTTTATCTATGATCTTCATCTTTTCTTTCAACTTAAAACCATTCTTATGGGAAAACACGATTGTTTATAACACAAGTTGAACACCTTCTTATTATCTCATAAAGATAAAACAATTTGTACATAGCAGTTCATCAACAGTCTCAAGCTCTTCACAGTTCATAACATCAATTCATAACTTGTAAAATTCGTGGAATTTACAGTAAAAGAGAAAATTGAACGTAAACATGAATGCTTATAAGTATAGTAAAACACCCTCTCATTTAATGAATCAAAACAGCATAATGTACACGTATTAGTAACCCTTCAACTAACACTCTTAGCAATCTGTAAAATCAAAGCCAATATTTGTGAAACCAATAGATTTCAAAGTAAGAGAGGGATTTACATGGTCATTCTCTCATTTATATTTATAAATCTAATATCACATAATCTCACAAAAAAAATTTCAACCTTAGGATTTCATACCACAAGTACTACAAAACTTCTTTGAGATAAGGGATTTTCAATACATGTTCATCAACACCTTTAAAACCAATTTCGGATGCATATATATATATATACATATATACTCATAAAAGCTTGTTTAAAATAATTAAATCCATACCCATGAGGTTTAGGATAGTCCCACGTACCTTATGTTGTTTAGTTTGTTGATTGGAACTCTAATCTTTACCCTTTTCTTGTGAATCTAGAATTAAAAGCCTTGAATTCTTGATCTTACTGAAAATCCTAGTTTTTCTTGTTCTTGTGAGTGGGGAGGGAATTTAGATGTTGTATAACTTATAATGATTGATTAATAACGCTTAAGGTGCAATTAAATTTGTGGGAAAGGTTTTTGGAGTGGGAAAAGACCAAAATAACCCTTAAAGAAACCAAAGAAATTGCGGAAATTCATCAGTTGATGACCAAGGTCTATGGCTCATCACTAAGGTGATTGACCACCCAAAATAATTCAATTAACTAATGAAAGTTCACAATTCAAAACCTTCAAAAATCGACAATTTTCTCTTTTATGCTTTTATCTATGATCTTCATCTTTTCTTTCAACTTAAAACCATTCTTATGGGAAAACACGATTGTTTATAACACAAGTTGAACACCTTCTTATTATCTAGTAAAGATAAAACAATTTGTACATAGCAGTTCATCAACAGTCTCAAGCTCTTCACAGTTCATAACATCAATTCATAACTTGTAAAATTCGTGGAATTTACAGTAAAAGAGAAAATTGAACGTAAACATGAATGCTTATAAGTATAGTAAAACACCCTCTCATTTAATGAATCAAAACAGCATAATGTACACGTATTAGTAACCCTTCAACTAACACTTTTAGCAATCTGTAAAATCAAAGCCACAATTTGTTAAACCAATAGATTTCAAAGTAAGAGAGGGATTTACATGGTCATTCTCTTATTTATATTTACAAATCTAATATCACATGATCTCACAAAAAAAATTTCAACCTTAGGATTTCATACCACAAGTTCTACAAAACTTCTTTGAGATAAGGGATTTTCAATACATGTTCATCAACACCTTTAAAACCAATTTCGGATGCATATATATATATATATACATATATACTCATAAAAGCTTGTTTAAAATAATTAAATCCATACCCATGAGGTTTAGGATAGTCCCACGTACCTTATGTTGTTTAGTTTGATGATTGGAACTCTAATCTTTACCCTTTTCTTGTGAATCTAGAATTAAAAGCCTTGAATTCTTGATCTTACAGAAAATCCTAGTTTTTCTTGTTCTTGAGAGTGGAGAGTGAATTTAGATGTTGTATAACTGATAATGATTGATTAATAACGCTTAAGGTGCAATTAAATTTGTGGGAAAGGTTTTTGGAGTGGGAAAAGACCAAAATAACCCTTAAAGAAACCAAAGAAATTGCAGAAATTCATCAGTTGATGACCAAGGTTGATGGCTCATCACTAAGGTGATTGACCACCCAAAATAATTCAATTAACTAATGAAAGTTCACAATTCAAAACCTTCACAAATCGACAATTTTCTCTGTCATGCTTTTATCTATGATCTTCATCTTTTCTTTCAACTTAAAACCATTCTTATGGGAAAACACGATTGTTTATAACACAAGTTGAACACCTTCTTATTATCTCGTAAAGATAAAACAATTTGTACATAGCAGTTCATCAACAGTCTCAAGCTCTTCACAATTCATAACATCAATTCATAACTTGAAAAATTCGTGGAATTTACAGTAAAAGAGAAAATTGAACGTAAACATGAATGCTTATAAGTCTAGTAAAACACCCTCTCATTTAATGAATCAAAACAGCATAATGTACACGTATTAGTAACCCTTCAACTAACACTCTTAGAATTCTGTAAAATCAAAGCCACAATTTGTGAAACCAATAGATTTCAAAGTAAGAGAGAGATTTACATGGTCATTCTCTCATTTATATTTACAAATCTAATATCACATGATCTCACAAAAAAAATTTCAACCTTAGGATTTCATACCACAAGTTCTACAAAACTTCTTTGAGATAAGGGATTTTCAATACATGTTCATCAACACCTTTAAAACCAATTTCGGATGCATATATATATATATATATACATATATACTCATAAAAGCTTGTTTAAAATAATTAAATCCATACCCATGAGGTTTAGGATAGTCCCACGTACCTTATGTTGTTTAGTTTGATGATTGGAACTCTAATCTTTACCCTTTTCTTGTGAATCTAGAATTAAAAGCCTTGAATTCTTGATCTTACAGAAAATCCTAGTTTTTCTTGTTCTTGAGAGTGGAGAGTGAATTTAGATGTTGTATAACTGATAATGATTGATTAATAACGCTTAAGGTGCAATTAAATTTGTGGGAATGGTTTTTGGAGTGGGAAAAGACCAAAATAACCCTTAAAGAAACCAAAGAAATTGCAGAAATTCATCAGTTGATGACCAAGGTTGATGGCTCATCACTAAGGTGATTGACCACCCAAAATAATTCAATTAACTAATGAAAGTTCACAATTCAAAACCTTCAAAAATCGACAATTTTCTCTGTCATGCTTTTATCTATGATCTTCATCTTTTCTTTCAACTTAAAACCATTCTTATGGGAAAACACGATTGTTTATAACACAATTTGAACACCTTCTTATTATCTCGTAAAGATAAAACAATTTGTACATAGCAGTTCATCAACAGTCTCAAGCTCTTCACAGTTCATAACATCAATTCATAACTTGTAAAATTCGTGGAATTTACAGTAAAAGAGAAAATTGAACGTAAATATGAATGCTTATAAGTCTAGTAAAACACCCTCTCATTTAATGAATCAAAACAGCATAATGTACACGTATTAGTAACCCTTCAACTAACACTCTTAGAATTCTGTAAAATCAAAGCCACAATTTGTGAAACCAATAGATTTCAAAGTAAGAGAGGGATTTACATGGTCATTCTCTCATTTATATTTACAAATATAATATCACATGATATCACAAAAAAAATTTCAACCTTAGGATTTCATACCACAAGTTCTACAAAACTTCTTTGAGATAAGGGATTTTCAATACATGTTCATCAACACCTTTAAAACCAATTTCGGATGCATATATATATATATATACATATATACTCATAAAAGCTTGTTTAAAATAATTAAATCCATACCCATGAGGTTTAGGATAGTCCCACGTACCTTATGTTGTTTAGTTTGATGATTGAAACTCTAATCTTTACCCTTTTCTTGTGAATCTAGAATTAAAAGCCTTGAATTCTTGATCCTACAGAAAATCCTAGTTTTTCTTGTTCTTGAGAGTGGAGAGGGAATTTAGATGTTGTATAACTGATAATGATTGATTAATAACGCTTAAGGTGCAATTAAATTTGTGGGAAAGGTTTTTGGAGTGGGAAAAGACCAAAATAACCCTTAAAGAAACCAATGAAATTGCAGAAATTCATCAGTTGATGACCAAGGTTGATGGCTCATCACTAAGGTGGTAGCCCTTCACCTCGGTTGTCACTTTTGGGATGGATTTTACCACTTAATGCCCTAGGCTGACGACTAGGGCTGATGGGTCATCACCTAGTTGATAAGTCGTCAACTTCATCGTCACATTTTGGAAGACAGACACTTCGAAGTAAAATGAGCATAACTTCTTACTACGATATCGGATTAAGGTGAAATAGGTTGCATTGTAAAGAGGACTCGAATAACTTTTATTTGATATATAGTAGACCTATAAATCATTATATACAAGAAGATTTGGTCGATTGAAGTTGACCCAAGTTTAGACGTTCACTAAAACTTAATCGATAGGAAAGCTTTCAACTCGTCTTTGAGTTAAGGGACCTCTATGATCTCCATTCTTGTACAACTATGTTACCACACTATATAATTTACTAATCCACTAAATATTAATAGTATTTATTACCTTTTGGAATCTTTACGCATAGAAATGATGGTTAACATTCTAGCCCGTAATGCAGGTCGTTACATTAGCTCCCCCTTGGGATCATTCATCCCCGAATGATGGGTAGGGGCTTGTTGAAGCTCTAAAAGTATGGAATAAATAAAGTAACCTTGCATTGAACATTTTCCTCAACCAAATTATGAAAAGGAATAAAAAAAGCTTCACTACAACCCCTAATGAAACGCTTAAGCACGAAGCATAAGGTAATGAAACTTTACATACGAATGACCTTGTACACGAGTTCTATGAATCATTATCATCATAACATAAGGCATGAGTTTATTTGGTGATCATAGGCCTAATTTACATCGGTACATATAGTGAAATGATATTTCGCAGGAGATAGGATTTAGAAGCATTCTCCACCTTACAGGATACAACAAATGTACCTTAAACTTAGAGACACTATTAATCTATGCCCCAACATTAATAATCTTACTTCATCATTTCCAACTTACAATTCTTTCATAACACATCTAACCCTATGAATTTGTGTCCCACCTTATAACACCTCTATGTTGAATGCCAACTCGGAGGTAAGAGGTGCTAACTTAACTACGAAACCCTGTACTCTACATCACATTAACAAATCACCTCACCTTATCACTATAATCCAACAACCTCAAGTATTAATTCAAGGAATACTAACCACACGACACATTGGTTTGTCTTCATCAATTACAAAATTTAAGCCTATCATTACTACATCCCACTTCATGGATCTCTCCACTAAGACCAGCAAATTCAATCATTCTTACAAGGACTTTCCCCACATATCTCGCTCCTAACTATTTCACATAACAAAAATTCATCTCCTTCTTTACCCCTTCTCCTATAACTTTAGCTAAAGAATCACATAAAAATTTTCCCATTCAAGTGCTCCTCTACCTAAAACATCATCAAACTTCCACAACCACCATCATACTAACATATAGAGGGTCATTGAGGGACCCGAACATAAACATCATGAATGGAAGTAACACTATTCTATTATAACTTATACTTATAGCACTACTCAAGGTGGAACATGAGATGAATATGTGATGCAATAGACACGAATTACTTCGTACAACATATGTCCAGATCATAAATAGAGAGTCATTCAGGCATAAACATAACACAACATGAGTTCTTATGACAGACCACAGTGAGAAATATGAACACATATATCATGAGTTGTATAACATGAATGTGGAATTCATGAAGTCAATGATTGAGACAGGGATTTCTACTTGGAGCTATTCCTTCCCATTTTGAGAGTTGATACAGTCATAAGTTTGTAGGTACCTTATCACTTTGGGCTATACCTGACATAAAATGGATCAGTAACATATATGAAGCATAGTTTCTTAGAATAAAGCATTATGTGACACATGGATTTTTTATGGATCATAAGCATCATATCATAGAGCTTGAATACATGAAAGACTGGATTTACCGAGATATCATTGATTCTAGTTTGGAGGTTGGAACATGACATGACTTACATAGAGAACTCAAACCTTAGACATAGGAAGGACTTGAATACATAAGACATTGGTAGATGTCCATTCAAATCAAAGTAGGAGGATCTTGCTTGAATAGGAATTGATTTAACATGCTTCTTACTTAAAACCTGACACCACAAGAAAAATTTGGAACTACTTTAATCCATCATCTCCTCCTTAGATCAAAGTCACACTTCTAGACTTGTTGACATAACCTCACATCAAAATCTATAGCCTCAATTCTCAACACAAAAGAGACATCACCATATACTTAGACTTTAAACTCCCCCTGATGAACTATAACTATACTCTGAAGGCCTTGCTTTTTCGTAAATGCTACTCTTAACTTTTGCTAGCCTCTATAGCCATCACTCTACACTCTCACTTTCATGAGTGTATGCATGTACACCCCTTATCACAAAAAAGGGGGTATTAGTATATACATGAACATAAACTCCTCCTATTAATTTCTAATGCAAAAAAACTAAATTCTTTTGGGGACATCCTCTTTCAGGGACATTAATCTAACCTCCTCCAACCCCTAAAGTCATCGACTCATGACTAACATTATCATGGGCATCCATGCCTCTTAACACTTAACGCCCTATCTTTAACTTCTTAGGATACTAGAATTGCACCTCTAACCATATAACCTATAGCTTAATAGCATTTGTATAACTATACCAAAGTTGCATATTACTTATCTATATTTTCGTAATTCAACTCTACAAAATGCTATGCAACAATTCACAGACTTCTCCACACTATAAGATTCGAGAATGAAATTTAGGTTCATGTGACACTCATACACATCACACCTTATCTAATAAAATGCTACCTCGGGGTTCAACTTATTGTTTTATACTTACGTATTTATCCACCCAATGATTCAACCACAATTCATCACTTTTAACACCAATCTTTATGACTACACACACACACACACATATATATATATATCATAACAATTTTCCACTCCTTATTCCATAAGTTGACAACCTAGGCTATTTTAACATTACATCAGGCAAACAATTTTATTCCAACAATATGCTTTATCAATCTCGAGCAACTATTCACACCACTACAATCCATATCTAAAGTTCAAGCCTATTGTCTAACGATGCCAATCATATGGAGCATTCCATATACTATACTAATCGATCGAATAGAATTTATCAACCCAAGTCTCATATCTCACCTAACTATGGCCCATAAGTTTATCCTCTCCACGAAATTATCACCAACTCCTCAAAATCCACTACACACTTTCTCATATGAAGTACTAGTTAACAACCACTAAAGAAATGAAGGTCAAAGGCGGTAAAGTCACATAATAGACACAGTCAACCTTATCCTTATATTATAACTCAATACAATCTTATCTACATATCTACTTTCTCACATCATACTTACTTTCCTAAGAACACATTTTGACTACCTTCAAATTGCACTTACGCCAATGAGTCTCTACCCATAACTTTTTGACTAATATACCCCTTTCCATTCACCACTTATAAATAATTTCTACAACTACTATAAAAGAGAGAACCACCCCTCAATCAAAGGGTTATACAACTAAAACTACTTATTTTTGCAATAATCATCCTCACTCTGACTGCTAACCTTGTGACTTCATGTCACCAAATTCTGGACCATCTCACTACCAATAGGGTATGACACCTTAACACATACTACTACTAGGGTGAAAATATTATTCCAACATTCTGACATATATCACTACCCTTCAGTATGACATCTACAATCAAAATTTTGAAAGAGAATAAATACACTTCATACCTCAGCTCAAACGCATGATTAATGTAGATAGGGCTATAAGATCAAATCAATACTGTTTAAAGCACTTATGGATTCCTCTTAAGTCCTTGTGTAATCTCGTAATTGCTTATGACTAAATCAGAAAGGACCATATTATTTAGATTCTAAACTTTTGCACTTGAATCACCTCAACAATGAGACATATCTAAGAACATCAGAGTAAGGAAAGAATTGGGATGACTTTACTTTTGTATGGACAACACCATAGCACTAACTAAAGCATGAAAGAGAAATATTCTAACTCTATAGCACTAACTAGAACATGAAGAAAGAGAAACATTCCTAAATGCCTTATAGCCTCCTAATTATAAGTGTGGTGCACTATACACTCATAAATAAGACTCTACCTAATGTGATTTTGCAGACACCTTGGAACCATGAACCGTTCTCTGATACTAAGATTGTCATGACCCGAACTGAGGCCCTGTCCATGGCGAGCATCCCAAACCAAGAGGGCCCAAGAGCCCTTCTCTAATGGGAAATTATATACACAATTCATATACTATATGACAAATGCGGAAATACATAACAATACGAAAACATGGTCACAATCATACTTCAACTGAATGATATGAAATTTGATTTATAAACCTTCAAAAATACATGACACAAGTCTGCAAAATCTCTAACAATTCTGAAATAACATATGTCTGAAACTGGGACAAGGCCCCTAGTCGGACCATGAATCAAAATAAAATAACAATAACTTATAACTAGGCCTTCTGAAATAAGGGAGGCTCACCAACTACAACTTCTGACCAAAAAACTCTACTGATTAGTGAAACCCCGGGACTGTGCCTCAGATCCTAAAATATAGGAGGTCAATACAGATGTACTGGTATGAAGAAAAATCTATAAAAAATATATATTTTTATAAAACATAGGTGAGAGCATTTCATAAATCAGATATAATCTTGAAACAGTTGAAAACATATGGACATAATCTGAAACTTTCAAAACACATTTTGCAATTCATGACTCTACTCTTTATTTTACTTCTGAGCCAGATGGTATACCCTACAACTCTACTATTCCACGAGCTATATGGAACCCTCCCTTGACTCGACGGCCAAGCCCTCAACCTATGTTTACCATAAGTGTTGGAGTCTCTGCTTCTCTACTGCGCCATTGGGCCAACCTAACTCTCTTAAGCCCAATTTTAGATTCTTTAAACCATATCTTTCTTGAAAAGCTATTTCTTTCCTAATACTTTTGGGCACATCAAAATAGGGTATCGTCATACCCAGAATTGCAAGTCATGTCACACATCTCTACTGCCATTATCTATTTTAAAAGATATTTATTGACCATCCAAAACAATTCAATTAACAAATGAAAGTTCACAATTCAAAACCTTCAAAAATCAATAATTTTCTCTGTAATGCTTTTATCTACGGTGGTCATCTTTTCTTTCAACTTAAAAACATTCTTATGGGAAAACATGATTGTTTACAACACATGTTGAACACCTTTTTCATTATCTCAAAAGGATAAAATAATTTGTACATAGCAGTTCATCAACAGTCTCAAGCTCTTCACAGTTCATAAGATCAATCATAACTTGAAAAATCCATGGAATTTGCAGTAAAAGAGAAAATCAAACGTAAAAATGAATGCTTATAAGTCTAGTAAAACACCCTTTCATTTAATCAATCAAAATAGTACAATGTACACGTATTAGTAACCCTTCAACTCACAGTTTAAGTAATCTATAAAATCAAAGCCACAATTTGTAAAACCAATGGATTTCAAAGTAAGAGAGGGATTTACATGGTCATGCTCTTATTTATATTTACAAATCTAATATCACATGGTCTCACAAAAAAAATTTCAAACTTAGGGTTTATACCACAAGTTCTACAAAACTTCATCAAGATAAGGAATTTTCAATTCATGTTCATCAACACCTTTAAAACCAATTTTGGATGCATATATATATATACATATATACTCATAAAATCTTATTTTAAACAATTAAATCTATGCCCATAAGTTTTAGGATAGTCCCACGTACCTTATGTCGTTTAGTTTGAAGATTGGAACTCTAATCTTTACCCTTTTTCTTGTGAATCTTGAATTGAAAGGCTTGAATTCTTGATCTTGAAGAAAACCCTAGTTTTTTTTGTTCTTGAGAGTGGAGAGGGAATTTATATTTTGTATAACTGATAATGATTGATTAATAATTCTTAAGGTGTAATTTAATTCATGGGAATGATTTTTGGAGTGGGAAAAGACCAAAATACCACTTAAAGAAACCAAAGAAGTTGTAGAAATTCATTAGTTGACGACCAAGGTTGATGGCCCGTCACTCAGGTGATAGCCCGTCACCTAGGTCATCACTTTTGGGATGGATTTTATAACTTACTTCCCTAGGCTGACAACTACGGTTGATGGGTCGTCACCTAGTTAATAAGTCATCAACTTCGTCGTCACATTTTTGCAGTCAGACACTACAAAGTAAAATGAGCATAACTTCCTACTATGATATTGGATTAAGGTGAAATCAGTTTTGTTGGAAAGAGGACTTGAATACCTTTCATTTTATATATAGTAGGCCCTATAAATCATTATATACAAGAAGTTATGGTCTATGGAAGTTGACCAAAATTTAGACGTTCACTAAAACTTAATCGATGGGAAAGCTTTCAACTTGTCTTTGAGTTAAGGGACCTCTATGATCTCCATTATTGTACAACTAGATTACCAAACTACATAATTTATTAACACACTAAATTTGTATAGGATTTATTAGCTTTTGGAATCTTTACGCGTAGAAATAATGGTTTACATTCTATCCCAAAATGCGGGTCGTTATAATTATGTCTTTGCAATGTTACTTGGTTCGACTCTATTTGTAACACTTTCTCATATGTGGGAATCTTTATCTTATTTTAGGTAACCAATGTTAATATTATTATACCAACAAAAAAATTTTCATCCTAAAGCATCCTATCTACCAAGCTTTCTATTTAGGTGAAAGGACCTCATCATTAAAAAAAAAACTAACTAATTACAAAATATGTTATGTCTAGGTGAAACTCAACCTATATTTTCTAAATTCCTAAAAAAATCCTATTCATCTTCTGACATCAAAGTGTATTTATGGAAAAACTGTCCCTATATCTATATTCTATTACCTATGAATCTTTAGTTTCTCGTTTCCCAAGTGTGATAGAGCATGGATCCCAAAACAACAACCACAATCTTCTTTTTTATTTTTCTCTATATTTTTTGTTAATAGCTCTGAAGATATCTTGAGGTTCCTCCAAAGGAAGTGATTTCCCTATCTAGGTATTGATGAGTCTCCGTAGCCCTATAATCCAAGTACATTGGAGAAACAATTAATATGATCAACTTTAGATACTAGAAATAGAGCGGAGGCAACATTTTGTGTTTTCACTAGTGATCCCCATTCTCATCATCCTTTCTTTTGTTAATAATTTTCTTTTAACAATTAGCCAACTAATAAAGTTGTGTTTGGGTACTAGAGTAGAGCTTCAAACTAGGTGAGCGATATCTAGTCTGGTAGCCAGTGGTAACAACCTTAAGTAGTCTACAGTCATTGAATGCCTCTTATTATTTTTAAGGATAAATTTCTCCTGAGCATATCATGTAGTTATTCCTAGAATTATTTAGTTCAACTTTATCTAATACCAGTTCTTGTCAGCTAGAGTCATTGTCGAGACCAACCCCTAGATGTCACACGGTGCTTAGAACCATAAGTGATCCTAAGCTAACCCATGATACTTACTTTAAGACCCCATAAAATCTTAAGATGAACTCAGTTCCTTAGAGCTTGATGGGGGGTCCCAGACTTAGAAAATTTTAGCTAAGTGTAAGGAATTAGTCTTTTCTAAGGCCTTCCAACTTTTATGAATTTATATATGACCTTTCCGGCCTCAAAAAGTTGATTTGTAAGTTGATTCAGGATCGAGAAATTCAATAGTACATCTTGGGTGAGTTTTAGAATTTTTACACATGTGTTAGGGCATGTTTGGTACACCAAAATAGTAGCTCAGGGTGATATGGCCATGGCGCCCTTCTCAGTACGGTATCAGGGGGTAGCTCGCGATGGGCACCATGGTGCCTCACCTAAAGCGGTGCTCCAGAGCCCGCGGCTCCCTGGCCAGTTCGTCTTGGGTAATTTCTACAGTCCAGCTCTACATTCTTAAGGGCAAAAGGGTCAATTCAATTCACCCATGGCTCCATAACACGAGATTAAAGCCCTAAATAGAACAATTGCTCATTCTTTTCATAAAATTCTCTCAAGAACAAGCCCTAGGGTTATCAAGTTCAAGAATTAAATCTCAAAAAATCACTTCAATCTTAACAAATTTAGAAATACAGGTATGTGAAGTGTTCATCCAAGGGTCTTTTTCACCCTTAGAGATCAAGAAACCCTTTTCAAAATATGAATCATGATTTCCATGTTGTGCGTTAAATTGTACCCATCTTGGTGTTGTTGTATGGTTTCCAAGTTGAGATCTTTAATGAATTTCATAAACTTATGTTAGCATGTGTGTTGGAATCTTTGAAATTTAATTGATTTATATGGCTATGATATATTTATTTAATGTTCATGCCTAAGCATAAAGTTATTCCTCCCATGTGTTTGTTAAAATGCCTAAGTCAATAAATTGTGCATTGTGATCCATTAATGATCTTAAAATGAACTCATGTTAGAACTTCATGTTCAATATTACTCATATGTTAAATTCAAGCCTTGCAAGCATTTGTTGGGATATTAATGTGAGTTGAATAGTGTTCCATGACATGATAGCATGTATCTCTATCCATGTACAAGTTTATGACTTTTGAGTGATTGATGAAATGCTTCGTTGATTGCATTGTGAACAGTTGACTATTGTTATGTTTCCAAGAATTATCATGTATTATTATTATTTATGCTATCGAGTCTTGGGGGTATTTAATACCCGACAATTTAGTTGTATACCCAGAGCTAGTGTTAGTATAGAATAGTCTCAGTCATGTCACGATCAGTAGCACTCTTAGTCAGTTACAGAACTCAAGAAAACTCAGTAAACTCGGTATCAGTCAAGTCCAGTTCAGTACTCAGTTCAAATCTCAGTGCAGTTCAGTTCAGTTAAACAGTACGATCAATAACAGTTCAGTTAAACCTAGTGTGAACTAGGAAATTAGGTCAGTGTCTATTCAGTTAGGAGTAGGATTCAACACCTAGTGAACCCAAGGATGGGGGCTTATTTGCCAGTATAGGGTGTGACTCTTAGAAGCAATCCTTGCATTCTAGAATTATGTAGCCAGTGTAGGTTGAGACATCAAACCTGCCAGTTGAGGGTTGATGAGGTATTTTAACCTATCTGTTGAGGGTTCCATAATTCTCATTAGAGTACCTACCAGATAAAGGTATCTCTTTAGTTGTCTTTACCCGTGGCACGATACAAACACCCTTCCAACTTTTCTTACAGGTTGGACCCCATATCTATACAAAAAAGGGGCATGTCGGTTAGATTATTACCTCCCAAAATCTCAGTTTTAGATTCATTCTTAGTATAGAACTCAGTTCAGTTCTAAAAACTCAGGACTATCAAACACAGTCACTCAGCTCTGTATGGAACTCAGTATAGTTCCACAGAATCAGGACTATCAGATACAATCATTCAGTATTCAGTAATACAGAGTTAGTAAACTTAAATATTATTTAATCAGTATTCAGACGCAGTATCCAATGTTATCACGATCTCAGTTATAGTTTATGTATTCATGCATGTACTCTAATTCAGTTGTACTCATGTCATTCGGTTAGTGTTATTCATGCATATGAAACCATGCATTATAGCCTACCTCACTTAGCATACCAGTACATTCAAAGTACTGACACATACTTTTCTCTTGTGCTATGATGTCTTATATCATCGGTTCAGATGCATGGGCTCCCGAGCACCCTTAGCAGTTCAGATTTTTCACAGTCAAAGTTAGTGATGAGTCCTTATAGTTTGAGGACATGATTATTTTATTTAGTATTTCAGTTTATCAGTATAGTTTTAGTAGTTGGAGTTAGTTGGGGGCTTGTCCCATCAACTCCTCATTTTAGACAGTATAGAGACTTTTTTGGACTAGAGTATTTTTAGACAGATGTTTAGTTATGGTATTGATATACCTTACTCAATTATATTTTAGTATTGAACCTTATGGAAAGTTTTTACCTAATTTTCACATATTTACAGTATTATTATTCAGTTATTGCAGAAGGTACCAGTCATGGGTTAGCTTGTGGTCCTTCGAGATTATGAGCACTGTGTAGTATCCGAGGTACAGAATCGGGGTGTTACAAACTTGGTATCAGAGCCTAAGGTTAAACAATGTCCTAGGAAGTATAAAAGCCACATCTAGAAGAGTCTTGTGCATGGGTGTGTAGCGTGCTACACTTATGGACAGGAGGCTACGAGATGTTTTAGGAACAGTTTCTTTTATTTCAGTATTTATGTCGTGCGAGTGAGAACAAGCTCAAGTTAAGTTCTCTTTCTAATTAAAGTTCTTTTTCGTTTACAGAATATTCCTCCAAAGAGGACTAAGGGAAGAGGAACTGGAGACTAGCCAGCACCCCAACCCGTTCAGGTAGATTCTCTGGATGAGCATGTCTCCCACGCTGAGTTCAGAGAAGCTTTCACCAACCTAGATCATTCTGTGGTAGCCTGGAATAAATGCTCAGCTATCGTTCTATCCAACCCAGTGGCTAATACTGCTGCAACCAAGATTCGAGACTTAACCCGAATGGACCGTCCTTCTTTTATTGGGTCTAAGTCAGATGAGGACCCTCAGGAATTTCTTAATTAGGTGTAGAAGATTACAAATATTATGGGGGTGACTGATAGTGAGAGTGTTGAGATAGCTACATACCAGTTTCAGGGTGTGGCTCACTCATGGTTCAAATAGTGGAAAGCAAAAAGGGCCACAGATGTTGGGCCTATAGAATGGGAGGAGTTTGCTATTGTTTTCCTTGATATGTTTTTCCCACAGGATTTAAGGGAAGCGAAGGTTTTGGAATTTATTAATCTAAAGTAGGGCAATATGTCAGTAGAAGAGTATTCTCTCAAGTTTGATCAGTTAGCCAGATACATTCCTCACGTCGTGGAAGATAGCAGGTCTAAGATGAGCAAGTTTATGTCTGGAGTGAATGATAGTATGGTCAAAGAGTGTAAGAATGCAATTATAATTAATGAGATGGACTTGTCTAGGCTGATGGTCCATGCTTAATAGATAGAGGAGCAGAAGAATAAGAAGAGAGAAAAGCAGAATAAGAGAGCTAGAATAGGTAGTTTCAACTTTGCTCAGCCTAAGTCAGAGGGTGGGAATCATTCTCAGTTTTGTCCTAAATCTTCAGTTCCAGCACCATCCTTAACTAGTGCTCTAGTGCCGAAATTTAGAGATGGTAATAGAGATAGGGCTCCAGGCCCTAAATCTCAGGATAGTGCTAGTAGTGCCCAAACAAATCCTCTCTGCCAGAAGTGTGGCAGAAACTATCAGGTATCTATGTGGAAAGCCATGCCACAGAGTCAGAGGTTTTCCCCAGTCGGGTTCCCAAGATCAGTACAACCATCCTCCAGCTCAATCCGATCTCCCGAATACGTAGGGTGCCTCGTCCAGTTCCACTAGTAGGAAGTGCCCAATAGACTTTATACACTTTAGTCCCTATAGGATTAGGAAAGTTCTCCTGATGTGGTCACTGGTATGTTACAAGTTTAGCATTTACATGTTTATTCTTTGCTAGATCCAGGAGCTTATTTGTCCTTTATTACTCCTTATATAGTTGTTGACTTCAGAGTTAGTCCCAAAATTCTAGCAGAGCCTTTCTCGGTATCTACCCTAGTGGGTAAATCTATCATAGCCCGATGGGTATATAGAATTGTTCGGTTATGGTATTTCAGAAAGTCACTTTAGTAAACTTAGTTGAATTAGAGATGACCAATTTTGATGTCATTCTCAACATGGATTGGCTTCATTCCTACTATACCTTAATTAACTGCAGAAATAGAATTGTCCAATTTCAATTTCTGAATTAACCTGTCCTAGAGTGGAGGAGTAGTACTTCAACACTTAGGGGTCAGCTTGTTTCCTACCTAAGGTCAAGGAAAATAAAATCTAAGGTATGTGTCTATCATCTTGTGTGATTCAAAGACTCTAACTCAGAAATACCTAATATTGAATCAGTGTAAGTAGCATGTGAATTCCCATATGCGTTTCCCGAAGATCTTTCCAAAGTTCCTCCCAAAAGGGAAATTGATTTCAAAATTGGCCTTCTTCCAGATACTCAGCCCATATCTATTCCTCCATATAGAATGGCAACTACAGAACTCAGGGAGTTAAAAAATAGTTGAAAGATCTCCTAGATAAGGGATTCATCAGCCCTAGTATATCTCCGTGGGGTGCACCAGTTTTATTCGTGCATAAGAAAGATGGTTCTCTCAGAATGTGTATAGACTACCATCAGCTAAACAAAGTCACGGTAAAGAACAAGTATCTACTTCCTAGAATCGATGATTTGTTTGATCAATTTTAGGGGGACAATTATTTTTTGAGATAGACCTCAGATCAGGCTATCACCATCTTAGATTCAGAAAATGTGACATCCCAAAGACAGCCTTCAGAACTCGGTATGGTCACTTTAAATTCTTAGTCATTTCCTTCGGTCTTACCAATGCCCCAGAAACTTTCATGGACTTGATGAACCATGTGTTCAAGCAGTACTTGGATATGTTCGTCATAATATTTATAGATGACATCCTCGTCTACACCTGCAGTGAGTATGATAATGCAGACCATCTTAGAATTGTATTGCAGACTCTCAGAAATCATCAGTTGTTCTCCAAATTCAATAAGTGAAAATTTTGGCTAAGTTCAGTAGCTTTCCTTAGCCATATCATTTCCGGTGATGGCATTAGATTTTATCCGCAAAAGACCGAAGCAGAAAGAAACTGGACAAGACCCATCACTCCATTAGATATCAGGAGTTTCTTGGGATTGACCGCTTATTACTGATGGTTTGTTGAGGGATTTTCATTTATTGCATCCCCTATGTCCAGATTGACTCAGAAGAGAGTCAAATTCCAATGGTCAAATTTTTTTGAAAAGAGTTTTCTGGAGTTGAAGACTCAACTTACCTCAGCCCCAGTCTTGACTTTACCAGATGGTTCAGATGGATTTGTTGTGTATTGTGATGCATTCAGAGTGGGTTTGGGTTATGTCCTAATTCAGAGATGTAAGGTCATAGCCTATGCCTCCAGACAACTCAAGCCCCATGAGAAGAACTATCTGACTTATGATCTTGAGTTAGCAGCTATAGTGTGTGCCTTAAAGATTTAGAGGCACTATTTGTATGGGGTGCACGTCGATGTGTTCACTGACCATAACAGCCTGCAGTATGTATTTTCTCAGAAAGACCTTAACCTTCGTCAGAGAAGGTGGTTGGAGTTATTGAAAGATTACGACATGAGTGTTCTTTATGGGTAGTGTTGCTCATGTTGAGAACAGTAAGAGAAAGATAGCTCAGGAAGTACATCAGCTTACCCGAATAGGTGTCCGTTTAGTTGATTCAGCAAAAGGTAGCATATAGGTTCAGAATAGTTCAGAATCATCTCTAGTTTCTGAAATAAAGGAAAATCAGGATAGAGTTCCAGTTTAGTCAAGTTGAAAAAGTCAGTCAGAGATCAGAAGGAGGAGGTTTTATCTCAAGGGGGAGATGGTGTGTTACATTTTCAGGGTCGACTGTATGCCAGGTGTAGATGACCTGAGACAGTGGATTTTTGCGGAAGCGCATGGTATGCGTTACTCTATTAATCTAGGCGTCACTAAGATGTACCGCGATTTGCAAGAGATATATTAGTAAAGTGGGATAAAGAGAGATATTGTAGAGTTTATGGCTAAATGCTCAACATGTCAGCAGGTCAAGATTGAGCACCAGAAGCCAAGTAGGTCCATGTAGGAGTTCAGTATTCCCACTTGGAAGTGGGAAAAAGTGAACACGGGATGGGTTTGCCTCACACTTGTCGTCAGCATGATTCCAGTTTGGGTCATTGTAGACAGGATGACCAAGTTAGCTCATTCCCTACCAATACATACCTCTTATTCAACCAAGGATTATGCCAGACTTTATATTAGAGAGTTGGTTAGATTGCATGGTGTTTTGTTGTCTATTATCTCAAATAGAGGTATGCAGTTCACCTCTCATTTCTGGAAAGTGTTCAAAAAGGGACTTGGCACCTAAGTTCACCATAGTACAACCTTTCATCCTTAGATTGATGGTTAAGCAAAAAGGACCATTCAGACTCTAGAAGATATGTTGTGAGCGTGTGCGATTGATTTTAAAGGTAGTTGGGATGAGCACTTGCCTTTGATTGAGTTTGCTTATAACAACAACTATTATTCCAGCATTAAGATGGATCCATTTGAGACACTTTATGGAAGGAGGTGTATATCTCCTATTGGTTGGTTTAAAGTGGGTGAGGCTATAGTGGTAGGGCATGACTTGGTATTTGATACCTTAGAAAAAGTTCAGTTGATCAGGGAAAGGCTTAAAACAGCTTAGAGCCAATGGAAATCATACACAGATATGCGCAGAAAGGATATTGAGTTTGAGATTGGTGACTATGTATATTTAAAAATCTCTCCTATAAAAGGAGTAAAGTGGTTTGGCAAGAAGGGTAAACTCAGTCCCTGATATGTCGATCTTTACTGAATTCTCAGCCGTTTCAGAAAGGTAGCTTATGAGCTAGAGTTGACTTCAGATTTAGCTTCAGTCCATCCAGTGTTTCATGTCTCCTTACTTAAGAAGTGCATAGGTGACCCAGCAGTCATAGTCCCGGTAGAGGGTATAAGCGTTCAGAATAATCTCTCATATGAAGAGGTCCCAGTCAAAATTCTTGATTTTCAGATTTATAGACTGAGGAACAATGAAGTTCCTCTAGTCAAAGCTCTTTGGCGGAATCAGTCCGTTGAGGGAGCTACTTGGGAAGAAGAAGCAGGCATACGGACCAAGTATCCTCACCTCTTATCTGCAAACTCCGACTCAGCCCAAGGTAATCATTTTCCTTAAGCTTACTTAGTTTCATGCTCAGATTTCCATCATAAAACTTGGTATCAGTTACTATCGCATATTCATTCATATACTCATGAGTCAGTTCAGTCATGTATCTATGCATCAGATATGCATTTTTAGTATGAGAAACTCAGCTTATCAGTAATCCAATCATGCATTCATGAATCAAACTCAGTCATATACTCTTGCATCAGATAAGTATGTTCAGTATAAAATTTCAGTATGTCATTGATGCCAGTCATATAACCATGTTTCAGATGTTTATGTCTAGTAAGTAAGTTCAGCTTATCAGAATTCTTAGCGTAGTCAGTAAGAGCCCTAGCCAGTCTGGCTCGGGTAATTTATGCAGTCCAGTTCCTCATTCTTAAAGGAAAAAAGGTTAATTCCCTTCATCCCATAGATCTATAACATGAGATTAAATCCCCAAATATCATAATTTCTCATTCTTTTCATAAAATTCTCTCAATAACAAGCCCTGGGGTTATCAAGTTCAAGAATTAAATCTTAAAAACTCACTTCAATCTTCACGAATTTAGAAATTCAGGTATGTGAAGTGTTCATCTAAGGATCCTTTTCACCCTTGGAGCTCAAGAAACCCTTTTCAAAATATGAATCATGATTTCCATATTGTGGGTTAGATTGTACCCATGTTGGTGTTGTTATATGGTTTCCATGTTGAGATCTTTAATGAATTTCATGAACTTATGTTAGCATATGTGTTGGAATCTTTGAAATTTAATTGATTTATGTGGCCATGATGTATTTATTTAATGTTAATGCCTAAGCATAAAGTTATGCCTCCCATGTGTTTGTTAAAATGCCTAAGTCAATAAATTATGCATTGTGATCTATTGATGATCTTAAAATGAACTCATGTTAGAACTTCATGTTCAATATTACTCCTATGTTAAATTCAAGCCTTGCAAGCATTTGTTGGGATATTAATGTGAGTTGAATAGTGTTCCATGACATAATAGCATGTATCTCTATCCATGTACAAGTTTATGACTTTTGAGTGCTTGATGAAATGCTTCATTGATTGCATTGTGAACAGTTGACTATTGTTATGTTTCCAAGAATTATCATGTATTATTATTATTCATGCTATCGAGTCCTAGGGGTATTTAATACCCGACAATTTAGTTGTATACCCAGAGCCAGTGTTAGTATAGAATAGTCTCATTCATGTCATGATCAGTAGCACTCTTAGTCTCAGTTACAGAACTTAAGAACACTCAGAAAACTCAGTATCAGTCCAGTCCAGTTCAGTACTCAGTTCAAATCTCAGTTCAGTTTAGTTAAACAATACGATCAGTAACAGTTCAGTTAATCCTAGTATGAACTAGGAAGTCATTTTAGTGTCTATTCAGTTAGGAGTAGGATTCAGCACCGAGTGAACCCAAGGATGGGGGCTACCTGCAAATAGAGGGTGTGACTCTTATAAGAAATCCTTGCATTTCAAAACTATATAGTCAGCGTAGGTTAAGACATCAAACATTCCAGTTGAGGGTTGATGAGGTTTTTTAACCTTTCAGTTTAGGGTTCCACCATTCTCATTAGAGTACCTGCCAGATGAGGTTATCTCTTCAGTTAACTTTACCCGTGGCATGGTAAAGGCACCCTTCCAACTGGGGTTACAGGTTGAACCCTACATTTATACAGAAAAAGAGTCATGTCGGTTAGATGATTACCTCCCATAGTCTCAGTCTCAGTATAGAACTCAACTCAGTTTTAAAAACTCAGGACTATCAGACACAATCACTCAGCTCAGTACGAAACTTATTATAGTTCCACAGAATTAGGACTGTCAGATACAGTCATTCAATATTCATTAATACAGTGTTAGTAAATTTAAATATCAATTAATCATTATTTAGACACAGTATCTAGTGTTATCACGATCTCAGTTACAGTTTATGTATTCATGCATGTACTCTCATTCAGTTATTCTCATGTCATTCAATAAATATTATTCATGCTTATGAAACCATGCATTATAGCCTACCTCACTTAGCATACCAGTACATTCAAAGTACTGATGCATACTTTTCTCTTACACTATGATGTCTTATATCATAGGTTTAGATGCACGGGCTCCCGATCACCCTTAGCAGTTCAGATTTTTAGTAGTCAGAGTTAGTGGTGAGTCCTTATAGTCCTAGGACATTATTAATTTCTTCAGTATTTTAGTTTATCAGTATAGTTTCAGCAGTTGGAGTTAGTTGCGAGCTTGTCCCATCAATTCCTCATTCCAGACAGTATAAAGGTGTTTTCATACTAGAGTATTTTCAGACAGATGTTCAGTTATGGTATTGATATACCTTACTCAGTTATATTTCAGTATTGAACCTTATGGCAAGTTTTCTCCTAATTTTTGCATATTTACAGTATTATTATTCAGTTATTGCAGCAGGTACCAGTCATAGGTTATCTTGTGATCCTTTAGGATTATGAGTACCGTGTAGCGTCCGAGGTATAGAATCGGGGTTTTACACTTACATAACTCATGATCAACTGAATATGTTAGATAAATCTAAAAGAAATAAGCAGAAGAGATGTATTTGCTAAATATGTTTAATACAAAACTATTTAAAACATTTAATCTTTGGTTATGCATAACAAAACTGAAATTTAGTACATCAACTCTGAATGACCATCTATGAAGCCTATACTAATACTGACTATAGGTAGCTGGGACATGACCCCTAGCTATCCCTAATCAATTCGACTGAATAAAAAAATGCTTCTAGAACTAGAGTTGACTTGAGTCCTCAAATCAAAAGAACTCATCACCTATTGAATGGAAGTTGCGTACTGTCTGATTATGATATGTGGACTACAATTGGTACCTACATTATGAAACAATGTAGCCACACAGAAGTATATATGAATCAGTACTTTTGGAATGTACTGAGTATGTGGGGGTGAATGCATAAGTAAAACAATAACTGAATATTCATATAAACTTTCAAATAATGCATGCTAAGTGTAAATGATTCACCTTGAGCTTGAATAAAACAAAGACTACAAAATCATAAACATGAGTAATGAAGCATAAGGATAAAATTTTTGAGCCATAACACTTCATTTCTAAAAGCTTTACTTATTTTTCTTTCTTAGGAGGCTTTTCTAACAGACATAAACCATGTCATCTCCCATGGATTCAAACATCTTACCCACGTTGGGGAGAGTTGTTTTACCCTTGCCATCAGAATAGAACATTAATCTTAGTGCTCACTGAACTTAACTCATATTGGGACTTAAACCTACGATAGATCATAGTTTGTAAGAATTATGGATACGTTCATCCTCATTCCCTTCTCGACGATAAATACTATTTCCAGAATACTTATATGTTCATACTTTAGGAAATCCACCTTAAAATAGCATAAGGATTAGTATACTAGAAACTAATTATGCTTTTCTTTTAATCATAAGTACGGTAAACAAATGTGGATTTCAAGCCTTGTCATTGAATCAAAAGATCAAACTCTTCTTGTAAACTTATCACTTAAACTTAAGCCTTAAATCTTATACTTTCTTTCATATAAATTGTAATACAATATCATGCTTAAAACTCAACTGGAAATCTTTAAACAATATTTCAAATCAAAACATAAATAGATGATAACAAGTATGCACTTTAATACCTCTATCACATAATAATTTCATAAACTCAAAACAATAAAGTATAGGTATGAACCTTAATTGCAAATCATATAACTTAAACTTTGAAACAAGTTTTGAGCACAAGGATGGAAGAATGTACTTGTTCATAAACCCCACATACCTCAATAGCTAGATTCTTAAAGATTGCTTAAACCTAGAATCTTGAACACTTGGATTCATGGGGAAAGGGAGCTTGAATTTTGTTCTTGGGAAGAAGCCCTATTTTCTTTTCTCTTGAGAGTGGTGAGGAGAGTAAGCATTGAAAACTTACTAATGATGTAAAACTATCATGTATAGGATGATTTAAGGGGGTAGGGTTTGAGGTAAGGAAAAGACCAAAATACCCCTAGGGAAACTAAATAAAAATTGTAGAATTTTTTAGTTGATGACTTAGTTGATATCCTGTCAACTAGTTGATGGCTTATCAACCTAGTCATCACTTTCTCTTAATGATCTGGTTAAGGCTGACGACTTAGTTGATAGCCTATCAACTAGTTGATGGCTTATCAACCTAGTCGTCACCTTTACTAAGTGTTGTAGGGTGTTTCTGGTTAAGGCTGATGATGAGATTGATAGCTCGTCACTTAGTTGATGGCTTATCACCTCAAGTCATCACCTTGTTGACAGACGGACACTAATGAACATAACTTTCTAATCCGATATCAGATTAAGGTGAAACCAGATGAGTTAGAAAAAAGACTCAAAGATATTTAATTTAATATATAGTAGGACACCAGAATCTATATATTATAGGAGATATACTCATTTAAAGTGGACCCTAGTTGGAGAATCCGTTAAAACTCTATCAATAGAAAAATTCTCAACTCGTCTTTGAGTTAGTAGATTTTTATGACTTCGATTCATATACAAATATATTCCCACACTATAAAATTGATAATCATATATATATAGACATAGAATTATTGGGTTCAAGTTTGCATACTTAGGAACAAGAGTTTGAATTCTAGCCCAAAATACGAGGTGCTACATTATCTCCCCTTGGAATCATTCATCCTCGAATGATGGAAAGTAACTTACTGAAAATTTAGAAGTATGGAATAATGTAGACATGATATGTTACTAATGAAGGATATAACTGAGTTTAAATATTAAAACTCTATTATGAAACTGATTTCTGAGCTGACTTGACTTTATTGACTATAAAGAGTTGATTCATGCTGAGAGTCTAGAACTCACTTGAAATGTCCATGATACAGTCATTCATATAGAACTATGAAGTGTTAACTGATACATTAAATATTCCAAGGGTTACTAAGGATGGAATAAAGGATGCAACTTCTCATTTAGAAATTATCCTCAACAAGACACGTGTAGGAATAAAAAAAAGGGCTTCATGGCATCGACAAGTACATTATGTAAGCATGAATGATAAGGTAACAAGACCAATGTCGTACAAAGGGCATTACAATGTCTAATCTAGAATATTTGGAAAACTGAGATCATGCACTGAACACTTATAAACTGATTCATGACTAAATAGCTGAATCTGAAACATAATGCATGGACTGAACTGAATTCGTAACTTACATGTATGTGATCAAATTACCTCATGGAATAGCCATACTCATGAAAATTCAGGTAGTAAGACTAGATGGAAAAATGGAAAACCATAGGAACTTGTCTGTCTAACTGTTGAACTAAATTGCTGGCTATACAGACTGAATTATACTTAAAGCTTATACTCAACTGGAGTATTTCTTCAATAATATTTATAAGATGTTCTAATAACATTAGGAAGCAAAGAATCTTGTTCATGATCTGAGTGAGATATCTGAATAACGAATCGCAACATGGCTACAACTCTATAATCATGGACTATAGCCCTATAAAACATAACCTAGGATAGAATCACTTTGCCTTAGGCAATACAACTGCTAACTTTCAAGCTTATCCACCTTTCTCAAAAACTCCCTCAATTATTCTTATCCTTTTAGATAATATGATCATTAATTCAACTTGCAATTCTCATATGGGCGTTGATGAATCCATCTTCTAAATTCTGAGCTGAACTAAATTCTCTTACCATGTTCAAGCCTACTTAAAATCACAAGGCATAACACCATAGTACTAATGTAAATAACGAATTCAATATCCTATGTGTTTTTAGATCTCTCATCTTAAGAATATTACTCCTTACCACTTCAACATCTAACTTCAACCTCTTACTATGAATTCACTGACTCACAATGCGTCCATCTACTTCTATACCATACTATCTAACACCTCTTGCCAATAACAACTTCCATACACTATCCCCAAGAAGACACATCTAGAATTCTCAATTAACCATGACATATGCCAAAATCTTTGCCTCAGTCTTCCTTCAACCTATACCCTTATATTAAAAAAGCATAGAATAATCTTTCCTCCTTAAGGAACATTTAATCTCTCCTATCTAAACCATTGACCATCAAATTATCATCGCTACTACCTTAACATAAGGAAAGGTCACTGAAAGGTTAGAACATGAGGACCTAAAGCATGAAACAATAACTTTGACACTTAATTGAGGCTCGAGGAATAGAGTATCAAAGGCATAAATCATTAAAGAGATCTAATTCGAGGACACATCTGATATAATCTGAGTTTGCTGATCATTAAGAGTGCACCATGAGTTATGGGAACTGAGCATACTGTAAAGCATAAGTACATGAGTCATGAGTTGTATGAACTGAGTTAGGAGTTCATAAATTCATGGAATATGATTTTTACTGCTGAGTGAATGGGAACTCCTCATACTAGGAACTGGAAGCATACATGATTCTACAGAAAGTGCATGAAGATGAGTTATGATCATAGATCTGACTTGTAAGGCTTGAGTGGTTTCATAATAACTAAAGTTCAAAAATAGAGGTCGGGCATATTCCTCCCCTGATGTTTCTCTAAAACTTATTGGCATCACTACTAGAATCTGAGAGCTTTACTTGGTTTCCTTGTTCTATTATCTCCTCCTTAGCTTTAAGCCATCATTCTAAGTTTGGGAAACCCTTTAATAAACTTTAAACTAAACTGCAACAACTCTACTCTAGAGTCCAAGATATAACAATACACATAAATAAGAAACTCACCCTGAAAGACTATACCTAAGAGTGTATAACCCACTGCTAAAACTTCCTTCTGAAATACAATTCTTATCTTTCTATAGCCTCAATAGTCATCAGATAATAACTTAAACACTGACTAACTTATTATCTTTATAGGTATCACCATACATTGAGTTCACACCATCTAGAATTTTAACTCTTCTTTCTATTAGCTCAACCATCCACAATTCAAACTTAGATTCACACTTAACATGGATATTCCTAAACTTTTAATGAACTATGTTAACTTCATTCTTGAACTCTCTCTTAATATATATTATCCTTAACTTTCTTTAGCTTTGGTAATCATCATAACATACTAACACCCTTCTAGACAACATACTTTCCTCTCTATTCATATAATTTGCCTCTTTTCCTTCCTAGCCTACTAATATCACATATCTAAACTTATATTTTTCCCTGAGCCATGAGAATTATCATGACACCTGAACATCCGATGTCAACAACCTATAGCCCATAACTTAGCTAGTAAGAACATCACATACTACATTACTAGCCTCATTCACGCTTCTCAATTCAAGGGTACTATCTAAGCACACACACTTTAAAAAACTTAGAAATAATACAATCCCATATCACCTTGGGTACACCTATAGATCACACCCACACCATTATACTTAATTTCAAATCAATAAACTTAAATTCTTGCATATACTATTTCAAGCTTACCGATTCACCTTTCATACAACTAGCCCCATGGATACAAAATCAACTAAATCCAGATAAACATTATACCTACTTTACTGTTGCTAAACTTCTAGGCTCATGATTCTAACTTTAGGTCACATGTTGTCATAGGATTCTGAGAAGGAATCTGAGAGCACATATGACTTTAGCTTAGTGCATCAAACTTTGGAACTTAAAGGTACTAATGGGATTATTTTGAGCCTGCATGAAATCTCATAATCTTCTGCAGAGAATGTTTGAGAAAACTCTATTAGTAGGAATTGAAACCTGATTGTTTCTAATCCCTCAAAAATAAAGCAGAGTCGACATGAATAGAGCATGAGGAGAATCTGTATAAATTTCTTAGAGAACCTTTCTATAGCATGATCTAAGATATTAAAAGAGGGAAACATTTCTTAAATGCCCTGTAGCCCTCGAAGAAAAGTACAAACATCTCTGTATCATTCTGCAAGACTCTACTAGACATGACTTCATAGACACCCTAGGACACTTGAACTTTGTGCTCTAATCCAAGTTTGTAACACTTCAAGACTATCCCCTGGATGTCACATGGTTCTTATAACCATAAGTGATCCTAAGCTAACCCATGATACTTATATAACTCATGAGAAACTAAATATGTTACATAAATCTAAAAGAAATAAATAGAAGAGATGCCTTTGGTAAATATGTTCACTACAAAACTGTTTAAAAACATTTACACTTTAGTTATACATAACAAAATTGAAATTCAATACATCAGCTCTGAATGATCGTTTATGAAGCCTATACTAATACTGACTATAGGTAGCTGGGACATGACCCCCAGCTATTCCTAATCAATACCATTGAATAAAAAATGCTACTAGAACTAGAGTTGACTTGATTTGTCTAATAAAAAAACTCATCACCTACTAACGGGATGTACTATCTGATTATGATGTGTGGTCTAAAACTAGTACCTATATTATGAAATAATGTAGACACAAAGATGTATATATAGATTAATATTTCTGGAATGTACTGAGAATGTAGGATTGAATGCATAAGTAAATCAATAACTGAATATTCATATAAACTTTCAAATGATGCATGCAGGTGTAAATGACTCACCTTGATCTTGAATAAAACAAAGACTGCAAAATTATAAACATTAGTAATGAAGCATATGGATAAACTTTGTGAGCCCTAACATTTAGTTTCTAAAAGAATTGCTTATTTTCTTTCTTATGGAGGTTCTTCTAACCGACATAAATCATGTGAGCTACTATGGAGTCCAATGTATTACCTACGTTGGGGAGAGTTGTTCTACCCTTGTGATTAGAATAGAACCTTAATCTTTGTGATCATTGGACTTAACCCATATTGGGACTTACATCTATGTTAGCTTGTAGTTTCTAGAAATTATGGATATGCTCGTCCGCATTCCCTTCTCGGTGCTAAATACTACTCTAGAATACTTATATGCTCATACTTTAGGAAATTCACCTTAAAATAGCATAAGGTTTAGTATACTAGAAATCAATTATCTTTTCTTTGCTTTAAATCATAAGTACTATAAACAGTTGTGAATTCCAAGCCTTGTCATTGAATTAAAATATCAAACTTTTCTTGTAAACTTAGTGATTAATCTTAAGACTTGAATCTTATACTTTCTTTCATATAAATTGTAATATACTTAAAACTCAATTGAAAATATTTAATCAATATTTCAAATCAAACTCATGGTATTCAAATCATCATAGAGAATTCTTCAAGTCAAAACATAAATAGATGATAACAAGTATGCACTTTAATACTTCAATCACATAATAATTTCATAAACTAAAAACAAGATAATTTAGGTATGAACCCTAATTGCAAATCATATAACTTAAGCATTTAAGTAATTTTTGGGCACAAGGATGGATTAATGTCCTTGTTCATAAACCCCACATACCTCTATAGCTAGATTCTTGAAGATTGTTTGAACTTGGAAGCTAGAACTCTTGGATTCTTGGGGAAAGGGAGAATGAATTTTGTTCTTGGGAAGAAACCTAATTTCTTTTCACTTGAGTGTGGATATGAGAGTAAACATTGAAAACTGACTAATGATGTAAAACTATTGTATATAGGGTGATTGGGGGTAGGGTTTGAGGTTAAGAAAATACCAAAATAACCCTAGGGAAATTAAATAAAAATTACAGAATTTTTTAGTTGATGACTTAGTTGATAGCATGTCAACTAGTTGATGGCTTATGAACCTAATCATCACCTTTACCAAGTGTTATAGGGTGTTTCTAGTTAAGGCTGATGACGAGGTTGATAGCTCGTCACTTAGTTGATGGCTTATCACCTCAAGTCGTCACCTTATTGACAGACAGACACTCTGAAGTAAAATGAACATAACTTTCTACTCCGATATCGGATTAACGTGAAATCAGATGTGTTGGAAATAAGAACCGAAGATATTTCATCTAATATATAGTAGGAAACATGAATATATACATATTATAGGATATAAACTCATTTAAAAAGGTTCCTAGTTGGAGAATCCATTTAAACTCTATCGATAGAAAAGTCCTCCTCAACAAATCTTTGAGTTAGGAGATTTTTATGACCTAGATTCATATACAAATATATTCACACACTAAAGAATTGATAATCACCTATATATAGACATAGAATCATTGGGTTTAGGTCTGTATACTTAGGAACAACGGTTTGAATTTTAGCCCAAAAATACGAGGTGTTACCGTCATGTGAGACCATACATCCCTATCTTGTTTCTTATAGATTCGATTTATGCCCCTCACCCAAATAACCACTTTACAAGAACATATCCTCCAAATATGTTTACCAACTGTAGCTATGTTCCATAATTTGCAACAGCTTATTCTGGCCTCCATATCTCTTAGGTTTAACATTTGCACCTCATGAAACTAGAGCTATTTTTTTACTTTTTTAAGTACACACCCATAAATAATTCCTACACATTTTATCCACCAATTTCATCACACTCTAGAGGTAAGATGAAAACTGCACCCAAGATAGTTATGCAAGGAAAATAGTACTGTGTTAATTATCTGTAATCTCCCAGCATAGGAGCGATGCCTAGCTAACATTGTTGCTATTCTACTTGAAATATTTTTTATTAATTAATGAAAAATTTTCTTACTCCACCTTTTTTAGGAGATAGTGGGAGTCTCAAATATCTTATAAGGAGCTCCCCAAATTTGAAACTAGTGATCTCCAATAGTTTCTCCCTAGTCTAGTCATTTACCCATGCTATATAAATGTTGTACTTGTCCATATTTGCTTCAAGTCATGTAACATTTAATAAATACTGAAGATCAATCATAATTCTACTAATTGATATCCCAGCCTCTTCCCAAAAAGTTACCAGATCATTTGTAAACACTAAATGAGTCAATTTTAAATCTTTGCATTGAGGGTGGAATCTAAAATCTAGTAGAAGTGCCATATTTTTCAGTATTCTTGATAGATAATCCATCACCATGACAATTAATAGTGGGGATAAATAGTCAGATTATATCAACCCTCTTCTTCCTTCAATGTACCCATGCCCTTACATCATTCACATTGATAGAGAACTTTGTAGAGGTCTTTCATTCCATCCCTATTTGAATGTATTTCACAATATTTTCATAAGTAAATTTTATCATACTTCTTGGTGATGTGTTTTTGTTGTACTACACTAGAAAATCATGAAAAATCAGCACATTATTAAATAGAGATCTTCCTTTGATAAAAGCTACTTGAGTGTATGCCACTAACTCTAGAATAACCCCTTCAACCTTTTACATAGAATCTTAGAAATTCACTCATATATGATATTGCAATAAGCTATGGCTTTGTATTGCCTTAAAGAAGTAGGGTACTACACTTTAAGAACTAAATTAATAATGGTAGCATTCAATTTTTTCAATAGTTTAGCATTTTGCAAGAATTACATTATTACTATTCTCATCTCCTTACCTATATTATCCCAAGTTGCCTTGAAAAACCCACTTTCATATCCATCTGGCTTTGGAATTATATTTATATTTATTCCTCATAAAACATCATTGACCTCTTTTGTGTTGTAAGTGCTTAGTAGAATCATTTGATGTTCAGTGTTAGCTTCTTTCCTTTATTCAACACTCTAATGTCTGTAGGTCTTTTTTTACCCCCTGAAGTGACTAGTAGTTCCTTATAAGACATCGCAAATAATTTTGCAATCTTCTTTGGATATGCTTATAGTTTACCATGATCATCCCATGCTTAATGGCTGGATGAAAGAATTTAGTATTATCATCACCTAGTTTTATCCAGGCCAGTTTTCTCCTTTGTTAGAGAAAACCCTCAGCCATGTGACATGATTTTTGGAATTTCATCATTGCTACTCTTGTCCTAATGATAAACCTTGATTTTATTGGGTCACTATATAGTAAAAATTGAGTATTCTATAGATTTCTCTATCCTCTATTGCTTTTTTTACTATGCCCTTAAAGTGATCAAAGTTTAATTTCTTAATCTTATTATTTATGGACTTCAATATTTTTAAAATCTTAAAGATATTGGACCCATGTATTCCTTCCTCCCGTGTATTGATAAATCAATTCTCAAAACTAAGATACTCACTCTTATTCTTAAAATAAAGATACTCACTCTAAGTGCTATAGTATTTAAACCCCTACTCCTACTCTGTGGTCTTTGTACAGGTTCAACTCTGATAGGTGGGTGAACACTAACCCTTTTCTCCATAAAGTATGCATTGCATGACTCCATGTGAAAGCTTAATCAACTTTTAAAAACACCCTTGTTGTCTTACTTCAGTCATTCCAACTGAATTGGCAACCATAGTTTGCCATTTCCATAAGTTTACATTCCTAGATGCATATATGAAAATTTATGGTCTCTACTTAATTGGAAGTTCTTTCTCCAATTCTATCTTGTAATTGAAAACAAAATTCAAATTCCCCTAAACTATCCATGGCAGAGTACAGGTCTTCTCAAGTCCATATAGTTGTGCCTATAACATCTTTATTTTCTCTCTTATGTTGTAAGAAGAAACAAATGTTATATGCACCTTCATCTGATTGCCCTTGGCTTTACTGAAAAGGTAATAGCTTGTGTTGAACTTTCCATATCTTTCTCTCATTAAATCCAATTAAAATAATAATAACTTTACCATTATAATGATAAGCATGGTTTATGATGTAATTCCATCCTCCAAACATAGATGACATAACTCTACTACCCTTCTTTCTTTTATTTTGGTTTAGAACAAGAAGGACACTGCTCTCCTTATTAGATAAGAGCAAAACATCCTTATATTTATGAATCTATTTAGGATTGTCACAATCCAATTTAGTAGCATAACCATGCCCCAACTGGGGATCCTCATTATCCTCTACTTCTTGGGCCACTTCCTTCCTCGTGACTACCTTACCATTTTGAACTTCACCTTACCTCAATTCATTACAAGTATTTTTCACAGGTATAATTTTTTTCACCTAGTTTGGTGATCTAATTATCCTCCATAGTTTTGCCCATCATGTAGTTATTGGTACCACTGTTAGAAATTTTTTGTAATACCCCACAATTTCCTAGCTCAGTTTAGCTCTCAGTACATGAGTGTTCCTAAATAAAAATTTTATTCTTGGTGGAATTTTCCAGATTTAGACCCACCATATTGTAGAAAATTCAGTCATCTTTTCAATGATATAAAAATTTTCCAAATCCGATAATTGGGTAAGAATTTATGGCTATGTTAAGTTCCAGTCATAAAACACCGTCATTTTGATCATTAGCGCATCGCGGAGCCAGTCTAAATGCCAATTGTCAATTTCCAGTGTGACTCCGCAATCTCACTGCATCGTGGAGGGCTTTCAGTCCTCAATTGTCAAATTCTAGTAAGGGACAACGATTCCACCACGTCGCACCATGGTCCCAATTCCCAGTGGTCACTTTTTGGATAAGACCAATTTAACCCTAGATGAAACTTTGGATTTCCATAGAGCTGTGTCGCGCCAGGAGGCAATTTCAGAAATTTTTGATGGAAATCCAAAGTTTTGTCTAGGGTTAAATTGGTCTTGTCCTATGATTTTAATCTGCCCAGTTGTGAGATTAAAGCCCTAAAAATATTTTAAATTATTATTTATTAACTTTTTCCTCAAATCAATAAGCTCTCTCTCTTAATTAGCAAAACCTTAACTTCAAGAAACCAAGAGCCATCTGAAAGGATTCCCTAAGAACTTCAAGAAACTCATCAATTAAGGTATGTTAGATGTTCATACATGGACCCTCATCAGCATGGAGCCCAAGAACCCCTTTTCAAAATACAAAGATTGTGTGTTTATGAATTTCCATGATTGAATTGAATTGAATCCATGTTCATGTTATTGTTGGGTTTTACTCCATGATTTAAATTACAAGTTCCATGAAATTAATCATTTTGTGTGTTGAATTACATGATCTTCATGTTAAACCCATCAATTTACAAGTTGATTGATGTAGCCATGATACCTATATATGTGTTTGTTATTGTATAACCTAAGCATACTCCCCATGTGTTTGATAAAATGCCTATGTGAATGAAATAGTTCCATTATAACATGATAGCATGTATTCCCCATTCATGTACAAGTTAATGCATTACAAGTGTTTGCTAAAATGTCTCAATCCGTGGATTGTGGTCAAGTAGCCATTATTTTATTTTCAAGATTGTGCCATGATTTACTTTTGATACTATCGAGTCCTGGGGGTATCTAATACCCGACAATCTAGGTATTTACCTAGCCTCAGTATTTATAGAATAGACTCTGTAGTATCCCAAATAGTAGAACTCAGTCAGTTACAGAATTCAGCTAACTCATTCTAATTCAGTTCAGCCTAATTATTCAGTGTCATTCAGATGGGAGTAGGATTCAGTACCGAGTGAACCCCAGGATGAGGGCTCACCTTCCAATAGAAGGTGTGACTCTTAGTAGCAATCCTTGTGTTCCAAAACTACATAGCCATCATAGTTTGACACATCAACCTTAAAGAATAAGGTTGATGAGGTGATCACCCACTAGTTGATGGTAACACCGTTCTCTTTAAGGCACATGCTAGATGAGGGTGACTCTTCAGCTTGTCTTTACCTGTGGAACGATACTTACATCCTTCCAATTGGGGTTACAGGTCGGACCCCAGTTATCTTATATGGGGCATGTCGGTTAGATGATTACTTCCCACAGTTTTAGTTTCAGTCTTCAGAATAGAACTCAATTTAGTTCTATAGAATTGGGACTGTCAGATAAAGTCACTCAATTATCACCAATTCAGATTATCAATAATCTCAATTATCAGTATATTCAGTTATTAGTAATTATATTTAGCTTTAATAATTCAGTTACAGTACACAGTATATGTATGTATGTGCAGTATTGCTTGCACAATATGTTCGGTAGTTACGATTTCTCCCTATATGCTTATCCAGTTATTGCACAGTATTCAGTCAGTTATTATTCATTTTTATAGCCTTACCTCATTTAGCATACCAGTACATTCTCATGTACTGATCGCATACTCGTTTCTTGCACTACATTGATTTCACAATGTAGGTTTGGACGCTCAGGTTCCTGACCGCATATAGCCTTAGTCCCAATTATCAGCAGCATTTACAGTAGTGAGTCCTCATACTTCGAGGGCATTTTTTATTTCATTACATTCAGTATGTCAGTAGACGGAGTTAGTTGGGGGCTTGTCCCATCAACTCCACATTCAGTTTAGTCCAGTTAGAGGTTTTTCAGACTATTCCAATTTTCAGAAAGTTGATCAGTACTTTAGTATTATACTCAGTATTTAGTTTTATTTTTTTCAGTTTGTGAAGCTTATGGAAATTTTCGCCAACTTCCACATTATTATAGTATTTTATTCAGTGCTCACAACAGGTACCAGTCATAGGTTATCTTATGGTCCTTCGAGGTCGTAAGCACCGTGTAGCATTCGGGGTCTAGACTCGGGGGTTACATGTTTTACGTCCTTCTTGAGCTTTGTTTACTTTTATTAGTATGGTAAATTCTTCATCACCCTTATTCTTAGTATTAGTATTCACTGGGTTTATTGTTCTTCTAATTATCCTCTTATCCTTCTTACCTTATTTTGTTTGCTTGTTTGCCTTTCTACAGAATTCAATTGTATGTGTGCAATTTTTGTACATAGTTCTTATTTACCTTTTTCAATGTGGGAAAGTCTTCATCATCCTTTATATTATTATTATTATTTACTAGTTTTGTTATCCTTCTTTCTATCCTCTAATACTTCTCACCTTCTTTTGTCTACTTGTTTTCCTTTCTATAGATTTCAGTAGTGTGTTTGTACTTCTTACACATAGTGCATACTAATAGCTTCCAATTATATTCCACTCTGGTCTCTATCTTCTTGGGTAGAAAATCAATTATCTTTTATTTGGATAGTTAGTAATTTTCATAATAAATAAGTCAAGTCAATATGTAACGCCCCAAAAAATGGGTCCCGGAGCATCACACGGTTCTTGAGGCTACGAGTAGCTCCAAACTAACCCTTTGATCCATTTTCATTCAGTTCAACACAAATCAACGGGGTTTCCATAAATAACCCTCAAATATCAATAGAGTAATCATCATCCAAGAATAAAAGAACTTCAGAAAGGTTACAAAATATGACTTATTAGTCAACTCCCAACATCTATACTAGTCTGACAAGCCTCTAAGAAAATCAATAAAACCAGCGAGCCATTGAGACATTTCCCAACTGACTCATACTCAGTTATCAAATGTAAACAATTTTGTGAAACCAACATCAGACATCACGTCCTCGGAACATGAGGACTCACCACAATAGAGGATGTAGAATAGAGTGCCTGAAGAATCACTATCGAACCTGGAACTGAGCACCTGAACCTATATTTCGAGAAAATATAGCCCACATCCGAAGATGTGGGTCAGTACCATGGAAAGGAACCGAGTATATGGGGGTGTATGCAGTTGTATAAACATCATCATCATAAATATTTATAAGAAATATGCAGGATGTATGAAAGACTCACATAGCCCGAAGAAAATCATCATAATTATGAGAGGATGAAATAAGTATAATAACACATGTGAGTCATTATATAATTTGTCAATCACTTTCAGTTCATCAAGAATATCAATTCTCATAATGTAAATATCATTTAAATCTTTCGAAAGAATAACTTTCACAATTCCACTTTCAAATCACTTCACCATTCACCATAGACACAAGGAAACACACACACTGGGAGGTCCTATAACCGACATAAACCATGTGAGCTACATGGAGTCCAACGTACAACCCACGTTGGGGAGAGTCGTCCTATCCTTGCCATCGGAGTAGGACTATCGATATAAAATCCACACAAACTAGTGATCACTATATAAATCAGCCTCAGGCTCACTCCTACGGGGGCACGTAGTTCTAGGAAAGTATGGTCGCTTTATACCTCCCACTCGGTGCTAAATATTTCTCCCGGACTTAGCTCAGATCATTTCAAAGACAATCCACAACAAAACAATTTTAGTAATATATAAATATACAGCGGGAACCATCATGCTTCCCATCTATCAAAATCAACCACGTTGTGGATTTCTTTCATACTCGAGTTCAAAACAACTCCATTAAGACCAAAAGGTCAAATCATTCAAAATATCTCAAATATTCAACATCAACGTGCTTATAACACACACTTTCTCAAAAAAACACAATTTCCAATGGGGATTCACGACCCAAATATCAAAATCATGATAAATATCGTTCAAGATTCATGCTTTATATTACCACACATGTAAATTCATCTTTCAAAATCATAAACACCAAGATTTCATAATAATCATCATAAGATATGGGTTCATGCTTCAAATTCATAAAAATCAAATAAAAATCATGCCTTTGTAAAGAAAATTACTTTTGGGCACAAGAACGAAAGAGAGTTCTTGTTGAAAAACCCCACATACCTTGAATGATGAACTTTAGATCGATACTCATTTTTGAGATGTTAATTGTGCCTTTGAATGATGGTTCTTGGAGTTCTTGAACTAGGAACTTGGAATCTTGAATAAATTTGCAGAATTAATGGTGAACTTTGGAGGTTCTTGAAGTTGGATGTAGGAGTTAGGGTTTTCTTTTTGAGGGAATTTGATGAAATATAACATATAATGCTTCTAATAGACTTTAATATAGGGTTTGGACGGATTTTGGATGAGGGGAAATGACCAAAACTCCCCTAAAAATGAAATAATTCTCGAATCTATCCTTTGGTGGACTGTTTTGATAGTCTGAAGTAGATCAATCATAACATTTTACTCCGATATCCAAATTGGATGAAACCAATTTTATTAGAAAGAGGACTCTCATATATTTCCGTTGATATATAGTATCTCACCCAGATCATTGTGTACGAGGAGTTATGATCATTTGAATTTGATCCAAAAATTCACTTTTTATAGGCTGAAGTAGATCGACCATAACTTTTTTCTCCGATAGACAAATTGGATGAAACCAATTTCATCGGAAAGGGGACTCACAGATATTTCCGTTTATATATATTATATCACCCAGATCATTATGTACAAGGATTTATGATCATTTAAATTTGGATAAAAAATACGCCAGGCCTCAGTACTTTTTCCTGCGCGTTTTACTGTTCACTACTATTCATAGTTCGATCGGAATGTTCATAACTCGTCGCTCGGGTGTCCGTTTTGGATGATCCACATATATTTGGAAAGCTTATTCGATACTCTACGCAATGGTGTGTCATAATCTAAGACATTCCGCACTGAAAATTTATAATTTATTCTAGAAGATAGAACCCAACACGTTTACGCACAAAATTTCAACGAAAAATTTTCCGGGGTATTACACAATAATAATAGGACTAGAGAAGTAAAAGCCATCTAACTATAAAGGGAGGAGCAAAAATCTAGGATGCCTTGGCAAGCAAGCAATCCGTTATGTGGGTGACAATTCCCAGTTCTTTATCTTCTTTCCTTTTGTCAAGCCACAAGCAGAATGATACATTATTTAAGAAGGAAAAGGACCAATTTGCACTATAATCCTTCCCAAAATATTTTGTGTCCTTTTCGTAGGCTCTTTCTCAAAGAATAATGAATTGGAGGAGGGAAATCATGATAGAATTTGAAAAAGCAAATGATAATTCAATGGCAATATGAAAAATAATTATTGAAATTCCTTAGAGATTCTCTTTATTGGTTTTGAACTAACTATAGTGTAAAGTCAAATCTCTTTTGTTAGTAAAATAATAGGTTTATTGCTCGTAGGGGATGTTTAGGCAAGCCTGTTGTATAATCATATGTATCATTTTTCAAGACTTTTAGTCTAATATCTTTCTAACTTTAATGGATCAAGAATCATTCTTTTGTTGACCTCCTCAAGCCTACTCTCATCTTATTTCGACTATAGAAACCCTCTCATTACTCAATAGATAACACTTATTCTCTTTCAATCAACAAATGAGAAATTGGGAAAAATCTAGAAAAGGTCTTTATTGAAGAGGCTTTGCACCTTAAATAGGACTAACCCTAATCCATAAGAATGGTCTGGTCTTTCAAAAAATGAAGATACATGGGGTAAAGGGAAAATCTTTTGAACAACCAAGCTAACATAAGTTTTTTTATAATCAAATTTTGGGCTTTTATTAATTAAAGAAGTCAAGATTACATAGCCAAGGGCTATGAAGCCCCCAAAAAGCATAACTAAAATTAAAACAAAAGCCTAAACTAAACCTCCACTTGTCCGGCCTATCTACCCTACATTTATTACATCAACCCTAAGATAAAGCCATTCAGACCATCTACCCTACATTTATTACATATGCCCTATGATAATGGTTTTCCAAATCAATACTCATTTCCCCACCCTTAGCACCTGAAAGAGTGATGCTTCTACCTCTCTTCAATCATGATTTTATTCTCCTTCTTCTTTGGATTGTTAATGTTTTTGCACTGGAATCTTGGGATTATTGTCTATCAACTTTCAAGAGTGAGTTGTCATCTTTCTTATTTTTTTCTTTTTAATTTGATGCACTGATTTTCTTGCCATTCTCAGTTGTACTCTCCAGTGGGTGGTTGTGCTTTTTACTTTTACCAAAGGTCCTATCTTGGACAGTACTTTGCTCTACTGGGTAAGTACTCAGATTTCCAATTTAGACTCTCCCTTCCTAGGTTAGGATTCATTTAACCTACAGGTGGATTCGTGGTTGAGTGCATGGAAATCTTAATATGACTACCCCATAGTGGACAAGCATCATCTAGGTTCTTTGTTCTCGATTTGACCTTGGACCTTTCCATTTTGCCGAGTCCTTTTTGTTGAATGACTTAGTGTAGGCTAGTATTTCACTTATTTTGTAACCTTTGTGGTGTTTTAAATACTATTTAAGTGAAAAGCTATGTGTTGGAGCCTTAGGTATTCTAAGGATTTTAGTCTTCAATAAATATCAGTGAATTGGCCAAGCCTGTCATTTCAGTTATTTGTCAAGAAGAAAAGAGAGTACTTGTTTAATTTCAAGTTTTCAATTTTCACCTACGATCTCATGAAAATGAAAATAAATTCTTAAAGATCCATTAACATAATCCAAATTGGTACCAAACTTTCATGACCTATATTTCAAGGCCAACACAATAGGATCCACACCGTGGACATCGTAAATACATAAGAATATGTTTAGAGGACCCCTTTAGAGACTTTCGATGAGAAGTATTGTGTTTGGAAGTGGCTAGGAGAATTGAAGGACCAACCATACAAAGGTAGAGCTAAAGGACATTTTGTCTCTTTTTTCAACACAAGGAGCATCACCAATTACATGGGCGTGTCGCCAATTATCCCACCCCATCTCCAAATACAACATCTTCCTTGTTGGGCAAATTTTGGGCCCATTTGTAACAAGTTTAGGCCTATACTTTAAATAGCTTGTCTTTTATTTTTCTTAGGTAGATTTATATGACTATTGATTTTGTATGATTCTTGAGAGCACATGAGAGATTGAAAAAGCCTATGTTGATTATCACTTCAAAATGATGGTTGCAAGGAACTTTCTCCCTCGTGGTCATTTTAAGAGGTGGATGTTTATTTATAATCTTAAGAAAGGTCATTAGACTTGAAATATTCTTTGGTTGTGGTTTTTCTTATCTTCTTGTGTCTGGCTATCTATTGATTTCTCTATTATATCATTTTTATCTTAGTTTTGTAGTTAGTTTCTTCATTTGTGTATTTTGGATTATATCATTTGGTATCAGAGTTGAGCTTAGGATCGTTCAAAGGATTCAAATCTTGGGTTTTGTTTTCAAAAAATCCCAAAAATATTTTGTTGATTTTGAGTCTTTATTGAGTTTCTAATACTAGAAACGTGTTCTCTGGTATTGTTTGAGTCCAGATTTGAGAAAATGGCTTGTTTGGGTTTAATTTAGAGGATTCACCATTGTTGGAGGTGAAGAAATTGAAAACACTTCACGTGGGTTTGTAGATATAGGTGAAATTGGAAACTCTTGAGTATTAGGGTTTGTTATTCTTCACATTTGGAGTTTAAATATAAATGTTGAGCTTAAAAGGAGTAGAAATCCATTAGGGTTTTGATTTGGGTGTTCTTCATGACTTGAAGAAAACTGTAAATAGATTTTTGGATCTAAAAATTTTGGCTTTGAATTAGAGGTTTAAAGTTGATGGAGACTGTTACCAATGATGAGGGGAGCCTAGATAGAAAATTTTATCAAATTCCGAGTTGAAACGAGGAGTTTGGACGTTGATACAAAAGTGAACATTACAAAAGAGAAAAAAGGCAGAAAAAATACATGGGGAACTATAGGGTACGATTTTTGGAAGTTTCTTCCCCTTGACCCTAGATGAACGTTTGGCTTGAGGTTTCTGCCCATTTTTCTTCTGCTAAAGGGCATTTTGGTGATGCATAAAATTGCAAGGACATATCCAACTCACATCCAACAAATTGGCGAGAGTTTATTGCCCAAGCCAACAAACAGTCACTTTTTTTGATGCTAGTCAAATTGACGGACCACATGACTTTATTTCGGCGATGGTCAAGTGATATTTGACGATGCAACATGGTCCCTAAGCACCTAAGTCCTAGCTTCTTCACCCAATCCCGGATTCTAATTCCTAGTTTCATTACTTTTATTCTAATTCATCTTCTTTGATTCTTAAATTAATTTCAACTAGTAATTATCCTACTTAGTTGTTGATTAGTTCTTAAGTATTTTTCTTTCTTAGTCCATTTCGTTTTATGCTTTTCTAGTTTTAACTTCGTAGTTAGCTTCCTGGTTCAAGTCCTTTTGTTTATTATTGAGTCATCGGTCTTTCTTTAAACAAGAATCCACTCAGTCCAAGAGTTACTATTGACACCTTTTGTGTATGATCAAAGTATAACTAATATTCAATATTATCCAATCCCATTGTGAGGCAATTAAATGTGTGTAAACACATGTGATTGTGAGATTTTATTTTTCTAATGCTTACATTGTTTATTGTCTTTGTTGAGTATTTTAATTGCTAGGTACAATGGATTTAGAGAAAGAAACTCAAAATCCCATGAGAAGTGATACATCAAAGTCTTTGTGGGAAATGATTAGGGTTACAAATTTTACATTGAGAGTGATAAAAGTACATTTAAGCTCCATGGGTGTTAGAATGAAAAATATTGAGGAGCCTTTGACTCATGGATTCTAGTTTCCAAACCAACTCACAAGTATTACAAAGTAAGAAGGTTCAAAGTGCTCCAACCTATAGACATTATATGGTGATTGATATCGCCCAAACTATACCCTCTAAGAAGATACAATGCGGTCACTGACAAATTATAGTAACCCAACTAGGTTGGGATCAATCCTATAGGGAATAGGTCGAATCTGTCTCTAGAGCTTGTTGAAGTAGCAGAAAGTGCAGAAAAATAAATGGGGGAGAATTTATAGTAAATAGTAAAAGTAAAAAGTTGTGAATGCTTTTGGTTGTAAATAATCTAAGAAGAATTCTAGGATTATGTTCCCCTATCTTCCTAACTCAGCAGGTTTCTCGTGCTTAATGCAACTATCTCACTGCCACACATGTAGAATATGACAAGATAGGTATTACCAATCATCTTGTGAATGCCTTAGTAAATCTCATCCTTTACCTCGTGAGTTTCATGGTGTCGCCTTCCTAACCCTTGTCTTTGATCCCAGTTTAACTATCTCCTTGTGGGTCTCAAGTTATTAGACAAGGGTTGAATACCTCAAATCACTATTGTAATCCCCTCTTCCCAATCTCAATCTCTCTTGTGAAGATGATCTCGAATATCGGTAGGTTCTTAGAGTTGTCCACCACTAAGATAGCAATTAAAATGAAGAAGATCATAACACAAGTGTAAACAATGATCTAGAATATCTTCACATTTACCCTAAGTCATTATTCTACAAGGGATTTTACAACCCTAGATCAGGGAATTAGTCGCTCATAGTTGTAAAACAATTTATGGAATTCAATAAAGAATGCTTAAGAATAATCTCACAATAATAAAGAATAAAACCCAAAGTCTCAAATTAATTAATCAACAAAAAACCAAGAACAAAGAGATTCCAAGATTAAAAGTCAATCTTAGAATCAAATAGATGTTTGTGAATAATACGAGTGTGTCACGTATTACAAGATTATCCAATGAGTATTTATTGTTTCTCAAATTAACAAAGAAAACATAAGCAAAACAAAATAGGAAAATAAAGCCAGCAGTGATCATGCCTCAGGCAACGAGTCATCTGGACTGACAACGACTCATTGTTAGTTTTGTTGTCTCTATTCTGCGCTTGGTGATGCGACTCGTGGTTAGTCCATAAAAGTCATTGGCTAGACTCATTGTTACTCCAGTAGATTTTCACTTCTCATGGCATTCCTCACTATTTTCATCATGATTCTTTCCTATGAGTCGTGTCCTATTATAATAACCCATACTTTTCTAGTTCAGTTCAGCTCATAGTGCATGCATAAGAGGATTAAAACCTAAAAACTTAACCAAGTGTTGGGAACTTAGTCTTATTTTTGGCCTCTTAACTTTGGGGATTTTTAAAATGACCTTCCCGACCTGAGACGTAAGTTTTTGAGTTAATTCATGTTTAGGGGTGTAAAGATCATGTCTCGGGGAAGTTTTGGATTTTTCAGACAAGGATTGGGGCACGTTTAGATTTTGATTCAAGAACCTCACCGCAATTTCATTGCGTCGTGGTAGGTATAGAGATGAGGCATACATCATATCATGATGGCATGTTAAAGCATATTCCAGATACAAATTTAATTCTCTAAGGGGAAATCTTGTCTTTTCTCATCGAACCAATTCATAAAAACATGAGATTAACCTTCAGTTCGGGTATTATTTTCCCTAATTCTCCAATTTTCTCTCAAATCGAAACCCTCTCCTTTCCCAAGTTCATAAAATTTAATCATCTTCCCTCTAAGAAAACTCAAGAATTCAAGTTTCACCATCTAAGAACTCCCAAGAAAGTTGTTTCTCTCTCAAGATTCAAGGTTTAAGGTATGTGTGATGTTCATCCATGGGCCTTTTTCACCCATGGAGTGCAATAATCCACTTTCATGTTTTCAATTTATGAAATTACATGTTTATGATGAATTATCTCCATAAATCCTTATGAATTTAGATTGCACACCATGTTTACAAGTGTTTTTAGATAGAGTTAGCCTTTTACACGTTTGAAAGTGGGAATTTTCATGCTAAATCTCTAAATTATGATCTTAGACTTGTATTTATGTTATATCCCATGTTTAAGTCAATGAATTTCAAGTGTTTGATGAACTTCCTAAATGATTGGGTCTTGAATAATGATCCCTTGTTATGTTTTCAAATCTTTCATGGGTTCATATTGTTATTCCATTGTGTCTTGGAGGGTTATAAACACCCGTTACTAAGCTATTTATAAAATTTCAGTAGTTTCAGAATAGTTCTAGATAAACCATGAGCATTATCAGTCAGTTAGTATCATGACCAGTTGTTTGCTCAGTTGAACTGAGTTCAGAATAGTAATCAGTGACAGTTCAGTTGGAAGTAGGATTCAGCACCGGACAAACCCAGAGATGGGGGCATTCCTTCCAGGTTAGGGTTTGATCCTTAGTAGCAATCCCTGAGTTATAGAATTACATAATTAGTGTAGGTTAAGATGTCTTCCTGCCAGTTTAGGCTTGACAAATATCCCATGAGTTTTCCTATCAGTTTAGGGTTGACAAGATGTCTTCCTGCCAGTTTGGGGTTGACACAACCATTGTTCATACCCGTGGCACGGTACTTACATCCTTCTAATTAGGGTTATAGGTTGGACCCCGATTAGCTTAGTTGGGGCATATTATCGGTTAGATGATACCTCCCACAATCTTAGTTCAGTACTCAATACAGAATGCAGTTCAGGTTTGCATTGACCATAGCTTATAGTTATTAGTTATTCAATTATCAGCTTTTAGTATTTTAGTATTTCAGTTTATAGATTATTTCAGAATAATGTTATATGCTTGGTCATGCATTCTCATATTTTACAGCTTCCATGTATTTATATTCAGTAATCTCATGCTATCTAGTCAGTCTTTACTTCATGCACATTAACCCATGCACTTCAGCCTAACCTTATCTTATATGCCAATGCAATCAAAGTACTAACTGCATACTCATTTTTTGCACTATGATGTTTAATATCATATGTTAGGATGCTCAGTTTCCTAACTACGCTTAGACAGATCAGCTTATCAGCAATAGTAGCAGCGGTGAGTCCTCATCCTTCGAGGATGGGTTTATCTTATATTCATCTATGTTAGCAATTTTACTATTTAGTCAGTTAGAGTTAGTTGGGGTTTTATCCTATCAACTCCATAGTCAGTCAGTATTAGAAGTTTTCAGACAGTTAGTTAGTTGATCAGTTATTTTACCAATATTTTTAGTATGTCTTTAAACATTCAGATTTATAAATCAATATTGTTTTCAGTATTTAAAACATTATGGCATTATCAGATTTTTTTGCATATGTCTTTTATTATTAGTATATTATTTAGTGCTCACAGCAGGTACCAGCTCATGGGTTAGCTTGTGGTCACTTGTGATCGTAAGCACCGTTGTCGCAACTAGGGGGTAGTCTTGGGTTATGACAAAACTTAGTATTAGAGACTAAGATTTTACAGTGTCTTAGGGAGTTTAAAAGCTATGTTGAGTAGAGTCTTGTGCATGTGTATAAAGCGCGCCACACTTATGGACAATAGGCTACAAGACATTTTAGAAAAGTTTCCCTTCTTTCAGTATTCATGCCATGTGAAAGAGCATGAGAACTATATAAACTCTCTTTATAATTCAATCTTCCTTTCATTTACAGAAAATGCCTCTCAAAAAGAACAATGGGAGGAAAAATAAGACTCAGCCCGCACTTTCGCACGTTAAGGAAGATTCCCTGAATGAGCATGTCTTTCATGCCAAGTTTAGAGTTGTATTCACTACCTTAGCTCACTCAGTAACAGCTCAGAACAACCAACAGGCTACTATCCTAGCCAATCCAGTGGCTAACACAGCTTCAGCTAGGATTCGAGACTTCACTCGAATAAATCCCCCTTAGTTTTTAGGATCCAAGTCTGATGAGGATCCGCAAGAGTTCCTTAACATGGTTTAGAAGGTTAAAGATATTATGGGTGTCATGTCTAGTGAAAGTGCAGAGTTGGTTGCTTACTAGTTGCAGGATGTAGCTCACACCTGGTTTAAGTAGTGGAAGGAAGATAGAGGCACATATGCAGGGCCTGTAGAGTGGGAAGAGTTTGCCTTGAACTTTCTAGATAGGTTTTTTACTTTGGAGTTGAGGGAAGTCAAGGTGCAGGAGTTTATAAATCTAAATAAGGGCAGTATAAGCGTGAAGGAGTATTTGCTTAAGTTTACTCAACTGGCGAGGTATGCTCCTAATATGGTGTCTGACAATATGTCTAGAATGAGTAAGTTTGTTTCTAATGTAGCTGATAGTGTGGTCAAAAAGTATAGGACTGCAATGTTGATTAAGTAGATGGACTTTTCTAGGATTATGGTTCATGCTCAGCATATTGAGGAGGATAAGTCTAAAGAGAAAGAAAGAGAGAACAAGAGGGCTAGAATAAGTAACTTTAATTTTTCTCGGCCAAGGTCAGACGATGGTAACCATCCTCAGTTTCATCAAAATTTTTAGCCCCATCTCCATCTTTAGCTAGTGCTCCATTTCCAAAGTTCAAAAATAATAATAGGGATAGAGCGCCGGGCTCAAAGTCCCAGGGCAGTGTAAATAGTAACCGAACCTATCCCATTTGTTAGAAATGTGGTAGAAACCATCTAGGTGTGTAGGGATGGCAGTGATGTGTGTTTTGGATATGTCTAGCCAGGCCACAAAATCTAATAATGTCCTAAGGTTAGCCCGCTAATTCAGCACAGTCATTTTTTATCTCCAGTCGGACTCCCGACTCAGCAGGGTGCCGCCTCCATTGCCACCAGTGGGCAGCGCCAAAATAAGTTGTATGCACTCCAGTCCCGATAGGATCAGGAAAGTTCTCTTGATGTGGTTACGGGTATGCTACAGGTCTTTCATTTACATATTTATGCTTTGTTAGACCCCAAAGCTTCTTTCTTTTGTAACCCCCTATATAGCTGTCAATTTTGGTGTCAGTCTCAAAACCTTAGTAGAGCCTTTCTCAGTTTCTACTCCAGTGGGTAAATCTATCCTATCCAGCAAGTATATAGAAACTGCTCGATTATAGTATCTTAGAAAATCACTTTAGTAGACCTTATGGAGTTAGAGATGATTGATTTTGATTTCATTCTCAGCATAGTTTGGCTCTACTCATGCTAGCTTCAGTTGATTGTAGAAATAAAATTGTTCATTTTTATTTTTTGAATGAATCAGTCCTTGAATGGAGGGGTAGTACTTTAGTTCTTGGGGGTCAGCTTGTTTTGTACCTTAGAGTAAGAAAAATCATATCCAAGGGGTATGTTAACCATCTTGTTCGAGTCAAGGACTCTAATTCTGAGACTCCCAGTCTTGAGTCAATTTCAGTAGTAAGGGAATTTCCAGATGTTTTCCTTGAAGATCTTCTCAGAGTTCCTTCCAAAAGGGAAATTGACTTTGAAATAGACCTTCTTCCAGATACCCAACCTATCTTTATTCCACCCTACAAAATGGCTCTAGATGAGCTTAGGGAGTTAAGAGAATAGTTGAAAGATCTCTTAGATAATGGATTCATCAGGCCCAGTGTTTCCCCATGGGGTACTCCAATTCTTTTCATGCGTAACAAAGACGGTTCCTTTAGGATGTGTATCGATTACCATTAGTTGAACAAAGTCACCATCAAGAATAAGTACCCACTTCCTAGAATTGATGACTTGTTTGACCAACTTCAAGTACCAGTTATTTCTCTAAGATAGACCTCAGATCCAGCTATCATCAGCTCAGATTTAGAGAATATGACATTTCAAAAATAGATTTCAGAACTCGGTATCTCCACTTCAAATTTTTAGTTATGTCCTTTGATCTAACAAATGCCCCAGCAGCTTTCATTGACTTGATGAACAAAATGTTCAAGCAGTACTTAGATATGTTTGTCATAGTCTTCATTGACGATATTCTTGTCTATTCCCATAATGAAAATGATCATGCAGACTATCTCAGAATTATATTACAGACTCTTAGAGCCCATCAGTTGTTTGCCAAATTTAGTAACTACAAGTTTTGGCTAAGATCAGTAGCTTTCCTTGGCCTTATTATTTTTTATGATGGCATTAGATTTGATCCTCAAAAGACCAAAGCAGTGAGAAACTGGACCAGACCCATTTCTCCATCAGATATCAGGAGTTTCTTGGGTTTGGCTAGTTATTACCGATGGTTTGTTGAAGGGTTTTTGTCTATTGCATACCCTATGTACAGATTAACTTGAAAGAAAGTCAAGTTTCAATGGTCAGATTCTTGTGAAAATATTCTTTAGGAGTTGAAGACTCGACTCACTTCAGCCTCAGTTTTGACTTTACCAGATAGTTCATATGGGTTTGATGTTTACTATGATGCTTCCTGAGTCGGTCTTGGTTATGTGTTGATGTAGAGAGGTAAGGTTATACCCTGTGCCTCTAGATAGCTTAAACCCCATTAAAAAAATTAGCCTACTCATGATCTTGATTTAGCCGCTGTTGTTTTTGCCTTGAAAAATTGGATGCATTATATTTTTAGGGTTCATATTGATGTGTTCACGGATCACAAAAATTTACAGTATGTGTTCTCCCTGAAACATCTAAATCTTTGTCAGAGAAGGTGATTAGAATTGTTGAAAGATTATGATATGAGTGTTTTATATCATCCGGACAAGGCCAATGTAGTCACAGACGCCCTTAGTAGATTATCTATGGGTAGTGTTGCTAATGTTAAGAATGATAAGAAGAAGTTAGTTCAGGAGGTTCACCAGATTGCTAGATTAGGCGTTCGGTTGGTTGATTTAGCTGAGGGTAGTGTATGGGTTCAAAATAGTTCAGAATTTTCTTTGGTTGCTGAAGTGAAAGAAAAGCAATATAGGCACTCTAGTTTGGTTATGTTGAAGGAGTCAGTTAAAGATCAGAAAGTTAAGGTTTTCTCCCAAGGGGGAGATGATATGTTGCAATGTCAGGGTAGACTGCGTGTGCTATATGTAGATGGTTTGAGACAATGAATCCTTGCAGAAGTGCATGGTGCGCTTTATTCTTACACCCAGGAGACACTAAGATGAACCATTATTTGTGGGAAATCTATAGGTGGAGTGATATAAAAAGGGATATTACAGAGTTAGTAGCTAAGTTTCTTACTTGTTAGTAGGTTTCGGTTGAGAACCAAAGGCCTAGTGGTAGTATGCAGAAGCTCAGCGTAGATAGGATGACCAAGTCAGCTTATTTCTTGCCAATTCATACTTTATATTCAACTGAGAATTATGCTAAGATCTATCTTAGAGAGTTGGTTAGGTTGCAAGGAGTCTCTTTGTCTATCATTTTAGATATAGGTACTCGGTTTACCTCTCACTTTTGGAAAGCTTTTAAGAAAGGTATTGGTAACCAAGTTCATATCAGAATAGCTTTTCACTCTCAAACAGATGGTTAGGAAGAAAGGACCATTCAACCCTAGAGGACATGTTGAAAGCATGTGTTATTGACTTTTAGGGTAATTGGGATGATCATTTACCATTGATAGAGTTTACCTACAATAATAGTTATTACTCCAGTATTCAGATGGCTCCATTTGAGGCTCTCTATGGGAGGAGATATAGGTTTTCTATTGATTGGTTTGAGGTAGGTGAGACTGCGTTGATAGGGATTTATTTAGTGTTCAATGCGATAGAGAAGGTTCAGTTAATCAAGGAGAGGCTTAACATAACCTAAAGCCAATAGAAATCCTATGCAGATGTGAGGAGAAAGATCTTGAGTTTGAGGTTGGTGACTTAGTTTATTTGAAAATCTCTCCCATGAAAGGAGTGAAGATTTTTTACAAGAAGGGGAAACTCAGTCCCTAATATGTTATCCCTTATAGAATCTTGAGTAATTTGGGAAAAGTAGCTTATGAGCTTGAGTTGCCTGCAAATTCGGCATCAGTGCATCAAGTGTTCCATGTCTCTTTGTTAAAAAAGAGTATTGGTGATCCAACTGTAGTTGTTCCTATAGAAAGAATAGATGTTCAAGATAGATGTTCTTACGAAGAGATACTTGATCATCAGATTCAAAGACTAAGTAACAAAGAAGTTCCTTTGGTCAAAGTTATTTCATAGAATCAGTCCATTGAAGGAGCCACTTGGGAAGCAGAAACAGATATGCATACTAAGTACCCTCATTTTTTATCCACAAATTCAAACTCAACTTAAGGTAACAGTTTTCCTCAAATTATCTCTTTTCCATTCTCTATTCCATTCATTTAATCATCTTCATGTCATTGTATGCATTCACAAATCAGTTCAGTCATGTATCATGTTTCAAACTCAGTCACGTAATCATGTTTTCAGTTATGCGTATTTAGTATATAATCTCAGTTTCACATTATTCTCAACTTAATCAGTCTAATTCAAGGACAAATGTTCCCAAGGGAGAGATATTATAATACCCCAAACTTTTCCTAGTTCATCTCATAGCGCATGTATAGGAGGCTTAAAGCCTGAAAATTTAACTAAGTGTTGGGAACTTAGTCTTATTTTTGGACTCTTAACTTAGAGGATTTTTAAAATGACCTTCCCAACCCCAAGACATAAGTTTTTGAATTAATTCATATGTTTGGTCATGCATTCTCAGATTTTACAGCTTCCATGTATTTATATTTAGTAAATTTACTGGTATATGAGATAAGGTTAGGCTGAAGTGATAGGGGTACTCAATTTACTTCTCAGTTCTGGAGAGCCTTTCAGAAGGGTCTTGGTACCCAAATTCATCTTAGCTCCGCTTTTCACCCGTAGACAGATGGTCAGGCCGAGAGGACTATCCAGACTTTGGAGGATATGTTAAGGGCATGTGTTCTTGACTTCAAGGGAAGTTGGTATAAACATTTTCCATTGATTGAATTTGCTTACAACAATAGTTTTCATGCTAGCATTGGAATGGCTCCATTTGAGGCTTTATATGAAAGGCGATGTAGATCACCCATAGGTTGGTTCGAAGTGGGTGAAGCTATTGTGATTGGACCTGACGATGTGTTTGAGGCCGTGGAGAAAGTTAAGCTGATTCAAGAAAGGTTGAAGACAACCCAGAGTCGTCAGAAGTCATATGCTGATGTGAGAAGAAGAGCTCTTGAATTTGAGATCGGTGACTTAGTGTACTTGAAGATTTTTCCCATGAAAGGGGTGAAAAGATTTGGCATGAAAGGAAAACTTAGTCCCCAATATGTTGTCCCTTACTGAAACTATAACTAATAAGAGTGGGGTATATTTTAGGTCCTCCCATGCTGAGACATTATGAGATAGTTCCTAGTGCGCCCAGGTATGTCCTTACTCCCTGTTTTTACCTTTTAGATGTACTATAAAAAATGCATATGCTTTGTTTGGGGTAAGGTACAAAATATTGGGGACTAAGTTTCCCTTTCTTGCTAAATCTTTTCACCCCTTTCATGGGAGAAATCTTCAAGTATACTAAGTCGCCGATCTCAAATTCAAGAGCTCTTCTTCTCACATCAGCATATGACTTCTGACGACTCTGGGTTGTCTTCAACCTTTCTCGAATCAGCTTAACTTTCTCCAAGGCCTCAAACACAGCGTCAGGTCCAATCACAGCAGCTTCACCCACTTCGAACCAACCTATGGGTGATCTACATCGCCTTCCATATAAAGCCTCAAATGGACCCATTCTAATGCTAGCATGAAAAATGTTGTTGTAAGAAAATTCAATCAATGGAAAATGTTCATCCCAACTTCCTTTGAAGTCAAGAACACATGCCCTTAATATATCCTCCAAAGTCTGGATAGTCCTCTCGGCCTGACCGTCTGTCTGCGGATGAAAAGCGGAGCTAAGATGAATTTGGGTACCAAGACCCTTCTGAAAGGCTCTCCGAAACTGTGAAGTAAATTGAGTACCCCTATCACTTCAGCCTAACCTCATCTCATATACCAGTAAATTCAATGTACTAATCACATACTCATTTCTTGTTCTATGATGTTTAATATCATAGGTTTGGATACTCAATTTCTTGAACGTGCTTAGATAGATCAGCTTATCAGTAGTAGCAGTTGTGGTGAGTCCTCATCCTTTGAGAATAGGTTTATCTTATATTCAGCTATGTCAGTAGTTCTGTTACTTAGTCAGTCGGTGTTAGTTCGGAGTTTTTCCCATCAACTCCATAGTCAGTCAATTTTAGAGGATTTCAGACATTCATACATTTAGTTAGTTGATCAATTATTTTACCAATATTTTCATAATGTCTTCAGATATTCAAATTTATGATTTAGTATTGTTTTCAGTATTTAAAACCTTATGGCATTATCAGTTATTTCTGCATATGTCTTTTATTATAATTATATTATTCAGTGCTCACAGTAGGTACCAGCTCATGGGTTAGCTTGTGGTCACTTGTGACTGTAAGCATCGTTGTCGCGACTAGGAGGTAGCCTCGGGTCGTGACACCTATAATAACCAATCGTGGTCACCAGTCGTTTCCATTGGGGCTTCAACTTGTACATCTTCAGGATTTTGGCTAATTTTCTCAGAACGACTCATGCCACGAATCGTTGTCACTTATAACGATCCATAGTCAACATCAACATCACTCCTGGAATCAGAAACCTTCACTATTATCACTATGACTTGGGCTACAAGTCGTATCGTAACCAATGACTCGTAGTCCAGTCAGTAAGTTTGATTTTAAACTTTTTCTTCTATTTAATATCCAGTTAACTTCCAACCTATTTTACCTAAAAAATATACATAAACACACATCATATCTAACAAAATATCCTAAGTATTTGCATATTTTCCTAGTTTTAAGCATCGAAAGTTCCATGAAACCATGGCACATCAACACCTTCAACTTAGACTGTTTGCATGTCCTCAGGCAACAAAAGTAAAAACAAAACCAAAAATGTTTTTTAAACAAGAAAAAAACAAGATACCTACGATAGTCAATCTCAAATTTGAATCAAACACATCGCCCCCTCTTATTTTTACTTTTTAAGAATAATTGTGTGGGTGAGAACACCATAGCTTGCCCTTATTTTCTTTACCTTAGTTTTCAGGCAGTCGGGTTAGGATTATTGTAGGACTTTACTCGACTTGTAACGTACGCTTGGGGCAGTTATGGTATATTTTGGAATTTAGTGACTAGGCCTCATTGGCACTGCAATTACGTTTCTAGGTCCACTTATCAACCAACTTTTCTTTTATTCCGCCTTTATTTCTCCCTTTTTATTCTTTTATTTCTTATTCAGGCTGTGTGTGGTTTCTTTTATTCTTTCTTTTTTAATTTTTCTTTTTTGATTTCTTTTTTCCATTTTTTCTTACCACATCCAACCCTACTTTCTTTTCTCCTATTTACATCCTTATTCATATCCAATTTTAATCACGCATCTCTATGATAGCCACCCTCAACTTAGGTGATTTGCAAAATGTCCAAAGAGGACTAAGGATAAAACAGGTTCATTGTAACTAAAATGGGAAAGTAAAAGGTGAAAAAATACAAATAGTCTATATAGGCTCAAAATAGGGATCAAGAGATACTTATTTATGCTTGGAAGGTTATTTAGGCCAAAAATGAACTAAGTTCAAGAACAACCTATGCTCATTTCCTAATCGACTATCCTACAACCTAGGCAAGACCAACCATGAATGTTTTGGATTCAACACACCTTAGAAACTAAGTAAGCATGTAACACACACATGGAATAGGTTTGCATCAAAAACTACTACCTATCCAGTTTATGCAAATACTAGCTATGATTATCATGTTCCTAATCCTAATGCCAAAACGAAATTCACAATAGCCACATATATATACATACCACACCGTTCAAAACACATTTTTTTAGGGGTATTATTTTTCTCAAAAACTATTTAAGCACAGTCAAAATACATTATCAACTACCTTAGGCACTCAATTTCCTCCTAGTTAAATAGAACAACAAAAAACATCATGAAATAAAACACAAAATGACACAATATTTCCTAGACATGCCGATTCTACAATCATACCTCGGCTGATGGAAAAAAAGCACGACAACAAAAATTTATGGTGGTTGTGGTACACCCCACCCCCAAAAAAAGCATATGCATTGTCCATAGTGCATCTAAAAGGTAAAAACGGGGAGTAAGGACATACCTGGGCGTACTAGGAACTATCTCATAATGTCTCAGCATAGGAGAACCTAAAATATGCCCCACTCTTATTAGTTATAGTCTCAGTGGTGATCAATATTCTCTCATCAGCAATGGCACAGATGGTGGTCGGTGCGCTTAGTAATGTCTCTGGAGGCAGAGTAGTATTCCCACTAAAATTTGCTACAGTTGCAGCTATCATATAAATAACTCTGGAGCTATTGGCTCCTGGCACTATCTTATGAACCCTCGACTGGTGGTCTTATGCAGACTGAACACTGGCCACCTTAGCCACCTTCATATCCTTATCCTTTCATCTCTTTCTCTTCTTCCTCAGTCTCTCACCACCTTCACCCTTAATAGCTGGTTCTTTTACCTTGGTTCCCTAAATATTTGGCACCTCTTCCTCCTGGATCTCTTCAATATTGGAGTTAGACAGGAATGTTCTCATATGCATCTCCTCTATTGCATCTCAAAGCGAGGCCAACTCTTCATCACGCCCATCAGATTTGGGGACTGAATATCTGCCAACTTTTGGCTAATTCACTGCTCAAATTCATTAAATCAGGTCGGTACATTCCTAATCTCCCATTGAATCTCTCTCTTAACCCATAACTATATTCCCTACTCAATATTGGTTACCATATACTCAAGTGCGCCTAATATTTTTAGTATATCAGTCAGAAAGGCTTACAGGACTAGAGCATAGCCAGTGGAGGCTTTCTTGGAAGTGAATGGTCTTGCTACAGGAGGTAAGTTCAGAGTCTAAAAAGTACCTATTGTATTTATCGAGGCTTGGGGATCGAACTAGGTAGTATCAATAGGGGTATCGCCAACATCAGTGAATTGTAGAGTATCAATACCATGCCCTCCTGCTTAAAATGCCTCCCAAAGTAAAGTGTCCCCTATATTTTCCTTGGAGATGGGGTTAGAAAAATCTCATGTCAATCCTAAATCTATAGTCCTTTAAACTTGAAAGAATCAATCCACACTTGGGATATCTCACACACCCTGAGATAAACACAGCTGTATTAATAGGCATGGGAAGGCTAAGGTTATGTCCATTTTCACTGCCCAATCGCAAATCTTCTGAGCTATAATCTTAGCTATGTCAATCTCATAGCCCTTTATGATACCTGCAAATAGGGTGGCTCGATCAGGACTCACCATATTATCCCCATTTGTGGGACTCAATGATGATGCACTAGAATCTACCATACCTTTGCAGCAAAATTTAGACTACCCATCGTGATCTATGTTGAAGGACCAACCATCTAAGGCACCTCATCCTGCACATGTAGTAATAATCCCGACCATCCACCAAAAATGAGTGTACTTATCCCCTATCCCAATTTATTTCTGAAATACCTGGGTTTTGGTACTTAGAAAATTTCTTGCTTTTAAGCTCTATGGACATCATATGAGGGGGGTACTATTCATATGATAGGGTACGTGCTGGGATCCCTCTACTCGTATGAAAATCAGTATGGTCTTGGGTGATTACTATCCAAGGTACGAGTGGACACCATACGAATCATATAGAGATGGTAAGAGTGAGTAAAGCCATTTCGTATGGTGATCAGTGTGTCATCCTCTTAGTAGGTGGCCTAGGGTACAGGTTTTGGGTACTTATCATATACTTGGGTGCAAGATGGCCTTAGTGGTCATATGTTGGTCAGTATTGGAGGCCAAGTTTATGCTTGAGGTATAAGTGGTGGGTACCACTTGTATGATAGGGTACGGGTTGGATGGTGGAGTCATACCTTTCTGTGGGAATTCGTTTACAGTTTAAGTTGGTGGTATTCTGGACATTTTCCCTCTTAACCCCTTATGACTCCACAACTTAAAACACTACTGGGATTTCATTTACCCTATTATTCTAATCTTAAACACTCAAAAACACTCAAATTTCTCTTAAGTTTGTGGGTTAAGGTAAGGCTAGGGTTTTATTAAGAGGATCAATTAAGGTTTTCAAGGGGTGATTTCTCTCCCTCTTCTTCACAACCGAAGGCATGTTACTTCTCCCTCACTGTTAGTTCAACTAAATTCATGTTTTAATGAATGGTTTTCATGACTTAATTGTGGGTATTATTTGGTATTGAAATTAATGTTGGGGGTTCTGGTTGTAAAGGTTTGAATATTGCTTTTGTAACGCCCTAAAATTGGTCCCAAGACATCACACAGTGCTTAGGATCACAAGTGATCCCAAACAAACCCTTCTACTAGCATAACTCATAAGTAACTTAATAAAATACATAAAATGACTGAGTTTACTGTGCGGAAACATAATAATGGTGGAATCTATGAAAAATAAAATACTGATATCATTTTACATTCTGATAAAGTCTGAATAGAGGGACTAAAATTACATTATTGACTCTAACTGACATTTGTGAAGCCTCTACTATACTGACTATAGATAGCTGGGGCACGAATCCAACTACCAGTAATCAATACATATGAGTAAGAAAATAAAGTACATAAATAATATTTAACTGAAGTTACCGAAGTAGGTGGACATATCATCTGCTGGCTGGAATCTGCAACTGTCTGATTCTGAATGTGCATACTACAACTGAACCGATACCTACATTATGAGATAATGTAGCACATAGACGTATATGTGGATCAGTACTTTGAGGATGTACTGAGTATATGGGGTGAAATGCATAAGTAAAACACCATCTCATCATCATAATTAATAAAACAATGCATGCTAAGTATAAATGGCTCACATAAGCTGGAATATCTGAAATACTGAAATAATAAGAAGCAAATCATACTTTATAAATCTAGTGAGTCATAACATTTAGTTCTAAAAGTTGTGCTTGTATTCTCTCTTTAAGTCATACTGTCTACATGTAGAAAGGACTCACTCTAAATTTAGAAATTTGTAAGCTGAAATCTATAGCTAATATCTTTCTGTAAAGCATAATCTGAGTAGACTTTGTGAGCCTTTACACTTAATTTTTCTGAAATCTTTTTCTATTATTTTGTTCTGAGAAACTATCCTGAGAACCTTTACTATTAAACTGTGAGGAAAACACTTTATCTTAAGGCTTTAGGAATCTTAAAAACCATAGTTTCCAAAACATATGCTTTTATCTTAAGTCTTTAAACCAATAGACTATTTTAAGAGTATGGGACTTCTTTGGGGAGGTTCTTCTAACCAACATACACCATGTGAGCACCCATGGAGTCCCACATCTTGCCCACATTGGGGAGAGTTGTTCTACCCTTGCCATCGGAATAGAACTTCTTATCTTAAGTGATCACAATCTTAGTAATCCACATAGAAGTGAGATTATCTTAATCCTACGGGAGCATATAGTTATGGGGCATGAAGCCTTGGTAACATACCCATCTCGGTGCTAAATACTACTCCCATTCTTATGCTTAAAATCTTAAGAAATCCACTTCAAATTAGCACAAGAGTTTACAAGAAAACCAGTTATGCTCTTTCTTTTCTTTAAATCTCAAGTCATATGACCAATGTGGATTCTTTATCTTAGCTTAGGACCAAAAGGTCAAATCTTTCTCAAAATCTAAGGATAATCTTATCATAGGATGCTCAAGGCATAAATAGTCTTAAAATAATAATCTTTAATTAGGGTTTAATGACCCATGCATCAAACTCATGTTAAAACACCAAAAGGTTCATTCTTGATAATGTAAATATTTGATAAGTCAACTCAAAATCTGGAAATTTCAGCAATATGCATGAAAATATGAACATAATCATGTACTTCAATTTCTAAATCAATGGAAATAAAATAATCTCATAAATATCAACATTGGGTATGAACCCTAATTTCAAATTCAGGAAAAATCATATAAAATCAAATAACTTTTGTAATTAAAGCAAGTTTTGAATACAAGGGTGAAAGGATTATCCTTGTTCATAACCCCACATACCTTAATTGATGATCTTAGATGAAAATCTTGTATCTTCGATTCCTATTGTGTCTTTGGAGATGAATTCTTAGAGTTCTTGAATTGGGAATCCTTAATCTTGAACTATAAATCCTTAGTCTTGAAATATTTTGGAGAATTAATGAAAAAAATAGATTTCTTGGAGAGAACGTTTGATATTTAGGGTTTTCTTTTGAGAGTGAATGGATGAAATAAGCATAAAGTTCTTTGAAATGGGTTTAATCTTAGGTTTTGGACGGATTGGGGCTTTGGGAATTGACCAAAGTGCCCTTTTTAAACTATAAGTCAGAACTAGAAAAAGATAAATTTTCCAAATCTGCATGCCACCGCAACGTGACACAATCGCGGTAGCTCACTGGATAACGGACAATTGGGAACTGGGCTCCCTCCGCAATGCGGAGCTATCGCGGTGCCCCTTTGGAATGCCATTTTGGCCAATGGCGCCACGCGCCACTATCGTGTTGGGCTACTGGATTTCGACAATTGAGAAATTAGCCCTCTCTATGATGCGCCAATATCACGGAGGTCCACTAGAATTGACAATTGTGATTGTAAAATTCTCCGCGATAATCACGGTGTTTTACGACTGAAACTTAAAATCATCATAACTTCTTACTCAATTATCGAATTAAGGCGAATCTTATATCGTTGGAAAGCTATTTCAATTTCCTACGCATTGGAGGGTGTAAAACTGAAAAATTCCACATGAAATAAATATTCTTCATTTTTTAAGCAAATCCTCAATATTTTAGGAATGAATTTAAGCTAGGAAAATTATGGGGTATTATAGTTTTCCCATGTTTTCTTTATTGTTTTCATGTTATAATGCTGGAATTGAACATGTGGTTTCATGGAAATAGTCAATTGGTTCTTGGTTTTGGAAACTATATGCCCCAATATATTTGATAATATGCTTGTGATAATGCTTTTGTTACATAGTTGGACTTTTATTGAAACTTTGCATGGTATAAATTGGTAATGGAACCTAAATTGGTTAAATGGTTTTAAATGGTTGAATGGTAAGGCCTTGGTAGCCATGGCTTTGATTGAAAACCTTGTGGGGTACACGGGAATCCCTTAAGGGAATCTTACAATAGAATCTATAGGTACATGTGAATCCCCTAAAATTGGCTAAAGACATTACTTGCAAGCAATAGTCGGTATGATGATACCACTTCTTATATCCTTGATTAATTATATATGGAATTGATGGTTTGGTTGTATGCCAATAGTTTTAATTGGTAAATAATGGTAGGTTGTGATAGCTAACTATGAAGGCGTGAGTCTAATGGATGGACACTGGAAACTCATGTTTTCCAACATGAGGATTGGTCATGGAGACCATATACTTTTGGGGTACATGGAAATCCCCTAAGTTCTACTTATATATATGTATCATGGATGGTGAAGGGTACACGGGAATCCCCTGCCCCTATGATATCTCCAATTTGTGCGGCTACATACACTGGGCCTATTCAGGGGGTAACACTGGACCCATATAACTCTTGGGTGGTTCAAGGATGGTTAAGATACACAAACCTAGGTTAATGGTTTATAAGTCATGCTAAACCTGATTCTCTTTCCTGGAATAGATTATAGATATATGTATGTATAATGCCCCGAGCCTGATTCCCCAGACGCTACATGGTTCTAACAATCCCGAAGGACCACTAGCTAACCCATGACTGGTACCTACTGCAATAACTGTATAATAACACTGTAAATATGGAATAATGGGCTGAAAACATGCCATAAGGTTTGAAACTATAATATTGGTATAAAAGCGAAATGTGGTATACCAATACCAAAACTGATTATAAATACTGAAGTCTGAACATCTAGTCTGAAAGACTCTAAACTTTCTGAATAAGGAGTTGATGGGACATGTCCCCAACTAACTCCAACTGCTGAAATAAACTAAGTGTTGAAAGAATGAAATAGTCAAGTAATAACATCCTCAAATAATGAGGACTCACTGCTAGTCTTTCTGCTAAACGTTTGATCTACTAAGGGTGATCTGGATCTCGTGCTTCTGAACCTATGGTATAAAACACCATAGCGCAAGAGAAAAATATGCGTCAGTACGTGGAAATGTACTGGTATGCAAGTGAGGTAAGGTTGAATGAAAAGGTTCATATGCATGAATAATACCAACAAACTGAGTAACACCCATATAGCTCTTGGGTGGTTCAAGGATGGTTAAGATACACAAACCTAGGTTAATGGTTTGTAAGTCATGCTAAACCCGATTCCCTTTCTTGGAATAGATTATAGATATATGCATGTGTAACGCCCCGAGCCTGATGCCCCAGTCGCTACATGGTTCTAACAATCCCGAAGGACCACTAGCTAACCCATTACTGGTACCTACTGCAATAACTATATAATAACACTGTAAATGTAGAATAATGGGCTGAAAACATGCCATAAGGTTTGAAACTATAATACTGATATAAAAGTGAAATGTGGTATAACAATACCAAAACTGATTATAAATACTGAAGTCTAAACATCTAGTCTGAAAGCCTCTAAAATTTCTGAATAAGGATTTGATGGGACATGTCCCCAACTAACTCCAACTGTTGAAATAAACTAAGTGTTGAAAGAATGAAATATTCAAGTAATAACATCCTCGAATAATGAGGACTCACTGCTAGTTTGTCTGCTAAACGTCTGATCTACTAAGGGTGCTATGGATCTTGTGCTTCTGAACCTACGGTATAAAACACCATAGCACAAAATAAAAGTATGTGTCAATATGTGGAAATGTACTAGTATGCAAGTGAGGTAAGGCTAAATACAAAGGTTCATATACATGAACAATACCAACAGATTGAGTAACATAAACGTGAGAATACATGCATGGATACGTAATTGTAAATGAGATCATGATAATACTGACTACTGAGTCTAAATATTGATAACATGAGTTTCTTATAACTGATGTAGTGTTAACTGAGTAAATATGGCTGACAGTCCTGATTCTAATAGAACTAGCTGAGTTCTGTACTGAACTGAGTGACTGTATCTGACAGTCCTAAATCTGAAGAACTATCTGAGTTATTTTGCTAAGACTAAGACTAAGACTGTGGGAAGTAGTCATCTAACCGACATGCCTCTTTTCTGTATAGAGTTGGGGTCCAGTCTGTAACCCCAATTGGAAGGGTATCAATACCGCGCCACTGGTAAAGACAAGCTGTGAGTGACCCTCATCTGGTAATGTCCCCAAAGAAGAATGGTGGGACCCTCAACTGGTAGTGTTGATCCACCTCATCAACTCTAAACTGCCAGTGTTGATGTCTCAACCTATGCTGGCTACATAGTTTTGGAACGCAAGGATTGCTTCTAAGGGTCACACCCTCAACTGTCAGTGTGTTCCCTCATCTTTGGGTTCGCTCGGTGTTGAATCCTACTCCCAACTACATAGATACTAAACTAATTATATTGAGATAAACTGGATTGAGTTCACTGAGTTCCGTGGACTGATAGAATATTATTAAATTATGTTAACTGACTGAGTTCATGAGATTACTGAGTTTTTCCTGAGTCATGTAACTGACTGAATTCTACTGAGTTCTGAAACTAGCTGAGAATACTACTGATCATGGTAAGACCGAGGTTATCATGAAACTGACACTAGCTCTAGGCACACAGCTAAACTGTCGGGTACAAGTACCCCCAGGACTCGATAGCATAAAACTAGCAAGACATGACACTTCTTGAACACATGACTATAGTCAACAATTTAGAGTACAATCATTGGGGATTTTCATGAAGTATTCGCATGCCATAAGCTTACACATGAATAGGAATGCATATAAACATGTCATAATTTCATAAGACTAATCTCATGAGCATTACATCAATCCATTTCAATGCATAACAATAACATGGGAGTCATTTTGAACATAAGGGTAAAACATGGATTCATCAATTTGGTCACAATTAAGTCATAAGGAAAAATTCCTCTTCTCTTAGGCATTTTATCAAACACCTTGCATGCATAATTGTAGGCTTAGGCATGAATATTAAAACAACACATTATGGCAACATCTTGCACTTCAAAATTCAAGAATTCCAACACATACTAACATATTTTCATGATGTTATTAAAGATTCCAACTTGGAAGTCAAACAACAACATAAACATGGATATAATTCAATTCATAACATGGAATTCAAAGTTTATATTTTTAAAAGGGTTTCTTGAGCTTCATGGGTGAAAGAAACCCATGAATCAACACTTAACATACCTTAGATGGAAGTTTCTTGTTGACTAACAGTGGAATCTCCTGGATTAGAACCATCAATTGAAAATCCTAGACTTGTTCTTTAGGAAATTTGAGAGAAACAACTATATTTTGGTGAAAACCTAACTAAATCTCGTGTTATAAGATTATATAGGGGGAGGGGGGATTGACCATTTTTCCCTTAAAGATGCAGAAATTTAATGACTATAACTGGGCACCGACATGTTGAGCGACGCAATGCGTCAATGGCTTCGACGCGATACCTGACACGTTGCGCCATGATTGCGCCAAGCCTCAGTATTTTGACTCTGGGAACCTGCAGTAATGTTAACTAATGCGATAGGCGATGCGGCGCGCCAATATCGCATTGGTCCACTAGTTTCGGACACCAAATATGGTCTAAACGAGGTCCAAAAAATCTGAAACTCGTCTGGGAACACCTAATGACCTTCCTGATCATGAATCAAAAAAAATACAAACCATTAAAGGACATTAAGGTCTCAAAATGAGATTGTCAACTTTCTAAGGCCAATAAAATAAACTAAGTCTGAAATCTTAGCTTGAATTTTCTAAGTCTTAGACCCCTTGACAAGCCTAAAAGGATGAATTAAGCTTAGAAATTTTGCGGAGTCTTACAATATCTCCCCCTTGGGAACATTCGTCCTCAAATAAGACTAACTGAGATGGGAGAAATGATAAGCTAAAGTATATACTGATCATGAACAACTAAAACAAGAGTACATGATTGACATTACTGATTTACTGAGATTCTTACTGAGCATGCATATCTGATGCATGATTTCATGACTGAGCTGAAACATGGATGCATGATAGGGAGTACTGATTCACTTATTCATGCATATATGATGTACGAATACATGACTGACATGATGCATGAACACATGACTGAATATGCAATAGTAGTTGATACCAAGTTTATAATGGGAATCTGAGCAGGAAACTGAATACCAAGTTGTAATTGAATTTTGAACATGAAACTGAATAATCTTAAGAAAAGATATTACCTTGGGTTGAGTCTAAGTTTATGGAGAAAAGGTGAGGATACTTGGTCCGCATGTCTTCTTCTTCTTCCTATGTAGCTCCCTCAATGGACTGATTTTGCCAAAGAACTTTGACTTGAGGGACTTCTTTGTTCCTCATTCTACGAGTCTGATAGTCAAGGATTTTGACTGGAATATCTTCATACGAGAGGTTGTTCTGAATGTCTATTGCCTCTATAGGGACTACAACTGTTGGGTCACGTATGCACTTCTTAAGCAAGGAGACATAAAACACTGGATGGACTGAGGCTAGATCTGAAGGCAATTCAAACTTATAAGCTACCTTGCCAAAGAGACTAAGAATTTTAAAGGGACCGACATATCGGGGATTGAGCTTTCCATTCTTACCAAACCACTTCACTCCCTTCATGGGAGAGATTTTAAAATAAACATAAGCACCAATCTCAAACTCGAGATCTTTTTTGCGCAAATCTGTATACAACTTTTATTGGATCTGAGATGTCTTGAGCCCTTATATGATCAACTAGACTTTCTCTAAGGTATAGAATACCAAGTCAGGACCTACTACTGTGACCTGTCCCACTTTAAACCAACCGATTGGAGATCTACATCTCCTACCATAGAGAGCTTCGAATGGATCCATCTTAATACTAGAATGATAGTTGTTATTGTATACAAACTCAATCAAAGGCAAGTGGTAATCCCAACTACCCTTGAAATCAATTGCACACGCTCGTAGCATATCTTTTAAAGTCTAAATGGTCCTTTCTACTTGAACATCTGTTTGGGGATGGAAGGTTGTACTAAGGTAAACTCGGGTACCTAGACCCTTTTAGAATGCCTTCCAGAACTGAGAGGTAAACTGGGTACCTCTATCAGAGACAATAGACAATGGGACACCGTGTAATCTGACCAACTCACAGATATAGATTTTGGCATAATCCTTGGCTGAATAAGAGGTATGGACTGGAAGGAAATAAGCTGATTTCATGATCCTATCTATAATGATCCAAACTGAATTATGTTGATGATGAGTAGGGGGGAAACCCGTCACAAAGTCCATGTTCATGTCTTCCCACTTCCAAGTGGGAATATTAAACTATTGCATGGACCCACTAGGCTTCTGATGCTCTATCTTAACCTGTTGACACGTAGAGCACTTAGCCACAAACTCTGCAACATCTCTCTTCATACCACTCCACCAATAGATCTCCCACAAGTCACGGTACATCTTAGTTGCCCCTGGATGAATAGAGTATCGTGCACCATATGCTTCTACAAGGATTAACTACCTTAAGTCGACTACACTCGGCATACAGAGATGACCCTGACAACGCAAAACACCATTTGAACTGTTTAGAAGAGCAAAAACTGGAGATGAGGTGAGTCGAGTCTTCAACTCCTGAAAACTCTTCTCGCAAGGATCTTACCACTAAAACTTGACTTTCTTCTGAGTCATTCTGGACATAGGGGATGCAATAGAAGAAAATCCCTCAATAAAACATCTGTAATAGCTAGCCAAACCTAAGAAACTCGTGATATCTGATGGAGAGATAGGGCGAGGATAGTTTCTTACTGCTTCGGTCTTTTGAAGATCAACTCTAATGCCATCACCAAAAATGATATGACCAAGGAAGGCTACTGACCTTATCCAAAATATGCACTTACTAAATTTGGCGAACAGCTGATGATTTCTGAGAGTCTGCAATTCTATTCTGAGATGTTCAGCGTGATCACGCTCACTGCAGGAGTAAACAAGGATGTTATCTATGAAGACTATGATGAACATGTCCAAGTACTGCTTGAACACTCGGTTCATCAAGTCCATGAAGGCCGATGGGGCATTGGTAAGACCAAAGGACATGAATAAGAATTCGAAGTGACCATACCGAGTTCAAAAATCTATTTTTAGAATGTCACATTCTCTGACTCTACGCTGATAATAGCCTAATTTGAGGTCTATCTTAGAGAAATAACTGGCACCCTGGAGTTGGTCAAATAAGTCATCAATTCTGGGAAGTAGATACTTGTTCTTGATCATGACTTTATTGAGCTGACGGTAATCAATGCATATTCTGAGAGAATAGTCTTTCTTTTGCATGAATAAGAATGGTGCACCCCACGGGGACACACTAGGTCTGATGAATCCCTTATCCAGGAGATTCGTCAACTGTTCTTTCAATTCTCTGAGTTCTATTGGTGTCATTCTGTATGGAGGAGTAGATATGGGCTGAGTATCTAGAAGAATATCAATGTCGAAGTCTATTTCCTTTTTGGGAGGAATTTCTGGAAAATCTTCGAGAAAGACATCTGAATATTTATTCACTACTGGGACTGATTCAAGATTGGGAGTTTCGGAACTAGTGTCCTTAACTCGAACAAGATGATAGACACATCCCTGAGATATTATTTTTCATGCCCAAAGGTAGGAAATAAGCTGACCTTTGAACGCTGAAGTACTACCCCTCCACTCTAGGATAGGTTCATTCAAAAACTAAAACTAGACTAATTTGTTTTTGCAGATGACTGTGGCATAGCAGGAATGAAGCCAATCTATACCAAGAATGATATCAAAATCAGTCATCTCTAATTCGACTAAGTCTGCTGATGTAACTTTCTGAGATACCATAATCGGACAGTTCATGTATACCCGTCGGGCTATGATAGTTTTACCTACTAGGGTAGAGACTGAAAAGGGTTCTTCTAGAATTTCAGGACTAACTCTAAAATCAACTGCTATATAAGGAGTAACAAAAGAAAAAGAAGCTCCTGGATCTAGTAAAGCATAAACATGTATATGAAAGATTTGTAACGTACCAGTGACTATATCAGGAGAATTTTCCTAATCTTATCAGGATTGAAGTGCATAAAGTCTGTTTGGGTATTTCCTATTGGTGGCACTAGAAGTGGCACCCTGCTGGTCTGAGCGACCGGATTGAGCTGAGGAACGGTTACACTGACCCCGAAAGCCTGACTGGGGACAATCTCTAACCTTGTGTCCTGGCTTTCCACATCCAAAAAAGATGTCGCTGCTAGCTCTACAAATACCCTGATGGTTTTTACCATAAGTCTGACAAAGAGGATGAGTACGGGCACTGCTAACACTACCCTGAGGTTTAGGGCCTGATGCCCTATCCCTGTTGTCGTCTCAAAATTTTGGCACTAGAGAACTGGCTGAGGAAGAAGCTAGAATGGATGACTTTGGGCAGAACTGAGAATGATTCCCACCCTCTGACTTAGGCTGAGCAAAGTTGAAACTATCTATCTTTTCTTTTTTATTCTGTTTCTCTCATCTTAATTTTCTGCTCTTCCATCTTTTGAGCATGGATCATAAGCCTGGCTATGTCCATCTCACTAACCAACATCACAGACCTGTACTTATTGACAACACTATTATTTACTCCAGAAATAAACTTACTCATCTTAGCCCTGCTGTCTGCAACAACATGAGGAGCGTATCTAGCTAATTGAGTATACTTAAGAGAATACTATTTAACTGTCATGTTTCCTTACCTGAGTTTGATAAACTCTAACACCTTAGCTTCCCTTAGCTTTAGGGGAAAGAATCTATCTAAGGAGGCAGTGGCAAACTCCTCCCACTTAATAAGCCCTGCATCTATAGCCCTCTCTACCTTCCACTGTTTGAACTACATGTGAGCCACATCCTGTAACTGATATATAGCTAGCTCAGCACTCTCAAAGTGGTAAATCCCATGATATCAATAACTTTCTAAACTTGAACAAGGAATTCTTGAGGGTCCTCATCTGACTTAGACCCGAAAAAGGATGGAGGATTTATTCGAGTGAAGTCCCGAATCTTGGCTGCAACTGAATTGGACACTAGGTTGGCCGGAACGATAGTTGGTCATTCATTCTAAGCAGCAACTAAATTAGCAAGAGTAGTGAATACAGCTCTGAACTCTGCATGAGAAACATGTTCTCCCAAGGGATCTGCTTGGACGAGCTGAGGGGCTGATTGATTTCTATTTTTTTAGGAGGCATGTTCTGTAGGAAAAAAGGGAGAAATAGATTAGACTAAGATTTAAATTTAAGCTCATGCTCACTGGCACAACATGAATACTAAAAGAAGGGAAACTGTTCCTAAAACATCTTATAGCCTCTAGTACATAAATGTGGCGCGCAACACACCCATGCATAAGACTCTACTAGATATGACTTTTCAGAATTCCTGGGACACTTTTGAAAATTAGGCTCTGATACCATGTTTATAATTCCTCGAGCCTGATGCCCCAAATGCTACATGGTGCTAACAATCCCAAAGGACCACTAGCTAACTCATGACTGGTACCTGCTGCAATAAGTGTATAATAATACTGTAAATATAAAATAATGGTCTTAAAACATGCCATAAGTTTTCAAATTGTAATATTGATATAAAAGTGAAATGTGGTATAACAATACCAAAACTGATTATAAATACTAAAGTCTGAACATCTAGTGTAAAAGCCTCTAAACTGTTTGAATAGAGAGTTGATGGGACATGTCCCTAACTAACTCCAACTGCTGAAATAAATTAAGTGCTAAAATAATTAAATAGTCAAGTAATAACATCCTCTAATGATGAGGACTCACTTCTAGTCTGTCTGCTAAACGTCTAATCTACTAAGGGTGCTCTGGATATCGTGCTTCTGAACCTATGGTGTAAAATACTATAGCGCAAGAGAAAAGTATGCATCAGTACATAGAAATATACTGGTATGCAAGTGAGGTGAGGCTGAATGCAAAGGTTCATATTCATAAATAATACCAACTGACTGAGTAACATAAACATGAGAATACATGCATGGATATGTAACTGTAAATGAGATCGTGATAATACTGACTACTGAGTCTGAATACTGATAACATAAGTTTCTTATAACTAATGTACTGTTAATTGAGTGTCTGACAGTCCTGATTCTGATGGAACTAGCTAAGTTTCGTACTAAACTATGTGACTGTATCTGACAGTCCTGAATCTGAAGAACTATCTGAGTTCTTTTGCTGAGACTAAGACTGAGACTGTGGGAAGTAGTCATCTAACTGATATGCCTCTTTTCTATATAGAGTTGGGGCCCAATCTATAACCCCAATTGAATGGGTGTCAATATCGCACAATTGGTAAGGACAAGTTGTGGGTGACCCTCATCTGGAAGTGTCCCCAAAGGAGTATAGTAGGACCCTCAACTGGTAGTGTTAATCCACCTCATCAACCCTCAACTGTCAGTGTTGATGTCTCAACTTATGCTGGCTACATAGTTCAGGAACACAAGGATTGCTTCTAAGGGTCACACTCTCAACTGTCAGTGTGTGCCCTCATTCTTGGGTTTGCTCGGTCCTGAATCTTCTCCCAACTGAATAGACACTAAACTAATTATACCGATATAAACTATACTGAGTTCACTGAGTTTCGTGGACTGAAGAAATGTTACTTAATTCTATTAACTGACTGAGTTCTTGAAATTACTGAGCTTTTTCTGAATCAGGTAACTGACTGAATTCTACTGAGTTTCAAAACTAACTGAGAATACTACTGATCATTGCGTGACTGAGGTTATCATGAAACTAACACTAGCTCTAGGCACACAACTAAATTGTCGGGTACAAGTACCCCTAGGACTCGATAGCTTGAAACTGGAAAGACATGACACTTCTTGAACACATGACCATAGTCAACAATTCAGAGTACAATCATTGGGGATTTTCATGAAGTATTCGCATGCCATAAGCTTACACATGAATAGGAATGCATATAAACATGTCATAATTTCATAAGCCTAATCTCATGAAAGTTACATCAATGCATAATAATAACATGGGAGTCATTTTGAACATAAGGGTAAAACATGGATTCATCAATTTGGTCACAATTAAGTCATAAGGCAAAATTCCTATTCTCTTAGGCATTTTATCAAACACCTTGCATGCATAACTGTAGGCTTAGGCGTGAATATTAAAACAACACATTATGGCAATATCTTACACTTCCAAATTCAAGAATTCCAACACATACTAACATATTTTCATGATGTTTATTAAAGATTCCAACTTGGAAGTCAAACAACAACATAAACATGGATATAATTCAATTCATAACATGGAATTCAAAGTTTATATTTTTAAAAGGGTTTATTGAGTTTCATGGGTGAAAGGAACCCATGAATCAACACTTAACATACCTTAGATGGAAATTTCTTGAAGATTAACGGCAGAATCTCCTGGATTAGAACCTTCAATTGAAAACCCTAGACTTGTTCTTGAGGGAATTTGAGAGAAAAAATTATATTTTGGTGAAAACCTTGCTGAATTTCTTGTTATAGGCATATATAAGGGGGAATTTACCTTTTTTCCCTTAAAGAAGCAGACATTTAGTGACTAAAATTGGGCACTGATGCATTGAACGATGCGGTGCATCGATGGATTCGATGCAATACTCAATGCATCGTGCCAGGATTGCGCCAAGCCTCAGTAGTTTTGACTCTGGCAACCTTCAACAATGTTAACCAACGTGATAGGCGATGCGTCACGCCAAGATCATGTTGGTCCACTATTTTGGGACACCAAATATGGTCTAAACGAGGTCCAAAAAATGGGAAACTCATTCGGGAACACCTAATGACCTTCCTGATCATGAATCAACAAAAATACAGACCATTAAAGGACATTAAGGTCGCAAGATGAGATTTCCAACTTTTGAATGCTAATAAAATAAACTAAATCTTAAATCTTAGCTAGAATTTTCTAAGTCTGAGACCCCTTGACAAGCCTAAAAGGATGAATTAAGCTTAGAAATTTTGAGGGGTCTTACAATATGGAAGTATATGCATATGGCTACTTACTTGGTTTTAAATATTGGCATTAATTTATCTTTATTCCTGAGTGCATGCTAGTATTTATCATGCTAACCGTCTTTGGGTGTTGTATCCCCATGTGATGCAGAAACCGGCCATACTACTCCTCCTACTCAGTGATCGGATTTGGGTACAACTTAGAGTTGGATTAAAGTGGTGATCTTCCATACTTTCAAAGGCTCAATTTCATGTTATTTCTTATTTTCACACTTTGGTTTTGGCTATGGTCAGGGGAATATCTCGACCAGATATTATTTTAATTTCAGATAGAAGTTTTGTGAGACTACTATGGGTTGGTATGGGCGGTGTCGGTATTGGTGTTAGCCTTGGCACTATTATTGGTATTATGGCAGATACCATTTGACTGTAGTTGATTTATGATTGTTCTATCTTATTATGTTTTGGAAAGGTTATGGATTTATTTTTGTTATGGTGGTTAGTTCGGTAATGGATGGTTTAACTTGTTTGGGTAGGCATGGTTATAGACCTATCCTAGAATTTTAAGTGATACATAACTCTATCTTATTATATACTCAGAATTCATTCAACTTAGGGTATGTGTTTGGAAGTTGGATTGTGTATCAGTGGCGGTCTTCAGTCCTTGTTGGACTTGGGATACCCATTATGACAAGGCCCTGGTTTGGGTAGTGTCAATATGGTACGAGAGTCCTAGGTTCATGGTCAATTAGGAGTCCATAATTTCGTGTCAAGTAGGGTCTCTTTTAAGGGAATATAGTGCGCCACACTCATAAGGGAGAGGCTATAAGGCATTTAGGAACATTTATCTTTCTTGTGTTCTATTTTCAAGATTTAGAGTCTAATTCCTGGAATCTTCTCTGATTCTCATTTGTTTTCTTTTCAGATCATGCCTCGATGATCTGAAGCTCATGAAAACTCCTCTGCCCCAACTGAGGACAATGTTGATGAGGCACATTGTAATGACCCGACACTACCCCTAATCTTCATACAGTTCTTAGGACCACAAGTGATCCCAAGCTAACCCTTGTACTAGCATAACTTATGAGCAACTGAATAAAAAACATAAGTCTGAATGAAATGGGCAGAAGATACATCTTTTCTAAATATGATCAACACAAACTATATTAAAATGATTGCAACTCTACCTTATACAAAACCAAAACTGAAATAAAATATACAACTCAACTAACTATCTACAAAGCCTCTACTATACTGATTATAGGTAGCTGGGATGTGAATCAAACTACCACTAATCAATACATATGAGTGAGAAAGTAAAGTACATAGTAACTTCTAACTGGAGTCCCCGAAGTAGGAGGACTCATCACCTACTGGCTAGAATCTGCAACTGTCTACTTATAAGGTGCATGCTACAACTGGTACTTATATTATTAAAAAATTTAGCACATAGACATGTATGTGGATTAGTACTTTTGGAATTTACTGAGCATATGGGGGTTAATGCATAAGTAAAACAATAATGCAATATTTAAATAAACTTTCAAGACTGCATGCTAAATGTGACTGACTCACCTTGGCTTGAATAATCAAAATTGTCAAATCATAAGTCATGAGTAATAAAACATTAAAAAAATTCCTGTGAGCCACCACACTTAGTTTTAATAAACTATACTCTTATTCTATTCTTCAAAATCATGAAGGCTAAGTGAGAAGGGCTCACCTTTATCATCTGAAAAATTAAAAGATGAAATCAGATAACAAAAGTCTTATGTGAAACAATAGCTGAGTAAATTCGTGAGCCTTTACACTTAGTTTCTAAAAGTTATTCTTGTATTCTGTCTAAAGATTTAAGCACTTTGGGAGGTTCTTCTAACCGACATACACCATGTGAGTTGTCATGATGTCCAATGTCATGTTCCCGTAAGGGTAAAACCTCACGTTAGGGAGAGGTGTCATACTCTTGCCAAGGAGTATTATCTAATCTAAGGGATCACAATCTGAATCCATATAAATAGGGAAATCTGTACCTACATTGGCTCGTAGTTCTGGGGCATGTTACCTTGGAAACATACCCAACTCGGTGCTAAATACTACTCCCATTCTTTTACTCAGAACTTAAGGAAATCCACCTTATAACTAGCATAAAGGTCTATAATGAAAACCAGTTATGCATCTGTTTACTATAAACTATAATAAAACTAACTATGTGGATTCCATATCTTAGTTGAGGATAAAAAGATCAAATCGTGCTTAAAAATCTGAATACATGCTTATCAAAGAATGCTTAAATATCATCTTTCTTAAAATATCAAGACTTAAACTTAAGTATTACAACCCATACTTGAAAATCACAATCAACTTCATGCTCCACAATAATAATTTTGAAATGCTTTAACAATTCAAGTCAAGATAATGATATCACAATCACAATGCATGCTTAAATCTCAATTGAAAATCTTTAATCAATGTCTCAAATCATACTCATAGTATTCAAATCATGAAAGAGAATTATTTAAATCAAAATAACTATGCACTTTCATACTTCAATCACTTTATAAATCCATAAACTCAAAACAAGATACTTTGGGTATGAACCCTAATTGCAAATCATGTAAATTCGTATAAATTCAACTTTAAAAACTAGCTTTTGGCACAAGGATGAAAGGAGTATTCTTGTTCATAATCTCACATACCTTAATTGGTTTGATTTTAAAATTGAAAGCTTGAATTGGAATCCTTGGGAAAGTTCTTGAATGCTTCTCTTGAACTTCTTGGATTAGGAACCTTAATTCTTGATTTTTCTTGAAGAGGGGGTGATAGAATGGATGATCTTGAAGAGAATTGATTAGGGTTTGTTATTGGGAGTAAAATAGGAGAATAAGGGAAATAATATCCTAATGGATGCTTAAAATCATGTTTTTATGACCTGGGTTGAGGTGGGAAAAGGCCCAATTTCCCCTCACTCATTTAAACTAAAAATTCGTAACCCGGATTGCGATTTTGAGGCTTACCGTTGAGCGGTATTGATGCCACCGCTATAGCACTGCTGAGTGGGATAATATCGGTAACCTACTAGTTTTAGAAAACTCTATTTTAGAGGCTTACCGCTGAGAGGTATTGGCTCCACCATTATTGCACCGCCGAGCGATGTAATTGTGGCAGCTCACTGCCTCACATGAAAAATACTATAACTTTTCACTCGGGTATTGGATTAAGGAAAAATTGTTATTGTTGAAAAGATAACTCAATTATTTACAATTTGGTGGGTTCTTGATCTAGAAAACTCTACATACATTAAAATTAATACACTTTCAATGTTGATCCTTGTAGAATCGAACACCAAACTTGGGACGAATCTAAGGTTCTTAACTCAACTTTGTTCTAAGTGATTTCTACAAACACATTTCACTTCGAAAGAAATTCGTAATCTAGGATAATGATCATGAAACTTATATTCACATGGGAATCATTTGGATTAGAGCTTACACACGCAAGAACGACGGTTAGAATTCTAGCGCGAAAATATGGGGTATTACATTATCTTCCAAGTATTACATTATCTCCCCCTTGGAATCATTCGTCCTCGAATGATGGATAAGATTTTATTGAAGCCTTGGTATGGAATAATGTAGACATGATATGTCTTCTAAGAAAGGATATAACTGAGATTAATCATTCAAAACATTTTTGTCATGAAACTAATTTCTGAGCTGACTTTCCCCTACTTACTATAAGAAGCTAATTCTTACTGAGAATTTAGAATTCGCTTGAAATGTTCATGATAAAATCATACCTATAGAATTGCATAGTGATAACTTATGCAAGCACGAATCATGAGATAACAATACTAAGATCATACAATGGTTATCACGCTGTCTAAGCTGGAATACTTGGTAAACTAAGATCATTCAGTAAATGGTTATCACATTGTCTAAGCTGGAATACTTGAAAAACTAAGATCATTCAGTGAACACTTATAAACATAATCATGACTGAATGTTTGAATCTGAAACTGATGCATGATGCATGTGCTGAGCTAAATTTGCAATTAACATGGATGCGAACAAATTATCTCTTGGAATGGCCATACTCATGAAACTATAAATAATAAGACAAAATGTGAAGTTGGAAATCTATAGGAACTTACCTGCTTGATTTGCTAAACTAGGTCGCAGGCTATATGGACTGGATCATACTGACTGCCCATGCTCAAATAGAGTATTTCTCCAACACTCTTATAAGAAATTCTAATATTATTATGGAGCAATGAACTTTTTGGCATGATCTGAGCAAGACATCTGACTATGGAATCACAACATTGATACAACTCTATAGCATGGAACACAAACATATAACTCATAAGCTAGGATAGAATTTCTAGGCCTTAGGCAATGCAACTTCTTACTTTCAATATTAACCACACTTCTAAAATACTCCCTAAACTATACTTTCCCTTAAACACCATACTCATTGATTCAACTTGCCATTCTCACATGGGTGTTGATAAATCCATCTACTAAAGTCTAAACTGAACTAAACTCTCCCACCATGATCAAGCCTAACTTGAAATAACAAGATACAACACGCTACACCATAATGCTAGTATAAACCACATGATTCAATCTTCTATGCCTCTTCCAGAGCTCACACCCTAAGCATAACATGCCTTACCACTTCAATGACTAACTCTGAACTCTTACTATAGATTCACTAGCACATATTGCATTCATCCACTTACATCCCAACATGACATTCAAGCCTATCATTGTAACCACATATGAACTTCAAAGAAATCACCCATAAGGCATAATTCACAAATTCTCTAAACCTCTATCAATAACAACTTTTTTGCACTATACTATAGAATTCTCAACTGACTATGACACATACCAAAGATCTACCTAAAAATTCCTTCATTCTTTAACCTTAGATAGAAAAAACATAAATAATATTTCTTAATGAGGGTCCTCAACTCCTTCTCGTCTAAACCATTGCTTATCCATTATCATCACCACTGTCTTAACATAGGAAGAGGTCACTAAAGGGATAACACTTCTGTCACGCCCCAAATCCCATTGGAGCGGACTGGCACCCGTAGCCGAGGAGGCCCGGGAGAACCCGTTCATAACCTATACTTTCACATTTACATTACTTATGAAAATTAGAAATTTGGGCAGCACTTCGTTGTAAATAGAAGAAAACAGTACCTGTATCAGCCCAGCAGACATGCATATATATATATAAACAGTAATTGGCCGTCAGAGCCATCACGTCTATCAACCAAACACTCCTATGGCTGTACAATATGTCTACAAAAGCCTCTACATAGATACACAACTGAGTTAGGGTCGGGACAAACTCCCGCCCACAAAAGACTTTTATACAAATACCAAAAATACATATAGAAACGACTTGGGATGCCCCGAAACAACTGGAGCTCACCACTATCAACAGAATGTCCTGGCTCTTACTGCGGAGGTGTACGACCTGAAGTACCTGTTCCTGCAGGCATGAATACAGGTCCCCCATAAGGAATGTCAGTACGGAAATATGTACTGAGTATGTAAGGCAGTGAGTATCAAGATGAGATACAAAAGATCAACAGAACCCAGATACCAGTGAATAAACAGTATGAGTAGACCACACTTAAAAGAGCTGATGGGATACCTGCACATTACTTTCATATCATTACTTCCCGTATTCCTTATCAATACATAACATATGTCATACAATGGCCAACTGATCAGTGGTACTAATACAATACATCATATCAACAATTTAAAATAAATACATTCCATTTCTTACTTCAATTAATCTTTGAGATTGGTTACTTTGTGGTCACACCTTATGGAACTTGAAACCATGATACCTCAATAGGAAAAACATGTAAATAGGTAATCAATATCATGAAAATGAAGTAGAGAATCATGGATACCTCATTAAACCATTTCGGAGTCAACAATAGTATATGGACATTTTTTTTGACTAGCCAGACATCTTAAAAGTGAAAACAAGTTCAATTGGTAGTGTCGAAGATCATATGATGTTATTATGTGTCATGTGTCGTAGGACAATGTTGGAAGCTTACTTGAGAGTGCCATGGGTCATTATTCATGCCAAAGATTAGATAGAGTATGTCTTACATACCTTGATATAACCACTTCAATACAAGTCCAACTTGACTTCCCGTACTCTTCGAACACTTATCTACAATAAGTCATTTGTGGCAAACTAGTATTAGCAACCAAACCTTACCATTTAAGTATTAACTTCACCAAATAATGTCTAGGAAGTAATCCTTTAACTCATCAATAAGAGTGCTACATACATCCTCTTATACTCTTATTACATTCACATATCATGCATTTTCATGCAATATCCCTCAACATCACTCTTAGCCTTTATTTCCCCTCTTAATCACCATCCAATACCAACATGATCACTAGGCATACATAACCACTAATATAATGATATATCACCACAATTCATCCTCCATAATCCAATACAACAACTTCCATAATTTACTACTAACAATTTATACAAAACAATTCATAACTATGTTTCTAGTTATCTTCCAACATCAAGACAATACTCATAATCCTTTATCAATACTTATTCATGGATAAGAATCAAGAATAAACAATATTCATACCTTAACAATGAACTCTTGTATTTAGAATCCTCCTTACATAACCATGGGATGCTTCTCGAAGCTTTCGAGATGGTGAACACAACTACGGAACCAATTCGAATTTTCTACGGTTGAATCACAAAATATTTGAAGTTGAAATTAGGCTAGGTTTTCACCTTCTCTTAATAATTGGATGATATATGATATATATGAGGCTAAGTGTATGTTTATAAAGACCAATTTTCGTCCAAGAGGTAATAGAAAATGACCATTTTGCCCTAAAAATTTAAATAAATCCGAATCTGTCCCCAGTGGACAGTTTTGACAGGCTGAAGTAAATCGATCATAACTCTTTTCTCCGATATCGGATTTGGGTGAAACTAATTGCATTGGAAATATAATTCAAAGTTCTTTCATTTTCATATAAAGTATACCACCCAGTTATTCCTGTAAAAGGAGTTATGGTCATTTAAAGTTGACCCAAAAATCTGTCCCAAAATTCTGTTGTTTTTTGATAGGCTGTAGTAAAACAGGTATAGCTCCTTACTCAGACAATGGATTTGGATGAAACCAATTTCATCGGAAAGAAGACTCTCGGATATTTTCGTCTATATATAGCAGCTCACACAGTTCTTTTTGTACAAGGAGTTATGATTGTCTAAAGTTGATCCAAAAAAAAATTGCCTAGCTGCAGTAATTTTCCTGCAGATTTACTGTTCACAGGCTTCCCGGCCACCGTTTTAAAATTTCGAATGTGCTCGCTTATATGAAATACTCCTCTGTTTTGGGCAAACTTTATATCGTTGGAAATCTTATTCCAATACCTACACATAAAACTATTAACGGGATACTTTCAAACACCATAAACTTAATTTAACCCATACGTAAGCCTTTAGGACTCCATATAATCGTGATAAGTGTACGAAAAAATTTACGGGGTGTTACAACGTAAGGACCTGAAGCATGAAAAAATATTGTACATAACATTGACACTTAATTGAGGCCTGGTGAATAGAATATTAAAGGTATGGATTCATTAAGGAGATCTAAACTGAGGACGAACATGATATAAATATGAATTTTGCTAGTATCATGAGTTTCTGAGAACCGATCATACTCTGAAACATGAGTTCATAATTTCTTAAGCTATTCAACATAAAACTGGAGTTCATAGATTTATGAGGGATAACTCAAATCACAGAGTGAAGCTGTTACTTACTAAAAGTTAAGAATAAACTTGAATACGAATGAAGTGTATAAGAATTAGCCCTTGGCATGGATCTCCCATGAAAAATATGAATTTGGTGTGATAATGACTGAAATCGAAGGAATACTTTAGAGTAAGAAGGTATCACTATCTCATCACAACTCTTATTGATATGTATTGCAATCTAATTCTCAAAACTTGATTTGGTTCTTCACTCTACCATCTCTCCTTTAGATCAAAGCTAACACTCTAAGCTTATGGGTCTACTCCATATCCTTGAGACTGAGCCATAATTTATTCAGTCTAATGTCTACACATAAATGCTAAAATCACAAGAATAAACTATATTTTGAACTTATTGACTTCATTCCTGGACATTCTCTTAATACACATCCTTAACTTCTGTTAGCTTCAATAATCATCATCATAGACTCACACTCTATTAACTCGACTAACATACCTACCTCACTTAAACACATAAACCGTTTCTTTTCCTTCATAGTATACTAATATTATATCTCTATACCTAAATTCTTCCCAAACCATAAGAATTAAAATCATACTTAAAACACTCAACACCATCGATCCATAACTCCTTAACTTAGTTATTAAGAACACCATGCACTATATAGCTAGCCTTCTTCCACCTAACCACTCAAGGTTACTATTAACCACATGCAACACTTAATAACCTTAAGAAATAATGCAACCCCATATCGCCTTGGGCACACCTCTACATCATACCTATAATATCATATTTAATGTCAAATCAATAAACTTAAATTCTTGCACTCACTATTTCAAGTCTATTAGTTCACCTCCAAATAACTAGCATCACTAACTAAGCAAAAATTACATCTACCTTGATGATCATCCACTGTTCAAACTTAGTTTTTAGTGCTCGGCATGATGAACAACACAACATCACAAACTATTCTCGCTCAAAAGTTATAAAATAATCACCAAGAAATGCTAGTCCACTAGAACCTCATAACAACCATAATCAATCATAATCCTATGGTATACCTTATTAAAATTCGTTAGCACATCCTCCTTCTACACCTTACGACTATTTACCCATCTATACACCTAAATTACTTTCATAGCTCTATAAGTTTAAACAAAAACCTTGAGAGAAGTCTAAATTAACAATACTCAACCACCAAATACTTCATTAATATCCTATACCTTTCTAACACAATAAATACCATCAATGACTTCTTTTTTACTAATTTACCTTAACTAGTAACTCCTTCTCTACCTTCCACCGAGAAACCTATACTACCTTTATTACCCCTAAACTAGCACATAAGTACATATCACCTCACTACCAACTCGATCATATGCAAAATTTTGTCTCTATACTTTCTATCAATCGTCACTCCCATTTTTCTTGTCACTACACTTTTATACCCCTACTTTAAACTATAAGAAGGTCCTACTACTTTTAAATTATAACCCTTTAGGTTGATATATCCCTCAAATGCAAACTCTATTTAACAATCTAGGTTCATACTATCTCCTCTTATGAGCAAAATCACTATTTGTATTAAAGTGTTAATGAGAAATCTGAATATGTATCTTACTCTGTCTTAATTGGACTACTCATAAGGATGCGGATATAACTTTCAAGTTGGGGAACTTATAGCACACTAATGATCTCCTCTCAAGCCCCTTGTGTGACTTCTGAAGATACTGATAGTAAATCTGATAGCATTATCTTAGGAGGAATTGGAACTTACTGGTCAAGCCATCACAAGAATAAGTCATAGATGAAGAATTAAGGAGTAACACATAAATTGATAGAAGTTTTTGAAGGAACAACTTTACAGTATGATCTAGAGTATGAAAGAAAAAAAACTTTTCTTAAATGCCTTGTAGCCTCTCAAAAAAAAAGTACAGACATCTCTGTACCGTTCCACAAGACTCTACTAGACACACCTTCACAGACATCCTAGGACATTTGAAACCTGGATCTAATACCAAGTTTGTAATGACCCGATACTACCCCTAGTCTTTACAAAGTTCTTAGGACCACAAGTGATCCCAAGTTAACCCTTGTACTAGCATAACTTGTGAGAAAATGAATAAAATACCTAAGTCTAGAAGAAATGGGCGGAAGATACATATTTTCTGAATATGATCAATACAAAATATATTAAAATGATTTCAACTCTTCCTTGTACAAAACTAAATCTAAAATAAAATACACAACTTTACTGATTGTCTATGAAGCCTCTACTATACAGATTATAGGTAGCTGGGACGCGACTCCAACTACCACTAATCAATATATATAAGTAATAAAGTAAAGTACATGAGTAATATCTAACTGGAGTCCTCGAAGTAGGAGGACTCATCACCGGCTGGCTAGAATCTGCAACTGTCTGCTTATGATGTACATGCTATAACTGGCACCTACATTATTATACAATGTAGCACATAGACATATATGTGGATCAATACTTTTGGAATGTACTGAGCATATGGGGGTGAACGCATAAGTAAAATAATAATGCAATATTAAAATAAACTTTAAAAACTGCATGCTAAATGTGAGTGACTCATTTTGCCTTGAATAATCAAAACTGTCAAATCATAAGTCATGAGTAATAAAACATAAAAAAAATTATTGTGAGCCACCACACTTAGTTCTAATAAACTGTACTCTTATTTTGTTCTTCAAAATCATGAAGGCTAAGTGAAAAGGGCTCACCTTTATTAACTAAAAAACTAAAAGCTGAAAGCTGATAATAGAAGTCTTATGTAAAATGATATCTGAGTATATTCCTGAGCCTTTACACTTAGTTTCTAAAATTTATTGTTGTATTCAATCTTAATATTTAGAGACTTTGGGAGGTTTTTCTAACCGACATACACCATGTGAGCCGTCATGATGTCCAACATCATGTTTCCCTAAGGGGAAAACCTCACGTTGGGGAGAGGTGTCTTACTCTTACCAAGGAGTATAACCTAATCTAAGTGATCATAATCCGCATCCATATAAATGGGAAAAATCTGTACCTACATTGGCTCATAGTTCTGGGGAACATGACCTTGGAAACATACCCAACTCGATGCTAAATATTACTCCCATTCTTTTGCTCAGAACTTTAGGAAATCCACATTATAACTAGCATAAGGATTTATAATGAAAACTAGTTATGCATCTGTTTACTGTAAACTATAATAAAACTAATTGTGTAGATTCCATATCTTAGCTGAGGATAAAAATATCGAATCATACTTAAAAATTTGAATACATGCTTATCAAAGAATGCTTAAATATCATTTTTCTTGAAATATCAAGACTTAAACTTATGACTTACTACCCATACTTGAAAATTATGTCAAATCACAATCAACTTTATACTCTACAAAAATAATCTTGAAATGCTTTAACAATTCAAGTCAAGACAATGAAATCAAAATCACAATGTCATGCTTAAAGCTCAATTGAAGATCTTTAATTAATGTCTCAAATCATACTCATAGTATTAAAATCATGAAAGAGAATTCTTTAAATCAAGATAAATATGCACTTTCATAGTTCAATCACTTTATAAATTCATAAACTTAAAACAAGACACTTTAAGTATGAACCCTAATTACAAATCATGTAAATTCAACTTTAAAAACTAGTTTTGGGCACAAGGATGAAAGGATTATCCTTGTTCATAACCCCCAAATACCTTAATTGGTTTGATTTTGAAATCAAAAGCTTGAATTGAAAGTGTTGGGAAAGTTCTTGAATGATTTTCTTTAACTTTTTGGATTAGGAACCGTAATTCTTGATTTTCTTGAAGAGGAGGTGATGGAATGGATGATCTTGAACAGGATTGATTAGGGTTTGTTCTTGGAAGTAATATAGGAGAATGAGGGCAAATAATACCCTAATATATTCTTAAAATCATGTTTTTATGACCTGGGCTGAGGTGGGAAAAGATCCAATTTTCCCTCACTCGTTTAAACTAAAAAATTCATAACCCAGATTGTGAATTGAGGCTTACCGCTGAGGAATATTGATGCCACCACTATATCACTGCTAAGCAGGCTAATAGAGATGACCTACTAGTTTTAGACAACTCTAGTTTGGAGGCTTACCGCTGAACAGTATTGGCTCCACCGCTTATACACCACCGAGTAGTGTAATCACGACCTCTCACTACCTCATATAAAAAGTTCTATAACTTTTCACTCGGGAATGGATTAAGGAAAAATTAGTATCGTTGGAAAGCAGACTCAATTATCTACAATTTGGTGGGTTTTGATCTGGAAAACTCTACATACATTAAAAGTTATACACTTTCAAAGTTGACCCTTGTAAAATCGAACACCAAACTTTGGACGAATCTAAGGTTCTTATCTCAACTTTGTTCTAAGTGATTTCTATGAATATATTTCACTTCTAAATCACTTCATAAACTAGGATAATGATCACAAAACTTATATTTACATGGAAATCATTTGGATTAGAGCTTACACACATAGGAACGATGATTAGAATTCTAGTACAAAAATATAGGGTATTACACACACTCTACTCATGGGATCTATACTCGGTTTAGGTTCCCAGCTCCTAATTTCTTGGAGTCCCATTGGTTCCCTAGTCCTCCTCCAGATGATATAATGAATGCTGAGTTTCATTAGTCAGTTCATATGATTGGTCAGTTGGTAGCTTCTCAGGCTGAGTGTGGTTTATCTTCTACTCCATTCTGTGAGGCCACAAGGGTTGTCCATTTTATGAGGCTAAATCCTCCAATCTTTATTAGTGTTAAGGTGGAGGATCCTCAGGTTTTTTGGATGAGATAGAAAATATTTCAGGGTTATGCATGCCACAAATGTCTAAGGGGTGGATTTTGATGCCTACCTCCTAAAAGATGTGGTGTACCAATGGTATAGGTAATGGGATCAGGCAAGGAGTGACATTGATGAGTCATCTATATGGGAGGATATCTCTAATATATTTCTAGATCGCTTCTTTTCTCAGGAGTTGAGGGAAGCGAAAGCGAAGGAGTTTGTTAATCTAAAACAAGGGAAGATATCAATCAAGGAGTATGTCTTGAAGTTTCACTAGTAGTATCAGTATGCTCCAAATATGGTGTCTAATATGAGGGCCCAAATGAGAAAGTTTGCTTTGGGACTGTCACGTGAGTTGATCCTCAAAAGTAAGATTTCCTTGCATATTAAGGACATGGATATCTCTAAGTTGGCTATGTACATGCAGCAGGTAGAGGAAGAGAAAAAAAACATGTTGAGTTAAGTAAGAGTCAGGGAAAGAAGTTTAGGTTCTCTGAGAGGGTAGTGGTCAGTAGTAAAGTGGCAGGGATGGTGGTAAGTAGCCAAAAAAGAAGTAGGGGAGTTCTGGTTCTTTCTCCATGGCTAGTGCTTCTTACCTAAATTCATTGGTTAATAAACATCTCTATGATGGTGACAACTTTAAGGAACAGAGTGCTCAATCACAGGCTAATGGGGCTTAGTTGGATCTATCATGTCCTTCATATAGGTTTTGTGGTTGTTTGCATTGGGGTTTTTGTGATGAGGGAAGGACATGTGCTTCAGATATGGTGAGCCAGGTAATATGCTTAGAAACTATCCTGTTGGTAAGGGTGCCTCTGGGATAAATAAGGTTCTGATTGCATCTTCTTCAGCTCCAGTGCAAAGGGGTGCACCATCTGGCTCCGACATTGGTCGAAACTTCCTTTATGCTTTCACTACTTGCCAGGAGTCTGAGGCATCACCTGATGTCGTGACTAGTACATTGAAACTTTTCTCATGTGATGTGTATTGTTTACTTGATTCGGGATCCATATTTTTTTATGTGACCCCATTTGTGGCTGTGTATTTTGGTTTGGTTCGGAGTGTGTTTTGGACCCTTTTTCTATTTTTACCCAGGTAGGTGACTCTGTGATTGCTAAAAAGGTGTAGAGGGTGTGTGTGGTATCTGTTGGTAGTAATGAGACTTAGGTGGATTTGTATGGGTTAGATATAGTGGATTTCGATATTATTCTAGGGATGGATTGGTTCCACTTGTGTTATGCATCCTTTGATTATCACACCCATATGGTTGTCTTAAATTCCCTAATGAGTTAGTTATTGAGTGGGAGGGTGGTTCTTTAGATCCTAAGGGGAAGTTTATATCACATCTTATAGTTTGGAGACTAATCTCCAAGGGGTGTCTCTATCACTTAGTCCAGGTTAAATATTCTAACTCGGAGGGTCCTATTTTGCATTCGGTTTTGGTGGTGAATAAATTTCCTTAGGTCTTCCCTGATGACCTTCCTGGTGTTCCTCCAATAAGGAGATTGAGTTTGGGATTGATCTTGTTTCAGACACTCATCCAATTTTTGTTCCCCCTTATAGAATGGCTCTGGCAGAGTTGAAGGAGCTTAAGGAGTAGTTAAAGGATCTCTTAGAAAGGGATTTCATTTGTCCAAATGTGTCCCCATGGGGTGCACTAGTGTTATTTATGCGTAAGAAGGATGGTTCCTTTTGGAGGTGTATTGATTATCGGTAATTGAATAAGGTGATGGTAAATTACAAGTACCCACTTTCGAGGATAGATGATTTGTTTGATCAGTTCTAGGGTGACAAATTCTTTTCTAAGATAGATCTTCGGTCAGGGTACCATGAGCTTAAGATTAGGGAGGTGGATATCCATAACATAGCTTATTGTACTTGATATGGGCACTTTGAGTTTTTGGTTATGTCTTTTGGGTTAACCAATGCCCCGGCGGCATTCATAGATTTGATAAATCAGGTTTTCCATCAGCTACCAAATTTGTTTGTCATTATGTTCATAGATGACATCTTGGTGTACTCTAAGAGTGAGGTAGATAATTCTAATCACCTCTGTGTTGTGTTCCATACTCTGAAAGAACATCATTTGTATGCCAAATTTTCTAAATGTGAATTTTGGCTGAACGATATCACTTTTCTAAGTCATATTATTTCTATTGAAGGGATCATGGTGGATTCGCAAAAGGTTGTAGTGGTTAAGAAGTGGCCTAGACCCATGACTCCAACTGATATTTTGATCTTCTTGGGTTTAGCTAGTTACTATAGGAGGTTTGTGGAAAGTTTCTCAACTATAGCTATCTTGTTTACTAAATTGACTCAGAAGAAGGTTATGTTCTCATGGACGGATGCATGTGAGGGTAGTTTTGATAAGCTGAAGGATAAGCTAGCTTCGTCTCTAGTTTTGACCTTACCCGAAGGCACTGAGGGGTTTGTGGTTTACTGTGATACATCCCAAGTTGTCTTGGGTTGTGTGTTGATGCAGCATGGTAAGGTGATAGCCTATGCTTCTAGATAGTTGAAGGTGCATGAGAGGAATTATCCTACTCATGATTTGGAGGTGTTAGCTGTGGTGTTTGCCCTAAAAATCTGGTGACACTATTTGTATGGAGTGCACGTGTGATCTTGGGTGTATTTATATGCCTAAGGACCATAATTTACCCATTTTTAGCTAAGTTTTGAGAACAAAGTGCCTGGTTTCTTATGTTTTTATTCTACTTCTTATGTAATTGAGCTAGCCTATATGATTTGCATGATTTCAGGTATAAATGAGGTAGATGGAGACATAAAGTCACCATGGAATGCATATGTCATAGGACACAAGCAAAAGTAGTATGTTGGATGCAATGTGGCACCAAAAACTATGTTCCAAGACTATGTAATCATTCAAATTAAGTCTAGGTACTTAGAGGGAAATTAGAGAGAAAAGTTACTAAAAATACCCCAATTTGATCATTCGAGTATTATTTTTCTACTTTTAATTGAGAGTGGTAGCTAAAAACAAAAGGAGAGAGAGGTTTCATCTTGTTAACGTGCAACTAGACCAAGACAGCTTTTTACATTTGGTATGATGAACATTACTGATTTGATTCCCTTTTTATTCATGAGTAGCTAAGTTTCTTAGTTAGGGTTATGGAAGCCTTGTAACATTCAATCTATTACTATGGGTTTTTGAATTCATTATGTGTTAGTTCTCTTATATCCTACTCTCTTTGATTATCTTGAATTCTTATGGTTGCAAACATAGAGAGTGTGCCATAAGACACAAATTGCTCGGGTAGAGAGGTTGTTGTTAGGAAAAGATAGTAGTGACAAGAAGATAGATCATCTTCTATCTTATAAATTAATGCCTTAATTGGATCAACAACTTGGAGTTTGAGTATAATTATTTTAAGCACTTTTGGGTCAAGAGAACTAAAGTGGACTAGGCCTTGATGGTTGATAAACACTTTGATTAAACTTTTGAATGGGTTTTTTCTATAAGAATGATGCATGTATGAATTTGCAAAATCTATAGTAGGAAAGCATAAAAATTACAAGGTGGACATAACCCTAGCTTGCTATTTCTCTGTATTCAAATACTACTTGACGTTCCTCATTTTGTTTAAATTGAAACTATTAATATGTGAATTGAACCAAATCTCTCTTTTTTTGTTTTGCGGAAACAGATGATTAGAAGTCAACTAATCTACATATGACTTAATTAGCACCATATTCCCTGTGGGATTTGACCCCAACCTAGTTGGGTTATATATTTAACAACGATCGCTTAAACTCTTGTAAGAGAGTTGTAATTTGGGCATATCAAATTTTGGCGCCATTGCCGAGGAATACGATTGTCAATTAAGTATATGTGTGTTAATTGAATCTTCGTCAAGTTTCCTAATTTTACTTTTATTTGTTGTTTTTGGTATCTTTAGGCTATATATTTTGCATGTCACAAAGCCAAAGATCAAGAGGGCCATTATTACCTTTCAATCTAGCACCTCAAAGAATCGGGACTATGGTGGAATAACAAAAGGCCGCAAGACTGGCCTCTTTGGAGAATGCTCAGGTTAACAAACAGAATATGGAATTACAAGGGCATGTACCCAATGCGTATGATGAGGATTTAAGTGATGATGACTTGATTGATCCTATGAATAGGAGACGTGCAGAGAATGTAGATGCACTAGTGAATCAAAATCGACTAGTTAAAGGGAGATTAAACTGCTAGCCTGTTGTGTAGTTTGACCTGAAGGATGATGATGATGATGACTTGGATGAATTTGGTGATACATGAGTGATTAATCCACCACCTTAACACCAGGAGTAAAATTTAACATCACGATCACTATGATACAGTTAATAAATCTCAAGGGACTATTTGTTGGACTTCCAGGGGATGATCCGAATATGCATCTGGAAAACATTATCGACATCTGCAAGTCCTTTGATAATCCTAGAGTTGGGAAGAAGGCAATCCACCGGAGGCTATTCTTGTTGTCTCTTTCTGGGGACGCAACCATGTGGTTGAATAAGCTAGCACCTAATTCTATAACAAAAGCTAGCACCTTTTGGCCTTCCAAAATGTTACAGTTGAGGGATGAGAAAGGTAATTTTAGGCAGCAACCGAATAAAGCCCTTCATAAGATATGGGTAAGATTCCAAAAGAAGTTAACACAATTCCCAAATCAGAAGATGACTGATGAGCATTTGATGGAAACATTTTATAGGTCATTGAACTCTATTACAAATTCAACTGTAGATAATGTTGCAGGAGGAGATTTCATGGAGCTTATTTTCACTGAGTGCGTGAAGATGCTAGAGAGAATGACTAAGACAGGTAGAGGTTGGCATACCAAGAATTTTGAGCTAGCAAGTAAAATTGGGTCTAGTAGAATGAAAGTAGAACATCATAAGAGAGAAGAGGAGCATAATTAGGCCATGGCTCACATAAAGACAGAGATGGATTTAATCACAAAGCATCTGCTATTTGGGAAGGTAGAAAAGGTAAAAATTATGGGATCACATAGTAGAGGAGCTGAATCTGATTCTGAGAAGGAGGCAAACTATTTGAATAATCAGGGGGTTTTCGAGGAATGGCCAAGAAAACCAAAGTTAGAATTACGATGACAAGGATGGTTATAGAGATCGTGAACAAGGTTGCTGGAAGAACAAGACTGATAAGAGTGGTTTGTATGTACCATCGGGGAGTCGTGACACTACTGCAACTAGTTCTAGTAAGACTTTAATAGAGGATATGATGGTAAAATTGGGGTCGTCTCCCCCGCCATGATACAGAGGAGGAGAAATGGGTACCCATAACAAAGCTAGGAAGGTTGGTTAAAGATGGGAAGATCAAGTCACTGGATTAAATCTACCTTCACTCTCTTTCAATTAAGGAGTATCAAATTATCGATAATCTCATTGGACCATCACTCAAAGACAAAGTGATAAAAATCATGCCGATTTAGAAGCAGGAACGAACCGGTCAGAGAACTCGATTCAAGGCCTTTTTTGTTGTCGACATCAATATTGTTCATGTCGGATTGGATGTTAAGTGCTCGAAGGAAGTGGTTACTGCTATTTGTAAAGAGATTATATTGGCTAAGTTGTCAGTCATTTGAGTGGGGAGAGGTTATCGGAGGAATAAGATTGGGAAGCCACACACAGTGCCATGTAAAGTTACAGGGAAATATGATTCTGTTACTATGAGGATGGTCCCTGCTCCTCATGGTGCTGATATTGTTGTTGCACGTGTCCCTAAGAAGCTTCTTTAGTTTACTGGTATTGAGGATGTCTTTACATATTCTCGTGGATCCACCAAAACCCTTGGAAACTTTGTTAAGGTTTGATCTTTTAATAGATATTGCTACTATATTTATGATTTTAATGTGTTATAATATTCTTAAATTCATGATTATAGTTTGTGTATATCTACTGATACTATAAGAAGAAAAATTGATGCAATTGTGTTAGTATAACATTGTAGCCATAATATCATTGGGTTGTGCTTTGTTTATGATAAAAATAAAATAGACGATATTGAGATGATTATATGTAATGTATGTACACTGAGGAGTCTGCTCTATTTGTAGATAGCAATTAACTTTTTCAGTTTAACTCTACAAAAATTTGACCTTTCTAACATAATGGTATTAGGCATGTCCGCATTACAGGAGAAGCCATTGGTCAACTTGACATTTGAACCAAAATAACCTGCTTCCTACTTTTGTGTCGGAATTGATGGTCAATGTGTGAACTTATAATATCAGTGGCCCTTTTTAGAGTGGACTGAAGTAGTGTCTATTATGAAGTTTTAGTTACAAAATTGGATGTATTAGGAATAACAGTTAATTTGGGAGAGTCAGATTGTGATTGAATGCAATGCAAACTAGTAAAATATGGGACAAAATTTGTACCGTTATTAATTCGGATTATTTCTACAATGCTCGTGTCTTAGTTTAATTAAGTCCAATTTATGAATGTGGACATAATTAAGTGTGATAATCCTTTTGTTTTTATTAAATTGGAAAAGAAAGCTAAATGAATCTAATTAGACTTTATAGTTAAAGTGAAGATTTTGCTGTAATAGGTTATTGTTTTTATCTAAAGTTGAGATGATGCATTTTATAGCATAAACTTTTGTGTCTTAATCTGTGTTTTTCTCATTTACAATAGTTTACAGATTGTGTTGGACGCTAAGATTACTCTATATGCAGTCTACCTTTAATTGTTTGATGAAGACTTATGGATTCTCGACCCCAGACTTCTGGGAAAAGACTTGTTTCACCAAATCTCCATTCCAAGAGTACTTTGATATCTTGGCAAAACCTGCCAATAAAGTTATTTTCTAGGCTACCAGGAGGCAGCACCTGAGAGGGTTGAGGCGTGATTCATTTGATGTTATGCTCCACTGTATTGTTCTAGTTGTTCTCTTATCATGAAATGTTAGTATTCTAAATTTTTCTACTATCCTGAGGGATGTTTTCGCAGACTTGCGAAAGATAATGTTAGCTTGATTTGTTTTGTTTTCATCAATATATATGAACTTTCTGCCTCTGTAATTGATCTCATCTTTTGCTATCAGATATAAGTTACTAGCTTATTTTCTATCTTCGATGGAAATCGAGATAATTTTTTCTAGTTGAAATTAAATCTTCTGCAAGGGAGATTATCACATATTTTTTGTTCATTGATAGTAAATACCAGTGTTGGTTCTGTTCAACCGATGTTAAATTAAGTTCTTTTTTTAGGGAAAAGAGTCAAATATTCCTCTGTCTTTGTCCATCTTCATAGTTATGCCACAAGACCAAATATACCTATGTTGTTTTTAAAGTATTCAGATGTACCTTTCATTTGGATAGAATTTCCTAAATAAACTAAACTAAATTTTGAATGAGTCCCAATTAAACTCGATCAGCAGTTATGACAGCTAATAAGTCAACTTTTTAGAGCTTGTATGCAACTTTAGAGGATAAAAAGGGGGATAAGAGGTTGTATAGTTTTTTCAAGTCTAGGGAATGGATGATCCGTGATCTTGACCAAGGGATGTGCCTCAAAGGGGAGGATGATGAAGTATTGGTAGAGGACACCCTTATTAAGAGTAAGTGGTAGTCTTTCTATAGACTTTTGAATGATGAGGGGGACAAAGGTTTTGTTCCGGAGACTTGGAGCACTCAGAGAGGTGTCGTAGTTATGGTTGTTATAGGCGTAGTAAGGTTGAGAAGGTCAAGCAGGCTATTCGTAGGATGCACAGGGATATGGTGATTTGAAATGTGTACTAGTAACTTAAAAATAGTTAAGTGCAGTTACATGAAATATGAACTAATGACTTGATTTTTATATGTTTTGATGTAAACTTGCATACAGATGACATCTGGTAGTGAATGTGATTGGTCTCATCCTGATAAGAGTTTGATTTCAACTGCTAGAAGAAATCTAGGACGCCACTCTAATGAAAAAACTTTAGGATTGTTTAAGTGTGTTGGTGGTTGTTGGATTAATTATTAAGTGTTTTGTATTTTGGATTTGATTATTAAAGTGTTGTTGATTTGAATTACTTAAATATTTTGATAATTTAGTGTGTTGAATAGTTATTTTAAAAATGTGTGTTGCATGAGGCTGTATATATTGAATTGTATTTTTATTTGGCAAATTGGATGCAGAAAATATAGATTTCTGCATCCAAAAAAAATGCAGAAAAGCGAAGGACAGGGTCCCTTTTGTCCGTCACCTTTTTTAAATACATTTCTAGGCTTTTTAAATCAGTACTTTTTTAAAAGGAAAACGACGATGACCATCGGTTTTTTACTCATTATGAAGAACAAAAAGTGACGACCAACGTCGCTTTTTATTCATTATGAAGAACAGAAAGCGACGACCAACGTCGCTTTTTTAATCATTATGAAGAACAAAAGGCGAAGACCAACGTCGCTTTTTCTAAAAAAATTATTTTATTTTTCTCAAATTACGACGGATAGTATCAATTTTTCTGGAAAAAAATTCTTTTTTCTTCAATAAAATGACAATGTCCGTCGTTTTTTGTTCATCAAGTGTTCTTTACATGAAGTATAAAAAACAACGCATTGCATTGACTTTTATAAAAATAACTTAAAAAAATTTAAACAAAAAGCGACGCATGCTGTCGTTTTCAAAAAACAACTGGCCTTTTTGCGACGCAAAAAAAGTGACATTTTTTCGTCGCTTTTTGCCAAAAAAACGATGTTGTCCTTCACTTTTTGACATTTTTTTAGTAGTATTCATTGTTTAATGTTAAAATAAAAATGGATAACTCCTGATGTTGGGTGTATTTATGCATTCTAGCATCACTATTCTAGCCTCTTTAGCCTTGTTTTGAGGATGATTCTAAACTATATTGGTACATAATGAGATAAATGTTTAACAAAGTGTTAAAGCATGTGTTCATAAGGTTCTAAGTGAATTTCAAACAATTTTGTACTTAAAAGATTCATTTAGAGTTCAACCCAGAAAACTAGTGTTACTAGCTTGAGCTAGGTGTTTGTTTAGTTGATTCCGGTGGATTCTATTGCGTCTACTAGGTTGTTTGGATTGTGGTTTTCTGTGGTATGGTATGGTTACAAATCCAACCATGTTTGTTTTGATTTTTTTATAAAAGGCATGGTATGGTATGGTAATCTTTCATGGTTTGGGAACCATGAAATTGCCCAATTTTTAGAACCACCGATTTGGTGTTTTTTCATGGTTTTCTTATTTATTTTTCCAATTATGCCCTCATATAATAATTTCTAATCCTATTTTACCCTTTATCCCATATTACTTACAACCCTAATATCTTATAATTTTTACGCACAACTCTTTTGTTATTCTACGTTCTCCTCTGGATACTCTTGTTCCTCCTCCGATCGATAACATAACTTTGATTCCTTTGGATTGACAAGATTTTATATTAGAACTCACGTTAACACATCCATTTTGAGTGTATGGATCACAATGGCCTGTTAGATTGAGCATCGCATTTCGACCACTGCCAAATGTTGAGAGAAATGTTATGTTCACGAAGTCATAGTTCCCTGTAGCACAAGTGTCAGCTAGTGTCCCTTCATTGCCATTTTGTCCCCAATAGATAGTAATTCCCCCTGCTTCAGACCTTATTGCTAGTGCTAAAATAAACAATATTGGGACATAATACGCAAAAAATGAAGCCTTGATTTCCATGTTCTAATTAGTTTTCAATATGATCTTTGATTTTGTTCTTGTTGGAATAATGCAGCAAAGCTACATGTTTTTATAGGGAAAGAGTTGAATCTGAATGGTTGTGAAAAGTTGTCCTTAATACCACTTGTAGACAAAGTTAGAATCCATGTTACTATTAGTTTGTGCTTCTACCTGGTGTAGCAGTTGTTAATAATTCAATATTGACTGCTAATACATAGAAAACTTGAAAGCAAATAACCAAATGTTGCCTATGTACCTAATAATAAAATTAGGAGCATTTTAGTAAATTTACATGTTACGATATTGTATCATACCATCAAATCAAACTAAAAAACTATTATTAAACCACAGTGAATGATACAATCCATCCAAACATTGTATTGTACCATACTATACTGTACCATACCATACTATATTGTACCATACATTATGAAACCATGACAAACCACCATCCAAACAAAGGCTAAGGTGTTCCAAATGATTTTAATGGGTGATTATGAGAGGAATAACTTGTTGAGAGTGAGTGAAGTTCAATTTAAATGAGTGTACAGCTGAAACAATAAGTGGAAGATCCAGGCGAACTAGCTTAGTTTAGCTTGTGTTTTAATTTATCGTTATGGATGTAGTGTTGTATTTTCTCTTAATTCGTGTTTTTTGATGATATAGGATGATTTTGGGAGATGAATGTGATGATATTTTGATGTTAAAAAGGCTTGTGACTTATGGTAAAGATGCCACAAGACAAGGAATGGAAGAAGGAAGCACGAACACTTAACCAAAATTTTGAGGACAACTTCCAGAGAGTGCATGCGATTAGCATGCGTCGCATGCTCTATTCCAGGGGGATAAAGGGTGAGGCGCATGCCCTAATCCATATATATGGAGGTTACGGCGCATTATCCACTCCACACATAGGTATTTCACTCCAATTGGACTCCAACACGGACTTGACTTACCCTTATGTTATATATACATGTTGTATTACGTTTTTACATATATTGGGGCATATTTTGGAGATCAAGATGGTTGCTACAACTTCTTTATTAGTTTATTATTATTATTTTTTAGTTCATTCATGTTTTTAGTCGTTAATTACTATTTAGTGATTACAATTATGACTATGCGTGGCTAAAAGCCCCCTTTCCGAGATTGAAGCCGAATTCATGAGTACTGTTGTTTTGCGTTTAGTTCATTGATTTTATTTTAATTATTGTTTGTGTTTTAAATCTTATTTTAACTATTTTAAGGCTTTATCACCCTTAGAATACACCCCTTTTCAACCTTGTGAACTCAAGAGAGGGAATAGGGAGATAGATGTGGGATTGAACAAAGTATGGTTCATAGTCTTTTATGAAATAAGGAATATGAATTAGTGTCTATGAAAGGGATGTACTAGATGACTTACTTGATTCATACGTAGAATGATATCTTAACATACTTAATTGGATCATTACATCCCCGCTCAACGATGTAGGTGTAAGGTTCACTTTAAGTAAACGATTAGAGGTCTGGAGACCATGATCATGCAATTACCCCTACGAATCGACAACCAGGATAAGCAAGTTAATGAATGTATTTAAATAACATATTATGAATGTTTTAAGTAATTCAACCCTGGGTTTCACTCCTATTGATTAGCCAAGATCTTTACTTTACGCCCTGTTACTTTTATTACAAATTACAAATTACAAACTCTTTCTTTGTGACGCTTATACCAATTGAATCAAAACTGTGAACTAAAATTGAATAATTTTTTAATTGATCTTGGGTGTATTTATACGCCTAAGCACCATAATTTATCCATATTTTAGCTATGTTTAGAGAACAAAGTGCCTAGTTTCTTATGTTTTTACTCTACTTCTATGTAATTGAGCTAACCGATGTGATTAGCATGATTTCAGGTATTAATGAGGTAGATGAAGACATTATGGGACTATGGAATGCGGATGGCATATGACACAAGAGAGAGTAGAAATCTGGACCAAATGTGGCGCCTAGAAACTATGTCCAAGACTAGTTTGTCATTTATAATTAGTTCAGGGACTTAGAAGGCAATTATGAGAGAAAATATTATTAAAAGGCTTAATGCTAAATTTTTATTCATTATTGAATTATTCGGTAGTATTCTAAGAGGATAAAGGCGGCTTAGCTTGAGGAGAGAGAGATAAATATTTTTCTCTCTTGTTTTCAGTATTCGCACACCAAGATCATCTTCTAGTTTTTGGTATGATGAATATATTTATGATGCTTTTCATTTTATTCATGAGTAGCTAAGTTTATTAGTTAGGTTTATGGAAGCCTTGTAGCATACAATTTATCACTTTGGGTTTTGAATTCGTTATGCATTGATTTGTTTACATCATACTCTCTTCGCTTATCTTGAATTCTCGTGGTTGCAAACATAGAGAATATGCCTTAAAATGCAATTTGTTCAAAAGAAAGGTTGATGTTTGGAAAAGAGAGTAGTGACAAGAAAACTAGGATTACTAACCCCTATTTCATAAGTTAATGCCTTAGCAAGATTAACTACTTGGATATTTCGTATTGTTTTTGGTAAACTCTTTTGATTCGAGAAAACTAAAGTGAATTAGTCCTTGATAGTTGAGAAACACTAGGATTATGTTATTAAATACTATATGTTTCTCTGTAAGCACGATGAATGTATGAATTCGTAAAGCCCATAGTTAGAAAGTATTGAAAACTACAAGGTGGACATAACCATAGCTTGCTATTTCTCTGAATTTGAATACTACTACACATATTTCATCTTATTAAACTGAAACCATTAATTTGTGAACTGGATCAAATCCCTCTTATTTATTTTATGAAAACGAACGATTAAAAGTCAACTAATTTGCATACAACTTAATTAATACCATATTCCCTGTGGGATTTGAACCCAACCTAGTTGGGTTATATATTTGACAATGACCGTTTACTCTTTCGTAAGAGAGGTGTAATTTGAGCATTATCAAAAATGATGCCATTGTCAGGGAATAGGGTTGTCGATTGAGTTTATGTGTGTTAATTGACTGCTAGTCAATTTTCTTAATTTTACTTTATGCGCAGGACCCTCCTGAAAAATGGGATTTTACTTTCTATTTAGGACCCTCCTGAAAAATGGGATTTTACTTTCTGTTCAGGACCCTCCTGAAAAATAGGATTTTACTTTCTTCTCAGGACCCTCCTAAAAAATGGGACTTTACTTTATGTTCAGGACCCTCCTGAAAAATGGGAATTTACTTTCAATTCAGGACCCTCCTGAAAAATGGGACTTTACTTTATTTTCAGGACCCTCCTAGAAAATAGGATTTTACTTTCTATTCAGGACCCTCCTAGAAAATGGGAATTTACTTTCAATTCAGGACCCTCCTGAAAAATGGGATTTTGCTTTATGTTCAGGACCCTCCTGGAAAATGGGAATTTACTTTCAATTCAGGACCCTCCTGAAAAATGGGAATTTACTTTATGTTCAAGACCCTCCTGAAAAATGGGATTTTACTTTCTGTTCAGGACCCTCCTGAAAAATGGGATTTTACTTTCTGTTCAAGACCCTCCTGAAAAATGAGATTTTACTTTATGCGCAGGACCCTCCTGAAAAATGGGATTTTACTTTCTATTCAGGACCCTCCTGAAAAATGGGATTTTACTTTCTGTTCAGGACCCTCTTGAAAAATGGGATTTTACTTTCTTCTCAGGACCCTCCTGAAAAATGGGACTTTACTTTATGTTCAGGACCCTCCTGAAAAATAGGAATTTACTTTCAATTCAAGACCCTCCTGAAAAATGGGACTTTACTTTATGTTCAGGACCCTCTTGGAAAATGGGAATTTTACTTTCTTCTCAGGACCCTCCTGAAAAATGGAATTTTTCTTTATGTTCAGGACACTCCTGAAAAATGGGACTTTACTTTATGTTCAGGACCCTCCTGAAAAATGGGAATTTACTTTCAATTCAGGACCCTCCTGAAAAATGGGACTTTACTTTATGTTCAGGACCCTCCTGGAAAATGGGATTTTACTTTCTATTCAGGACCCTCCTGGAAAATGGGAATTTACTTTCAATTTAGGACCCTCCTGAAAAATGAGATTTTACTTTCAATTCAGGACCCTCCTGAAAAATGGGAATTTACTTTATGTTCAGGACCCTCCTGAAAAATGGTATTTTACTTTCTTTTCAGGACCCTCCTGAAAAATGGGATTTTACTTTCAATTCAGGACCCTCCTGGAAAATGGGAATTTACTTTCAATTCAGGGCCTTCCTGAAAAATGGGAATTTACTTTATGTTTAGGACCCTCTTGAAAATTGGGATTTTACTTTCTCTTCAGGACCCTCCTGAAAAATGGAATTTTACTTTCTGTTCAGGACCCTCCTAAAAAATGAGATTTACTTTATATTCAGGACCCTCCTGAAAAATAGGATTTTACTTCATGTTCAGGACCCTCCTGGAAAATGGGAATTTACTTTCAATCCAGGACCCTCCTGGAAAATAGAAATTTGCTTTCAATTCAGGATCCTCCTAAAAAATGGGATTTTTACTTTCTGCTCAGGGCCCTCCTGAAAAAGGGGACAACGCTTTCAAAAGTGAAATGTTGTTTTACTATAATTTTGTTTGGGATAATTTTTGTTCTAGTTTTAATGTTGGGTTTTAGGGGCCCGCCTGAAGAACAGGGTGATGAAATAGCAAGTCAGGAGCCCGCCTGAAGAACAGGGTGATGAAATAGCAAGTCCGGAGCCCGCCTGGAGAATAGGGTGAAGAAATGAAAAGTCATGCAACAAAGCGAAGTAATTGAAAGACAAGCAACAAGTCGAAAAAAATTGCAAGTCAGGAGCCCGCCTGAAGAATTGGGTGATGAAAGTCGAGTCAAGAACCAACAGAAGCTGTATAGATAGGATTTTTGTAATTTCATTTATGTTTTAGCTTGTAATTTTCATTTCGATGTAATAACAGAGCCGCGGACCGGAACCTCGACGGAACCTCACTCGACTCTCCAACTCGGTCTAGTCCATCTCCGTCCAATCCTTGGAGATACTTATCACTTGATCCCTTCATAACTTGGGTGGGTAGGCTGTCCTAATTCAAGACCCGGTAGTCCTTCTTTCTCCTGTTTCTTTCTTTGAATAATGGTCGGGATAAAATTCTATCTCGTTGTCTACTTCTTTGCCTGAAAACACTTCATGTTTACATTCAAAGGGGGCATGATGTAGACACCTAATTTTGTCCCTCCCCGATATCGTTTTTACCTATTTTTTACCCTATCCTACCGTGTACCCTCACCCGTGTGATAATCCCTCCACAAAATGACAAAAATAACAACCCCTAACTAATTTTGTTTTATCCTAATATTCTAACAACCCACCCAATAAAAAAAAAACACCTAATCCTTATCCCATCCAACCAAAAAGAAACACCTCACACCCTACCCCCTACCCCACGTAACCCTACCTACTTCACCAATACCCCACCCTCACTTCAATATATACACACATACTCTCACAAAGAAAAGGGAGGAACAGTAACCCAAAAAGAGAGGAACCAAAAAAAAAGGAAAGAAAAAAAAAACAAGATCAGCACTCTCTCTCTCTCTAAAACGTCGTCGGCGACTGACCGGAGCTCCGGCCACCACAACAACACCATCTTTTCCCTCTCTCTCTCTCTGTTGACTCACTCTCTCTCTCTCTCCGACGATGGCAACAGCGCCATCGTCACTCCGATTTCTCTTCTCAGCTGCTCCAATCAGACGTCGCTGGTCTGGTCACCGCCGTCGTCACTCCCTCTCTCTCCCCTTCTCTTTCTCTCCGACCAGCAGCGGCGTCCACACCAACTCCGACCAACGACATCAGCTCCGACGGCGGCAGTCGCCGAGAATAGTGACACCGACGATAGGCGTCAACATTCGACCCATTTCCCGTCACTTCGTCACTGATTTCGTGTATAGGTCTTCTCAATTTTTACAAATTCAGTCTCGTTTATTCGGATTTGTGGATTATTCATCGTGAGGTTTTTGTCGTGGTTTTCTGATCTGTCCGGTTTAATTCAATATCGAGTTCGGAGTTGTTCGTTGTGAGGTTCTCCGATCGAGTATTTTGGTCTTCGGATTTCTTTATTATCGACAAGGATTAGTTTCATCAAGGTACATTTCTTCTAACCGAATCTTTAATTTATTTTGACTTTTATTGATGTTGTTGGTGTGGATGATTTATTTGTTGTGTGTTTGGTTTGAATCTTCGTTATTTGTGTTGTGTTTGATGTTGGTTGCGAATTTTGAGACATGATTTAATAATCGAAGCATGTTGTAATTATTGTGGTTAAAAATGGGTTTGTGGGTGAGAATTGAAAACTTGACATAATTGACGATTTTGGTTAGTTTGATTTCATTGTTCGTATAACTTGAAAGGAACGTTAATTTGATTTTGGTAGTAACATGATACATCGATCGGAATAGGCAAAACGTAGGTCGGGTAGGCAAATCTAGAGATTGTGGGTTGATTGAATGGTTGAAATTTGATTGAATGATTTGATTTTATCACTTTTTGAATCAATTGTATAATTTATCCGGGGAATGCCCCGAAGAATTTGTATTGATTTCACCGGGGAATGCCCCGACGTATCATGTTGGCGGAAAGTAATCGTGATGAAGGCCCACGGCGTCGAGTAAGGCATTGGAGCTTAGTCTAGATTTAGTTTAGACTAGGATTTATATTTTTGTATTTTTTCTATTTTTTGGCCTGTATAATTGGACTGGACTTTTACATTTTTGGACTGTTTTATTTTGTTTATTTTTTGATTATTTTGTTCTCTTTTGTGTGGTTTATACATTTCATAATGTCAAAATAGTCGATACACTCCACCAAGCGACCGTGGTCGAACCACGGGATCGAGGGGTGCCTAACACCTTCCCCTCGGTCAACAGAATTTCTTAGTCGAAATCTTTGTTCGCAAACCGGTTTAAGAGTCAAATGGTTTTGAAAAGTATTTTTCAAAGGTGACTTGGCACACCGGATTATGCCAAGTGGCGAATCTGAATAAAAAATGCAAATAATTCTTTTCCGAAATAAATTTTCATTTCTTGTCACTTAAATAATAAAACCCTTTCGCGCTAAAACATAATATTTTGGAGTACGTAAAAAAGGGGGGTGTGACAATGCTATTTTAAGGTGGATTCCCTAAAGTATGAGGATATAAGTAATATGGAAGTAGTATTTAGCACCGAGGGAGAATGCGGATGAGCGTATCTATAATTCCTAAAAACTATGAGCCAGAATAGGTTTAAGTCCCACTAGGGGTTAAGATCAGTGATCACTAAGTTAAGGTTATATTATGATGGCAAGGATAGAATATCTCTCCCCAACATGGGTAATACGTTGGACTCCATAATAGCTCACAGGTTTATATCGCTTAGAATAACCTCCCTAAGTAAGAATAAAAGTAAAGGTTTTTTTTGAACTAAGTGTTATGACTAACAAAGTTTATACTTATGTTTCATTACTCGTGTTTATGATTTTGCAATCTTTATTTTATTCAATCTCTAGGTTATCATTTACACTTAGCATGCATCATTTGAAAGTTTATATGAATATTCAGTTAATGTTTTACTTTTGTATTCATCTCCACATACTCAGTACATTCCAAAAGTACTGACCCATATATATGTCTATGTGCTATATTATTTCATAATATAGGTACCAGTTATAGTTCACACATCATAATCAGAAAGTTTGCAGCTTTCGGTCAACAGGTGATGAGTTCTTTTGATTTGAGGATATTTTGTATAACCAGAGTTGTAAATATTTTAAACATTTTTGTTTTGAATATATTCAACTAAAGACATCTCTTTTGTGTATTACTTCTATTTTTATGTATATTAAATCAGTAGCTCAAGCATCATGCCAGTACATGGATTAGCTTGGGATCATTTGTTGTTATAAGCACCGTGTGATGTCCAGGGGGTAGTCTTGGGGCGGTACACATACTTGCACCCTTGTTTGACATACTTGTGCTTAAGTTATGTGGACCAAAACTTGTGGATGCTAAGTCAATTACATATATATGAAAGATTCCATTGTTGTTGAATACTTTTTATCACAATCATAGGGTTGGACAAGTTGAAGTATCAAATGGGACTCTTGGGAGCATGTAATACCATAACTAGAGGGAACCCAATTTCATGGGAGAACCAATTATTTTGGATTAGTTTGTTTCCTATAGGTTCTTTATTCCCATTAGTAACATGACTCCATTGGTGACTTTACTTTCCTTGGGTAGTTCCTTGAAGAAGGAAGTCTATATAAGCTTAAATGCATTATGTTTACCCATTTGTGTAGGGGATTCCTTTGTATTTAACCCCGATGACAGTTAAGGGAAATACACTCCACACTAGGTAATACCATTCTTGGGTAGTTCCTTAAAGAAGAGTGGAATTTTAAATTGGGATGACCTTGCACTTTGCTATGAGAATTATTATGTGATTCTTGACTTAAAAGGGATTTTATGCTTGTTTAAACATATAACCAATGTGAGCTTACTTGTGTTGTTACATAAATGCCATGGTTCTCTTAGTTTGGCCTTTTGTCAAAGTCTCTTGTGTAGCCAAGTGCCCATATCTTTATTTGAGTATGTATTCTTTACGGATCATGTTGATACTTGGTTATACCATAATAATGATCAATTTAGGGTGTTGATTATATGTTATGATCACTATAAGTTCTATCATTGGTGCTTTATTAATTACATTATGTTACGGGGATACCTCTTCTTGATTGAATATTATGGTGCTTAGACATATGTTACGTGTTGCATCCTTGGCATGATGATGAAATTATCATTTCTAATGCTAACCCTCATGCCATGTGGATATTATGGTTGCTTGTTTTCCCTATGCTTTTGGAAGGTTGGATTCAAGGATGAATCCTTTTCAAGAAGGGGGGATGCTACAATTAAAATTAGAACCAACCTTTTAAGACCTATATTTCAAGGCAAACACAATGGGATCCAAGTCGTGGACATCATAAGGACACAAGAACATGTTTGGAGGATCCCTTTTGAGATTTCAAATGAGCAATATTATGTTTGGAAGGTGGCTTGGAGCATGGAAGGGCCAACCATGCGAAGGAAAAGCCAGAGTACATTCTAGATCTTTTGGCGCTACAAAAGGCATCACCAATTACATAGTTGTATCGCCAATTATCCCACCCCATCACCAGATGTGGCAGCTCCTCATGGGTCACTTTTAGGCCCATTTATAACAAGCTTAGGCCTAGACTATAGATAGTTTGTCTTTTATTTTTCTTTAGTAGATTTTTATGACTATTGATTTTGTAAGACTCTTGAGAGAGCATGAGATCTTGGAATCACCTATGTTGATTATCGCTTACAAATGATAGTTGCAATGAAGTTTCGATTCTCTTGTGATCATTCTAAGAGATAAATGTTTGTTTATAATCTTAAGGAAGATTATTGGATTTGAAATATCCTTCGATTGGCCTTTTTTCTTATCTTCTTGTGTCTATCTATTGATTTTCTTATTCTATCTTTGTTATCTTAGTTTCATACTTTATTTCCTTATTTTAGTATTTTGGGTCGTATCATCCATAAACAAATCTGTAGGGCCTACTATTAAGAAATCCCATTAATATGGTAGTCTTTGATGATCTCCAAGATTTCTTCTTATGATAAACCAAAAAGGTTGTAGCAACTTCCTAAACATTTTTTTTACATTCATGCTTAAGTCTATGTGATTGTCCCTAAAGAGTAACTTTTATTTGCTTGTATTGATTTGAAACTACTAATATACTAAACTGGCTTAAAGAGTGTAGTTTTTACCCAAGTTTCCTGAATGATTGGTTTCTCTACTTTGCCTAACCTGTAACATTTTGGCGAAGAAACTCATTATTAATGTTACACATTCAAATTCAAGAGTTGGTTCTTTGTTTTATCATGATTGGGAGTACTTTCTATCAGATTAATTTTCATGAAGGCCAGTGTTGCCAATACATCTTCTCCCTCATTTCCTTATTGTGTCAGTAGGCCTGGAAAAATGAGGTAATGTTAAGTTAGGAGAGGAGGACTGGGAACGTTCATCCCATGAAACACTAGGGAACCAGGCATTCCTCCTAGGCTAGACCAAAACCGAAGGAGATTCTTTTAATTGACGCCCATAAAAAGTATAATAGCAGCCTTCAGCGCCTGAGGTGTGCCCTACAAGAAAGAGAATAGTAATATTGTATTATCCATCCAACACTTTTTCAGATATTCCCCTTTCTAAGGATGTTTTTTTAAGCCTTTAGCCTTCATTCTTTTTTATTTGGGGACGACACGTTCTTCATCTCGAGTAGGACATTAGTGATCTCTATATTCACATATTTAATTTTCAAATCTGCTTTCAAGCAGCTCCATCCTTCTTATAGATACTATTCTTTGTAGAAGTTATGACCCATCCAAGAAATAAGCTTATTCAAAGTAAAATCTCATGGACCATAAGGAAAAGATAGAATCTCGCCTGACAACAACAATTGATTCAATAGCAAATGGTCTTGGAAAGAGTTTTTCATTCGATGTTTCTGATTCAAGTCCCAAATAATTAAGAATATATGTGCTTAAACCTGCAAAAAAGAATTATTGACAAAAGTTCTTACTTAAATTATTTTAATAATGAATTGATAATATTTTTTTGTATTGCATTTCTCATCAAAGGAGCTTAAAGCCACTTAACTGTAAGGAAATGAGATTTGTTCATTGCTTCAACTTCTATCGATTGATGGGAGAAAGACATGTGTGAATTACTACAGTCATTATTTACTGGCATACTAGCCATTCTAAAATAATTATTTAGTTGGTTATTTTCAACACTTCGGATAGGCTGAATGATCTAACAGATTTTTTATTTGGTAGGTAACATCACCCAAGTGTATCATTAGATTTCACTAGTAGAAAGAACTCAAAGTGAAAGGACACTATCTTGTGCAATGCAGTGATAGTTGGCACTCTATCATCTTCTATACTTGATAATAGGTCCTTACTTATTTCTAGAATTTAAGTTAGACAGCGACTTCCTCCTTTTTTTGAGGAGGAGGGGGGTAAAGGGGGGGCATCAATTTCTTTGGCATATTTTGCCTATCAAAACCTAGCATAATTTGTAGTGCCAACTTAACACAAGTGTTTCTTTTATTATCTTTTTGTTGTTTTCAATTGAAATTTCTTTTGTATAGAGATGGTAATAGTTGTGATGGTGGATGATGTTGGTATCATTGTGACAGGAGTTAGGGTGGTGGTTGTAATGGTGAGGTTGATTGATGTTAGTAGTTGGAGGATATTGATAATGATGGTTGAAGAATGTGTTGGTGGTATTAGACATTGGTGCTTGTTGTGACGGTCTAAGTGGCGGTGATGATGATAATAATAATAGTGACAGTGGATATAATTAAATGATCGAGGTTGTAAGCATAGTAGCGATTGAGAGTAGTGGTTGATCCTGCATGGGATCATACATTAAGGGGCGTTATTCAAAGAATGATTATGACACCTTTTATTGGAAACCATTAGTAGTTGAAGTATCATTTTCTTGTTCCACTTTGCTTTTTATATGCCTCAATTTGGAGAAGTGGGCAAACTCGTTATAATTATATTTTTATTTAGTTGAAAATGAGAAGTAATGAATCAAACTGTTGAATTGCGAAAATATTGAACTACCTGTACTTGCCCTGAATTTGGAACACAAATAATTTAGAGGGAATTAATTAGAGTTAGTTTTAATTATTTGACCATAGCGAAGTAAAACAAGAAAAGGTCTACTTTATATATACACATATTCTTATTCGGCACTTCACTTCAAAAATTGTGTCCAATGACATGCTATTACAATCCTAAGATTAGCTTTCAAAAAGTTTTATTTTTGTGTTTGAGACTATTTACTTACTTAGAGACAGGGTCGTTCGGTAGTTAGTTTGAAGGTGAGTTATGTTAAATATTAAATCATGTATAGGCAAGGAATATCATCTTTTCTAGGTAGTTATTCATGTATAAAATTAATATGATGTTTAATTTGCAATTTAAAAACGTGCATAACTAATACATGTATAAGATACGAGGCAATCTATACATTATTTATGTAGGAGAAAAAGTGGAATAAATAAATGAATAACTAAACCCTATATAACTATTAGCCCGTCGATACCTGGATCAATCAATTTGTTCTAGTTCGCCTTGTGTCATTTGATTTTAAGGAATTCATTGGATCGTGAAGTTGCTTTACACCTGACTATATATCGAGGGAATGAAAATTTAACATGCATAAAATAATACATAGGTTCTTTCACACTAATTCCTATATTTCTAATCCCTATATTACTGCTTTGATATATTTGTTTGTGAAACAAAAGCTTAACGTTCTTTGTTTTTTATTGAAATGTATTATTTTTTTATTTTCTACTTAGTGACTAATATATATCTGTTCTGACGTTTAGACTAATTTGACATCGCACATCATAAGTCTCTTCAAAGGGAAAGTGCTGTCTAATGGATTTTTTTCAATTATTATGAATTGAACTCAAATACTCTAATTAAGAATGGGGGAATAATAAACCTTAATGTTCTAATTACAATCTAGTTGGGTGTTTAACGCATCTTGGGAAGATGGAACTATTACAGAAATAAGATTTAGCTTATATATGCTAAATTACTCCATCCGTTTTGCGTTACTTTTTATATTTAAATTTGATATGTCCATTAAAAAATAATGATTGATATTGCTATTTTACGACATTATCGCTATTAATTAATGTTTAATTAGTTAAAGTTTTATAAAATAATTTGAAAAATAAGTAATTGATGTTAAGGATAAAACATGAAAAAATAATTATATTTTCTTGATATGTTAATTGTGATAAGTAAAAATTAAGATCTATCTATGAAATAATGAATAAATAAAAATAAACGAAAGAAATATTACTAAAATTATGATAAATTGGTATTTTTCTTTTTTTTCTTTTGGGGTGTCAAAAGATGATTTATAGCTAGCTCAGGGCATAATGGTAAATATTGCATTTTTCTAGATACCCATCTGAGGTTGTTGGTAACATTTAAGATGAATGTCATAAAAATATGAACATAATGATTCTAGAAGTTACCGATATTCATCTATCTACTCCAAATTATTAGATTAACCGATAAAGTTATTTCCTTTGAGATTTTTTTATTATTATTATTTCGAGAGGGGGGGAGGGGGATTGGGGGCTGGAAGACAAGCCCCGGACAATGGAGTCGACTTAAAGAGGATCAAGTGGGAAACGTTCTCTATAGCACCCCTTTTGGAATATCATATTCGTTGAATCAAACTCAGTTGATAGAAAAAGGATAGGCTGTGATTTTTGATATCCTTATGGAATATTCTTGCTATACCAACTTAGTTATCTTTTTGGGAGATATCACACTCGTTGCACCAAATACAGTTGATTGGGAAATTAAGAATCAAGTGAAATAATCTTTAATCTTTAATCTCTCTTACTCATATCCCTGCTACACCAACTCAACCACCCTTTCGGATCGTACCATATATTGTAAGAACAAAATGATGAATTTAATTAAGCTAACATCATAAACAACAACCGTGTAACAAATTGCATTTAATCGAAATGACAAAATTGATTGTTCAGGAAAACATATCTTACGTGAACATGAATTCCAAAAATGAAACAGGTACGCTGTCATTTTGAAGTTCAAGTTATATGCTATCAATGTCAAAAATATTTATTGAATTGGATAATTTAAAAAGTAATTGCATGTTACTTTGTATAATAAGCATTGATTTATACTATAAACTAAATAGTAATTAAGTTGATAAGTAATTAACATGTTATAAAGTTAAATTTTATACTTATAATGTAAAAAAATATTTATTTTAATTAATATATGCACAGGGAACGATGGAACTGCATTAGTCAAAGTTGGTTGAGGATGTTTTCTTGGTTGGTTGATATGTAGCTAGCTGATATGGGGTTTCTTGAGAAAGTATGAGAAAAGGTATATTATGGTTTTCATTATAAAGACACTTTGGGTTAGGGAAGAGATGATGGATTTTTTTCTTTTTTTATTGAGTCTCTAACTAACATTCATCATCAGTGAAAATTTTATTTTACACAAGTATATATATTAATACTTATTACAGAAAAGTTTTAATTCTTCTTAATTTTTAATATTTAAATTGTAAATAAGAAAAATACTTGTAGAAGGCAAGATAGACTCTATATTTATTGTGTCAGATCTTCTTTAGCATTATGATTTTGTTGTCAAAATTAGGAATAATACAATCGTGTCTTGTTCATTTGATTGTCAGTTTATACTCTATTGTTCTTAACTTCAATATCATTAAATTTGAATCAATTAGCGATAAGAGGAGTTGTTCGGATGATAAGCACCCCTCACTTCCAACTCATATATTGTGAATTCGAGTCACCAAGGGAACAAAAGAAATGAAAGCTTCTAAGAAGGGATAAAAAAAAAAAAAAATAGTAGCAGCAGCCTTCAAAGCAATCGATAGTATAAATCTAAGCAAATCACTAATACAATACTCTCTTTGTCTCAATTTATACGATACTTTTCACTCTTTGAAATTTAAAACTTTTAATTTGACAAAACTAATAGATTTGAATTTTTAGTTTTGTAAAAAAAAATTATATATTTAAAAATTATGAAATAAACACCACGATATATGTTATAATAATTAATAAATTACTATATTTAATATGCATATAAAATTTTATAATTACGAAGTCAACTCGTTTGACTCTCTAAATTTGAACACCATCGTATAAACTGAAACAAAAAAAAGAAATTTTGTATTATTAAATATGATTCTAATTCTTTGTAGAATAACTGTTAGAAACTTTTAAATTGGGATAGAAAGTTAGTGGAAGAGAAAATGGGACTAGCAGAAAAATCGAAGGTCATGAAATTAAAGAATGTGGAGATATAAAGATATCTTTTAATAAAGAAAATAAATTTAAGAAAAAATATAATAATTAGAATTACCTATTAAAATTATATGTTTGTGTAAAAAAACCTTCGCTGACAGTGAATATTAGTTAAACTCTTTTTTTAAAAAAAATTATTTGCCCAAGTAACTAAAATGCTTTAAACTTATTGATTGAAAGCTATTTTAAACCTTTCCTTTCATGCCTTCATCATCCCAACTCCACCAAGCCATAGTAATTCATTAGTTTAAAAATAAATGGTGTTTTTAATTAGGCATATTCTTAAGAAAATTATACTCCTAAAAAGTAAGAATTTGTCTAGAAAATTATACTCTTAAAAAGTAAGAATTTGTCTAAAAAGGATTGGTTGAGTGATTGGGAAGTGAATCCCCGTGTGGAAGATCTGAGATTAAATCCAGCCTTCGTCTGCTACTTAGACATGAGCTCATCACATGTGGCTTGCCTTGTGCGGCATGAACGGAGCTACATTGTAGCAAGTGTGGTCAGATGAACAACCCTCGTCGGAATTTTTTTTCGGAATATATAAATTAAATATAATATTATTTAAATATATGTAAAAACTGATCAATCTTACCATAGAAGGTAACAGCAACAGCCTAGCGGACTAGGGTGTCCAGATTCACCCAAGCTGTGTGGGTTTGATCCCCAAGTTTAGCAAATCTTTTTTTCGTTCCACCTCTGCATCTCTTATGTGATTTGTTAAATATTGCACATTGAGCAGGTTATTAAAAAATGCTCACAACAAAGTGTTCATCCGAAGGACAGATGCTGTGACAGAGATCGCTATGAGTTTCCCAGAGGGTTCCAAACTAAAAAAAAGTAAAAAATTATGTTTACTAACTTGATTATTCTTAATCAAATGTCTTGAAAAAAGTAGATATTTAATGGTTTTTTGTTGCGTAAAATTTTCTTTATTTTAATAAAGACAAAATTGGAAGAAAAAAATAATCTGATTTTATAAAACACCAGCAAACACCACTTATTTTTGAAACCAATGAATTACTCAACAATTAACTACTAACACACAAACATTTATGATTGTGGAGTTAAATTAGTATGAAAATTGATAATAAGGTGGCAAACAAATGTCAATAAAGTAGTGTTCTTAACGGATTAACAGACAGTCACATAGAAGACACCAATTGATAGAGAGCATAACACAGGTGCAATAAAACCACTCATCAATCTTCACTAATCCCTCACAGTACTTGTATTTCTTATGTTGTACCTTGCCCTTTTTCACTTTAGTTTTTCTTTTATAATCTTGGCATTGTCATCAAAATTTAAAACTCGTAAGTGAAGGTTCTCTACGTGTAGAATTTTAGAGGTGTGTGACTTGGACTGAATCTAAATACATATATACTAAAATTGACTGATTTAATAAATAAGTAAGTTATTAACTCGCTCAAACTTAAACGAATTATATTTTAATGTGTTAATTTTACCACCCCTAGAGAATCCTAATGAAGATGCAAAAAAATAAAATAAAATGAGAAACTGATTTCTATATCCACTATCTAGAACGTAAAGCTATTTATGTACTCATATGCACAAAATAAGAGAAAAAGAAAATTAAATAAGGTAAACTGGAGCAGAGATCCTCTAGCTGGGCCTGATTGATCCAATTTCGTATTCTACCCAAAAGGTAAAAAGGTGATGTTACTCTAAACTTGGGATAAAAGCATATTGAAAAACAGCAAGAGAGACTTTGGTTAAAATTTCATCGAATTGACTACAAGTAGTCACTTCAATATGTTTAGTACGCTCGTAAAAATACATGTTTATTCACAATACGAACTGCTACTTAATTGCCACAATGAGAGGCGGACCTACATGTATCCATAGAGTGCACGTGCACCCGTTAACGTCGAAAAAAAAATTATGCATATAAATATATATACCTTGAG